>JAMWYP010000015.1:11380101-11985242 GCA_025563575.1 Acacia pycnantha | reverse complement strand
TTACTATCATCCGAAAACAAATATGAGAAGAAGGAGGAATAGAGTTCTAGCTCTTAAGGATTCTAATGGTGCCTGGATTGATCAAGAAGGAGATGTTAAAGATTTGATTTTATCTTTCTTCAAGTCTATTTATCAGGAAGAGCAAGCATTCCCAACGGCCTTGGCTACTGTGACATCATTTCCACAGTCTGATTCTGTGGTTCTTCGCAACCTTGGTGTTGCTCCCTCAGATGAAGAAATTAAGCGGGCTATGTTTGCTATGGGTCCTTTCAAGTCTCCAGGGGTTGATGGTTTCTCACCGTATTTTATCAATCCAATTGGGACAAAGTTGGACCTAATGTGTGCAAATTTGTTAAAGATATATTCAATGGCTCGCATCGTGGCGAGGCAAATAGAACCTTGATTGCTTTAATTCCAAAAAGAGATAATCCCGAAATTGTGAGCCATTTTAGACCTATTTCACTCGCATGAGTCCACTATAAATGTGTGACAAAAGTTCTAACCAGTAGACTAAAGATGGTTATGGATAAATTAGTCTCTCCCTTTCAGGCAGGCTTTATAAAAGGAAGACAAATACAAGATAATATCATCATTGGGCAGGAAATATTGCATACGATGAAGAAGGCTAGAGGAAGACGTGGTTTCATGGCCTTGAAGATTGACTTGGAGAAGGCATATGATAGACTCATTGGGATTTCTTGAAATCTGTCCTAATTGAGGTAGGATTTGAGGCTGATCTGATTAATTTAATACTGGAGTGTGTATCCTCTGTGGAGTACAATGTTTTGTGGAATGGTGAGACAACTGATTTTTTTATTCCTAAGAGAGGACTAAGGCAAGGAGATCCTATCTCTCCATATCTCTTTGTTTTGTGTATTGATAAGCTGTCACACCTGATCAGCGATGCAGTGTTGAATAAATCTTGGAAGCCGATTAAATCATCTCCGAATGGGCCATCCATTTCTCATTTAATGTTTGCAGATGATCTCCTTTTATTTGGGGAAGCATCAATTCATCAAGCTAAGTGTATTATGAAGTGCCTTGATAGTTTCTGCAATGCATCAGGTGAGAAGGTTAGCTTGTCTAAATCTACTATGTTCTTCTCAGCAAAAGTCCCGAATCAGCTGAGGAAGAAAATCCAAGATATTACTTCTATGAGAATCACAGGAGAAGTTGGGAGATACTTGGGCTTTCCTATGACACGTAAAAGGAAACCGACGGATACTTTCCATTATGTTATTGAAAGAGTGAATTCTAAGCTGGCAGCTTGGAAAGCCAACTCCCTTTCAATGGCTGGGCGAGTAACATTAGCTAAATATGTGCTAAGCTCAGTTCCCCTTTACCCAATGCAGGTGACACAATTACCACTGAGTATCTGTAAGGAAGTGGAGAGGTTGCAGTGTAATTTTATTTGGGGAAAGAACAATGCTCATGGATATCACAATGTGGGATGGAAGACGCTAACTCAACCTAAGAGTTATGGGGGCCTTGGGTTCAAGTCTCTAGCTGCTGTAAATCAGGCCTTTGGGTGTAAACTAGCATGGCATTTGATTGCAGGATATAAAGGTTTATGGTCTGATGTTGTTTTTCACAAATACATGCAGAGGAATGATCTTCATTTACTACAAAGGAGGCCGGGAGATTCTGCCTTATGGCAGTTTATTTGTAACCAAAAAGACACTATGGATAAAGGTATTGCTTGGAGAGTCAGGAATGGTAATTCGGTCAGTTTCTTTACTGACTTCTGGATCTTTCAAGACAGGAAGATTAAGGATATGTGTACACGTAATCTTACGAGTGAGGAGGAATTGTCTACGGTTGCGGAATGGTCACTTAATGGCTCCTGGGATTTTAATCGTCTAAGCTCTATTGTTCCAGCTGAAGTTGTGCAGAGGTTGATAGCTGTACCGCCTCCATTACCTGATGCTGGGGATGATGTTATAAGGTGGAGTGGTTCGGTAAATGGTTTATTTTCAGTCAAATCAGCCTATTATCTGATTAATGGTCCTGAGAATGATTGTTTTAATTCTTGCTTCAAGTTGATATGGAAGTGGCAAGGAGTGGAAAGAATTAGAATATTCATGTGGCTAGTTTTTCATAATCGTTTGCCAACTAATGAGTGGCGTGGCAAGTGGTCTAATTCGTCCCCTTTGTGTCCTTCATGTAATGCTCAAGTGGAGAGTGTTGTTCACATTTTGAGAGATTGTGATTATGCTAGGAGCATGTGGTGTTCCCTGATTCAATGGAGGTATCATAATACTTTTTCTCATTGCCCTTGCGGGATTGGATTCACTTTAATCGAAGGAAGATATTTGTATGCATCGATAAGAACTCGGTGTTTAATTTTTGGAGTGAGTATATGGAAACTCTAGAATTGGAGAAATCTTATGGTTTTTTATGACACTTTTAGTAAACCAAGAAATCCAGCTATGGTTATACTGCACTCCTGGCATTTTTTTTGTTATTCATGAGGACCAAAGCAAGGATTTACCTTCGGCTGCTAATCTTCCCAGTATGTGGCAGGCTCCTCCTACTAATTGGTGTAAAGTGAATGTTGATGGTGCAACTTCTTTTGATGGAAAGAGGAGTGGTTGTGGGGGAATTATCAGGAATTCTCATGGACTCTGGATTGCGGGTTTTTCACATCAGCTGGGACAGTGTAGTCCGCAGGAAGCTGAGGAATGGGCTCTTTTGAAAGGCTTGCAGCTTGCATGGAATAGGGGCCTCACAAGGGTTATCTTCGAATCTGATTCGAAGAGTCTCATTGATTTACTTCATGAAGATACTATTGGGACTGAACATAGTTTGGTTATTTTCCGATCCAACTTATGATGCGTATCGGTGGGAGATTCGGTTAGTTTACACTCCCGGGGAAGAAATCGGGTTCTTGATTGTCTTGCGAAGAATGGAATTTCGCTAGTATTTACTTTGATGATTGTCCTGCCTTTTTGAGGACACTAGTGTCTAATGATTGTATGGGAATCACTTCCCCAACCTTTACTTCTTTAATTTAAAGGCTTAGCCTCCTTTTATACCAAAAAAAAAGCTTTTTTTTTTTTTGACCATACATCCATCTAAGTATCCTTACATCGGCTCCTCTCACTTTATGTCTATGTTGTCTCTTTAAAACCTAACCGATTCTCGCAGCCTCTAGTCCATTGAATAAAGAGAGCCCTTTAATTCTCATGATCCTGTAACAATTCTTTTTTTTCCCCCTGTTTTCGTAGAAATAGCTCCAAATCATTATTCGTCATATATATGGAAATTTCGTATTTTGAAGATATTAAGAAAGTTAATTAAATTACTTTAAAATATTAATATTTATTATTTTTCCTTCAAACTAATTTGACTGACTTATAAATTGATATGTTAAGGTGCAATTTTACACATGAAGTTTACCTCAGGAGACGACACCACGAAGTTTTTAGGAGCAAAGTACACACGACGTTACGTTTTGGGAGCAAAAATACCACGGCCGTTAAAAACTAATACCAACCAACGGTCAACTAACGGCCCGTGGTATTTTTGCTTCCAAAACGTAACGTCGTGTGTACTTTTTCCCCTGAAAAAACTTCGTGGTGCTCCCGAAGGTAAACTTCATGTGTAAAATTGCACCTTAACCCTATATAATTTAATCATATACAATATATATGATCAAGTAACTTATTTAGCTTTCTGGATCTCTCTAAAAAAGGTTAACTTACCAGGTGTTATATTTAGAACTGGAGGTAGTATATTTTAAGGCCCCTTACCTCTTTTTCCTAAGTAAGGATCCACAAATATATATATATATATATATATATATATATATATATATATATATATATATATATAGGGTTTATCGTTTGTTATATCACTGACATAAGGTTTTGTCAGTCACCTTAAAACTACGTCGTTTTGAGAGTTAGTCAACTTAATGAAGGGTGTTTTTGTATTTATTATATGAATTTTACCAAATGACCCTTCATTAACTCCCTAACCCCAAAACTACGTTATTTTGGGACTTAGGGAATTAATGAAGGGTGTTTTGGTATTTTTATTTTTGTATTTATTATATGAATTTTACCAAAAACCTTTCATTAATTCCCTAACTCCCCAAATGACATAGTTTTGGGGTAATTTAACTTTACATCAAATAACATGACAAACTATAAATATATATATATACACACACACATACATGACAATAAATCGGCAAACCTGATTTTCCCCTCCTGGGCCCTGGCTCCTGCGAAATATCATTTCACTTCCTTTACACGTCAAACAAAAATCATTTAATTTCCTTAGCAAGGTTTTGGACCGCCATGGCAGGCGGAATAGACCAATGACTGGGACATTGACCAAAATAATTTTTTTAAAAAAAAAAATACCTAATCAAAACAGATTAAAAACATTTTACCAAAGTAATGTAGTTGATGGCGTAAGGAAAGGTCACGCCATAAGTGACGTAAAAAAGATTCACGCCACTGACACAAACTGATAAATTTTGTGTCAGTGGCGTGAAGAAATTTCACGCCACTTAGTGACTGATACAAAATTTGTCAGTTTGTGTGAGTGACCTTTTCTTGCGCCACCAACTATATTATTTTGGTAAAATGTTTTCAATCTGAATTAATTAGGTAAATTTTTTTTTAAAAATCATTTTGGTCAAAAAGCCACCAATGACTTCTCCACATAATCTGGCGAATCGAGCGGCACTATGCTTTTTATAATCCCTCGAGCACTTCTTACTACTTTCTGACTAGAGTCTTGGAACATTGTCTCTTTCTTTCTGTCTCGTTTTTCATACGAAAATGTCCAAGATCTCTCTGCTCCTATGTCTCCTCCTCTTGACTGCTTCTGGGTTTGTTAATGGATCTGTCGAGAAGAATATTCGGATTTATGAACTCAGGAAAGGTGATGTTTCTTTGAAGGTCACTAACTGGGGTGCGTCCATTTTGTCTCTCCTACTACCTGATAAGAACGGTACTCCCTCTATTCAATTTTCAAATGTTCAAATATCCCAACTTCTAAGCCTTCGTTTTCTTTCTAATTTTGTTTCCTCCTCTCTGATTCGTCTTCAGGAAAGCTGGGCGATATTGTTCTTGAGTATTATTCAATCAAGGATTACACTGTATGTTTTCTCTACTTATTTCTTCTTTGCTTGGATTGATTCCTACAAGAGGTCTAAATCAAGATACAAACAAACTAAAAACATTGTGCGTGCAAACACCAAAATTATGCAGACAAATACAACAAACTTTGGTGCCACCGTTGGTCGAGTTGCTAATAGAATTAAAGAAGCTCAGTTCACGCTTAATGGAACAGTTTACAAACTAGTTCCTAATAACGGAAACAATTCAATTCATGGTATGTGTAGATCGCTCTTCCGCCTCACAAAGTGCATATTTTACCCTGATAATTGTTTGGTAATTTATTCAGTCCCCCATATCTCACATATGAAGAGACGTGCCTAAATGATTAGGTGGAGCCAGAGGTTTTGCTGATGTTATCTGGAATGTGGAAAGGTATCAAAGAGAGGGTAACAGTCCAAGCATCACCTTCAGCTACCACAGTGTTGATGGTGAACAAGGTAAATTCAGCTGCACTTTGAAACCTCTGTTACTGTCAATATATAGAACTGTGAACAATGCGTGTGATTTGAATCCAAAAAAAATGGTCTAGAATAAAGGCCAAAGCACAGAATGAATACTCTAATTCTAGTATAAATGGTCTGTATGTAACTCATCTGAGAAGTAGATTAGTTGAAGTATTCATATCAGTTGAAAGATTAATAGAAAGGGGTAGAAGAGTACTAGTATATGCTATGAAGATGAATTTTTCTGTAACTCAAGTAAAGTATCCATGTGATTTGTATATTTCAATGGTTACGTGTTGCAGGATTTCCTGGTGACCTCATAGCAACAGAAAGCTACACTCTACTTGGGGAAAACCAGCTGAGTATAACCATGAAAGCAAGAGCCTTAAACAAGGCCACACCAGTGAACCTGGTGAACCACGCGTTTTGGAACCTGGGGAATCATAACAGTGGAGATATTCTGGACGAAGTAGTGCAGATATTTGGGTCCAAAATCACAGCTGTTGATAGCGAAAACATTCCCACAGGGGAATTCACACCAGTGAAAGGAACCCCATATGATTTCCTGGAACCACGAACTGTTGGAAGCAGGATCAACCAGTTGCCCAAAGGTTATGACATAAATTATGTGCTTGATGGTGAGAAGGGGAAAATGAAATTGGCAGCTACAGTACATGATAACAAGTCAGGAGAGTGATGAAGGTGTTCACAAATGCTCCTGGTGTGCAGTTTTATACTGCAAATGGCCTCAAGGATGTGAAAGGGAAAGGTGGGGTTTTGTATCAAGCTCATGATGCACTGTGTGTGGAGACTCAAGCCTTCCCTGACTCAGTGAATCATCCTAATTTCCCTTCAACAATTGTGACCCCAGAAAAGCCTTACCAGCATTATATGCATTTCAAGTTTTCCACCAAGCCTCTCCATCATCAGCTGTCTCCACATGACTAGGCTCTTCAAGATTCTCTCTTTCCAGATGTACATAACACATTAATCGGCGTACTTAAAGCGTTCAGCTCTTAATCGGTTCACCTAAACTGTGGTTCTTTAAAATGAATAATAAGAACCTACTTTGTGGTTTGTTCTTTAAAATGAATAATAAAGCTATGCTGTGGTCTTGGGGACACTCCTTCACAACTGTTGGCGCTTCATCAGCTTCAAGTTACTGCATTAACAAAGAGGCCTAAGAGACCTGCAGCGTCAGGTCTGTGTAGAGCCACTTATGGAGTATTTTCATCGACATAACTTCAAATAAATCTGAAATATAATTTTAAACCCTATCAAAATCACCTCAGCAAATACGGAATACCTAAACCATTAAACCCATTACAATCCTAAAATAGCAACTCCTCTAGATCCTCTGAATCTGAAGGCTGATAAAATATAAAATTCATGTAACCCTTGTCCTATTTCCAATCCTTTCTTTGCTAAGTAATCCGTTGCATGATTGCAAGCTCGAGGCACATATGTAATTCTTGTTGTCAAGTCCCTTCCCAATAGCTCTTTAACTTCCATAAGTATATTAGCATCCTTGTGATTCGGACCAGGTTTATGGAGAATCAAGTCAAGGCACTCTGTGGAATCAGTTTCAACCCAAACTTTTCTAAGACCTATAGCCCATATCATTTTTAAACCAAGAAGGCAAGCTCAAATTTCCACAAATAGCTCATCCCCATTATCAATTTGATAAAAGAAACCTTTCTAAAATCTTCTTGAAGAATCTTGAAAAAGTCCTTCAGAGACACTTTTAGTAGAAGTAGTTGACTACGCACTATCAACGTTCACCTTTATCCAATCCTCCTCTGGTGGTTGTCATGACTCACGACTAGCGGCAAAGTAGCCCCTCTATCTCCATCCCCGTGAGACGATCATTTGTGGTTGTCATGCTTTTCCACCATCATGCTTGTACGGGCGAGAAGACTATCATTGGAGATCCATTTCTTCTCAAACACATGCAAATCACAACTCTATTCTACTTGTTAATAATTTGTATACATTGTACGTGATCTTTCACATGACTTCATAATCATTTGCCACGAAATAATCAGGTCAAAATCACATCCGTCAAGTATTTTGAAACAAAATAAAAAATCTAGAATAAAATACTCTAATAATCCTTTTGAATTGTTTTAATTACACTAACATCCCCTCTATTTTGAAAATATACATTTTAGTCTAAACTTTTAACACAACTAAATAATATTCTAAAAGATTCTTGAAGTATATTTTAAAATTAAAAACCACATTAGAATAAAATTTGTTTAATGGAATATATTTTAAAATTTTGAATTATAATATGTTAATATAAGGCTATCAAAATCATATAATTTAATAATTTAATGAATGATTGTAAAATATTTTGGGTTAAGGTGCAAAAATATACATGTAGTTTTTTCAAAAGTGCACTTAACATCAAATGTTTTTTTTGGATGCAAAAGTGACTATGTGGTTACAACAATGAGAACAAAAATACTCATTGACCGTTAGTTTGACTATTTTGTATTTTTAAGGCTAACATAGACGATGACTCGGCTAAATTTCATCCCAACTGACAAGAAAGAACGGAGAAAATTACAAAAATGACATAGATATTTTGGAAATTACAGATCAACCCTTCTCTCTCCTAATCCCAATCTTACTCATCGGCCGCCCATCTCTGTCTCCTCGGCGTTGTTCTTGCCTTTATATAGTTTTTAAAACTATTTGC
Source organism: Acacia pycnantha (assembly GCA_025563575.1). Taxonomy (NCBI): domain Eukaryota; kingdom Viridiplantae; phylum Streptophyta; class Magnoliopsida; order Fabales; family Fabaceae; genus Acacia; species Acacia pycnantha. The sequence goes on along the minus strand of JAMWYP010000015.1, from coordinate 11,976,960 downwards.
GCCCTTCTATAATTTTCTTCAATTCTCCATTGCCGATGAGATGAAATTTAGTGGAGCCATCGTCCATGCAAGCCTTAAAAATACAAAAAGTTAAACTAACCGTCAATGGGTATTTTCGCTCCACTTTTGTAACTATATAGTCATTTTGCACCCCAAAAATCACTTGGTGTTGGGTGCACTTTTGAGAAAACCACATGTGTATTTGTGCACCTAAACCCAAATATTTTAGACAATATATGTATTTTTTTTTTCCAACTGACAATATATGTATTTAAAAGATTACATCGTAAGTAAGTTTTAATAAATAAATGAGATTAAACATTTAAATTATTAAAAAAATAAAATTTATGATAAAATCAATGAAATTTATAATATAGTAATCAAATTAATAGTATGAAAATAAAAATTATAATTATTTTTTAAATTTCGGATCAAGATATACGATTAAATGATTATTAAGTAATGTTTATGTTAAAGGGGGTATTTTGGTCAAAATGACTAATCATCAATGCTGTAAATAGCTGAATGTAAGTTGAATATCACCACAAAAAGGAGGTTTAATTTATGGAAGATTCTTAAATACTAATACTCCATCTAGTCCTTATTATAAGGTACCAACTAGCAAATGTGTATTTGGTCATTTTTATAAGACACTTGTTTGCTTTCAAAGTACATTAATTTTTTTTTTCATGTATGCCCATAATTAACAAGCGTAATAGATGAGAGTAATAATTAATATAATATTAGAGTTTAATGTAATTATTTGGGATAATATTGAAAGTTATTTTAATTTTAAGATAACTTTTATTGATTTTAACTGTTTTTACTGGTTTGTGAGAATTACTAGTTGGTATCTTATAAAAAATCAGAAGAAGCACTACATGCAATACACTTGACATTAAGGTGCACATTCTCTAAAATTAATGAATTTTGAAGTATTTGATATATGTGATGTGAATGTTTCAATACTTAATATTAGTAGGCTAATTCTTGAATGAAGGAGGACTTGTGATTTTTTTTCCGCCCAGAAAAAGGAGGACTTAAGATTGAATGATTAAATAGGTAATTAATTTTTTTCATAAAAATTGAACAAGTAATTAATATTCAGGAGTAGCAAATACAAAATTTTGTTAAATAAGATCTCAAATTGGGCCTTTATTTATAAATCAAATAATATATTAAACCGATTTTTTGAATTGAGATGTCTTTTAAGAAAAATCCCTCAAAAATAACTTTAAAAATTCTCAAAGACAAAAAGGTGTTTGAATATCTATAATCCCATAGAGATGTTAGGCTTAAATTGTCTTTTTTGAAATTACAAGGAAATGACCAGATTGGCCTTAAATATATTTTTGTTTACCAAAATATTACTCCCGCCGCAAACCGCTACCGTCGACCACCCTTGCCGATCGGCGGAGATTTTGGTGGCCGATCGCGAGTTCTTGTGAGAATATTCGATTGGAGGGAGTATTTCAGTGGAAATAAATATTCTCAAAGTGTCAAAGGTGGGATTTGAACCACCACCACTTGGTTTGCAAACCAATGCTTTTCAATATATATTGTGTGAGCAAATATATATATAAGCTAACTCTTTCACTTTTACTCTAATTCATTCACAAGTTTTTAAGGAATTCATAATATTTCATTAGATTTTACCAATTTTTGTTTACATGGTAAAAAAGTTTACATATTAGTTCTTTTACAAATTTTATTAAGGAATTCACAACATTTCATTAGGTTTTACAAATTTGCGTTTACCCAAGTAAAATAATTATACTATCAGCTCATTCACAAATTTTGTTAAGGAATTCACAATATTTCATTAGGTTTTAAAACCTTTCATTTACCCAATAAGAAATTCACATAATGAGGTCATTTACAAGTTTTGTTAAAGAATTCACGAAATTTTATTAGGTTTTAACAAAATGAAATTTTTATTGGGTGAACGAAAATCAAGTAAAACCTAATGAAAATTTGTGAATTCCTTAAAAAAATTGTAAATGGGCTGATAGTTTAAACTTTTTACTTGGTAAATGCAAATTGGTAAAATCTAATGAAATGTTCTCCTTAACAAAATTTGTGAATGAGTGATAATGTTAACTTTTTTAATGGGTAAACGCAAATTGATAAAACCTAATAAAATGTGAATTCCTTAACAAAACTTGTGAATGAGTTAAAGTCAAAGTTAAAGAGTTAGTTTATATATATACCATCTAGTCCTATTTATAAGTCCGGTTTGACCAAAAAAATCGGTCCTAATTATAAGTTCGGTTTCATGTAATAAAGAGATTGTGACAATTTTACCCATATTAATTGTACCCATAAGGATAGAGAGAATAAACGGTTGAAAAATACTCAATCATAAATAAGGGTAAAGTTGAAAATTTACTCATATAATCATTGTGTTAACTACCTCTTCTTGGTATGTGAGATTTAGTCAAAATGGACTTATAAATAGGATCAGAGTGGTATATTTTTTTTTGCTCGAAATGAGGGGTATATTCAAAAGCATTAGTTTGCAAACCAAATGGTGTATTCCTATCAAAATATTCCCTCCCACGAGAATATTCCTGTTTGAGACTCTGCCCTAGCAGGGGTGGTCACTAGCTTGTATGTACGATGGTAATATTAAAAGTATATATATATATATATATATATATCTAAGGGTAATTTGATCATTTTCTTATAATTTAAAAAACAATTTAAACTTAACATCTTTTTTAAAGGGTTAAGGTGCAAAAATACACATGTACTTTACCCTCAGGAGCGCCCAACACCACATGCTTTTTTTGGGTGCAAAAATGCACATGAACTTTCTCAAATGGAGCAAAAATACCATCTCCGTTAGCCCCCTCAAACGTCTGTTACTTTTTTTATTTGTGGGCCCCAAAATTTCCACATGTCATCTTGTTCTCTCACATGCGTCTGACTTTCGTCCTTCTCCTTCCTCACTTCTTCTTCTTTCAAACTTTCTCTCTCTCTCTCTTCCTCTCTCTTTCTGAAACTTTTCGTTTCTTTCTCTTCTCTCTCTTTCCGATTCTCAACCTCTGCTTCCAGCTCCTCCAACGGCGTCGTCGAGTCCGACTACTAGCTTGAAGGTTTCTCCATTTTTGCACCTTTACGCTAGTTTTATTCATAAAGTAAGTATTTTGGGGAGAAGAAAACGAAAATAATTAAGCATTAGCAAAAACATGAAGATAGCAGAACTAAACCGATGCTAAGCACATTACAGGAAACAAAGGCTACTCATTAATTTTCTTGTCTTTCAGAAGTTGCACTCATTTTCTTGAAATCAGAACCATTCGTGACGACACAGTTCCCATCTGCCCCGCAGAAATTGATCCGGCAAGCTGTTCATTATTCATTAACCACACATTACCGTCAAAACCATTTCAAAGGTTTCATATATCTCATTAAGAATCAAAACAATATATAATATTAAGAAGCTCACGATCAAAAATACTAGGTAGTTGAAATAGAGGAGGAGCCGGCGATGACTTTGATGGTGGTGGAGCTGCATTTCCACATTGAGAATGAATAGTGCCTGCATTTTATTTATTATCCATATTATAATTCCTTCTCTTTGTATGCACATACACACAGTTTATACACACACAGTCCCTCTCATCCAAAATATAAATCATTTCCAATCACTTCACTGGAACACTCATTATTATTAGCAGAGGTTGAGAATGGGAAAGAGAGAGGAAGAGAGAGAAATGAAAAGTTTCAGAAAGAGAGAGGAAGAGAGAGAGAAAGTTAGAAAGAAGAACAAGTGAGGAAGGAGAAGGACGAAAGTCAGACGCATGTGAGAGAACAAGATAACATGTGGAAATTGTGGGGCCCACAAACAAAAAAGTGACGGACGTTTGAAGGGGTTAACAGAGATGGTATTTTTGCTCCATTTGAGAAAGTTCATGTGCATTTTTGCACCCAAAAAGATGTGGTGTTGGCGCTCTGAGTAAAAGACATGTGTATTTTTGCACCTTAACCCATAAAATAATAACACAAATTACAAGATGATTTATGGGAAAATCCATATAGGGCCCGTTAAGGCCCAAAATTTCAAAAAGCGCCCCAACAACTTTCACATACCAAAAATGGCCCTAGGGCCTTTTAAGGATTTTTCATTAAAACGTTAGTTGTTAATCTGGATGATTTAGTTGTTAACCAAAAATGATATTGTTGTTAAAGTGAATGATTTAGTTGTTAAAATATTGTTGTTAATGCGACTAATTTGGTTGTTAAGGGTATTGATTTTGTTGTTAATGTATTGTTTTAGTTGTTAACGTTTATACCAGAAAAGAGACCCTATGACCCTTTTGGTATGTGAAAGTTGTTGGGGTTTTTTTTGAAATTCTGGGCTTTAATTGGGCCCCTGTATGGATTTTCCCATGATTTATTACTAGATGGTTTTCTCTTTCTCCTTATAATACTTATTAATAATTGTATTTGATTATTTTTATAACGCATTTACTAGTTTCCAAAACACATTACTTTTTTTTATGTATGTCCATAATTAACAAGGGTAGCGGTGAAAATAATAATTAATATAATATTAGAGTTTAGAACAATTAGTAGGAATAACATTAGAAATTACTTAAATTATAAGTAACTTCATTAATTTTAATTATTTTTATTAGTTTGCAAGAATTTACTTATTTTTTTTTGAAACCTCCCCTCGTTGTCAAATCTGAGCGTTTCCAATCATTTCACCACCTTTTGAGGTTAAACGAAAAATCATTTCATTAGCAAAGTGTGGGATCACGTGGGCATGGCGGGCGGAATAGACCGACAACTTCTCCCAATAATGTGGCCGCCTGAGCGGCACTCTGCTTTTTTTAACGCCTCAAGCACTTCTGACTTGTGATCAGTCTTCAAACACCGTCTCTTTCTTTCTGTCTGGTTTTGTCTTTCATATGAAGATGTCCAAGATCTCTGTCCTCCTATGTCTCCTCTTCTTGACTTCTTCTGGGTTTGTTAATGGATCTGACGAGAAGAAGATTCGAATTTATGAGCTCAAGAAAGGCGATGTTTCTATGAAGGTAACTAACTGGGGTGCCTCCCTTTTGTCTCTCCTACTTCCTGATAAGAACGGTACTCCCTCTATTCAATTCTCAAATGTTCAAATATCCCAACCTCTAGGCCTTCGTTTTCTGTCTAATTTTGTTTCTTCCTCTGTCACCGTGATTCGTCTTCAGGAAAGCTGGGTGATATTGTTCTTGAATATTATTCAATCAAGGATTACACTGTATGTTTTCTCTACTTATTTCTTCTTTGCCATTTTCTTCTGGTTCTCAAATTCTTCTTGTATTGATTCCTTCAAGAGGTCTAGATCAAGATACAGATACGATATTTGTGAATTGAATCTTGTTTTCATTCCCATCAATAGCATTCATTTCGTTTTACTAATGACATTGTGAGTGCGAACACCAAAATTATGCAGACAAACACAACAAACTTTGGTGCCACCGTTGGTCGGGTTGCAAACAGAATCAGGGGAGCTCAGTTCATGCTTAATGGAACAGTTTACAAACTAGTTCCTAATTATGGGAAAACAGTAAAAAATAGTACAATTCATGGTATGTGTGTAGATTGTTCTTCCTCCTCACAAAGTACATATTTTATTAGTCCCCTATATCTCATATATGAAGAGACATGCCTTAATGATTAGGTGGAGCCAGAGGTTTTGCTGATGTCATCTGGAACGTGGAAAGGTATCAAAGAGAAGGTAACAGGCCAAGCATCACCTTCAGCTACCACAGTTCTAACGGTGAACAAGGTAAATACAGCTGCACTCTGAAACCTCTGTTACTGTCAAGGTATACAACTGTGAACAATGCATGTGACTTGAATCCAAGGAATTGATCTGGCGATAAAGTCTGATTCTAGCATAAATGGTAGAGTAGTTGAAGTATTCATATCAGTTCTCAGACACTAGTATATACTATGAAGATTAATTCTTTGTAACTAAAATGAAAAATCCACGTGATTTGTATATACATGAATGGTATGTGTGGCAGGATTTCCCGGTGACCTCGTAGCAACAGCAACCTACACTCTACTTGGGAAAAACCAGTTGGGTTTAACCATGAAAGCAAGAGCTTTAAACAAGGCCACACCAGTGAACCTGGTGATGAACCACGCGTATTGGAACCTGGGGAATCATAACAGTGGAGATATTCTGGGCGAAGAATTACAGATATTTGGGTCCCAAATCACAGCCGTTGATAGCGAAAACATTCCTACAGGAGAATTCACACCAGTGAAAGGAACACCATATGATTTCCTGGAACCACGCACTGTTGGGAGCAGGATCAACCAGTTGGCAACAGGCTATGACATAAATTATGTGCTTGATGGTGGAAAGGGGAAGATGAAATTGGCAGCTAAAGTGCATGATAATAAGTCAGGGAGGGTGATGAAGGTGTTTACAAATGCTCCTGGTATGCAGTTTTATACTGCAAATAGCCTCAAGGATGTGAAAGGGAAAGGTGGGGTTTTGTATCAAGCTCATGATGCACTATCTGTGGAGACTCAAGCCTTCCTGACTCAGTGAATCATCCTAATTTCCCTTCAACAATTGTGACACCTGACAAGCCTTATTATCATCACACGATTTTCAAGTTTTCCACCAAGCCTTGTTCATCAGGTGTCTCCACATGACTAGGCTTTTCAGAATTTCAAGATTCTCTCTTTCCATATATGTAACTTTCTTAATCTGTTTGCTTAAGCATTCTACTCTTGATTAGTTCAGAGAAATTGTGGTTCTTTCAAATGAATAATAAGAAAATACTTTGTGGTTTGTTCTTTAAAATGAATAATATAGCTACGCTGTGGTATTGTGGGCATTCCTTCAGAACTGGTTTCATCAGCTTCAAGTTACTGCATCAACTACAACTTGCTTCAAATAGAGACGCCCAAGAGGAAACAACCTCAATTTCTAACTTTATACAAGGTTCTTCAATGGCCAATTTTTTCTGCTAATTATTATTTTGGGAAAATCAATCATTTGGTACTGACTCAGTTGTAATTCGCTCACTCAACATGACACCATTGATATATATGGTAGATGGTAAAATATACTCCTACATATTGATGTTTCCGTGAAAATAAAAAGGAAAACCATATCGATGTGAAAAGTGAAACCACCTGGATGTGCTACAGTGCGGGCCTGTTCTCTGTTCCTGATGTGGAAGCCTATAACTGGCTATTGACAAAATAGAAATGGGAAAATTCATACAGAGGCCCAATTAAGGCCCAAAACTTCAAAAAAGCTCCAACAACTTTCACATATCAAAAAGAGCCCAGGGCTTTTTCTGATATTTTTCAATTAAAACGTTAGTTATTAATTTAACTGATTTAGTTGTTAAGCGGGGCTGATATTATTGTTAAAGTGACTGATTTAGTTGTTAAAATATTGTTGTTAATCGACTGATTTGGTTGTTAATGGGTATTGATTTTGTTGTTAATCTGACTGTTTTAGTTAATTGGACCTGTATGAATTTTCCCAAAAAAAAGCGCGAATCGATTTACCGATTCCCTCATCGGGGAACAACAACACTACCACAGAGGATGTCGCCGCTCTGGAATCCGGTCATTAACTTCCAGAACGAGCTGCCTTGCTTCATTTCAAGCTCAGGTTCGCTCCTTGCAACTCTCATGCTTCTACGATTCTTGATTATTGCAAAGGTATAATCAGTTTTGTTCACATTGATGGTTATCAGCAAAAATTTGGACCTTAAGTAGAAGAAACCCTTGGCACAACTTCGATTCTCTGAGTTCTATTCGTTCCGAGAAAACCCAGTTGCGGTATACTCGTTGTTTGTCAATGGCTTCCCCCTCCGAGACGTCTTCGTTGGGCACCGGAAAAAAATCGAAGAGAGTATGGATATGGACGAAAAACAAGCAGGTCATGACGGCTGCCGTCGAAAGAGGATGGGATACTTTCATTTTCTCGCCACAGCATCGACAGCTTGCCACTGACTGGTCATGTATGTACTCTGCGTTCTTAATCTTTCGTTTCGTTATCTAGAAGAGCGAACTCCTTTTACCCATTTGTTATTTTGGGTCTCTTGAATGAATGATGAATCACCATGTCAGCGAAGTTGAATATGTGTGTTGAATACCAAAATTTTGTTCATGACGGGTACAGCTATTGCGGTAATATGCCCTCTCTTCATTGGCGAGGGAGAGATTTTGGATGGCCAGAGTAACAGGGTTGCTACGGTTTTTGATGTTTCAACTCCTGATGAGTTAGAGCGACTTAGACCTGAGGACGAGCATGCAGAAAATATTGTTGTTAACTTATTAGATTGGCAGGTATGCCCATTGCTCACTGCACTAACGTTTCACGGGAGATGAGGTGTTTGCTTTGCGTTATGATTAGCTTGTCTATCATTACGATGAAGTGTCGTTAACATGGGAGATTTTATTACATCATGCTAGTTCTGGCTCATGGTTTTATTTAGCTGTGAGATCTAAGTTGTAAATCGTCATTTGCAATCAATAATTTGTTGATGCGTTTTATAACCCTGGCAATTTCGATTTGCTTTGAATTTTTGTGGTTGGTTAATTCTTAGATATGCTTAGTTCTACGATTAATCTATTGGGGTATAACTTCTATACTTGGTGTTGGATACTTGGAGCTATTGAGTTTCCCAGTCATCATATGGGCATATATTTGTCTTGTGTAAAATTATGTTTAGACTCTGATCGCCTTTTGTGAATCTCATTGACTTCAACTGTAGCATGATCTGTTTTCCAAATCAAGTTAGCATCATCACCTTTATGAACTGTTGTTTTTCTCTCCACATTGTCTGACATCAATTTGTTATCACAAAAGTTAGGTCTGTCTTTTAAAGGTATAATAATCATTTGTTAGATAATTGGCATCTATAATCTTGAGTAATATTTATAAAATTCTAATTATCTTTGTATGGCTTTGCTTAGGTGATACCAGCAGAAAATATAATTGCAATATTTCAAAGCAGCCAAAAGACGGTGTTTGCTATCTCCAATAATCCATCTGAAGCTCAAATTTTTCTTGAGGTATATGATTGGACTAATAAAAATGTAAAACTTTCAACTAGTTGAAGCGCTGTTATCTGGACATGGTAATTTGTAGTCCTCTTTCACATTTAACTTCTGTGTTGCGATTGCTCCTTTCGGATTTTGTAGGCACTGGAACATGGGCTAGGTGGCATAGTTCTGAAAGTAGAAAACGTTGAGCCTCTTCTTGAGTTAAAGGTAAATCTGTGGCTGGGTGAAACCTCTTTAGTAATGACTCATGAGGCCTGGCCTCTTATTTCACTATGGAACTTTTAGGAATATTTTGACAGAAGAAAAGAAGAGAGTAATCTACTGAACCTGACCAAAGCCAGTGTCACGCGTGTCCATGTGGCTGGAATGGGTGATCGTGTTTGTGTTGATCTCTGTAGCCTTATGAGACCTGGTGAAGGACTTTTGGTATGCGTCCAATTCCTCCTTTAACAATTATCCCTCAGCTAATTTAGTGAAATGCCATTTTTATATGCAAATGCTTTTCACAGGTTGGGTCTTTCGCTAGAGGACTATTTCTTGTCCACTCAGAATGTTTGGAGTCAAATTACATTGCAAGCAGGCCTTTCCGTGTGAATGCAGTAAGTTCTACACTCTGAGTGTTGTCTAAACTCAAAACTGCTTAAAATATGTATTTTCATAGTCAAATGTCCCAACTCTGCTCCTTTATTGGTAGGCCCATCAACTAGCTAGGGATGTGTGTGTGTGTGCATTAAATCTTTCTATTTTATTACCCAAAAAAAATCTTTCTATTTTTCTCCTGTATTCATATATTTTGGAATTAAAAATCTGTAAGTTAATATTATGGTGGGGGAAAGTTGGGGTGAATCCTTTTAGCAAATTACTGTTTAGTTACCCCACTTGGTGTTCAATTTCTCCAACTATACAAACCGGATTGACCAAGAACTTTTCATAATAGGGTCCTGTGCATGCCTATGTTGGTGTTCCAGGAGGAAAAACATGCTACCTGTCAGAATTAAAAGCCGGGAAAGAAGTGATAGTGGTGAATCAGCAGGGTCAACCACGAATTGCAATTGTTGGGCGAGTGAAGATTGAGACAAGACAATTAATCCTTGTGGAGGCCAAGGTTTGTGCATGTGAAGATGGAAATACTAATTGATAAAACTGTTTCTGCAAATGAGTAGACAAGAACTTCTGCAAGTAATGTTGTTCCTTTTGCAGGGCCATTCTAATGATGAGACTATCTACAGTATCTTTCTGCAGAATGCAGAAACAGTGGCCTTAGTTGGTCCCTCCGAAGGTAATAAATTTTACATTTACTATTTTCCTGCAAGTTTGAGTTATTTCTGTGTGATTCCTTAATTTTTAATTGTTTTTCAGGAAATACAAAATCGAAGACTGCTGTTCCTGTGACCTCTCTTAAAGTCGGAGATGAAGTTTTGTTGAGAGTACAGGGTGGGGCTCGCCACACAGGGATTGAAATTCAAGAATTTATTGTTGAGAACTGAACTGATAACTCTGCATGTTTATATGTTAAAAATATAAATAAATGTTCTTTTTTATTTCTAACAATGTTGCAAAACTTTCAATCTAGTCCTCTCTAGAATTTCAACCTTTTCAATTTATAAAGTTTCTCAGTTTTTCTCCCAATCCAAGACAACCAACTTGGCAATTTCCCAATTTCAAAGCTGCATAAAAAGTAAAAACTCAAAGTAAGAAGCAATTAATACGAGACTTTGATGCATGCACGTATGAGAAATAGTAATTGTAACTGGAAAGTCTACTTCGTGTGAGGTCGCAGAGAAGGGAAGCCACGGTGGAGAAGCAAATCGTGTGGGTTTGCTGTAATTCGGCGGATGCGTTGAAGTCAGAAGCCGAAGCCATCAACGAGTGCACAGAACCCTCCTGGGCTTGGGCGTTAAATGTTCAATTGAATAGTGAAAGTGAATTACTGAATTTGACCAAGCTGACATAGGTTCACATAACGCGTGATGTGCTATATGGAAAATCAACTTCAAAATTATGTAAGTTTTTTCAGATGAAATGTGTCAGGAGCTCTTACAACTTCCCAAAATTTGGGTAAATTTTGCATTACATATATATTTTAATCTCAGCTCCCTCTTAACTAAATCCGGACAGCATGAACTTAACATGCCAAGGCTTTACTGCGAAGTCATTGAACACATGTTTCCTTAATTTCCGCATCAACATTAAATATATGTCAGAAGAATGGAAGATGAACCTTAAAAATGACAGCAGATGGAAAAAAAAAACAAGTACAAAAAACGATACCGACAACAAATATACCAATAGAATCAAATCCCAACTTGTGTTGTTGCCTGTAAATCTCAATTCTGACCATTCATCTAAGGTCATGGGCTACGTGAAAAATAAAACACACACACACACCATGGTGACATTTCCTAGTTAATTAAATATAATATTTTAAAGTATTGCGTGTTCGTTGTGTAGATACACAAATGATTGAGGATAGGATTTTATTAAAAATATAATAAAGCACGTTAATGTGGATGAGCTCAATCATGTCATGTCATTCATTCCCTTTAATCTGCAATTATTGAAAAGAGCATCAACATCCGATTCTTCTGTTTGATGGCCACTTGATACTGTCCTCTCACTTGTCACTCTATCCTCAACTGTTTGCGTTACTCTTTCAATCTCCGTTTGACTTTGCTTATCGCAGGAAGCAAGACAAGACTTCACCATATACCCACTATTCACTGCTTCCAAATAATTATCCCAAGTATCTTCCCCTTCATTCAAATCACATATATATTGAGAAATCAAAACTTAAATATCTTCAACTCATTCATTTCAAGGATATAAACACTGGCTGAAGTGATGCATAAATAATTATAAATCGGCCAAAGTGAAACAAAAGTCGCTTTTATATATAGAGGATGTTGCATCTAATTGCCAAATGATTTGAATTAAAAGACTGTCACAAGCTTTTCCCCCTGTTCTTCATTGAGTTATTGACAGTGCTACTAGCTAGCTATATCCTATATATGTATATGTATCACACAGTGGTTTACGTATGAATATATGGCCGGGTATATTTCCCTTTACATGGATATAATTACCAAACGTCGAGGGCCTATTTTTGAATATGGAGAGATTTTTTTCTTAAAAAACTGTAAATCAAGTTAACAATGCAGTCTTTGTTGAACTGTGTTGAATTTTCCCCCCTCAAAAGAAAGTACAACGAATACTTCGTTTCTATATTCACACTTACGGATATCGAATTTCAACCAAAATAGTGCAAGCTAGTTAAATTGACGTACTCATATTTGGAAAAGCAATACAGATAATATATACATGTAACAACATTTAAAAAATTAAGCAAATATAAATGGTTTGTTAAATAAATTTTTTAATTATTAATGAACTAAATTTACGTAGAAATATAATTCCAAATATCAATCTTCTCTGATTAATTATTTGAAATGCCTTATATTTAATTTATTATCATATATATACATATACTACTACCTCCGGTCCTAATTATAATATCACTTTGGTAGTGCAAATTGAACTACAAAAGTGGTCTTATAATTAGAACCGTGAAGTATAATATAAAATTTATAATTATTCACAAATCATGATAAATATAAAATTTTACAAGTTAAAATGGAAAACATTTCTAATTTTAGTCATATAACAGGATAAGTTGGCAGACTCACTAACCAGCCGACCAAAACATCCACACAATATGTCAGCCATAGATTTCACTCCAAAACGACAAACGGGTGGTAACATACTAACATGCATGCATGTTATCAGTAATCAATCATTAACGAGTAAATGTTACTCTGACCAAAAAAATTACAAGTCTTATCGAATATATATCATGATACAGTTTGGTTGGGATTAATTAATGATGCTGAGAACTGAGAAGGGGACTATACACACACACACACATGGTTGGTGAAGCATATGAAATAATGAAGTTCGCGTCGCTAGCTGCATAATGATTAATTTTTATTGTAAGGAAAGGGGAGTCTAACTATTTAAACCGTATCCCGTTTCAACTTTCTGGCAGATACCTTACAAACACACTTTACTCAGTAACGTAACTCTGTGAGAGAGAGAGTGTGTGTTTTTGCTTTGGCAGTGGCTCACATGGCATCTTCTTCAGGTTTCAGAGTTGATTAGTTTCCCTTGTCAGACTTATATTGGCAAACGTCGCCTTCATTTCTCACCAGCGCCATCATCATTCCACTTCCTTTTATTATTACTGAATCAATGAATTTTTTTGTACTGTTCACTTCACACTCGTCCCAACCCCACCACCCTCCTTTCTCTTTTATAAAGTCCCACCCACATTTGGCTCTTCCTCCAATAACGACATGCTTCCTCTCCCTCCTCTTACCTCATCTTTCTTCAACCTGATATCATCTGATCATGCATGATTCCAAAGCACCAGAATGAAAACTATTATTTATATGTTTTTGTACTCTAACATTGCTAGCACTGAATCCCATTTCTAATTATATGCCCCCATACTTGATGCCAGACCTGGAAATCCACTAAGGGCCACATGTTCCTTAGCTTGACTTGAACCTGTCATTTTTTCATATTTCTATTAAAAATAAAAACGAGCGGGCAGTTCACAAGGCTCTCTATCAAGTGGAGTATGAAGAGTGATAGATGTACGCAATTTTATCCCACGAGTGAAGATATCATTTTTAAGATTTGAACCCGTAACCTATAAGGAACATGACAACAACCTTACCATGCCATCAAGTCTCACCCTCTTTTATTTTATTTTATTTAGCATAAGCATGTGTGTGTCGTATTTTTCAAGCTTATGGTATGGGAAAGACGTTGCACTGACTACTCAAAAGTCCACCAATTCCTCACATGATGATGATAAAAGTAGATAGATATATGTTCAAATTTTATACACCATTACGATCGAAGATATACTACTTGAGAAACGTAAATGCAAACCGAGACAGAGGAAAAAAAAAAGCCTACCTTTTTTTTCCAATATAGAGTCATTTGAAGGTTCAATGAAAATGGTGGTGGTGCTCGTGAGGCCAGGTCCAGAAGTTGTGCTGCTGATTATGATCATCATCGATAGTAGTAGTGTTGGCGGTGTTGAACATGTTGGAGAACGTTTCGTCTTGGAGGTCTGATCTTGTTGAGAACTGGAGGAGTTGTGTTATGCTCGTGGGCTTTAGATTATTAGTAGAGCCTGCTACGAGCTTATGGCTTTTACCAACAGGACTGTCTCTAAGTGGTGTTTTTGAAAGGTGCAAATTGATGTCTGAACTGTTGTCACTTCCATTATTATTGCTCCATGAACCCTCCGTTTCTTTCTTCACCAGCCTCACTACTGATGTTCCGCCTTCACACTGATGATCTCTTCCTTTCAGAGCTTGTAACTGCCAACACCACACAGTAATTAAAATCCAAACACTTGTCATGTTTTCTTCTATGTGGATATCATCAGAGAGACCCAAATGCATGCCCACAAAAAATGGGAAAAAGAATAACAATATATTATTATTTGAAAGATGGAGTTTAGATTTTTTTTTTTTTAGTTCTATTCTGTCATACTGACACTTCACAAGAATGATCAGACTATTTAATCAAGAAAAAAATAAAGTTAATGAGGGAATCCATGACTTCAAAAGTCACTGATACATGTGGGATTAATAACTAAGTCAACGAAATAATGGAGGTTTAAAAGTAAATGTGAAAGCACCAAAGTTCAAACAAGAAAAAGCACTTCCTTTTACAATAAATAAACAACAAACTGTTCAATGATGATACTGTTTGGTTCTACACTTCTAAACACGAAGATATACATCAACTATTCAACATCCAATTTTTTGGGTACAAAAGCTTTGTCCACATTGATATGTATACCTATAAAACTGAGAAAAACTGAGTCCAGCAAGTTAGGAAGAAAAAGAACAAAGATTAATTAAGAACTCAAAATCCTAGTACCGATCCCAAGATCAGTGAAGAAGAACATGTAGTTGTGTCTGGGGAAGAGATCCAAGTTCCCGCTTGTCCAAAAGAATGAAAATCATGACCATGGCCATAGAATTGAGGTTAGAGATGGGAGGAAATTGAAAAAGGCGATACCTCAGCTTGAAGTTTCTGGTTCTGAAAGTTAAGAGCATCGTTGTCAGCCTTGAGAGCTTCAAACTGTTTCTTGAGGGACTCATATTCTTTCTCGAGGTTCTTGGTCTTCCATCGGGCTCTCCTGTTCTGAAACCAAATGGCGATCTGACGTGGCTGCAGCCCCAAAGCTTTAGCCAGCTCGAGTTTCCTCTCTGGCTCAAGCTTGTTCCCAACCTCAAAGCTCTTCTCAAGTGCCTTCACCTGCTCCATGTTCAGCCTCTTCTTCTTCTCCCCTATCTGCACCGACCCATCGTCCGACAAATCGTCATCGCCTGCGTTCACGGCCTCCATGTCGTACTTGCTCTCTACCCCTGAAAACGACATCGATCTCTTCACCATGAAGGGTGCACTAGTCCCTGCGTTTTCACCAACAAAAAAGATTACTTTTTTCTTAAAAAAGTGGGATTTAGTAAATTAAACGATGAACCTCCTTCAAGAGGGAGAGAAAAATAGAGGACCGCGCGTACGAGTTTGAAAGTGTTGGGGTGGTAATGGAGGGAAAGATTTGAGAGATGGTGATGAAGAGAGGTGGGGGTCATCGTGATGATGGTGATGATCTTCATGGGAGTGATTGGTGTGAAACATGAAAGTGTGAGAAGGAGGGAAGGCCATAGTTACTAAAAACTGGGAATTGATCAGAAGGAATATAATGAAACGGAGAAGTGGGGGTTTATTATGGTGAGGCTTTTGTGTATAACAATTTAAGGGGGTGGCGATGATCACAGGGTTTGGCTCTCACTCTCATGGTGGCAGAGTTTCCAGATTCAGAGAAAGGGAGGATAATGCTAATGGATGCACACAGACTCAGACAGACTGTGAGAGAGAGAAAGCGAAAGGTGTAATTTTTGTTAAAAGTATAATCAAAGTTTGGAGCTTTCCTGGACCCCCCACGCACCCTCTCTCTCTCTCTCTCTCTCTCTATTCTACTACAGTATAATTAGTAAGTGTGTAACAAATAGATGACCTCGCAATAAATCAATGATTCCAGAATTAATTTCTGGTCCAAACAGAACCATTCTTATTTATGCATATTTTGGCTTTATATTGCTCACCATGACTGGTTGATCCCTGACCACAACAAAAATTAAATAAAATAAGAAGGAAAAAAACCAAGCGAGCTTCCTTATTATCATTATTATTAGGTAGGGAGAAATCTAGAAGTTACTTAGTTGGGTATATATATGTGAGTACATAATATATCCTGGAGGGGTAACAAAGTTGAGGGATATATATAATGGAGAGAACTAGAGAAGTGAGATGAAGGGAAGGGGGAGATAAAGAAGGACAAAAGATGCCAACATTGACAACTTTAGGTGGAATCTTGCATATGTTGCAGAGGCCAAACAATAGCCACTTGATTTTTATGTGCTCAGAGGGGTAAGTTGTTAGGTCATGTGTGACGAGGAAACACTGCCATTCCGAACATGAAAATCCAGAATCCAAGGAGATGTATATGCTTATTATACTATTTTATTTCATATCAGTGGTGGAAACTTGCACTTGCAAATTTTAATTTATTAATCTGCTTCATGAGATCTCTGGCGTCGCCTCCATATATATATTTGGCTATTTTGTATTGTAGATACTCTCATTGGGATTTTCAAATAGTATATACTATACTATATTAACTCCTTGTGTAAACATGTTTGCTTTATTTCTATTATTATTGGCTGCTAATATATATAAACTTAATTATTAGATCCCAGAAAGATGCATAAGCTAGCCTCATCCTGGAACCAGCAGCAGCCTGCTGATTAATTAAAGTCGCTCCCACTTTTTCCCCTCATTGATTATCATTTTAATATTCTTAGTTCGATTTAAGTACAAAACCCTTTTAAAAATAAACTTTTGAGAAAAAGCAGGATTCAGGCAGGTATGCAGTCAAGTTTTGTGGTGAGCTAATTAAATGTGATATTATTAATAATGTATGATCCATGCCTGAAATGTTTTTGTTTTAGGTGTTCTATTTTACAATTTACAAACTATAGAATGAAAAGAAATAAAATCAACATAATAAGGAATGTATGAAACAAAATAATAAACTGATGAATTTTGTAAAATTGAATATGAAAATTGACGAAGATCGGTCATATGTGTATTAATTGTAAGAATAATTAGACTTGAGAGTGAAAAAAGTTGATACTGTTGAGAACAATGTTTCATTTACGTGGGGGATTTTTTTCTTTATTTTTTTTGTGCTTGTCCTTTTATGTAATTGAAACTAATTTTTTGTTGTTGCACTATTTCCATTCTTGAAATTTTTGTCTTGCTTATGATTGAACTTAACTTTCAGCCTTCTTCCCCATTTTATAGAATGTTATTGAATCAAAAATTAAAATAGAAAAAAAATGTTTCAATTAAATTAGAATAGGATGAGTTTGTATTTAATATGACTGAAAGATTATTAGTTTATGAATATTTTGCCACTTAATTTCTTTAGAAATTTAATGATGACCCTTGTTGGCTAAGCAAAGCTTCTATTTAGGGAAATGACTTGGGTAATAAAAAAAAGGCAAAAAGAGAGGAAAAAAAGGGAATAAAAAACACAACTCTAATAATTGGGGGCACTTTATCACCAATGTTAGCACTCATGTCAAACGGTAAAATCAAAGTAGACTATGAGTCGGGATAAAAGTCTCTCAAGGAATCTGTTAGAGTAACTGGGTAATAGGTGCGACATCACCCATGTCCAGAGTCACGTTAAAAGGGGATCTACAACAGTTCAAGATTGAGAAAAAAAGAGTAGAAAGAAATTAGAATCAATTTTCTATCTAAGGATCTGTATGAAATTAAATAAAAAGCTTGGTTAAGTAGGGCATTTGAGGTTTTTGAAGGAGTTAAGTAGTTTAATATTCCTTTACTAATCCTATTGTACTTTTGCACTTGTTACTTCTAATCCTTTTATCATTTTGACATTAATAGATTATTACAATTGATTAAGGTTGTTGGTTTAGTGACCCATTCTTATAAGACACTAAATTAAACAAAATGTGATAGCATGATCTAAGTGTGGTGGTGTGTTGCTCTCTATTTAGGAATTTCATAAACAATGTTTTTCTTATTGTTAGGATAATAAATTTTATTTCTTTTGCTTGAGGACAAGCAAATATTTAAGTTTGAGGGAGTTTGATAAGTATATATTTTATAACTATATCAATCTAGATTCTGAGACATATTTGATTAAGTTTATTAATAATTTATATTTATTTAATTATCTTTTATATATTTTTCTATCATTTAATTAATTAAAAGATAAAATGATAAAATGATATAAAATCTACTCATCCTAATTTATTTTGCAAGGGATATAATAAGATTCAAGTGTGAACAAAATATCAATATATATAACATATCTATATTATATGATAATCGATAAGGAAAAAAAAAGAGATAAACTAAGATATTGTGATAGATACGCACAGGAGGAGGCAATATATACCTATATATATGCTAGGCATAGTAAGATGCTAGGTGTAGTATGAGGGAGGAGTACAGTTCTATTTTCCTGGTTGGTGACACAGCAAGGCAAGAGCTTTAACAGAGGGAGATTAAAGTTTGTGGATGCAAAAGAACGATAGTACAAATGAAAATTCAGCATCGAGTTTTTGTTTCTCCTTTCTCTTATCTTATTTCTTTGTCTTTTTATCTTTTCTTTGGTGAGCTATTATTTTGTTGATGAGAATGTTCAGATTGTGTAGTTAAACCTTAGTTTTGAGTTATTTAGTTTGATTATGGATTAGTGGATAATATTTTTTAATTTGTTGTTAATTACTTTAATATTATATTTGTTGATTTAATTGTGTGCTTGATTATCCTGAAAAAGGAGAAATCTGATTAGGATCGGACTATTTTGGTATTCTAAAGGATAGACATAGGGAATTTAGACTAGGCCTCAATTAATAAATCATGTAGGATTAAGTTTACAGATTTAATTTGCTTGTAAAATAGATATATACCTATCGGCACTACATGGTTTCAGTAGGCTTTCACTTAAATTAATCCAATTAAGTACTAATCGCTTAAAACATTAGGGATTAACATAATTGAAATGTCTCTTAGTGGATCGAAACACACTCCTAGGTAATTTAGAGTCATAGGCTAACAAATATAACTTTAAATGCAATTAAGGGGGAAATTAGTTAATAAGAAGTAACAAAATTAAAGTTATAATAATCAAAGTCACGACTTAAGATATAGAATAACTCTTAGCTTTCACAATATATAGTTAGATTTGTTTTCTTCTTTTCTCTAGTTTGCTTTTATTTATAATTCAAATTGTGTTGACTTAGCTTAAATAAAAGTGTAAATTCATTGCTCAACTGCATTGTTGGTATCAAATCTTCATGTGAATGATATCTCACTCCCTCTTTGTTACTTGATACGCCCGTGTACTTGCGGAATCTTAGACTTTATATTTTACCCCTATCAAAAGTATATACAAGTATAGCAGGTACCAAATGGAAGAATAATATACACTGACATTAAGAAATTGAAATGGCATGCACACGTACAAGGAATGCAAACTTAAAAAGAGGGGAAAAAATGACAAATGAAAACCAGAGTTACAAAATGAGAGGGATCAACACACACATGATAATGATAAAATTATAGAGCTTGTAGAATTTAAAAGATAAAAATGCGTCATTAAATGGTATTTAGAATTTAACACGCACGGGATGGAGAGATGGAATATAAGTGTGCATGTAAATAATATGTTTCATTTCCCTCTTTATTTTTGGTAATATATGGTCATTAATTTATTTACATGAAACTCTCTCATTCATGTCCCATTAAAATTGACAACGTAGATAAATCACATAGTGACATAATTGTACATATTTGTGCATGTGTGTGAGAAGGAGGGAGCTAGGGAGGGAGATATATAGGGGCATAGTATTTTAGAAGGGGTGGTTGCGTAGAGCGATATGAATGAATAGATGAGAGAACTACGATGAAATAGGGATGTGTTTTATCCAAGTAAGGACATGTCATTATATTGGGCACCCTCCCTTTTCCAATGCTCACCGTATCTCCTGCCCCACTTTGCTTTCTCCACCTCTAATCCCTACTTCTTTAACCCCTACATACCCTAATTCAAACCTCTCCTCTTTTTTATCATTCTTCAAGTTAAGGGACATGGACATATATATAATGAAAACTCCCTCTTACCCTCCGGTCCTAAATATAAATTTTAATTGACTTTTTTATAAAGATTGAGGAAGCTAATTAGATTAGTTTGAAATATTTATATTTATCGTTTTTTCTCCAAACAAATTTATCTGACTTATAAAATGATATATAATATTTATATGACATGATTAAAACATTAGGTAACTTATTTAACTTTCTTACTTTTTTAAGAAAAAAAGTAAATTGTGTCTTATATTTAAGATAAGAGGTAGTCTTGAAACTGCCTCTCTAGTTATAAATGCAGGACTTAGTTTGTAGTACAAATTGTATTTTAAAATAAGTGTTACATTTAACATGGTAATAGTAGTTATCTTATATAGTACTACCTCCGGTCCTAATTATAGGAGCACTTTTGTAGTGCAAATTACACTAGAAAAGTGCTCCTATAATTAGAACCGGAGGGAGTATAATATTTTGCATTATATTATTAAAACGTACTAGTGATTTATTAATTGATGGTCATATAAGTTTTTGCCAACCAGAAGGCCGGTGGCCTATTCTGCTCCATCTAACTACCCTGCTCTCTCTTCCCCTATCTCCCCCATGTGCCTTTGCCTTCCCTCCTCCAAAGATCCTTTCTCTTCTCCTCTCATTTATATTTATTTAAGCACTGGCTCTCTTAGCCTGCTTCATCTTCAAATATATACTGTTTTCTTATAAATATAAAATCTTGGGAGGATTATTCTTTATTATCGCCACCTAGCTAGTTCTTCTATTCTCCCCTAACCATACGTTATAGTATTTTATTGTTATTCATGCTATGTTGTTTGCATATTCTGGATGGTTCAATCTGGCATCTGATGTCCTACTCGCTCGTGCCTTGTTTCCCAGATACTCCTACTTTACTCAACGCCCTTCCCCATAAGACAATCATCCAGCTACAGCCCCATCCCATTTTTCTTTAATCACCTCCTCCTTGTCAAACCTCTGACTCATCTTTAACGTTAATCGATCACTTCTTTCTTTAAATTTTTGTCCTCGTCTTTTAGCTGGTTTGATCTCTTGACAATTTTCTCCACACAAAGTATTTATGGTTAGACTTTAGACCGATGTTTCTGGTCTTATTTGAACGGAGCAGGTAATGTTGACAAATCAAGCGGTGTCGTAAGGCAATGAGTCTTGAATATAATCACGTTGTTCTAGAAGACAACGTACTACATAATGACGTACTGGAACATTGCATGATGTTTGATGAGGGAAAAAATAGTAAAGAACTGATGAATTGATAATGACTTTTGTTTGTGAAGAGTTAAATAATTAAAGAAGACAATGATTAGGAACGTATAACTCGAATATGAGCGATTCTGATGATATATATAAGGAAATGGGGTGAAAAATATTTTAAATCATATTCTTATGAATAAAAGCTAGCTAGCTGTCCAACATTATTTTTTTAAAAAGAAAAACAAAAAAATAAATCAGGAAGTAGCTAGCTAGGTACACAAACATTGAAGGACGACAATGGAATGGGAATGATGAAATAAGCGAAATGAAGGAACAAAAGTGATATTATTATGATATAGGAAAATCGAAACATTCTTTGAAACAGTAATATTGGAGGATTATTATGATTGTAATATTATGTGAGGGAGGAGGTGTCTCTGTCGTGAATGACTATACCTAAATATATAGAGAGAGAGAGAGAGAGAGATTAGGGGAAGTAGGGTGATCAATAGGGTAGAGTAGAGTTAGAGGGTAGGGATCTAGAAACAGTAATAGAGGAGCACTTCATGGCAACCAATTCAAAGAATCCAACATCAGTGTTTCCTGCTGCCCCCACATCGTACTATCTGCCAAACCTCACTGTGCCTCCCATCCCAAATCCCAATTCCCATCCCACACATTTTTATTTCTGATTTATCCTGCGACCTAATGACTTCATCTTCGCCTTAATATTCGACTACCATTTCATATGTTGTGTTAGTGGATCCATGTAGAGCCGGCAAAACGGGCCGGACCCGTCGGGCCGGCCTGTTTAGCACACGACTCTTTAAGGGCCGGGCCTGATAAATGGAGGTGAGAGGTAAAGTTTGGCCCTGCAGGGCCAAGGGCTTTTACGGGCCGGCCCTGCAGGGCTACGGGCCGGCCCGTTAGGCCCTTAATATTTTTTTTTTGGAAACTTTGAGACTGAAGTTGGGGACTTGAGGGTGGGCCGGTGAGGTTGAGGTGTCTAACTATTGGTAACCCTAAAAAAATAAAATCAGTCTTCTCAAATCTCAATTCCTCCCCAATCTCTCGTCACTCCCGTGTTGGTTCACGTGTTCTAACAAAATATAGAAGTTTCATTCTTCCATCTAATGTTCAAGCTCTTATTTGTACTCGCAATTGGATGCATGGATTTACATACGATGATAATTTATTAATTTGTATATATTTTATATTTGTTGATAAATTAGAATTTTAATTGTTGTAATTTACTAATTATATTTCTTTGAAAACATGGAAGAAAATAGTTAAAATTTAGAATAGTAATTTTCAGCTCATGCAGTCGCCCGAACCCCAGTGCTTCTCGGGCGGACTTTGAAAAACGGGTGTTTTTCTTACTCCAGAGCCCTGGAGGCCCTGATTGACAGCTCTAGATCCATGGATCCCTGTGAAAGAAAGGGAATCATGGGGAGATAATGAGGCGTGTGCGGGTAAGACACGTGGACGACAGGTAATCTCATTTGACGTCACATGTCCCCTCAGACGATTATTCTCAGCCAGCGCTCTCTCAAATGATTAAACACTTTTCCTATTTTGGGCATCTTGACGTCACTGTTTCAGGCTCATAATTAATTTATTAATCAATTGATTATGAAGGGTTAGGAAAAGGCCTGATTATGCTTACCCGGAGATCCAAACTAGAGTGCGTGGGAAATCACAGGCATCAGCTTTTACCCGACACCTTCTCTCAACATGTTATACCTCAAATCCCGAGCAAAAAAAAAAAAACATGTTATACCTCAAATGACATATCACGACTCTTCTTACAAGTGTGGGTGGGTCCCATTCGATATCTCAGCTGAGGGGCGTTAAATGGTCTAAAGTCTAAACCGGATAAAAGGGACGCCATAAATTATGCGTCTTGGCAAATCACATTTTCTCTTGAATCGTTTGATCAAAGAGTGTTTAGGTCTTTACGGGAAAAGTAGTGAATGAGGATATTCTACTCCTTCCTGTCATAAATATATAAGATATAGTTGACTTTCTTTTTATATGGAGGGAATATTATATATGTGGGCCCTTGATCTGCAAAGGGAGCCTCATTCCTTTAAGAAAAGAGGGACCAGGGTTGTACTTCTACGAATGATTGTGCTGGAGCCGAGCCCACAGTACTCCATTTGGACTTTGTTTTCTTTCATACATATGTTTGGGCTCACAACATTTAACTTCTTGGGATTTGAGCTTTTTTCCCCAAGAAATTGTAAGTTGGGCTTTGATCAAGGCGTCCGAACCTTTTCGCATCATAATTTGGCAGCCCAAATTTGAGTGAAAACAGATGTGCAAATGTTTATTATATCATAAACAGATGTCATTGGGGAGGCTTTGATAGCGATCTCGTAAGTCCCAAGAAAGTACTCATAGAGCCGGGGCCGTGCCCTGGCCTTGGTGGGGACTGATGCCGAACCTCCAAAACTTTTTTACCAAAATAAAAATAAAAAAATAAAAAAATAGCGGTTGTGTGACCGTTCAATTGGCAAAGAAGTCGAATCTTTGTCATCTAAAAGGGAGTGAATTTGATCATGGAGTTGGTCAAGGCCTTTGGAAGAAGCATCCTAGAGTCTGCAAAGCAATGGTAACCCAAGCTAAAGTGGAGACATGTGTCTTTTAATCCCGATTTCTGGCGAAGTGGGCTTCAAATGTCTACCCTTGGATTGTAGATGAGTCCAACCCCTCTCCCGAAATTTTCATAAAAATAAAAAAAAACAGTTGTGTGCAAAGTATGAGGATGATGATTGATGAGTTTATATGAGATCATGAAATGAAAAGGTAGCGTGTGGCATTGTAATATACTCCATCTGTTTCTTATTATAAAGCATCAACAAGTAATTCTCACAAACCAATAAATACAATTAAAAACTGCATCCCCGTGTCTCACAAACATTTCTAATAAAATAAAAAGACCCTTATTTTTCAGGAAATTAAAAGGGGTTTTTTATTGAATAAGTTGGTTGCACCATCATTTCCTTGACTGTGACTTCTTCCCTCCTTTAACCTTCCCTTTGAACATACAATTCATTTCTTTTCAACTGCTTTCTTTCTTTTAAAACAAAAAACAAAAAGCACTGATACCAAAACCATTTTTTCCATATTTAATGGAAGCATGCCGTTTTGCTCTTCTACTCTTTCTTAGGATATGATTCTGGATAAATTTGCTTTGTTGACTTCAATTCATACTGTATATCCCAAGTCCTGTGCATTGGACCTGCAATTAAAAATAAAATTGTTACTATTTACGGCTCCTAAATCATAGTCCTTTTCATATTTATGTGTGTGTCTATTCATTTTGATATTGCATATACATGTCCCAACTAAATGATACATTCATCGCAAGTTAAGAAAAAAATTTATCATTTTTCAACTTTATAAAAGTTTCATCCTTAGTTATAGCCATGGATGTCTGATTATGCGTAATCTTGTGAGGCTCTAATCATCATCCTAAAAGCTTGAACTGACCATAGCAAAATCGCACCACATATTATATATGCCCTAGAACCCCCTTAATCCTACCCGATGTAAGACTATCACGGCCAAGCCGTGACAAACGGCTTCTGATGTCCATCTACTCTCACCCTTTTGTTCCCAGTATACGTAAGAGTAATTTCATCAGTATATATGTGTTATTAGTTACTATATCAACTTAATAAAAATATTAATTAAATGTTGAGAATCTCTCGATTGATTCACCTTTGAAAATATATTTAATAATTCAAACAAGTCTGTGTCTGAAGCTACTAATTAATTCCGTTTGGTAAGGTGTTCATCTTTCAATTGCTTAAAATTAAACCCACCATCGCCGCCGTACAATACCATCAATATATTTGGCTGCTTCTTTTTATCCGCCATAGTTAATATTATTTCAATTACTTTCTAGCAAATTTTCCCCATTATTTAAATATTTATCTTTTTGTCCGGTCCTATATATTATTGTTGTTTGGCACTGATCGGTCTCTTTTGTCTTCAAAGGTTTTGCTAATTAATGTTGTTGTGTGTTCTATTTTTATAACTGTATACTCAATGCTTTATCCCCTGCTGATTTTTATTTAACACGATATATTGATCACATTTGGTCAAAAAATAAATCTGAGCATAAATGTAAAAGTAGCTTTTCATGTGTTTATTATCTCTATCAACTACCATATTTATTAGTTAGTTAGTAGATGCCGTTAATTTAAATGATCTCAACCGTATTTCATGCTCGTAAACTTTTTATGTATATATATCCAGATGTTCATATATACATGTAATGTAAATAAAACTTATAAAATCCAAATTACCAGAGATGCCGTGGGTTGACGGAAATTGGAACCCTCACATTCACATAATCGTTGGGTTTGGATCCTTTCATAATCTTTTTTTTTTTTTTTCCTTTTTCTATTTAGAATTGCATCTGCACCATCAAATTTAATTTTATAGAACTAATATGTTGAACATAAATAAATAAACTTAAACTCTTAAAATATGATCTGCACTATTCATAATTGCAA
Source organism: Acacia pycnantha (assembly GCA_025563575.1). Classification (NCBI taxonomy): domain Eukaryota; kingdom Viridiplantae; phylum Streptophyta; class Magnoliopsida; order Fabales; family Fabaceae; genus Acacia; species Acacia pycnantha. The sequence continues at coordinate 11,950,900 of JAMWYP010000015.1, read as the reverse complement.
TACAAACAAAATTAATTTATAAAACACTATAATCATAGTTTTAAAAAAATATTAAATCTGAATTATTCATTTTTTTCATTTAATTGTGGAGATGAGATTGTGAGAATAAAAGTAGGAAAAAGATTCTGAAGACATCATCTGCTCCCTATAATCATTATATTTCATTGTTTGGGCTCCAACACTGCGGTAAAAAAAATGAAAGATTGGGAGGACATTATTGAAGCAACTAGATATAGCTCAATTATATTTTTTGAATGGGAAATTAACTAATATAATACTACCTCCGATCTTAATTATAAGAACATTTTTTTAGTGTAATTTACACTACAACAATGTTCCTATAATTAGGACCGGAGGGAGTACATGCATGATCAACTGCAAATTTGTGGTTGATGGGTTGAACTTTTTTTTTTCTTGAACAAATTAAAATTTAGATGATTCCAATGTTTAACTAATGAAATCAAATGTATATATCAAAAACCATTGATAGAGATGGTAAATGGCTTGTAAGAAGAATGACATGAGTTTGAATTCTAATGAGCACATCAGATAGGAGAGGCGAAAACCCTTACATGTAAGTTTTGAAAAGGATTCGTCTCTAATTCAACAAAAGAATTCATTTTTATTAAATAAATTAAGAGAATGTAAATATCTTATATTGGGCGTTTCGTGAATTTCAATATTGAGCATATTTTTGTTAGATAATTATCATCATCAATGGCGAACCCAACACAAAAAAATTAATTTTTTTCCTATAATACATAAGAAATTAATAATTAAAATAGCAAAAATATGACCATTTTTCTACACTAAGATAATGACGCGGTTACAAAGCGTAATAATTATGTGACAGGCAGTTAGTAGAATAGTATTTTACGTACCTGATGAAACAAGTAACAACTAACACAAGTTGGCAAAAAAAAAAAGTAACAACCAACACTAATCCTTAAAGAACAAACAAAACAAAAACAAAATGTAGCCAATGGTTTTGGCTAAGAATCCCAAATTCCCAATTAAGTGGAAGGGCATAACGGTAAATACGATGCATGAGTTGTTGGACGCGCTTTTGAGGAAGTTTTGTATCAGCAAATGGGGTCCAGTTGAGCGCAGCAGGTCAGGCTTACGGAGAGGGCTTTTCCCGTCAATAATGTGGGGGGCACCATACGCGCCAAAAAGTGCGAGTGGTGGTGACATAGCAACCTCAAAGTAACAGTATTACAATACCCTGTTTTAATAAAAGAGAACAAAAACAGAGGTCTCTCACATGACTCATATAAGACGTGAAGGAAGAAACAGAGTGTTCCGACTATAGGTTTGTTTGTGGAAGAGTCATTCAAGCAATGATTTTCGCATTCTTGCCTTACTGAATTTATTTTCTCGTCTGAACCCATATTTTGTTGTTTTATTAAAATCCCAGTCATGTCAAATTCTTGGGAGAAAACTTGGTACGCAAATCTAGGCCTCTAATTAACAAAGTTATTCTGTTTTTTTTTTTTTTTAATTTTTTGGTCTCTCGCTCATGTTTTGAAAGAGAGAATAAGCCAAACCAACCCGTGTGGGATCAGGCTTCAGAGTGCTGTGCCACCATTATGCTTACCGATTCATTCTCGCCCTCGTTGTTTGACTTTGCCTTTTATTCCTTTTTCAATTTCAGAGACAAGTTCTCTTACCCCTTGGGTTCCTCTCTTACACCAACTCCTCAAAGACCAGTTCAATAATCTTCCCCTTGTTCTTCTCTTGTCCTGAATAGGTCGTCTTTTTCCTCTGCCAGCCTCCTTCGTACAATAAATTCAGAGCAACGATGAATGAGCTCTGTCATCAATTTTGGCCGTGGATTTTCCACAGTCGCAAAACCTGAATCCTGGAAACAAATTGATCCTAACTCTTTAGCGGGTTTCTTCTGAACTTGATTTATCTTGTGCTTGTCCTTTTGTATTTTAGAATTTTGTGATCATGGGCTGTGCGAGTTCGAAGCAAAAGCGATGTCGGCATTGCAACGCGCCATATTCCCCTGTGCCCAGAAGTTACTCAATGCACGCCCACCACCCACCCCAGAAAGAAGGAGATAGCTACCATGTCGTGGCTCTCACCTCCACCACATTGGGTTCCCTCAAGCTCGATTCTCCCTCTCAAACCACCAGAAAACACAAAGGCTTTCTGAAATTGGAAGCCAGAATGGTTTCAAGTTTTCCAACAGTAAAGTCAGCGACAGTGATGATTTCAGTTTTGGCGACGGCGACAATTCTATTGAAAACCGTCAGAAGAAGAAGAATGAGGCGTTATCAGAAAGTGAGAGAAAGAACAAGGAATTCTCAATGGGGCTAATCGAGGCCAAAACATGGTCCAATATGGTCGAGCAGAAGCTACCAAAATCGATTCCCAGGACTCCAATCAGAACTCCTCCAGGTGAACCAGAGACAATTAATATGTGGGAATTAATGGAAGGTCTTGAAGATATCAGCCCCTACCGATCACCCAATCACTTCAGGAGCTTCTCTTTCGATCAATCTGTTTCTGCTGCTCCGGCCGATCCACCCAAACCTCTCTGGCTTCAAATGACAGATGATGACTTAAATCCCAGGATTGCCCCTGCAATTACAGATTTTGATCCTGATGTCATTTCCTCATTCAGAAAGTCGTTACAAGAGCTCTCCCCTGTGAGACAACACACCCTTACTGCAGATAACTCCTCTTTTGATGTAACCAAAGAGAAGATAAATGAAGTTGATGATACGGATTTGAAGACTCTTCCATACAAGAAAGAAAAGGTAGTTTTGTACTTTACCTCCTTACGCGGTGTAAGGAAGACTTATGAGGATTGTTGCCATGTGAGGTTCATTCTGAAAGGATTAGGTGTCCGTATCGATGATCGAGATGTGTCGATGCATTCGGGGTTTAAGGATGAGCTCAAAGAGCTTTTGGGTGATAGCCTTACTGGGATTGGATTGCCTGCAGTGTTCATGGGGAGTAATTTCATTGGTGGGGCCGAGGAAATTCAAAGATTGCATGAAGATGGTAAGCTAGAAAAATTGCTTAATTGTTGTGAAAGAGTTAATGATGAGCATGGATCAATTGATAGTGATATATGTGAAGCTTGTGGGGATATTCGATTTGTGCCCTGTGAAACATGTTCTGGGAGCTGTAAAATTTATTTGGAAGCTGATGAAGAAGAAGAAAATGAAGATGGTGAAGTGGGTGGTGACTATGGGTTCCAACGGTGCCCTGACTGTAATGAAAATGGGTTAATCCGCTGCCCGTTGTGTTGCTCATAGATCTCACTTTCCAGTTACATTTTAACAGAGGTAATTTTTCATTCTTCTGGGTGTTTGTTTTGTAATTTGTGGGTTGTTATTATACGGTGAAATTTTGGTGCCATAGATATTGAGAAAGGGGCATGAGTGAACAAATAGTCTTTCACTCTTTCTGTACAACAAATACAGTTTAAAATGTATACTTTTTGGTCCTTCTTTCCTTTAAGAAACGAAATAAAATTTATCATTATTAATTTTTGTGAAAAGTATATCTACATACATATATATAAAGAATGATTGTAGTATTACATTATATAATTTATAATTGATTTTGCTTCACTTACTTCCCAATCTGTAATGTTCAATGATGATTGATTTGAATCCTCTCATTGGCCAAAAAAAAAGATTTAAAGGAACATATATGCATATGGATAATCTAAATGAACTAAACAGATAATTTTGAATTAATTCAAAGTAACAATAATTTTTCACCACGAAAGAAGAGAATGTATATATAGTCACATAATTAACTAATATAGGGTGGAATTGAATGTTTTCTGGGGAGCATAGATTTGTACTTAGTGCTGTGCTAATTAGAAAAATATTATTTATAGATAGTGGGATTTATGAGCTCAATGTAAGGCATCATGCCTGCCATGATGATTAGGAGTCGCATGGTTGTTTCCACAGACCCAGATTATGGGTTTTATTTATTATTTGATTGGTTACTGAAGGAAGAATTATAGAATTCTTTTAAAAAGGAAAACAATTGTTTAGTATATATATGTCATTAAATAAGTCCAAATTGCAGGAAATCCGCATCCATATATTGAATGAATGATTTCAGGTCTTTAGTTAACGCGTTGTGAAAGACTGAAAGATAAAGAGATGAGGTCATGCATGAAATGTATTTAAACACAGTAGAGTTTTTTTTTTTTTTTTTTATTAAAAAAAAAAGCATGAATATAAAACACATATACTTTGTGGGCTTGATTATCGAAGTGTGAGTTTTTCATGTATTGAGTTCATTTCAGATCTATCTGACATTATCAGAAAAGGGAAGAAGATTTGAATACAAACACAAAACAGAACATTAAATAATGATAAGCTGGGTAAACGTCGGCGAGAGAGAGCTAGTGACCTGGTCAAATCATATTTCAACCTTATAGACTGCTCGTATTTGGTTAAGAAAGCATCCAAAGGCGCATTATCTTTTTTTTTAAAAACAAAAATGCAAAAAGGAAGTTTAAAGAAGAAGTGGAGACAATTGTTTATGATGCCAGTGAAGTTAATTTGTGTTGGCCTTCCTTATGGTTTTTGGGACGCTCTCGAGAGATGGTTCCTGGCTGGGACAAGAAAAATCAGCAATCTTGACTTTGAGGAATGCTGTCTTTTAAAGAGGGAAGAAAGTTTGAAATTTGAAAATAGATAAGAAGGTTCTTTCAACAGAATTATTTGTAATGATGGGGGCGGAGGGCGGTGGCATTATTCATTTATTTGATAGGAGGCAAAGCCACGTAATTATTATGTAAAAAACAGAAAATGATTGGGAATCTCACCAACGATACCTCCAAGGCTCCAACACTTTCTCAACTCCGAAATGATCCAGATGATGTGCATGTAATAACCAACTGTGTATTTATTTCTGCTGGTAGCCCACTCATCGTCCTTTTAATGGTTTTCACGTGTTCGTATAGAGCCAAGAAGATCCCAACGCCCACCATGTTTTATCATATAACATCCAATCAAAAGCTTGTCGGTGGGCATTGTCAGTGGTAGATGGCATTTGCTCCGTCCAGTTGGGAGATCATTGAAGTCCCAATTTGCCTGTTCTTCACTCAATTGCTTTCTCCTAATCACAATTATATCCTTTTCATGTAAATCACGCATGAAATCTTTGTACAATAAGTTGTCTCTGTATTTTAATGAAAATCTTGTTGGCAGTCAGCCTAGGAAAGAAAAGAAAAAAAGTCAAGGTGGCTACAGGGTTCAAGGCTGTTTCTGACAAAGAGACGCGCTTAATATTTAATAATAATGCATGAGAAAAAAACAACAACCAGAATTAGAGCAACACACGAACATGGATTAAGTAGAACTTAAAAGGGATTGCATGAAAGATGCACTTCAGACAGAAAAAGGAGGAGCAATACAGCGAAACAAGCAGGTGGATGTTTGTCTGTGATAGTGCGAGCCAAGCAAGGTATCTATCTGCCTCCCTCACTTTTCCTATTCAAACCATTTCTGCCTTCTTCCCATTTATCCAACACACCCAATACCAATAGTCAAATAATCATACAAATAAAGGCTTCTCATTTATTTGTAATTCTATAATACTAGGACGGCGGGTAAGGTAGGCACCGCAGCCTCTGGCTTTTCAACATCATTATAAATAGTTTTCTCTGAGATTAGTTGAGTCATGAGTGGGGTGCCTGTAAAGTGTTAACATCATCTGGTTGGAATCGAATATATTTAGCAGGTAACACTCACCTTAAACTATTACTAAGTGATTCACATGTTGTTATTTATGTTCCTTCAGATTTGTAGTTAACAACCGTCTGGCACCCGCCCTCATCCATTATTTAATGATATTACCCCTATATTTAAATTGAGAGAAAATTAAGGGGAAAGAAAATTAGGAGACAAAACCCTTAAAAGTAGTAATTTTTTTACCATTTATGAAAGTTTTCAAATTTAGTATTCCTTTTCTCCTATTTTCTCCTCATTTTTCTCCCCATCCAAATATAACATATATTTCTACCTAAAATATTTAGGGACAAGCACCCCAACAAAATAATATTCTCTCTTTTTCTTCTCATTATTGTGTCAGCAGTGTCTTGTTGTTTGATCACTTGTTTCACAACTCAATTCCGTGAGAGTCTAATCACGGGCGTCATCTTACCCGTTTGGGATAGCGATGGGAGAAGTGACTTTTGTTCTTGATTGACTTTTTCTAATTGACTTTTTGATGTAATTTTTGTTTGGGTTAGCGATAGCAGTGGCTTTTGTTTGTGATGGGAACTTGTTTGGCATAAACTTTTAAAAGATAAATGAGATGGAAAATAACTAAAAGGGTATGAATCAAATTTACACACACACATATCTGTTGTATAAAATGTGATAATTTAGGATAAAAAATTAAAAATAAATATAAATTTGCTAAATAAAATATTAAAATTACCATTAAAAAAATACAACACAATAAAGTACTTAAAAAAACCTAGTCCCTACCTATACATTCATCCACATGATAGCATTTTTTCAATAGTCAGCCACAAAAATTTCATATTTGTAATACCGAACAGGGCATATCAAAATTTCATATTTTTCATGTGAAACAGGGCACAAAAATGCAACTTTTTTTAAAAAAGAAAAGAAAAGAAAAGAGCCAACATGAAGAAGAAGCCCTCTAAAGCAACATTAAGAAAATTTATAATACTGAACAAGAACTGGAAAAAAGATGGCGATAGAATTGGAAAATTTATAATACTGAACAAGATCCTTCCCAAAATTTAGCTTGAAAAGACGAAGGCATTGCAACGCGTTACCACATGTAAAATTGGGGAGGGGTGGGACGGTCATTTAACAAATGGACCCCACATGTGAAATTGATGGAGAAAAAGCTGATGAGATAATAAGCTCCATGATGTAGCTTCAAAAAAACAACCCCATCAAAGCATGAAGTCCATCAAATAAATAGCTAACCCAAACACTCAAAAATGTTTTGATGGACTTATTATCCCATCTGATGGTTTACCAAACAGGCCTTTGCCTGAACGCGTTTAAAAAGTCAGACATCAGTTCAAGTTTAGACACTCAAGATTATGTCCCAATATTATACAAATTATTTATGTAATACATGAAGATAACCATATTATTGTTCTGTTGACAACAGGAAGATTTAGTACTTACAAGTTAGCCGCTGATCAGGGGTCCTCTAAATCTGATATTCCCGAAATCGGCAGACATTCCAATATTTTTAATTTAACATGTGAACATGTACACCAGATCAATGGCTTCTGGCTCAATCACCATCCTATTATCAGCACTTAATTACTTATACAGATCGACTGACACACTTGATAACTGCACAAGGTTCCTGAGAAATTTATTCACTGTATACCAAAACCAACCTTGGAATACAACAATTTCAGTTTGGAGTTTCATTTGTTGTTGCGCTGACCCAAGTCAGCGGCAGCTTTTCCGGCGTGAGTCAACATATCTGAAACCCAGAGAGCTCCCTTTGCAAAGTAACTGCTGTTGACGACGGCATTACCAGCTGTCATTGCTGCCCTCCCTGTAACTGTAGCCAATGCTATGGCTGCTGTCCCAGTAACTGTTGCAGCTGATTTGGTGATATCGGTAACATGATACTTCTCGTCCACTGATTTGAAAGTTTCCCGGCTGGAATTAATTGTATCAGTCAACCCAATTTTTTTGCTGAGCTCTGCAACTCTGGCTGCCGCTGTGGATGATACTTGGTAAGACTCGTCAAGATCTTTTGCCTTGATCAATGCATCTTTTCCCAGCACATATCCCTTGGCTACCATTGTTTTCACGACCTCCTGCGCCATAGTTACTGCCTCCCCTGGGGTGGAAGCAAATTTCTGCATATGAATATCCTGTAAAAGAAAATGATGTTCCTTTATTCAATAATAGAAAGAAACAGACTGGAACAGTTAGTGTTAATTACTTTCTTTCTTTTTTTAACAGGAAAAATCTCGTGTTAAACTGAGTTTTGTTTCCACGATTCAATAACAATGATCTGTGCCTTCACAGCTTTGATTTACATTTATGTCCTTCAGATATTTTCCCCCTCAGAAGTACAAGGTTGTGCCCATAGAATAGAAGGTCTCCAACAGACAAGAAATACGGGTAGTTCATTAAAAGTATCCAGCCTTCTAAAACATTAATTCATAACGTTCTAAAATTGTAAACTATGATATTACAAAAACAAAAAGGAATATTCATCAAATTTGAATGGACTTTCAGTTTCTTCATAAACAATAACATGCTTATTTTTAAAACACCACAAAACATTAGTTCGTTTTATGAAAGGTTATTATATTACTTTGTTCAATTAAAGGAAATAAGCTTTCTAAGGAAGAGTTTCAAGCATACTGATGAACTTGTACTATCTTCAGGTCTTGATGCAAGGCTACTCCTGTTATCACAGTCATATACTGAACCTTCCCAGCGAGAAATGCATATTGGTTGATCTACAATCACAGATCCCTGAGATAGGTTGGATTGAAACACAATTGAGAAATATAATAATGATCAATACTAGAATATTGGATAGCTAATGGTCAACAACAAAGCACGAGCTATTCAAAAACAAACTGATGAAGGAGTTGTTATTGAAATCACACAAGGGTATCTTGTCATATTTCTATTGTAAAAGAAAGTCCTCGTGTCTCCTGTTCTAAATGTTCCGCCGGTGTACTGTATTACTAAATAATATTTTTCCTTCCAGCTTTACTATTCTTTGTCCTTATCCTCTTCATGTAATACTTATTCCTCACACAGGCAATTTCAATCATCAATGTAGATGTTCAGATGAAATTGCTGGAGTTTCATGTATTCATATAAAAGGATTTCATAGGTTTCCTGATGCCGATGGGGATGGAGTTGGTCCTTGGGCCTCAATTGTTGACATATTCTGGGAGAAAGAGGGTGAGAGATGGGCCTTTTTTTTACGTACCTGTTTGGGAAACTGTCAAATCATGGTTTCGGAAGCCTTTTTCCGCAAGCCAAGACAAAACTCCTCTCACATACTTACCTTGAACGCCATAATAGCACTTCTAAAAAGCTAAAACAAGCAGGCACTGTACTAGGAAAAGTAAGAGTAAGAAAGAAGAGTGTCCGTGTGAGTCTTCAGATGGTAAAGGAGGAATTGTAAACCTCTGGCCGTCAAAAGAGATAGAACAGTGAATATAGTGGGAGGACAGGAAGGGTAGAAGCAAGTGGATTATGAGCAAAATTTTGTTGGAGAGCCTATACCTCTCTAATACCTATGAACTTGGGTTTTTTTTTTTCTTTATTTTCTTCTTGCTTTTTCCACCTGTTTTAGCCAATCCTATGAAACTTAAACTCTAGCAGGATCTTTATGGATAAACAATATTATTCTGGAGTAGAATCCATCCTAGATTAAAAATTGAAAAGGGACTACTGACGAGCATTGATATTTATCTAGCGTGCAATTAAGCAAACACAGATAAACTTCTTTAAGAAGACAAATGTAGATGACATCAATCTATGATATCCAACATTTAGAAAACAAGGAGGCAAGATGGATTAGGATCAACATACATTTAGCAACAAGGCAGTTTCCAGAGCATAAGCATCCCTAAAAGTCACATATGCGATATTCGCATCTTCATCAGATCTGCATCATGACAAAAGAGAAATTATATAAACAAGCGTCTGTCAGCCCAAGCCTTGCAAGCATATGAAATTTCTATATAACAGCAACATGAAATAAAATGTATTAAATGAAACTATCAATACTCAGTAGCGTTGAAAAAGCACTAATGTATCAGCATTTTAATCAATATTTGTTCTGGTATAAGCATTTTAAGAAGAAAACATCATAACTTCATTAATTGGCACAAGTTTAAGGACGTAGAGATAAAAATAAAACATGGGATGATACTATAGCAATCTATGATAAGAATATCTATAGGATTCCCAATTCCTTATCTTTGTCATCTTATAGTTTTTAATTTAGTTTTGTTGAAGCAAAATTATTAAGAGGGAAATGATCATTATATATATACATGTATCCTTTCTGCATGTCATTACATTACTATTAAAGTCTATTGATTTGACAGAGGGATATGCATTAAAAAAATTGACATGCAATTGGGATATTAAACAAGGTTGGCTATAAAAAATCTCCCATATTTGCCATGTCTTGCCTTCAAGAAGTGAAGACCAAATAAGCATTGCATCAAAATGTCACCAAAAATTAAAATCATATGTTGAACATATGCTTAATTTAATTTAACTACAGGATTAAAAATTGCAATCAGTAAATAAGATAGCACAAAATTACCTGATGATTTCAATATGCTCAATGACACCAGAGTAGGAAAAAAAATTGTGCACATCCTTCTCTGTTGCTCTAGGGGATAATTTGGTGACTACAGCAGTGAAACCACCGGAGCTCATTATCGAGCAGTAACTGGGAAGTCTGGAATGAATGAACCAATGGAAAGCAGCGGAAATCAAATTCCACCGAACAAAAGAAGATGACCCTGTAGGAAATCTTTCAGTCACTCCATAAATCGCTAATCAGAAGGCATATCGAAGCCACCCTTTTTCCTTTCATTACTTCATTCATAAGGACATGTGTAATTAGGATAAACAATGAATATCATAACCACGCCGTTCAAGGTACCAAGAGTCCAAGACATTATCTATCAATTCGGAGTATGCTTAATTCCTTCGCTCATATCGAATCCATTCCAAAACATTCAATACATATCGGCATTGATACCCAGGACATTACGTGCCAAATTACAAGTATCTTATTTATTTTTCTTTGGTGCTCGTCCGATGCTTCAGAAAAAGTGTATTTTTTTTTCAGAAGGAAACAATGGAATAAGGAGGAAGAGTGGATTTCATAGTTAAAACAACCACTGTTTTAGGGGAGAAAAGCTCACGCCTACTTCATAGAAATAGACAAGAGAAACTGATTTTTTTCTTTTTTAATACCGGGTTTCAATTGACGGCAAGCTCATATTCAACCGACAAAACAGATAGAAAACTGATTTGACATAGATACCGAACAATAAAAAGCATAGAGAAGGGAGTAATGAAGTAAAATCACCTGAAGGCTGTAGCAGAAACCCAAAAGATGAGTGAATGTTGCAACAGAATTGAAGAAGAAAGGAGGGGCTGACGATCCGAGTGGATCTTTGAGCAAATAGAAAATTGAGACGAAACAGAGTATCTGACGAAGTATAGCGCTTAACCAATCCAAAATTTGGAGCAAGCCATGGTGATTCCGATCTCACGCGCACGCCATTTGTCTCTTTGGAATATTGGGCTGTAGCCTGTAGTAATTGATAACTAATCATTACAGGGAGCGTGATACCCACTGTCCTTCAAGAAGCGTCGATGGGATTCCGGAAAGCAAAACGGGCAACAGATACGTTCCCAAATAAAAATCAATATATAATTATATTTGTGTTGTTTTTTAAACAAAATAATTAAATAATAATAATAAATATGTTATGAAAATGAGGGAAAATAGAGAGAAGTCAGAGAGAAATTCTAGAGAGAATTTGCATGCAATGGACATCCACATAATAATATATTTATAACACTCCCTGGATGTACTATTATGAATGTGCCTCATTAAAAACTTTAACTAGGAAAAACCCAGGTGGGATAAAAACCTAGCCAAATAAAAGAGTACAACATTCATTGATGCAATGTGCAACGCCGCCTCATTAAAAACCTTTCTAGGAAAACCAGGTGGGACAAAACCTAGATAAGGGAAAAGAGTACGGCGTGTATCGTCTCCCCCTTTTGACAACATCGTATTACTCCCCCGATGATAATATCATTTGAGATGTTTGAGTCTCTGAAGACCAATACCATGGACAAGCTTTTCAAAGATTACTCCTGAAAGTGTCTAGTGAATAAATCGCTAGATTTTTCACTTGAACCGATTCTTTGGATATCTATTTCACCATCCTTTTGAAGATCACGAGTGAAGAAGAATTTCGGTGAAATATGCTTCGTTCTGTCGCCCTTAATATAACCTAAACCATACACACTCTCGACTTGCTTCATGCATTGCAATGATTTTCGCATAGTTAGATTCTTCTTGACTTTGTCACTAATTATCCGAGGTCGGAAGGGATCTTTATCCATTTGTAAAAACCTTACAATCATTGAAGTACATAATGGATGTGATTTATCCATATAAAATCATTCAAAGACCTTTGTATAAGCTTCTTTGATATACAAGGATCCCATTCTTTAGATACTTGATCGTAGTTCAAAACAAGATTTCATTCGCCCAAATCTTTCATTTCAAATTCTTTCTTCAAACAATTAATTGCCTTCAGATATTTCTTGAGAAGATTATACCACATGCGTCATAATAGCTTCAAGCCATATAGGGACTTACTTAACTTAATTAAGTATTGTTCTTAAGAACTTTAATTAGATGCTTTGAACATCTTGAGTCCTTCAGGGACTTATATTTCTGGCACATTAAGTCCTTCAGGAACATATGCTTCTGGCACCTTAAGTCCTTTGCATATCACTATCAAGTGTGTCACACAAATAGGTACAATATCCATTACATGCAGATCAAGCTCTTCATTTATTGCTAGGCTAATCAAATAATGAAAAGTAATTGCATTCACTTCTGGTGAATATGTTTCTTCAAAATCAATGTCAAGCCTTTGTGTAAAACTTTGGACTACAAGGCTTGCCTTATTATTTCACCTTTTCCATTTCTTCTTTCATACAAATATCTATTTGTATGCAACTGGCTTTACATCTTCTGGTGTATGGACTACAGGTCCAAATATTTTTCATTTTGCCAATGACTTTAATTTTGTATTAATAGCATATTTCCATAGGGGCCAATTCTTTCACTGTTGGCACTTGCAAATGGATTTTGGCTCATGATCCTCATCATTATTCATTACATCATATGTTATATTATAAGCAAAGATGTCGTCAACGTTGACTTTATTTCGGTCCCATCAGATTCTATTCATATCATAATTTGAGATCTCATTATTTCCACATATTTCGTGCACGGGTCTCTTCGGGACTACAACATTCTCTTACGGAGATATCTCTCTTGGAGATAATAACTCTTCTCGGAGATACTCTTACGGATCTACTAACTTTTCTTGATTATCCTCAATTTGATCATCTATCTTCTTAGCTCCTTTTCTCTTTCGAGGATTTTTATCTTTGGAACCGATGGACCTTTCACGCTTCAGGCGTGCTTTAAATTCATTTCTAATAGGTTGTCCTTCAGGGACATCAATTCTAATAGGAGCATTAGCGGTTGGGACATGTGACTTTGTCACTTTCTATGGGTCGATAAATGCTTCGGCATTTGATTAGCTAAATTCGGAAAATGAATTATCTTTTGAACTTCTAATTCACATAGTTTTCTACGAGGATCAAAATGAGCCAATAATTCATTCCAACTAATCTCTTTACCCAAACCGCTTATCTTCTCCCCTCATGTTGGGAAAACAATATCAATTCACAATTAACTAATCATGTAGTATAAGTCTTCTAAATCCATTTGTTACCTTTAGAAACATAATTTTGTTTCATTTAGAGACAAACAAGAAGAAGGAGGTCCTTATACAACATTTATCCCAACTTTCTTTCTATATCCATCTTATGTGCATTATGGTGGATTTATAAGCATTGCACATTCAAAACTTTTCGATGGAATTAATCGGCTTCGACCACAAGCCAATTTACGGAGGGAACTTTGTTGGCTTAATATAAATCTGCAAATATTCCAACATAGAAATTTTGTTCTCATGATCATTGAAAACATGATTTCTGGATCATATAATCTGGAAATAGCGCGCTTAATTTATTCAGCATTATTGCAAACTTGAGTTGCAATCTTACAAACTTTCTGGTTGTAAGCTAATAATTTCACATGTAACCATCTTATAGATGCATCATTCAAATTTGTATGGTTTACATGTCATTTCAATGGGCCCATATAATATATTTCCAGAAATATTGAAATTCATTACTAATCATGATCAATGAGAACAAGCGAGATAATATGTTGGTTATTTATGAAGAATCTTCGGTTCTTCAATGGATGTCAATACATAATCTTATATATATATATGACTCGGATGATCAAACAAGTCATGCCAACAATAAATTTATTTGAATCAGTAAACTTTTGGTTTACTATAACATATATGTCTCTACCAATAATAAACATTTCAATTTACATCATAATCGACATCCATTTTGGGAGATCTATTAAACTTTAAGTGGGAAATATATAACTTTTCAAACATTAATTCACACTTGTATTCTAACTATCTCCCCTCAAGTGTGAGTCATATAAACATGCTTTCTTTATATCAGTATTTCAAAATCACTTTTAAACTCTTTAAAACTCGGAAGAAAAATCTATGTTAATCCTTCAGGAACAAACATATAATATTCCATCACTAAATAATCTTATTACTCATTAGTAATATACTTCAATTTACTTATATAGCACAAAATATATATAATCCACCACATATGAAAATATTCATGACCAAAATAACTTAGAATCACAGAGATTTAGAATTACACATATGAAAATTCTTTAGCGAGAAAATTCTCATGACAACAAATTTATGAGATAGGATACAAAACAAATTAAACATTACATTATGGGCTTGTTCGTTGTTTCTCTTGGCTCCAAAATAAATCTGGACATTTCTCTGCAACTCATTGCCTCTTTAATATCTCATTGGTTGCATTAGCAAATATTTAATTTCCTATATTTGTAAACTTCGGTTTACAATTACAATCCCTTTATTATTATTCATTTATTTGTAAACTTACGGTTTACAATAGCATGTGTTTACTATATAATATCTATTTCTCGAGATATTTTTAAAACTCAAGTAAATTCCTTTTACACTTGACAGAATAATCAATGAATATTTTTATCCTTCGGGCAACAAAATATTAGCTCTTCTGGAGCCTTCTTTCAAATTTATACAGCCATATATAGTCTGAACATCATTCTCTCAAAATATGCTAATTAGTCTCTTGGAAATATTAGCTCTTACGGAGCCTTCTTTCAAAATCATTCTCTCAAAATATGCTAATTAGTCTCTTGGACTATTAGCCTTCAAATTTATTATGACATAATCTCAACAAGTTATTGTCTTGAATAATACTTTCAAGGCTTTTAAAATCTTATTGTATCATAAAACATTTGAAACACAAGCTTTCTGGACTTTGATATTAATAACAAACAAATTTTACTTTCTTGTCCACCCCTTTTTTTTTTCTCTGGACGTAAAATATAAAATCATATAAAATATATTAAAATACATATGAAATATGTATATACTGGGGAGAGAATATCATATTAAAATCAAATAAATTTTCAGCATATTTATTATGCCTAATAATTTCTTTTTTGTAGTTTTTATCAATAATATTTCTCCACTTCAAGTGGGAATTTGAACCAACATGATTATATCAATAACTATACACAAAACAGTATTGTGTTCATGGCTATAATTAAATTCATTTACTTCATTCACTTCTGGGAATGGAGTCGAGCCTGTTAGATAAAACCTCGTCACGATATTGCTACTTGGGAGCAAATTAAATACATCCATTTATAACAAACATTTAGAAGAACAACCATCTTCTGGTGGTTATACAATCCCTATAATTTGTTCTTAAAGAACAAGGAGGTTTTACGTACGATGCACCTTCATACAAATATTGGTGGCATATAAAAATCATGGATCTGACTTTACTCTAATTTATCTTATGGCAGCCTAATTTATGCCTCCAAGATGCCAATTTGTCGCATCACGGCTTCGGGCCAATTCTCACCTTACACTTCAGGCTAATTTATTTCTTGGCTTCATGCTTCGATGAGAAATTGTTATAATTTCTTATTGTTTAATTTTATCTTCCGGGAAACAAAATTATATAACACTTCTAATCATATAATCTCGAAAAGTTAGAGAAACTTGAAATAATATAAACATGAGGCCCACTCATAATTATACAACCTTCCCGTGACTTCCTCCTTCCCCTAAAAATAAATAAATAAAATTGCAGGGCCCACATACAATTTATTTCAACCCATGAACAGTAACTTGCTATACTAATAGCAAATGGAGTAATTAAGAAAGAGAGTAATTCACCCACATATGTAACTGATTGCATATGTAACCGATAAAATCAAATCAAATTGTTGAAAAAGTAACCGATAAAATAATTCACACATATGTAACTGATTGCATCAGAAATGCTTCCAGTAAAAACATATGAACCCCAACGTCAAAAGAGAAATAACAATGTCCATGAATAATATTTAATGCGTGGGGCCCACGTAAATGAATAGTAAAATATTACTCCCTCCGGTCCTAATTATAGGAGCAAATTTTGGAGTTAGTTTTGGTCCAATTATAAGAGAAAGTTTTAACTTTTGTCAATTTTTTTCCTATAATACCCCTATTTATACTTATTATTAGGAGCATTATATATATGTGTGTTTACATATATATGTATATTTGTGTTTATGTGTGTCAATATATATATGTGTAGATATATATGTGTGAACACACACACATATATAAACATATATATATATATATGTGTGTGTGTGTGTGTGTGTAGATATATGGGTGTGTGTCTCTATGTATGTAGATAGATCTATATGAATACACATATATGTATACACATGGTTATATAAAAAGCAACTAATATACATAAATAAACTAATATGTCATGGATATCTAACATAAGGCAAATTAGAAACACTTATAATTAGGGCAACTTGTGTCATTTTAAATTTATATAAGGACATTTTAGGAAAATTAGTAAAATTAACTAATTTAACTCCCTCCTTAATTCTCCCAAAATCGGTTAAATTGCTCCTATAATTAGGGACGGAAGGAGTATAAAATATAAAAATACGTGGGACCCACAGTCAAAATTTTCAATTCACCCACGCGTTTTCTTCTTCAATCATTTTCTTCTGTTCAATATTATTCAGAGACGTAGGAAACGTACCTGAACCAGAATATCCTTCTTCCTCCTCTCTCGCCCGAGTCGCGGTCTGAACAAGAAAACTGAAAGAGAGAGACCAGATCGAAGGATTCTTCTTCTACCGTCGGTAATATCCTTCCTTCATCGTTTCATTCCTCCATATCATCTCAAAAAAACCCATGGTTTTCCTTTTTCTTCCATCCTCTCCGACGCACGGTGATTTTGTTGGTCGTGGTGTTGGTGGAGGAATTTTGAAAACGTAAACAAGAAAAGTGCTTGTATAATAAACTTGCACATGGCGGATTTAGGTGAAAAAGAAGAAGGAAAAGGACGATGGTGGTTATGAACAACACAAAGACTCAATTGGTTAGAGACTCGTGCGATAACGTGTTATGAAAATGAGGAAAATGGAGAGAAGTAAGAGAGAAATTCTAGAGAGAGGAGAGAAATTCTCACTTCAAGTGTGTCAGAATGTTTACACAAGACCTCTATTTATAGACCTTAAGGGTTACTATGCAATGGACATCCACATAATAATATATTTATAACAAAATATAAATATTTTAAAGTAATTGAATCATTTTTTTAAGATTTCTAAACAAATCAACTGTCTTATATTTAGGATCGAGAGAGCATAATATAAATTTCTGTAAAATTTGTATTCTGAGTAAGCTACCAAGAGAGAAAAACTAGGGTTATGACATAACTAGTACTTAGAAGTATTTTTCAAGTTCATCCGGTGTTTTAAAATATTTTGTACTCCTTCGATTCTTATTATAAGGCATCAACTAGCAAGTTTATTTGATCTTTTTTATAAGTCACTTGCTTGTTCCCAAGAAGCATTAATTATTTTTTTCCATGTATGCCTATAATTAATAAGGGTAGTGGGTGAGAGTAATAATTAATATAATATTAGAGTTTAGTATAATTAGTAAGGGTAATATTAGAAGTTATTTAAATTCTAGGATAAATTTAATGACTTTAACTGTTTTTATTAGTTTGTGAGAAAAGTTAGTTGATGCCTTATAATATCACTAGAGGAAGTAGTTCACACATCCTGAAATATTTTTTTAATGTGCATCTATCACTTAAAATACTTTTTTATAATTTTGCACTTAACAATTTAGATAATTTAGTGTATTGGATATGGCTAAAAAATATTTTAAAGTGTTGGATACACCAAAAAATTGTTTGTGACCTTTTTTTAATTTAAGGGCTTAATAAACATCTTATATTCTCAAAATCGTTCATCAATTTCATTTCTTTTTCTTTTTCTGATTTCGCAACATCTTATATTCACAAAATCGTTCCCTCAATCATGCTCTAAGGATATTGTAACTATTGTATTCTATTTGTTTTTTTTTTTTGGGCTGTATTTTCGGCTAAACGACAAATAAATAATACAAATTGCAAGAAGGAGTTGGGTTGAAATGGAATGGGCCAAGAACCCAAATCACTTTTATTTTGTTATGAGCCCTCACATTTTGACTCAAATCCAGCAAACCAACCAATAGTCATTGGGAGCAAGTGGAAAGAGACTTGCTCTTCTTTCACTATGTCCTCGGTTCGAAGCATGAAAATTGAGAAAATGATGTTGAGGGCTCTTCCCCACGACCATAAGCTCGATATGGGGCGAAATCCGGATTAATTGGAACCAAAGGTTTTGGTGAACCGGGTTAGAACAAAAAAAAAATCCAGCAAACCTCCCAACAGAGATTGGGTCTAATGAAATCGGCTAGCTACTCACAACGTGGTAAATAAATGTTTGAATCTCTGCTGGAAAATGTGCCTACATTTAGTATCTAATAGTATCTTAAACTGAATTGCTTACAATAAAAAAGATACATGTACTTAGGGGGGAAAAATTGCCAACATATATGTATGTTTTCATATTACAGATTTCAGCAACTGTCTAATTCAGAAATTAAAAATGTACAGAAACAGCTTTTTTATTTCTAAACTGAATATTGAAATCCTTGCACCGCCAAAAAAATCACTTAACGAATAACTGCGCATAATTCATTCATATGAAGAAGATAGAGTGGGTTGTGTTCCCCCTAAAAAAACAAGAAGATATAGAGGATTGTAATTATAGGGTAGTATAGTCATTTGCTCTTGCATTTACACACACAAGACTGGTATATTATATTATTGCATCATTGTTGCTATATAAGTTGATTATATTGGTATATAAGTTGGAGGGAGGAATGTTATTTAGTGAAGGTTAAGGGGCAGATATTTGTGGTGGAGGATATGATCGATGTAGGATTGTAGGGTGAGTGACCACAAAAGCTCATGCATCGTTTTCACTTTCCTAGTGCAGGCGATGGAGAGGAACGTATGGATATGAATATATGGGTCGGGTTACTACGTTACGTTATGTCCCTTTCCGCTGTTGTCGGTTACAAACATTAATCTGCAGGAGTTGTTAATTCTCTCCTCTCAACTTGCTCTGTAAAGTCAAACTTTGTTAGCTACTTGTAGATATATATATATATAGCCCCCTGCTGTTTCCCTCATTTATCCATCACCTAGCTAGCTATGTTCCTAGCTTGCTTGCTTGCTGCTTCAGCTCCTCCTTATAAATTCCATTATGGCCACACTAGCTACCACGTTTCTTGGTCAATATATCACTTTTTCTCGATTCAGCTTTTGCATGTTTAGTTATTGTTACTTGGCAGGCCATTCTGCTAAAATGCCAATTCTCATTCAATGTGCGTAACCACACACTCTGTACACAACTCTAACTATAAATCAAGCAGAGTTAGGATATTGGCTATTTATGTCTACGCAGTTTGTTTTAGCTTTTCAAAAGTTATTTTACAATTTATGAGGTAAGTATAGATCATAAAAGTTCTATCTCAACTTCTCAACTTGCGGAACAGCGTTTCTAAAACCACGGTTTGGTTGCTTCTCAAACAAACACTATATGTTAATACGTTCAAACACAAGTTCACAAAATTCAATGCGTGACATCAATACTTGAATGTATTCTGACTTGTCAAGTAAGGGAAAAAACAAGAAACATTGATTGTCCTAGAAGTTTTCACTTGGTCGTAATGCTGCTTTTGAAGTGTTAAAATAAAGTAATGTTATCCTATATTATTAAAAAATTTACCATTCAATGTCAATTTATTAATGGCCAATGTTAATTTATTAATGGTGTAACATTTCACTGTGTTTTGAAATTTTTATGGCAACATTAAACCAAAAAAGAAAAACTTTTGAAGCAACATTGCTGCTACGAGCAAAAACTTCCAAGTAAATTTGCTATCTTAATCCTTAATTATATTCCCTCATATACTCCTTCTGGTGTTTAATATGAGATATACTTATCTAATTTGATTAGATTAAAGACCTTAATTAAGTTATAGTTTAATTATAGACATGTAGTTTTAAAATCCCCTAGTCATTTTCCTTAATTTCCTCATTCACTCTCATCATTAATTATTGTTAAAGGAGTACCAATAAAAGTAAATTAGGAAAATATTAATAATTATGATAATCATATATGTCTTGTATTTAAACTAAGATCGACTCAAATATGTCCTTAATTAAGCACCGGAGGGAGTATCTAATAATATATACCACTCTAGTCTTATTTATAAGTCATTTTTGACCAAAAAATTTGGTCCTATTTATAAGTTCTCTTTTAGGTAATAAATGATATTGTGACAATTTTGCCCATATTAATTGTACCAATGAAAATAGAAAGAAAAGAAAGAGTTGAAATATACCCAATGAAAAATAGCTAGAGAGAGAAGAAAAAGTTGAAAGATACTCATTCATAAATGAAGGTAAAATTGAAAATTGACCCCATAATTATTAAGCTAATTAACTCTCATTGATATGTATGTTTTGGTCGAAAGAGATTTATAAATATGACCAAGGTAACATATAACCACATTCATGTTGAGTGGGCTTGGGGCGTCACCTCATATACTAAGACGAACGCTGTAAATTGTGTAAAGCACGTACTTGCTATTTTACAACTTTCTCATCACATTAAGCAATGATATAGGTGAAATGAGACTTGCAGACACGGACCTACATGGGCTAGGGGTGCCCCAAAATTACAGAAAAGAACCCAAAGTTTTAGGAAATCATAGTTCAGCCTCATAAAAATTTCAGTATTTTCACTTTAATCCTCTCCTAATATTTTATAGAAGGACTAAAAATGAAAAGATTAATATTTTTATGAGATTAAAATGTGATTTCCTGAAACTATGAGTTCGTTTATGTAATTTCCGCCCCTCCTATTTATAATTGCTGGGTCCCGTCTCTCTCTGCTCCGATCCTATATGCATATATATTCACGAGAAAGATAATTAGAACAATCAAAGCTAACACTTCCTTACCATCCAAGTAATTAGATGATTTCATTTTACTTTTGTAAGAATTACATAATATAATGGGGGGAAAACATTGCATTGCATACCCATATATTCATTGGAATAAGCACTGATCATGAGACCCAAGTTATAAGACAATATATAACAAAATATACTATTATTATTTTATTAAAAATACTTTACATAAAATATAGACATCACTATATGTACGAGGCATATGCTAGAGATTCGTTTTAACTATGATATATTTTAAGGAAGTATAAAATATAAACCTTCATATACAAATGACTTCTGGTATGTAAACTAGCTATAGTCTCTTTCCTGATGATAAGAACAAATATCGATCTTTTCGGTATCAGTGCCTGTAGAGATTTTAATGAAGGAGAGGGGGATAAGCACCAACGTAAAACTAATAAGATGGAAAGAAAAAATAAGGAAGAAAAAGGCAATGGTCCCAACTCCCAACTGCCAATGGTATGTAAAGATGGTTATATATAATTAGTAGTGGCATCTTCTTAAAAACGAAGATGAGGTACGTACATACGTAACAGCATACATAGAAGGAAACAGGGATATTTTAAAAGATAGTGTCATATAGCAAACAGGAAGATTGTAGATGAGCGAACGAGAGTTGATACTTCATATACATATATATATTGTATTAAAATATAAAAACAGTTCACGAAAAAAAGAGAGAGAGAGGAAAAACATAGCAGTACAAAAAGTCCACCATGATGACAGAAGACCACAGTCGATCAATGAAGCGATCGCATCAAGCTATGACTGACTAGAATGGCATTTTCTAGAAATCTTGTCAATTAATAATGCATCACTCGACATTAGGGGTCACGTACGTTTGTGAGTGTTGGAGGTAGCATACATCTGAATTATTATGATAATATATATATATATATAACAAAAGATGATGAAGAAATTATAAATATTGAAAGGTAGTAATAAAAAGGAAACTAAAAGCTCAATTCCTGGAACGACCACTACATTCCAAATCCTTTTTTTCACCGTGTAACCGATAAAAGAAATAAGCTTTTCTGTGGGTATCATTTATAGTTTGTGGTCTTTTTCTTAATACTAAAAAACGAATGGTCTCTACGCTAAAAAGAACCATCCAACATTTGATCAAATCACGTTCATGTCATACAATTTCGAGTCGGGGCTTTTGTGTTTTTTAATATCCACATTGTAGAAACTTGAACCCAACTTTACCGACAATATACCTCCGAATAAAACACGTCTACATATTCTTATATTATATTATAGCCTCCATCTACTATTTGAACACATCTTCACATAAGCAAACTCTTTAAAAAACGGATATCTTCTCCGCCAAATATGACATATCAAACCTATATGCATTATATAACCCAGTCATTAAAGTACAGTGCTTGATTTAAAAAAGGCTTAACGAATTAATTAACAAGCACTACATTTTGGGCTCCCTTGGAATATATATATAGAGAGAGCTAGCTAGTACAACTTCTTAATTTTATTCCAAAGCCTTTCTTGCAAGAGCCCTACCTACCAAAAGGGGTGCCGTACAAAGGGTACACCTCAAATTGCACTCTTGCTTACTTGGAAAAAGCTAGCCCGCCCTAATTAAATGAGACGGGGAAAAAAGTACACTCTTATATAATCTTGTTGAAGAAGGAATTAAAAGCGCACACTTAATATAATTGCTTATTGGTTAATTAGGCTCCTAATGATGGAAGCCTCGGCACTATCAGCATCAATGGTGGACAGTAACTGAGAGAGTCGCTCGCTTAAGTCGTCCACTTCTCTGTGCAAGTTCCTAATGTAGCTGCAAGTTTCCTGTAGGACCTTGGACGCTGATACCTGCGCAACAAATAAGACTAATGAGTACTCTTAATTACTTACCAGTCACTTTCTTCTGCTTATATTGTGCCCTCCTGTGTGTGCGTGCCTAACAACAAGTTTCAGGAACTCGTTCTCTCAAAACATATATTGGGATGGCTTAAGTGGTGGCTACTTTAACCGACGTAGTCAGTTAAATATTTTCCTTTTTGGGGCTCTACGTTACTTTTTCTGTAACTTTAAATCCGTTTGAGTAGACCGGTCAAAACGTAAACGCTCTGACGTCTATAGAGATCAGCATATATTTTGGAATTGTATGGAAACTACGCCCTTAATACCAGGGTCAATCTCGGACTGTCGGGAGATCGATCTTATTTTTTTATTATAGATAATATAGTTTACATGTGGTTCGCGAGCCACCCCCCATTAAGTTAATTAGATTGTTGGGAGGAACAAGCAACAGCATGTGTGAAGCCCTTAAGCTAGCTAGGTATATCTTCGTGAGACAAGGGATCTTTTTTTTTTTTTTTGCATATATTTTATATAAGGTAGGCTATGGTGCTTGCCTAAGTATGTGACTCTTCATAGGTCAATGAAACCTTTCTTAGATGGGAAAAAATTAAGCAGTTAGGTGAAGTCTGAAAAACCCACAAAAGTAGTTTAATAGTGAGCGTATGTATAGAAGAAGAAGGCATTAGGCATACCTTGCTGGAGCGTCGATCACGAATCTCAGGAACAAGTTGACGCAACTTGGAAACAAGCTCGATGATTTGGTCATCGGAGATTCTTGTAGAACTTGATTGCTGCCTGGACCTTCTGCTAGACATGTCTGTGAGCTAGAGCTTGTTTCTGGGGGTATTTGAGCTAAATTAATTTCTAAAGCGCGAGTGAAAGAGGCTAGCTAGCTAGTTGCTTGCCTTGAGTTTAAAAACAAAACAAGCAGAGATAGAAGCAAGAAAGAGCAGGGAAAGGGAAAGAATTAAAAAGGTATAGGTAGCAGAGAAGAAGAAGAAGGAGAAGAGAGAAAGGAGTAGGTAGTGGTGTGAGCTAGATGTAAGCTTAGGTATGCAGGAATGAAGAAAGTGATAAGAGAGATTTAAAGAGAGGGGAAGGACCACAAAGGGGGGGAGAGAGAGTACAATAACAAAGACAGTGATGTTGGACAAGAGGAAAACAAATGCGTTGGAGAAAGCAGTGGTAGTAGGCTTAGTGTTTTTTTTAATGGAGAGAGAAAAATTAAAAGGGTAGCAAAGGGCTTTCTCTTTCCCTGCCTGTGTTCCCAATTGGGCATCGATACTCAAGTGGATTTATAAGAATGTGTTTGTTTTTAAGCTAACAAAGTGGGCCTTCCTGTACATGTCCCTCTAAGCACCACCATGTGATCCATCATACCAAGACTAAAACTCTCTCTCTCCCTCTGACTGTGAATGTTTATAATTTCTCCCCACTAATCACACAGCCCCACTACACTAGTATGGAACGCCACAGTGGCTTCACGAGTCTTGGCTCCCATGTTTCAGGCCTTGTGAGAGTCAAACAACATTGCTTCTTCACAAAGAACTGACATGGCAGCCAATGATTGGTCCAAGCCCAAGCCCTTCATTTGACTATTGGATCTGAACTGCCGTAGCCCGCTCGCTTCCTTAATTAATGATGCCTCCCTCAGATGTCGCTACCACAATAATCTTTTTCTTTCATCATTAATGGAGTATTACGAAAAGCACGAAACAAGATACTTGATCTGGGGTTATATATAATATAGTACGGAGTAAGAAAGAACAACTCAACATTTTATGCGTTCGATTGCATTAGGAGGGAGCAAAATCGCCATGGAATATATTCATGTGGATATTAGTGGTGTATAAAAAATTGAAGGAGGGAAGAGGGATAGGATCGAGCTAGGGACAGGGGTACGTGAGGAGGCCTAATCTTAGAGGGGCTGAGGGGTCACATGCAATTTCCCTGAAGCAGAAGACACGCCACGTGGCATGTGTCCACACACATATTATTATATAATGAAGGGGGGAGAGGCGGTTTCCCAAATGAGGCATGGATCAGAAATTTCCATGCTTTTCTCAAGCACCGTCACGTGCACCTTTAATTTTAAACTGAGACAATGGACGACCCCTCTCACAACTTGCGGGGACCCTCCTCCTTTCTACCTTGTCTCTCCACATCCTTCTCTTCCTTTTTCACATTTTCCCTAATCGCATTCCTCTTCCATTATCATCTCTTCGTCATTTTTTTTTTAAAATTACAGGGAAGACACTGATGGCATGATGTTACAAACACTACTTGCAGTTCATACTACTAGGTTACAGGGTTATTGACATCATACTGATCATCTTCATCTACTCTCCCCATTTCCACCCACTAAAACATGCCCGTCGCCATTGTTTCCTATGAGCTAGTTTCAAAAAAATTATTTTACTGCTACGTTTTCACCACCACATTAAGAAGCGGATATATATAATTAACTTGAAAGAAGTGGACGTATATATCACGTATCAGTATATACATGCATACATACGTGCATGCTTGGATTTCAACTCAGAGAAGCTTAAACCACTTGGAGTTTAATATTTGTAAACTTTGGTTTTTGCAAACGGATTTCCAAACACATTCCGTAATGTTATCATATGGGAGGAGGTGGGCTATATACGTACTGTGTCAACAGATCATTGGATAGATTGGTGCATGATGAGAATTAATTAATTGGCGTTCCTTTAATTACCCCCCCAAAAAATAAAGAATCAATCGGTGTTGCGATAGTATATTCCCATGAGACAATAATGGAGAGCTGAGACATGAAGTATTTGATTCGTCAGGGTGATTGGAGTATATATATGGATGTTAGTGCAATGATAAGGGTTCGTGATGGAAACTCTACGTCGTTACAATGGCCTGAGGTTATTTAATACAGCAAGAACCGAAGAACGTACACATTAATTAGATGCCCCGTGGCCCATTTCATTTATGACTAGCTAGCTAGGGTTTTACCATTGCGACAGGCAGAAATTTCATACCAGTATATGTAATAACGATGTTATAGGTTAATAGGTAGGATCATTGTCAAACTCGTTAGTTGACACTCTAAGTTTAGCGTTTTTACGTTTCTAGGTTACAAAATCGAATCGAGTCATTAGTAAACTCGTGATCATTATAAACTCGGTTAAACTCACGAGTTTATATGCCGAGTTTACTTTTTTTTTTTACGTTTTCAACTTATAAAATCGTGTTTATGCATCCTTAAACTTGTGTTAACTTCTTCGATTTAGGGTTTAGGGTTTAGGGAGTTTAGCGTTTTTATGTTTCTAGGTTACAAAATCGAGTCGAGTCATTAGTAAACTCGTGATCATTATAAACTCGGTTAAACTCACGAGTTTATATACCGAATTTACTTTTTTTTTTTTACGTTTTCAGTTTACAAAATTGTGTTTATGCATTCTTAAACTTGTGTTAACTTCTTCGATTTGATCATGCTCAACGGATTTAAATATAAATTTTGTAGAATCTTTTTTTTTTGTTAAATATGACAAATTATAAATGTTGATGAATTTAATTTTAATTATTTGGATTTAAAAAAATATTTAAATCAATTTATTGTTATTTTTTATATTTTAATTATACACTACTAACATCTATTTAATAATAAAAGTAAACTCTTATGATTTTACGATATAAGTTTACTCCACTATCACGAGTTTGACAACCTTGACTGAGATTATAAACAAGTTAAATGAACAGTGAACACCATTGTTGTACGCTAATTTCCTAATCAAGGTACCATATATCACTAATCGGATACATATCTCGAACTTTAGGAAGCATTCGTTAATTAATGCATGCGAGTCTAGGAGTATTATTATCTATCCATTAATTTTTTTTACGTGTTCATGAGGTGAATGCGGTAAGAATTTTAAATAATGTATATTTGATCGAACTTTCTATATTTCTCATCTCCAACCAATCATCCCATCAATATTAATGTAAGCCAAGCATATAAATGCGTTGTGTTATCTATTCATGCACATGCACTTGGGCCTCAAACTTTATTATTATATACCGACTACCAAGAAAGAGTATATTTGTGGACCTCTATATAATAATTTATGCTTCTTGCGTCAATGATTTTTGGATATGACTTGAAAACTGCCCAAGACGAACACTACTTATGTGTGTGTAGGGATGTGTATATATAAACTCATAAAGTCTCATAATTGATCCAGCCTAGTCAAATAATTGAGCCAAATCATACAGGCAAAAATTGTAAAAACGGGATTGAAAACCACTACTTTCACAAAAATTGTATAGTTTTACTAGTCTCTAACCTAAAATAAGCATAGGCTTTAACTCTTAGTCAATCTAGGCTACAGCCTATAACTACGACAATCAGTGTTGTCAATGACTTCATAAAAATTAATGAGGTTACGGATTTGATCATGCTTCTAACCTTGAGTTATTACTGTGTGCCCTTTTAATTTTAGGGTTAAGTAGTAAACCCGTTCCGGAAGTATACGGTTAGGAGTAATTTTGCGCTAGAAGTTTTTTTTGGCTCAATGTTCCCCGGAAGTCTAAAAACGTAGCAATCTTACCATTTTTCTGTTAAAAAACTAACGTTGGCCGTTAAAAAATTGACATTGACTGTTAACTTTTTAACAGAAAATGGTAAGATTGGTACGTTTTTAGACTTGTGGGGCAACATTGAGCCAAAAAAAACTTTTAGGGCAAAATTGCTCTTGACCGTGTACTTTCAGAACAGATTTATTACTTAACCCTTAATTTTAAAATGATTGAGGTTGAAAAACTCACACGTCACGCCTTATTAAGGGAACCTCGGTTCAAAGGCTTTGCATTTTTGTTTTTCAATGTTCTGCCCCTTCAGTCTCCAGTCACCTGATAGCTAGCGATCGAGGACAAAGATTTTTAATCGACAGTAAACAAGATTCTGAGGGAAAATCCCAAAACTAAGAATTAATCGATGGCAATGGTCTCCTCCGTGGATTGCTCCCTGATTGACATCAACTTCTCCGAAAAGTTGCAAAAATGCTATAGAGTGAGTTCTAACTGCCTCTAAGATATGATAAGAGTCAGTACTCTTTTTGTTTCCTTAAGTAGTTACAGATAGCCAGCGTTAGGTTAGTGCGGTGCCCTTACAACTAGCGTCCGGTCCGTCCATAACTTGTCAATACTTCTTAACAACAGCAAGGGGAATCACGATAAGGTTTTAAGGAATGAATTTAATCACCTAAAAATCTAATAAACTTGAGAGAATGTAATAACAAGTTTTAAAGCTAAAAATGAAAATATATTTATACGCCTCATTTGTCACTAGATTCTTGGTATAATTAATTATTTTATTTGTGATCTCATAGTAATTATGCCTAAATAAATTCCTCGGTTTTGGCACAACTAATTAACCCGGTTATGTTGCATTGTGGATTTTGGCTTATTTTTATGCATTACATTTTCATGTAATATAAATGTATATATATAGAGAGAAGGTTGCCGTTGTCACACTCATGAGTTTAAGTAAATTTGTTACAGTGACATAAACTCGTATAGTGATGAACTCGAATCGTAAATTCGTGAGAATTTACTTTTATTATTAAATATGTATTAATAGTATATAATTAAAATATATAAAATGACAACAATTTAATTTAAATATATTTTAAATCCAAAAAATTGAAATTTAATATATCAACATTCATAATTCATCATATTTAACAAAGAAATTTCTATAAAATTTATATATAAAGTCGCTGAATATGACCAAATCGAAAAAGTTAACATGAGTTAAAAGTAAGTTAACACGATTTTTTAAAGTTAGAAATATAAAAACGATAAATTCGGTGGGTAAACTTGTGAGTTTAACCGAGTTTACTAGCGACTTGACTCAATTTAGTAAGGTTGAAACATAAAAACGGTAAATTCGGAGAGTCAAATCAAAAGTTTTGATAATAATGCATATAAAGATACTCTAGGTGGCTTCCTAAGAAAATGGATTAATGTAATCATGTTTAGAATGTTTTTTAAATAATATTATTTTGTATCATAAATAATCCCAAGATGACTCTAGTGAGGGTTTAAAAACTAAAGATTGAACTCGTCCATATACTTATATGACATGCAAAGCACATATCCTTTGTTTTGTTTCTCATTATTTAATCTTTAACAAGCAATTTTTGTCATTTAAACAAAGAAAAATGTTCAAAGTGATGCATATGGACTCCTGCAAATTTTGTAAAAATAAAAGAATAATTACCGTTTAGAAAAACCACGCACAAATAAAATCTACGTACGACTTGAGAGCACATCAAGCAAAAGAAATGATCATAGTATATAGTTAATACACTGACCAACGTTAAGAACTTCGTAATCAAGACCTTTTTGTCTAAACATTGTTGAATAGTAATCTTTATTCTAGAAACATATATAGTCCGGTCCCACCAGCAATTTCCAAGAATAAAATGGTTAACACCAAAATATTCGTATTAATTATTATTACTTTTTTAAAGTCAAAAAGGGGCATCCACATGATCCTGTAGACTCACATACCCAAACCCGACAAGAAGTTGGAAGTTAGAAATCTGTTGGAATGCATGATGAACAATAAAAGATTCAGAAAGAACAACAGGAAAGTTCAAAAGCACTTTATAAGCACATAGCCTTTGCCTCCTTTTCACAATGCATGCGTAGTTCCTACTTTACTTACTTCAATCTGAAGAAACTCACTCCCCATCTTTTCCAAATCCAAATCCGTGGCAAAAAAAGGGTAATTAATAATTAGCTCCACGCTTAAATAATTTTTTTGATGATTTCGCGACCTAATAATAAGTACATTTATTTTCACCTTATCAGGAGTAAAACTAGGAGATTAAGGAGCACTTCTTTTGAATCTCCGACATTCAGTTAAATTTTGTCTTAAACACATGCGCCAAAGTTGTCGAAGCCAAATTATTATTAATGTACTTTTTACACACACGCACTTTTTTTCTTTGGGAACACACAACTATTGATGATGACCCAAGTGGCCACAGTGACTCTTGGGAGAACCTAAAAGGATTGAACGGATTTCGTGGAACTAAAGCTGCCCTTGAGCTCCACAAGATACTTATGTCGATCCACATATCATTGTCTCTGCATCGACCTGACCTATACACTTTCCATCTCACCGTTCACGTTAAGTTGAATTTTGAGTTCAAACTTCCCACTTTTCAAAGTCTTTTGCCAAGTTCTCATTTTCCAAAGCCATGCTGCTGTCTGATAAAGAAAGCATCGATCCACTGCACGCTGAATTTTTAGACCTAGCACTTTTTTCTTCACGTATATTACTGTTTTGGGAAACATACTAAACTGTCTCTGCTTACTTTTCTCATAATGCTCACTAATCGATGGTTACGTCGATTATGAACTCTTTTGATAGTTCCTCGCGCAGTACTTAAAAAGGTTTATATATATATATCACTTGAAATTAAAATGGCAAGCCCTTACGAATTTGTCCAATTTTCGGCCGAGTTTATGTGTGTTGCCCTGCAAGGGTTTCTGCCTGGACCTTACGTGTTCCTTAAGAATCAGATAGGTCCATCAGGCCCAATGGTATTACAGGCCCAACAATGCCCATTGGGTTTCAAGTAAAACTAAGCATCCATATACTCTTGGGCTAGTCTTTGGAATATTCCTCATGCTTGAGAGAACTGAGCCCAGTTACATGCAGAGAAGGGAACTAGGAGGTTTAATGGAAGAGAACTGTTGAATAAATATTACGATTGATGGTATAGTATCGTTTGGTCATGTTGTTATATCAAATTTGGAAAACTCCATATGTGTGGAGACAGCATATATTATCGCTAAGCTGTTCATTCCAGCAACTAGACAACTTTGAACAAAATCGAAACTACACGCCATCTTTGCACAAGATTTCACCGACTCAACACGAGGTTCTGCTTATTCTATCTCATGTGTGTGTCATTTTATGAATCCTAAAAATCTTATCTAGAAATCCTATTGTGAGTCCCTGTTTAGTACAATTATTGGTCATTCGTTAATAATAGAGAAAGCACATTGGTTCCACCGCTCAATTCATCAGTTCCTCTATCATGGTGACATAAAACTGCTCACATTTCATTGGTTCATGAAACAACACTTCGAATACCACTATACCAGTACGTTAAAAAGAAAAAAGATTTTCTCGCATCCCAGTTTGTGCTTTTAGCTTGGAATTACTGTGTTCATACAGACAATCTATGGTATATGGTCAAATTCAAAATTTCTACAAAGTTTACCGACGGAAATAATGAGTGCTAAGCAGAGATTTAAAGCAAGCTTTATTACTCACAAGAAAGTGTCAGAGTGAGAGCAGAAGGGTCAGGAAATGAAGCTGCAACTTCACGTCAATAGAAATTATCATGGGTCCCTTTCTGTGACTGGATAATGAGAAAAGCCAAACTGAGGTGAAACCGGTGACCCCAGTGCTTTAGTAAACCAGAACAGTAATTATTTGTTGCGACTTAAAGTGTTCTTCAGCCTGCAGGGCAATGGCAGCAAAACTATTCAATTACCAAATCCCAGGCATAGAACAAGAAGAATGGGTATGGCTCAGACTTTCATTTCTATTATTAATACTATTATTTTACTTTGTGGCCAAGGTGCTTCAGACATGCATGAGACAATGGCTTGCTGGAGTCTTCAGAGTCAGACCTTACCGAGACTAATGGTCAAAAATGGTAGACTCAATTGTCACTACTACCCTCATAAAAAGCTGTGTTAAGTTACTGTACATGTACCCTCAGAGAATCTAACTTGAATATGTAGAGGAACCACGCGGACTGCAACTTCCTGTACAACAGCTGAACCATATCACGCCCTTTTGATTCATGTGCACCTACCATCTTAAATCCTTCTTCTTAAGCATTAGCTAATTGTCCAATTACATAATGGGATACTCCTGCATTAACAATGTTCATATATAATGGGCTTTATAACTATCATTTGGCGATTACATTTGTCACTCAAGCTTACTTTGTTCTCTACTGTTCTCTCCCTAGCATGTGATTGAAAGTGTTAAAATATACATAGTTCACTCTTAGTGGATTAGAGCCCAAACCCAATTGGGGTTAAAGTATATAAATAATAGAAAAGTGTGGGTGGATATTTGTGATGTTCCCCAATCATTCTAATTTGAATGATTAAACCGATAGAATATGTGAGGTACATCGATTGAGGAAGGACACATGGAACCCTATATATATGTATATAATTGTATAAAAGTTCAGGGTTAGGTAATATGAGACAATGTCTATTATCTTCCTCAAAAATCTTATTCTCTTATTTTTTTTCAATCTATGGTGTATTTGTTGTATAATGTGATCAGGATCCACATCAATACTCCAATTTCATGTGAGTATTTCAGCGAGTTAGTCGGATTCTAAATTCTAAGTACGTCCGAAATTTTTACAAGAACATTGGCATTGTAACTATGCCTTAGGATTTATGAACCTGAGATTGTGGGACGAAGCAGCTGAATATTTGCCCTCCAAGAGATAGACAAGAGGCAGAAAACAAAACTGTACGTTACATGACAGACTGGCGATTAACTCATTTCCTCAGCTACAGTATTTAACTCAGGTAGATTCCCATCCCTCGAAACATATCAGAGGGAGGACTAGATTCATTTCATCAATTCTGCGTAAAGTTTCATTTTTTTCCACCTAATTTAGTGGGAGGATGTTCTTTGGAATGGCCAAAAGCGAATCAAAAACTTCTCATTCGCTTTACGTTGTTCACGTGCCACCTCAGAATTTACCTGTTTGTTGGACATTTATTCACTTGAGAGAACCTTTTGCTTTTGTTGGCATACATAATAGTCTTCGCTCATGAAGTGTCTCTGTAAATTACCCTCCTGCATGATGCAGCAAAGTATCAGTACCTAACAGACATGCACGATTTTTTGGTTTGGCATTTAAGACTCTGATGTGATGCTTCAACCCTCTATTTCCTCGCCTATCTTTACTACCTTTAATGATTAATCTTTGCTATGTCTTGGTATTTGTATTATTGTTTCATTTCCCCTGGAGACACTAGCAATTTTTACATTGGAAATGCAAAAAAACCCGAGAGGGCCCAAGTCCTCGTGGAGCTTTCTCTGTTTTCTTTTGGGGCAGAGGAAGAACACACATGGATATGGTAGCATCCATTTCAGAAAAGTTGACAAGAAAATCTAATCAATCT
Source organism: Acacia pycnantha (assembly GCA_025563575.1). NCBI lineage: Eukaryota > Viridiplantae > Streptophyta > Magnoliopsida > Fabales > Fabaceae > Acacia > Acacia pycnantha. Next base: position 11,917,476 of record JAMWYP010000015.1, on the reverse strand, counting down.
GATAAAGGTTATTCCGTGCCTGTGTAAGAAATGGGCCATACTTATATTCCCCACAGATGCAGAGAGTGGAAGGAGATAGGGTTAAGTGAGACCTGTTAATTGTGATTATTAAAAGGTTGCCCCATATAAAATAAGGTTCAAGAAAAGGAAGGCCTCGAAGAGAAAAAAACCTTCGAGGCCGCATCAAGCGAGGGTCACTCCAAAGCCTTCAAAGAACATATAAAAGGTTTATGTCCATCCCTTGCTCTTCACAAAAATTCCGACCATCTGCCTTCACTGATTATGTCTCCTCCTCACTGTTAAAAGGAGCCTTTATCCCTCGTCTTTGGACTCAACTAACAAAGGGGTTAGACACTCTCACTAAAAGGAGGGGGTTCGATCCTGGAATTGGTCAAGAAGGCGCTGAGGGAGGCATCCTAGACAATGTGAACTTGTGGAAACGCAGGCTGAGGTGAATGTATGTGTACTCTTAGTCCTGTATGCCTTGGGGAGCAAAGCTATAACGCCATGCCCTTTGACTGTGGGTGAACTCAACCCCTCTCCTAAAATTTTCGTATAAAAAAAAAAAAAAAAAGCCTCTGCCCTCTGAGGGGCCCTCCACAAAAAATCTGTGCTTATATTGAATTTAGAGTAAATTATGGGTTACGAATTAAACAAGCTACTTATTGTTAAATGGGTTGGTATTTTAAGTTTAATTTGCCATTTCAATCAAAACAGTTTATCTATTTTAAGTTTTTAACTCAAGAAGAGGGAGCTGTTCTTGATTATTAGTACCGCTATGAGGAAAGTGCAAAGCATCAGTTGGTGCAAAAAGTTCTCAAGTCTCGACCTATCCATTTTTATTGTTTCCCCCTACTTAGATTTGCCTAAACCCACCAAACTTTGAATTGAAAATGTGAAGAAACTCGCCGCAAAACATTAAACTTTTTGCTTGAGATACTGAAATTCTTGTGCCCATATTTGCCATGCTTGGTACCATTCCGTTCATAAATATATAACATAGTTTATAGTGTAAATTGTTATATATTTAGGACTAGATGTAGTTTTTTTGTTTTTTTTTTTTTCTGGTCAACATACTTGGTACTTCTTACACGCTCATTAAAAACATCTTTGATGCTTGTCTTGTTACTTGAAAAAAAAAATTAAATCGACCCCAATGATAACAAGATGATCAGTAGTTGTTGAAAAAGAGACGAGTCCCTTGGTTAATAACCCAAAATTCATTGGTTAATGTGGGGTTCATCTAAAGGTGAAATTATATATAAAAAAAAAAAAACTTGCGTTAATCATGCGGCCAACTAGTCTACATATCATGTGCGTGAAGTGAATTAGATTAAACTTCATTCTATCACACAATCCAAGAATAAATCAGACTTACTTTCCAAGCTATCTTATGAGTTATATCGTTTGACAGAAAATGCCAAGAAAGAAAAAATCACATGCAAAAGGCAAAAAAGGCAGTCCTGACTACTCAGGGGCGCGCATCATGGCAAGCAAAAGGGGGGCATATAGCTAAAAAAATTGATAACTTCTATGCTCTATGATTATATAATACTTGCTGGTTGCTACTCCATTGGAAATAGAACACTCATCCTTTAGGTACATAGTACAAACCCCAATATCTCACATTATATCTACATCTAAAACAAAATGGAAGCACAAGGGTTAATAATAAGACATTTATTGGGGACCCAAAACTCTACTCACATGTGATGATTCTGTAGCTGCAAGAGTCTAGAATATGCACCCTCTGGTCTGCTCACAAGTTCAGCATGGCTCCCCTGCTCCACAATTCGCCCATCTTGCACCACTCCGATACTGTCCACCCCTCTAATGGTCGATAAGCGATGAGCCACAAGCACGGTGGTTCGACCCCTCATCAGCCTCTCTAGTGCTTCTTGTAGGACACACTCTGATTCAGCATCAAGTGCACTTGTGGCCTCGTCTAGGAGAAGTATTGTGGGATCCTTAAGAACTGCTCTGGCAATAGCTATCCTCTGTTTTTGCCCACCAGATAATTGAACCCCTCTTTCACCAACTGGTGTCTTGTATCCCTCCGGCAAACTACTAACAAATGAATGAACATTCGCTGCACGAGCAGCTTCGATTACTTCTGCTTCTGTTGCTCCATCTTTGCCATAAGCTATGTTGTCGAAAATGCTTGCTGCAAACAGAGCAGGCTCTTGTTGCACTAAACCAATCTTTAGCCTTAGGGACTTCAAGTTCAATCTTTTAATGTCTTTTCCATCAATCATGACTTTTCCGGTTACAGGATCATAGAAACGCTCGATCAATGCAATGACAGAACTTTTTCCTGACCCACTGGCCCCCACCAGAGCCTGGCTCTGCCCTGCACGGATTCTGAGATTAAGATCTTTGAACACCATCACGTCTGGTCGTGATGGGTAGGCAAAATCGACATGTCTCAGTTCAATCTCCCCGCGAATGGACTCAACTGGCTCAGCATCGGGATCGTCTGGGTCGATCCTAGTTTGACGATCGAGAATGGAGAAGACAGAACCGACAGCTTCACCGCCTCTGATTATTTCAGGGGCGAGGCTGACGGTTTCTGCGACGGAATTGGCCGTGATAACTAGGACGACGAAAACTTTTATGACCTTTGAGAAGGTCGACATGCCTTTGCTCACAAGATGCGCGCCGTACCACAGGATGAGTGCTTCGGAGGCATAAAGGGCAAGCTGGGAGATGCCAAACAGGAGGCCGGCGGTTTGACTCCGGCGTAAACTCCGGCCTTGTGGGACACGAAGCTCGTGGCAGAATAAAGATATGATCTTGTTTTGGGCATTGAACGCAGCGACCGTCCTTATGTTACTGACTCCCTCTCCGGCAATCATACTTGTCTTTGCATGAGCCTTGGCTGTGTCTCCAGCAAACCCTTTTAGAGAGAGTTGCTGTAGAATTCAACCATAGAAAAATTCATAGTTAGCACTCCACAATTAACTCAAAAAAAAAAAAGATGTAATCAAGTTATTCTAACTAAACATAACTTCTTTTTTGTCAAACTTTGAATTAACAGAGTATTAGTACCCCACGAAGGAAATTAATATATATCACTCTGGTCCTATTTATAAGTCCAGTTTGACCAAATCTCACATACTAAGGAGAGGTAGTTGACACAATGATTATGGGGGTAAATTTTCAATTTTGCCCTCATTTATGATTGGATGCTTTTCAATTGTCTTCTCTCTCTATCTTAATGGGTATAATTAATATGAGTAAAATTGTCACAATCTCATTTATTACATGAAACTGGACTTATAAATAGGACCAAATTTTTTTAGTCAAACTGAACTTATAAATAAGACGTACGTAGATTGGGTGGGTGTAATAACTAATAACTGCAAGTACTCCTGTAACGGTAACTTGTTAATTTCGGGAGGATAAGCTTTTGCCACGTAGAGGGGAAATATTTGGTGATGAACCAACAATTATTGCACTGTTGGACACAATAATATGGTGAAAAAGAATCCAGGAGAAGCGGACCCACAAAAAATGAAGCAGAATAATTTAGTACTACGTAATTTGCAACTCACTACAGCTACAAGAATAATTTGATTTTGAAAAAGATGACAATGATGGATGGAAATTGGCCAGGGACAACCTTGACCAATCAATCTATTTCATGCACTGTTGTTGAGGCATGCGCAAATTTAGAACAGAGTCCGTTGCAGGACAAATCATGAATGGTTTCGGAATTTGCTTGAATGCTTTGTAGTACTGTGTTTATGAAACGCACCTCATTCACAGAAACCCATAAATGGATTTCAAATCATGAGCCAGAAGGGTAAAAGAAGGACATGCCCAGAAGAAAATAAACAAAGGAGGGCGTGAGGGTGTACTGCACACCCACCCCAGACAGCCACAGCAAAAAAGATTATAAAATGTCACGGGTGAAATAACGTGTGAATTCTGTTTGACTTAGATTTCAATTGTGATCAAGGTGCACTGGATTATCAGAATTCAGAAACCCTAGTTTCAGTTGATTTGAAATTGATGGATGAAGTTTCAGTTGATTTGAAATTGATGGATAGTGGGGAACATATGATATATAATAAACTTCCGTTGTTATTTATTTTCTTTATGAACTTGTAAATATAATATAATGAGGAATTTCCTAGGAGTTAATGCCCTGGTGCAAGGTCAAAAAAAAAAAAATTGTACTGGTGACTTTACTGGAGGGAAGCATGTGCGCTGTTCGGTTAGACCTTATTGCTTGTCGTTTAATGCCAGTGTGTTCATAAAGTTATATTCTAAGAGGAAAAGCAAGTGTAGGGATCTGACACTAGTAAAAAAATCTTGAAAAATAACCTAGAGGCCAGAGTGTACCCCAACTCCCAAGTTTTATTCTTGGCCAACACATTTCAAATGAGCCGTTAACAAAGTTAGAGAAAACTCAAGCGGTAAAGGAGATTTGGGATTGAGTTTTATTTTACCTGAGCAAAGTTAGCTAGAACAAGAAGAGGGAAGGTTCCCAGGATGAGCAAGGAAACTCTCCATTCCACAATGAAAGCAACAATGAAAGAAGTGAGAAGAGATGTCATGTTCTGCAAAATCACTGATATCCTCTCAGCAATAGCAGATTTCACATCAGCAGCATCAGTGGCAAGGCGAGCTGCAACTAGGCTTGAGTTGTGCTCTTCTTCATCGAACCATCCTACTTCATTCCTTAAAATTGCTGACCAAAAAAAAAAAAAAGAAAAAAACACAAATTGTCATGCACTTTTAAGATTTCAAACCAGAGTACCAAGGAGATTGATTAAGTTATGAATCATACCGGCAAGCATCATTCTTCGAACCCTTGTGGTGAGATTTTCACCCATAATACTGAAGAAGTAATGCTGTATCAAATATGCACCAACGGCATAAAGACCTGCTCCAATGTAGATGAAGACGTACTCCTTAGTCTTCCTCTCCATGGATGCATAATTTTTAAAGTAAAACACTTCAATCATATTGCTCATAACAATGGCAAAAGTTGGGCCAATAAAGCCAGAAAGAATAGATCCTACAGCTCCCATTATTGAGTAAGGCCATTCAGGGGCATTTAACTTGAGTAAACGGAAGAAGTATCCATCAGGAGCAGGATTCTTCTTGTCTGTTTCAGCATTTGATATCATCTCAATGCGACCATCCGCCCCAGTGCTGTACTGGTAACTGAGGTTCCTCAGGCTTCCAGACCTGAGGCTTAAAGACTTGGTTGAAAGTGAATGACTGAGTCGCGATGAACGTGTCCGGCGAGTTGATGGGTTGGAGAAGTCCCTATTTCCAACCATTTCTTGGAACCTTATTAGTGAAGCGTAGGTCCCTGCCTTGGCAATAAGATCTTCATGAGTTCCTGTCTCCACAACTTGCCCTTGCTGTATAACTGCGATGCTGTCAACATTCCTTATGGTGGATAAACGATGGGCTACAACTACAGTTGTACGACCGACCATAAGGCGGTCTAGTGCTTCTTGAACAATGCTTTCTGAACCAGCATCAAGAGCACTGGTTGCTTCATCTAAAAGAAGGATCTTGGGGTTTTTCAGCATAGCTCTAGCAATGGCAATTCTCTGTTTTTGACCTCCAGATAACTGGACTCCTCGCTCTCCCACCTGTTGTTTAAATATAAAACAGAATTGATTTATACTCTTGACAAGAACTCAATGCTCAGACTAAGTACTGATAATGGTTTATAATTATATACCAACCTGAGTGTTATATCCATTAGGAAGCAAGGTAATAAAGCTATGAGCATTTGCAGCAGAAGCAGCCGCTTCTACTTCAGCCATGGTTGCATCAGGTTTGCCATAGAGTATATTCTCAAGTATGGTGGTTGCAAATAGTGCAGGTTCTTGATTCACCAGCCCAATTTGGTCACGTAACCATTTTAATTGTAGTGTCTTGATGTCTACGTTATCCAATAAAACTTGCCCTGCGTGACCATTAAAAGAAACATGTCAGCAGTAAATTCATTCAGGAGCAAAAGTTGCAATCTTTTAGCAAGAAGAACAAGCATGTCTGGTTTACCTTCATTAGGATCGTAGAACCTTTCTATCAAGGAAACAACGGTGCTTTTCCCCGATCCACTACCGCCAACAACCGCAACAGTTTTGCCAGCAGGAAAAAAGATTGAGAAATTGCGGAAGATGAGTACATCTGGCCTTGATGGATAGCTGAAACTTACATCCTTAAGCTCAATATTTCCATTAATCTCTGACAAGCACTTCCCCTCAGATAGGTCTTCCACTATGGTGGGTTTCTGCTTAATGATTTCCATCAGTTTGTATCCTGCTGCTTTGCCTTTACTAAATGCCCCTAAATTTGAAAATGACTGCCCCAAACTCCTGTACGAGGCAAATATTTTGTAAATTAAAATCATTAAATCAAGGCTTCCAAAGAAATTTAAAAGTCATTAAAATCAGTGATGTGAGGTCTTACATGCCACCAACAATGGCAGAGAAAATAGCAGTGAATGCCTTTCCTCCATCAGTTTGGCCGTTCCTGATGAAAACTCCAGCATACCAAAACACTAACGCCCATGACATGCAAGCTATCCCATACGTACATCCCAAGCCTAAACCTTTAGCCATTCCCGCCTTGTATCCGAGCTTCAGTGTATTTTGTATCAAATCAGAATAAGAATTCAAGGCGTTACTCTCACCAACATACGAGTACACAGTTCGAACTTGAGCAATCGCCTGCATATGTTCAGATTGACAGAAGTAGAGATTTATCAAACCCATATAAAACCTACATCCTAGAGTAACAATAAAAGGCCACATTTTCCTAGGCAGACATCATCTCGCTAGACAGAGAAAGAAGAGATGGTAGAACACGAGAGTCTCGAAAAGGCTTTTCCAATTGAATAAAAGGAACAGAGTCCTGACCTGCTCGGCGATTATTCCAGCATTCGCATAGGATTCGCGACTCTTCGAGGTGAGGCCTGTGAGTGTGTAAGCATACAACCCACCAGCAAAAGCAATGCCCGGAATCACTGCAACACTTAAAAGAGCAAGCTTCCATGCTGATACAAAACCAACCACCAGACCCGCCAGGAACGTTGACAAATAATGTATGAAGTTTCCCACCTGCACATTCCCACTTACACATATTAAACCAAAAAAAATAAAAGAGTATCACAGAACTATGAAACAATTCAGTCATCTGTAACCTCTAGCTACAATTTACAACTCCGGCGCACATTAGCATGAAGGCAAGTGGGAGTGCATAATACGGGTCCCTCTTTTTATGGGTAACCAACTACCCAGGAGAGAGCATATTTTGATTTTGGGTTCTGACTTTTAACTCATATGGTAGAGGAAAGCTGAAACAGGAAAAAAAAAATCTATGGAGAGAATGATGGTAAATTTATAGAACCTTCTCGCTAATGGCATCTTGGACGAGCAGAGTGTCAGTGGATACACTAAAAACGATATCCCCTGTTCTTGCATCTGTGTCAAAGAAGCCAACGTCCTGTTTAAGCACCGCCTCCAAGTACTTCTTTCTCAGCGTGCCCACTTGTCTCTCCCCGGTAAACATCCAGCACGCAATTTCTGGTAAATTTGGTAGGAGATAATTCATTACTGGGATATTAGAAAAAAGGACCAAACTTTTTCCATAAGTAGAGAGCAGGGCAATTCATTTAGGACAAAACTATGTGCACCACCACAGCCAGTAATCACAATACTACAATAGAATGATGAATGTGCAGGTTAAGGAGGAAAAATCGATGTGTTCAGATTAACAAGTGGAAAAAAAAAGGACATGGCATACCTGCGTAGGATGATATGCAAACAACGAGGCCCAGGTACACAAAATACAGAGCATACTGATCAGAAGAAAGAAAGTAAAGAAATTATCAGATCCAAGATCTGAGAGAAACATGCGTCTAAAAGATTGAAGCTTAATAAATTTCGAACCTTTGATACTTCTTCAGTCATTTTCTTCAAATCCATCTGGTTTTTGCCAAACCCATTGACCATCTCACCAAAAAGAAGGAAGAAAACAGGCATGGATGAGCCATGAACAACTGCTCCTAAGCTCCCAGAGATCATAAGGAGCCAGTCATACTTATCTGCAAAAGAGAAGAGCTGGTAAAATGGCAAACTCTGCTCCTTCTTCTTCTCAGCCTCCGGCAATGCTTTAGACTCTGTAGCTTCAGCCATCACCAACCTCACAAATACAAACTTCCAAAGTGAGTAGTAAAGGGTCTGTAAACTCCAACTAGTGGCTCAATGCCATTAACAAAGAGATCTGGGCAAAGCGGGGAAGTCAATAAGGTGTCAATAACTTTTTATGGGCATTGAAGAAAAGAGATCTGAAGAAGCCCTTTTCTCTTTCCTATGTTTGGAGGAACTGCCAATGTCTTTTAAGCCCAAGACTCCACTAACAAGCAACTTCCATTGCGGGATATCAAAGCAGAGAGACAGAGCATATATAGAGAAGAGGGGAGTGAGTTTTGTTGGACCAGTGGTCAAAGGAAGTGAGAACTGAGAAGAAGCATGAATTTTGAAAGAGATAGCCAGATAGGTGTGATTTTATATAGTAATGATCAACTGTGGTTGTGAATTACACCTTCTGATCGGTCTCAAGGCGGGGTAAAAAAGGACTCTGGTTGAAAGTTTTATGGGGCTTTGTACTGCTGAAAATGTACTGTACTGTATTGATTATTTAGTGTATTATTATTATATTATAATTAAAGGTTGTATATGGCATGTTAGGATTTGAAAACCGAGGAAGAGAGAATCAGGATAGGAAAATGACGAGGCAGTCAATGGCTTTGGGGAAATCACTGGGGAATGGTGTTGCTCTCGGAAAGATGTTCATGGTGGTGACGGAGAGCGACCGTTTTGTCTTGCACGTTTCTACTGATGACTAATTTTATCCCAAAAGTTTTTGGTGAGACAATTTTATTTCGGAAGTATTAAAATGAGAGTAATTTTGTCTGACCATTATATTAGTTAATTTTAATTATTAGTTGATCTAATATAAATTACTCCTTAATCCTTTTTTAATTAACGCACATGCCCTTTTGATGTCTCCAATTTGTAGTGGGGTAGGAAGGTAAATTTCTTCTTGAGAGGTTACGACTAGTGAGTGTTTGAGTAACCCAAAATCGTGGTTTTAGAAGTCTTTTTCATGCAATTTGAAACAAAACTCATCTTACATGATAACCTCGTAAATCATAAAAGTTATTCTCTAAAAACTAATTCAAACACACGTTAAAGAGAAGATTAAGGAGAAGACCTTAGCTTATGTTTTGAACTAGGACATTTGTCTAACGAAAAGAACACGATGCTTTATTAATTATTGGTACTCCCTCCGGTCCTAATTATAGGAGTAAATTTTGGAGTTAGTTTTGGTCCTAATTATAAGAGTAAGTTTTAACTTTTGTCAATTTTTTTCCTATAACCACTATTTATACTTTTTCAATAATAATTAAAGACAATAATAAACGGAGATAATTATAATAGGGTTAAGGTGCAAAAATAGATATGTGCTTTTTTCCGAGGAGCGCCCAGTAGCAAATGCTTTTTTCAGGTGCAAAAGTAACTATGTGGTTACAAATTAGGTGCAAAAATAGCGTTTGACCATTAAGAAAAAATATTTCAGGTATTGACCGGTACTAAAATGATATTGAAAAAAGATTTGAAATGCCACGTCATCGTCCAGTCAGCAAAAAAAGTCAAACTTAACGATCAAAAGTCAAACTTAACGCTCAAATGCTATTTTTGCACCTAATTTGTAATCATATAGTTACTTTTGCACCTGAAAAAAGCATTTGCTATTGGGCGCTCCTCGGAGAAAAGCATATGTCTATTTTTGCACCTTAACCCGATAATGTGATTTTTAAACTTTGTTCATAAATCAAAATTCAATTTTCCATATTTCAAGGAAAGATAGTTTATGTTATATGCGGATGATAATTTTAATATTTGTCTTAAAAAAAATTATTGTTATTGGATAATAGTAAAGTCACATAAATTTTATCGTTCTCCAATTCTATGCTGATGCCATTTAAGAACCGTGTACGGACATGCGCAAGTCACCAATTCAACAAGCGATTCCTTAATGTCATTTTAAATTTTGGGTAAGGGTATTTTAGGAAAATACACATAATTAACTAATTTAACTTCATTCATTAATTCCTCCAAATTCTGGTAATTTGTTCCTATAATTAGAACTAGAGGAGGGAGTATGAAGCAGTGATGAGAAGGGGTAGCAATAGAATTGGCGTTGATTGTCACAGAGGTGCAATTGCATGTGATTGGTATTGCCACTTAACAGGACATGACATATCAACCAACCATATCATGCATATAATTTTGTGGCGTTCATCTGTCCTTCAATCTCAACGAAAAGAATATTATCCCCACCTAAAATATTCAACTGTCGTTTATAGTCACTTTTGACAACAATGTACAGAACCACATCAAATTTTATCATAGGAGATAGTATCAATTACGAGTTTCCATTTGTGTTTATTGAAAGTTCAAAAGAATAACGATTTATTTTTTTACGTTATTACTATTTACTGTTTTCATTAAAAAAAAATACAAATACAGTGATCATCTTATCAAATGATGCAGTAGTAATATCTTGTTTTGTGATTTTGATATTTTGGCGAGGTTAATAATCACATTCATGAATTTTTTTTTTCCCTGGTTCAATTTACCTTGCATGGTTAAAAAAATTGAAGGATGTGGGGTACGTAGCTGATCAGTGCAATGTCTATGATTATGCATGTAATCATGGTTTTGAATGCTGATTAATGGCTGTGTCCACCAAATGTTGACCAGCGTTCACTGCTTTGATTTATCGCGCAAACACATGTTTAAGATAAATAATTGCCAGAATTTCTTTTTATTCGTCTATTGGGAAACTCATGACTTCCTTTTCAGAACATAAATTATTGAAACTGCAGGTTTATTAGTTTCTTAGTCTGACCTTATCCTATCCAGTAACAGTCGTGGCTCTTTTTTCTTTACTTGTTCAAAGGAGGTTTCCAATTGGAATTCTCTAACTCTGATTAAGATGTATCCCAACCTTGGTGTGGATTACAAAATGGACTATATATTTAATCACGTGCGAACAAACAGAAACCAGAAAACACACGTATGTTGATAACTTGTCCATTATCGATGATCTTGGTGCATACATTTTGTGCAGTTTAATTATCAGCCTGCCTGCCTCCCACATCCATCAAAATGTTGAGTTCGATCTCCTCATTTCTTCTTCTCAGCACAGCTGTTCGTCTATTGACAGTACAGAATTTCAAATTTCAATAGCAGAGGTTCTTAAAATTCCTTAAGAAAAATAATACGTTATAGCTGTGGGGGTGGTCCCAGTAGTGGAAATTAAATACAGACTGATGCCACTTGAGCTAGCATCAGTCATTTTTTCTCACACCAAGCCGCTTGTTTTTGAGTACCCATCAACAGAAATTAACTTTTTCCTCACAACCCAATCATCATATACAAAATTTTTTTGTTTAAAACTAGCAAGGACGTGCACAGTAATTAGATTTAAAGAATAGTCATATCCTCTAAGACTTACAAATAGTGAGTATTAAAAATTTAATATGATATGTAGATTAGTTTGTACTAATAATAATAACAGCAAATAAGGTGCTTCATAATATTAGACAACAAAAGAAACTGCTCAATCCAACCAAAAATAAATAAACTCGATTTCTAAAGCCCAAATGCAGGGACATCATCATGTCATTAATGTGTGTTTGGTTTGAGGGAAGGGGAAGGGGATAATCTTTTACCTCCCCTTTACCAAAAAGTCCATGGAAACTTTACAATATTTTAAAAATATACTCTCAATAAAAAGAAATATTCCATTCATTAATGACAATTGGGTCAATTCCCTACTTTTCACTCCCTCCCCTCAAATAAATCAACAATTTTAATAACTATGTGTTTATTCCTGTCATTTGTTTTTTCCGGCTGGAAGTGGCATTTAGGCTAATTTCTGAATTTGCCCCTTATTAAATAACTATTTACCAAAATGCCCCTGTTAGAAACCTATTTCCCAAAATGCCCCTGTCGGAAACCTATTTCCCAATCTGTCCCTGTTTAGTCGACTAAAACATTTGGTTTAGTCGACTAAATCGCGGGCAAGAATTTTTTTTCCAGGCCCCCGACATTTAGTCGACTAAACCAAATTTTTTAGTCGACTAAACCCATTTAGTCGACTAAAAAATTCATTTAGTCGACTAAATCATTAAAAAAAAAAGTTAAAACTTCGGAAGGCCGTAACTTCGGGCTCGGGAGTCCGAATCAAGCGATTCTTTTTTTAATTCCACATAACTTTTTGAGATCTATGCACTGATATAAAAATTATCTTCAAATTTAATGAAGAGAAAGGAGGAAAAACAAGTGATTCTTTATTACGCAAGAAATACCAACAATTCATTAAATATAATCAAGTGATTATATATATATATATATATATATATATATAGTTTTCTTTTATTTGATGTTTTATATTCATTAAATATAATCACTAATATCACTAACCAACAAGACTCAGTAAAACAAATTAAAATGACTCCACTACTTCCTAAAAATAGCTAACCACATGTTTACAATAATATAATAAAAATCAAGACACTCAACACAATAAACAATTAAAAAATAAATAACTTAATCCTTCTTATTGTGGAATCAAGAACGTGCGGAAATCAGCGACATGAACCATGTAGAGAAAAAGTTGGGATTATTAACTTCAACAATACTAACAATTCATTAAATATATATCATGGGCTTTTTTCCCAATTTGCTATATTTAATGAATTGTTAGTATTGTTAGCATTTTAATTTGTTTTACCGAGTCTGTTGGATAGTGATATTAGTGATCCTAGATATTAGCTATGATCCTAGATTTTAGCTAGATTGACTACCGTGCTATCACAACATATGATCTTATGCATAACTTCCAAACACTGTTATTCCCCCTAAAATCAAGCCCCACAAATTTAGTGTCGATATTTTTCCTATTTCTCTTTTCTTTTAAAATCCATATTATTAATGGAGAGAGAATCTCAATTTTGAATATATTGTATTTTAAAAATCCAGTATTAATTGTTACGTTGAAATTCAAAGTTTACCAAGTACATGGTAGAAAAATAAAGATATTAAAATCTAAAATAAGATCAATTAATTATTATTAGATAATAATATTAGAAATAATGATTAATTAATTTTACAATAAATATCTCTCAATTAAATATAATTAATTTCCTCTATCCTGACTGTAATACCCTGAAATTTGAATTAGGGAATTTAAGGGCCAAAGTACCAAAATGACCAAAATGCCCCTAGAAAGGGTAAATGACTTAGAAAAATTATGGAAAATACCCTTGTAAATTATAAAATAATGCATGAGGCATGGAAATTCTAATGTTAAGGCAAAAGTTTGAAGATAAAGGAGTGTCTTAATTAAGAAAATTATCAACAAGTGATAATAAAGTAATTAAGTAATATTGAGCTAATTACTTAAGCTCGAGCAAAGAAAATTATGAAATAATTATGTAAAGCTCAAAAATTAGTGGAAAATGGGTTGAAATTAGTAAAAATATGTTTACTAATTAATTGGAAATTTTGGAGAAAAATAGTTGAGTTTAGGTATTTTTGAGCCTAAATGCAAGAATGGACCAATGGGAAAATTCTATAAAAATTATGTAAAAATAATTATTTAATTAATTAAATAATTAATTAAATAATTAAATCAAAAATAATTATATAAATAATTAATTAAAAAAACGAAAAAAATAATTGGCAGAAAAAGAAAAGGAAAAAAAAATGAAAAATGAAATGAGAAATAATTTTGCAACTTGCAATATTATAATAATATAATTAAATATAGTGAATAGTAATTTAGGAATTAGGAAACGGATCCTATCCGGAGATCTAGGAATGGGATTTCCAAAGTCAAGGTAGAATATTGATCGGTGGGTTTTATCTTCCGTTAAACTCTTATGAAGTTAATTCAAGTCAATAGGACTTTTTCCTAATAAAACGAAATAGGAAATTCTGAAAAAATGGCAGATAGTCAGATTGGAAGTAAAGACTTCAAAATTAGAGTTGTGACAACTGAGAAAGAGTTGGGAATTTTTATGGACATATTTGAAATCAGTGCATCTATGTCTATAAACCTGAACTTCCGGATTTTCGTTTCGACACCGGACGCGTTCGGACACGTTTTCGAGAAACTTCAAAGGACAGTTGGAACCCTGTCTAAAGTCAAAATTCAAGTTTAAATATATATTATTGAGGAGGAAGAGAAGGTCTTCAAAGTTGTAAATCCATAATTTTGAGATTTCTCCGAAATCACGCGACCTGCACCGATCGGAAATACGGCAGCAGGGCATAAAGTAGGATGACTCACCATTTGTGAGCCAATCCTTGGCTGCCACATCATCACCCATGTCGACCAAGAGGGGTTGGATGACCAAGATCTTGTCTTCCAAAGCAAGTTAGATCTAATGGTTTCAAACAACTTTGAAAATGCCATATGTATCCCTTGAGAATTCTATAAATAGGCATGCATGGTCTTGAGAATTCTTCACACCTTCCTCTTGCTCTCTTGGCCGAAATCCTTGGGAGAGAAAGAAGAGAGAGAAGTTCAGGCGGAAGCTCGCCGAAGTCTTCAACGGGTAAGTCTTTCGGGTTTTAGTCTTTAGTTTTTAGTTTAGTAGTTAGTAGAATTGTTAGTTAGATTTAGAAAGTAGGTGACAAGATTCCTACAAATGTTTTAGAGCCTTGTTTGCGTTGAAAAATATGCAGAGGTGTAAACATAGTAGGGATCGAGTCATTGAAAAGTTGTAGTTTTTATAGCTCTTTTAAAGGTTAGGGGTAGTAATAGCCTTTAAATTTTGAGTATGATTGGGTATCATATGGGAGGGCTATTTTAGTCTTTATTTTCAAGAATCATAAATGCGTCGAAGTTCTGGCGAAATTTTGGGAAGAAAATAGCCTATGTAGCGGATGTTATTGTTGTGTAACCATATGTGTAATCGTATACATGAGGTTAATCGATTACTCGAGATCCGGTGCGGATCTCGGCTCTCAATATAGCGTCGTGGCTCAAGGACCGAGGAACGAGGAGAGAGGGAAGCAAGAGTTCGAGGATCCGTGAAGACTTTCCATTATTATCCTTTACTTTTTGGAACTCTCGGTTACTATACCGTTTATGTAATTAGCCAGTGGGCATTTTGAATATATATATCAGTTACTTTTCCGCTCAAATGCTCTACTCTGATGATTTTGAAACGATGTTTTAAAAAAAAAAAATTATACTGCTTTTGAAAAGTCGGGTTGTTACATTTTGGTATCAGAGCAGTAGTCCTGGCATGGATCTGACAAAGTTATTACGGACAGTTTGGTGCCGAAGGCAAGGCTAGTTTACGTGGGTATGCCAATCAGTCGCCGTGAACTCGGTGAGGCCCCCTTAGGTTCTAAGCCTTTTCAAAAATTTAGAGCATATTTTGAAAATAAGTACCGATATAGGCCCGAGTCGGTGTACCATTTTACCTCGGTGTACCGATCTGTACGGTATACCATCCCGAACCAGTGTACCACCCTCGTTGGTGCATCACTCGATAACCGCCGCCTTATACCGGACGTTAATTCTATTCTAGCACGAGCTCATACGCGGAGTCGGGTCACGCCGGATGAAACTCCGAGACCAATAAAGATAGTACATGCAGATTTGACTCATGTAGAGGAACTCCCGATACGAAATCCCGTACCCGCTTCGAGTAGACCAAATCAATGAAATTCGATCAAGGGGAGATTTTGCGGGAGTGTATTCGTTTGTAGTAAGTGCGGTAAAAGCCGGGAGCAATGTGAATACTAAAGTGATAGAGTCTATATGCAGATAGATATCGATGCAAGAGAATCTGCGATAGGAAAATTGCTTTCTTTATATAACTAACGTTTTCCCTAATAAAGGTAAAAGCACGAGACATGGCAAATTTGAGAGGAGCCGGAGCTCCCAGAGGCCGAGGTAGGGGCCGAGGTGGAGGACGAGGTAGACGACCTCGGGTAAATCCGGTACTGCACCAACCGGAGCGAGAATGAGATGCAGGAGATGAGGAGAACCTTGCAAGAACAGCGGGCTCTCATATATACACTTCGGAAAGAGAATCGACAAGACCAAGAAGCTGAGAGACAACTGGAAAGACGACAGAATGAGGAAGAGCATAATGATGAAGAAGAAGAAGAAAACGAGCAAAGTGACGAGTACGATGAGGAAGCTGAGGAATCTGATAGGTCCCAGTCACCTCCACGACAAGGAGAGCAAAAGTGCACCACACAACATTGGGTCACACGCTTTGCAAGCTCAAGCCACCTACTTTTCGGGGAAGAACGAATTGGCGGAGGATTGGATGATGAGCTTAGACAAGATATTTGAAGTGATGGAATGCCCGGAGGACCGGAAAGCTCACGGGCCGATCAAAGCGAGGGTAGCCGTGGAAATTCCTCACGAAAGAGAGAAGCACCATGGGATGACTCTCAAAGAGAAAGCAAGAGGCCATTTCAGTTTGAGCAGAACAACTCAAGAATGATGGAGTCCCGACCATGTCCTGAATGCGGGAAGTACCATCCCGGTGAGTGTTTTAACAAAAGGGTTTGTTTCGGATGTCGGAAGCCGGACACATTATTACAAATTGTCCCGAGAAAGGTACGGAGAAACGAGTTTGCTACAGATGTCGAAACCAGGACACATTGCCCCGAACCGCCCGAGAAAGCCGAGGATTCAAGCCACGTAACCCGGGCCGAATGTACGCGCTAACCGATACCATGGACAGAGAACTTCCGGAGAGAGTCCAAGGTACTATCTCTTTTAGTAAGGAATTTTTCTCTGTACGTTAACTATGTGTTAGTTATCCAACTAAATCGTATGATACGTGAACCATCTTCGTGACGTATTCCGCGTTTCCTCGTTATTTTTCGACCGTGATCATGTCATTGAGTAGGAGGTATCTTGTGTTGCCATGGTGTATGGGCGCCATGGTGACATGTATGATATCTTGTGTTGTCATGGTGTATGGGCGCCATGGAGACATTTTGGTATTTGTGATGTTGACCGCGGTGTATGGGCGCCCGGGAGACACTATATATCAAAATACGATATGACAAGATCATAATGGTCAAACCAAACCGAATTGTCGGTCACCAGGAGGAGCGACAGGCAGGCGAAGCAAAGATCCGACGCGGATAGTCCAAATTCCAAGTAGAACGAAGTTTAGTTCGTACGAGGTTTAGTGGGTAGAGTACAAATTTCGAGGACGAAATTTTATTTAACGGGGGGAGAAATGTAATACCCTGAAATTTGAATTAGGGAATTTAAGGGCCAAAGTACCAAAATGACCAAAATGCCCCTAGAAAGGGTAAATGACTTAGAAAAATTATGGAAAATACCCTTGTAAATTATAAAATAATGCATGAGGCATGGAAATTCTAATGTTAAGGCAAAAGTTTGAAGATAAAGGAGTGTCTTAATTAAGAAAATTATCAACAAGTGATAATAAAGTAATTAAGAGAAAAAGAAAAGGAAAAAAAAAATGAAAAATGAAATGAGAAATAATTTTGCAACTTGCAATATTATAATAATATAATTAAATATAGTGAATAGTAATTTAGGAATTAGGAAACGGATCCTATCTGGAGATCTAGGAATGGGATTTCCAAAGTCAAGGTAGAATATTGATCAGTGGGTTTTTATCTTCCGTTAAACTCTTGCGGAAGTTAATTCTGAAGTCAATAGGACTTTTCCTAATAAGACGAAATAGGGAAATTCTGAAAAAAAGGGCAGATAGCCAGGTTGGAAGTAAAGACTTCAAAATTAGAGTTGTGACAACGAGAAAGAATTGGGAATTTTTATGGACATATTTGAAATCGGTGCATCTATGTCTATAAACCGGAACTTCCGGATTTTCGTTTCGACCGGACGCGTTCGGACACGTTTTTCGAGAAACTTCAGCCGGACAGTTGGAACCCTGTCTAAAGTCAAAATTCAAGTTTAAATATATATTATTGAGGAGGAAGAGAAGGTCTTCAAAGTTGTAAATCCATAATTTTGAGATTTCTCCGAAATCACGCGAATCGGGTACCGATCGGGAAATACGGGCAGACCGGGCATAAAGTAGGATGACTCACCATTTGTGAGCCAATCCTTGGCTGCCACATCATCACCCATGTCGACCAAGAGGGGTTGGATGACCAAGATCTTGTCTTCCAAAGCAAGTTAGATCTAATGGTTTCAAACAACTTTGAAAATGCCATATGTATCCCTTGAGAATTCTATAAATAGGCATGCATGGTCTTGAGAATTCTTCACACCTTCCTCTTGCTCTCTTGGCCGAAATCCTTGGGAGAGAAAGAAGAGAGAGAAGTTCGGCGGAAGCTCGCAGAAGTCTTCAACGGGTAAGTCTTTCGGGTTTTAGTCTTTAGTTTTTAGTTTAGTAGTTAGTAGAATTGTTAGTTAGATTTAGAAAGTAGGTGACAAGATTCCTACAAATGTTTTAGAGCCTTGTTTGCGTTGAAAAAATATGCAGAGGTGTAAACATAGTAGGGATCGAGTCACTGAAAAGTTGTAGTTTTTATAGCTCTTTTAAAGGTTAGGGGTAGTAATAGCCTTTAAATTTTGAGTATGATTGGGTATCATATGGGAGGGCTATTTTAGTCTTTATTTTCAAGAATCATAAATGCGTCGAAGTTCTGGCGAAATTTTGGGAAGAAAATAGCCTATGTAGCGAAGCGCCTGGCGAGATTCCGCCAAGTAGGGGTATAGGGGCAAAATGGTAATTTTTACCAAAAATGCCAGTTATTGTGTCAAATCACTAATGGAAGTGATATTACTCTTATAGGACGTCGAAAACCTAATCTGCCGCCGTTACGCCGCTCGACGAGCCATTTCACGTTTTTCCGTAGAAAAGTACGATTTCCGACGGAGTGCCGTCACCGTCAACGAAGGTACGTTCGCGTCGTAACACTAATCGATGGATATAGTATGTCGTAGATGGTATGTGTGCGATGTGTGTATAATATGTATATATGTGGGTGTTGTTGGAATGCATATTATGTTAGAAAATAACCGTATGCATGCCGGGAGCGATATAGTTGCAAGGTGGGAGCGATACATTTATAATCTTGGGAGCGATACATCTATAAAAGCTGGGAGCGATATATCTGCATGCTGGGAGCATTACATGTGCATTGGTTGGGTGTGGTTTATATGTTATTGTTGTGTAACCATATGTGTAACCATATGTGTAACTGTATACATGAGGTTAACCGTTACCTGAGATCCGGTGCGGATCTCAGCTCTCAATATAGCGTCAGGGTCGGAAGGACCGAGGAACGAGGAGAGAGGGAAGCAGCAGGTTCGAGGATCCTATGAAGACTTTCCATTATTATCCTTTACTTTTTGGAACTCTCGGTTACTATACCGTTTATGTAATTAGCCAGTGGGCATTTTGAATATATATATCAGTTACTTTTCCGCTCAAATGCTCTACTCTGATGATTTTGAAACGATGTTTTAAAAAAAAAAAAATTATACTGCTTTTGAAAAGTCGGGTTGTTACACTGACAAAACCCTAGGATTAGACCATCATTTCCCACTCTATCTCCTTTTCCTTGTGGCACCGCCCCTCTCTCGTGATCAATTGTGTATACACACACATATCTTATCTTTATTGTACCATATATATATATATATATATATATATAAAATTAAAAATCACTTGATTATATTTAATGAATTGTTGGTATTTCTGCGCAATAAAGAATCACTTGTTTTTCCTCCTTTCTCTTCATTAAATTTGAAGATAATTTTTATATCAGTGCATAGATCTCAAAAGTTATGTGGAATCAAAAAAGAATCGCTTGATTCGGACTCCGAGCCCAAAGTTACGGCCTTCCAAGTTTTAACTTTTTTTAATGATTTAGTCGACTAAATGAGTTTTTAGTCGACTAAATGGGTTTAGTCGACTAAAAATTTGGTTTAGTCGACTAAATGTCTGGGGCTTGGAAAAAATTTTGTTCTCCATTTAGTCGACTAAACCAAATGTTTTAGTCGACTAAACAGGGGTAGATTGGGAAATAGGTTTCTGACAGTGGCATTTTGGGAAATAGGTTTCTAACAGGGGCATTTTGGTAAATAGTTATTTAATAAGGGGCAAATTCAGAAATTAGCCGTGGCATTTGCTTTTGGTTACTTTGGGAAAAGGAAAAAAAAAAAAAACTCTTGGTCCCTTTACTTAGGATTCAGCTGCGCCTTCCCATCATCTTCCTCAAGACAGTGCCGTTTTGGCACAAGGGTAATGTAGAGTATTAAAAAGATACTTTATGATACTGACCAGTATTAAAAAAATACTGACCGGTAATTCATAACCTTAAAAAATATTTCATGGTACTAAAAAGATACTTCAGATATCGACTACTACTGAAAAAATATTTAATGAGTTTAGAAAAAATATTTTAGGATCTTGAAAAAATATCAATTAATATCCTGAAATATTTTTGATGAGTATCATGAAACATATTTTTAATACCTTATAGTACCATAAAATATTTTTAAAAAAGGAGCACCAGGTATTATTTTACACCACAACGGAGTTTTTTTGAAAGAGGAGGAAGGGAAGGGGCAGAGGAGAGAACTGAAGCCTTATCCCTTTACTTATGCGTGAAACCGTACAAATAATATGTGGTGTGAAGGTGATCCTCTCGGTAAGCAGTTGAAAATGTCTTTTCCGCCCCAGTTTCCGTTACAACCTTATATATTTCGCTTCTTCTTAGCGTGGTTACTCCGATCCATGCCATTTCTTTTTCGCCAACGGAATTCAGTCTTATTATTTACGTGCCCTAAAATATTATTTTAGCGCGGTACACCAGTACTTTATATTACAGCTAAGTAATAAAGTGAGAACGATGTGTGAAGGGTGATTTTATTTAGTGAAAATAAAATTATGGTTTCTATTTATGGAATAGACGTGCATCATGAAGCAGAAGCTACGTTAAGCTAAAAACAATAGAGTAATGAGTATAAAAAAGCTTTACTGCAAGAAGCGATGGGGAGTAGGCATGTTAGGTGTCCCAAGTTAGGAGTAGTTAAGGAGGCATAATCAAGTGACATGCTTTCAATTTTGATCCTATGATCCTCAATCTATAACACAACACTTCCCATTAAAAGTAAATGTCCTCTCTGTCCCCACTCCCCATCACCCCCCTTGGAACCTCGCCATTTGTCTTCTTCCCTCCTTTCCAAACACATTCCCTTCCTTCTTATTTTCAGGTCACATCACTTCTCTTCCATCAACCCCACTAGTTGTATATTTTTCTCCCAAAACACTGACTTGTTGTCCATTCCATTGGGCCTGGGCCCAATAGACCCAACAAATACTTCCTTCCTGGGGGAGTTCCACATTTATAGCGATCCATTTCTTCTAGGCCTACCTGGCTCTCCTCAACTGAAAATTATATATTATTTTTTATTGGAGTAACCAAATCATTAGTAGTAACGTGTGCTTATTACTGACCAGCGGAAGTTGGTCTGAGTAGAAGAGGCTCTGGTCGCTTAAGCAAGAGGTCTCAGCTCCCCGCTTCGGCGTCTGACAAAATTTCAGAGTAGTTGCACATTTTACCACCATTTATATATCAAAAAAATTGCTTATTACTGAATTCATTATTCAATAACCAGGATTTGGAAATCATACATTTTTTAATATATTAAGTGGAAAGGAATATTCGTTCGTGGTTTTTTTCCTGCCAGTTATAATTAAGCCTACGAAACTAGGAAGGGGTTGGATGAGGTTAAAGCTGCCGATGCAAAAGCAGAAAGTGAGAGTGAGAGCGTCATTGCGCCGGCAAGCTATGGGCGCTCAATTATCAACTATAATTACTTAATTAGTCTTAAACAAAAGTAATCATGAAATAATAATCCATAATTAGCAATCTGCTTTACAGTGAATGCCACGGAAATATAGGTCATAGAGAAGGACCCTTGTCGGCTAATCCTTCAGCAGTCAAGTATACTTTCCGGGGTCTTCGTAAGGAAGGACCCTTCATGTTCATGAGTTCATTGCACCCCGATCGAAGCTGCAGAGTAATATAGTTTAGATGCATACTTATAATAATACGCATGATTTAGTGAATAACTTAATACGATCAGGGGTGAAAACAATACAGGGTTATATAAAAAGCCAAAGGAAAATACGAAGAAAGCGATGAAGGTGAGTGGCAGGGGCTGCGTTGTTGGGGCTTTTGGGGACAAGAGATCCATTCTGGTAAACTAATGGAGCTGTTGTGTGTGTATATATTACGTACAAGCACCACGAATAACTCAGCATGTGATGTGCTTCTAATTAGTACGATCACTTTTGTCTTAAAGCTTAATTTATTATCCTCCAATACTACCTAACCACTATTTAATTGCTCCCTCATGTCTTTTATGATGCATGAATATGCTAAACGAATGAGTTACTGAGCCTGAGCAAATAGCGCCAGAGTCCAAAGTGATGGACCACATTTTAAAGACTGTTGACTCCTACTTCTTAGGCTGGCTGTGCCTATTTTAACCAGCAATTCACACAATTCATAGCCCGTATCGCTTCTGAGCTCGCATCCCAACTAACCCACTATTTTTATTTTCTTTTATAAATAGTTTCTTCACAACAACATAGAACCGCTGCTTCCATCTTCTTACAAGACAAGGATACTCATTTTCCGATATATCAGTTATGAAGCTTTTGAACTGTAAAAGCGATAGTGTGTTCATGAATATCGCACTGAGCCATAGACAAAAAAGTTCCATAATGCAGCAGCATATATAGTATAGGGCATAGGTGGGGAGGCTCAGCTTTTAATGGGACCATGAGACCATCATTTTCTTAATGATTCACACAAGCACGCACCTTCCTGTGATCCTACGTACTTTATATATAGTATATAAGTAAGGCTGTGATTTTGTGGGAGCCATGGCCAAAAAAGAAACTAGCTACTGTGGAGCCATAACTGCGAACAATGATGCAAAACAAAGTAGGCTGCTTTTGACATGTGGAATTCTTCTCATGAGTGATCACTGATCATGACCTCCTCAAGCCGCATACACACCACATTCGCCTGCCTCTTCACAATCACAACTATCTTCAAAAGCAACTGTTTATGAAAATATCCATTTCTCAGCTCCTGGCAATATAACGTATTTGAAAATTATTATTTTTTGGATTGACATTGAATTTCGGACGCTGCCCACATCCCAACCCTATGACCCTATCTTTCTCACCTATTAGAAACATGCCTGTAACGTCAATAGCGCAATATTATAACTTCATGAAGTATAGATTATAACCTTTCAAATTGTTCAGTACTGATATCTGTGTCTTTTACTGCAATTCTGAATTTATAAATTAAACTGTTAAAATTGTAAATTATAAATCTAAGTATCCATTTTCTGTTGATAGAGAGCTATAGTTTTTCCTGGAGTCTTGTATTTTTACGGGACTGTGGAGCCCAGTGGGCTACATGCTCCTTAGCTCAATATTCGGCCCAAGTAGCGCTGCCCTTTATCTGCTGTCATGCATGTGAGCCCAAATCACGGTGAAATCGTTGAAATGCTAGATGCTAGTTTTATTTGCTTGTTAACTAAGACTGGGTTACTAATAAGGGCTGACATAAGTGGTAAGTGGCTTGTGTCGCTTAAGTAATGTATCAAGTTTGAGCATTGTGAGTGGCAGAAGAGCCCCGTTGAGAGACTCTCCCACCATAATCAGGTATACGATGTGGGTTGGATCCGGATTAGTCAGGGCGAAACTCTGGATACCGGATGGACAACCAAAAAACTAAGACCGGGTTAATACAATATTTAATCTCTTAAATTTGCCTTCATTTTGGTTTTGGTCCTTTAAGTTTTAAATCAAAGATTTTAGTCACTCAAATTTCATTTTATTTAAAATAATGGTCCCTATAGTTAAATAAAAACCTAGACTATTTCAGCTCTAAATGGGTCAAAACCAAAATGCTAATAAAATAAAGGGACTAAAAATTATATTAGCCCATTAAAACCCATCGAGGCAACATCTAAGGTTTCTTCTTCCACATATACTTTTTCCCGAGCACAAGAGTCGAAAGGAGCCACTCTTGGACCCGTCATGATCTTGCCAAGAACGATATGGGACATTGGTATTGATCTAACATGTAATATATTACTGAGATGCGCCTGTAATAATACCGTGGCTTACACCTGATTTATAAAACACTTTTTTCTCTGAACTAAAAGTCACCAATATAATCAATATAAAGTTACGAAAAGACTGCATCACTTTTAAGTTATAGTCTTATACTCCCTCCCTCCGTCCCTAATTATAGGAGCAAATTTTGGAGTTAGTTTTGGTCCTAATTATAAGAGCAAGTTTTAACTTTTGTCAATTTTTTCCTATAATACCCATATTTGTACTTATTATTAGGAGCATTATATATATATATATGTGTGTGTTTACATATATATGTATATTTGTGTTTATGTGTGTCAATATATATGTGTGAACACACACACACATATAAACATATATATATATATGTGTGTGTGCGTGTGTTTGTATGTATGTATGTATGTGTGTGTAGATATATGGGTGTGTGTCTCTATGTATGTAGATAGATCTATATGAATACACATATATGTATACACATGGTTATATAAAAAGCAACTAATATACATAAATAAACTAATATGTCATGGATATCTAACATAAGGCAAATTAGAAACACTTATAATTAGGGCAACTTGTGTCATTTTAAATTTATATAAGGACATTTTAGGAAAATGAGTAAAATTAACTAATTTAACTCCTCTCCTTAATTCTCCCAAAATCGGTTAAATTGCTCCTATAATTAGGGACGGAGGGAGTAGATAGTATAATTGTGCAATTCTTAATCATTTCAGGTTTTTTTATCAGGATCCAAGTTATCTTTTTTCCCACTATTTTTGGACATTTTAAAATGGTTCAAACGCTAAAAACACACACTATTATTTCTTATACAACCATCTTAATACTCGACGTTAGTGACTTGTATTCCAGTACGGCGGGGTTAAAATATTTCACTTAGCATACTTTTTTATATGGATTAAGTTTAATCCTAAAATACTCCATTATTCTCTTAATATAACATCCACGTTTTGAAGTGTATCTTAATTACTATATCAAGACCAGATGTAGCACTACTCTATTCCTATTTATAGGACAAAGAAAGATAGAGTATTTTTTTCCTTACTATAAATTACTTCATTAAATTTAGTATATAAATATAGGACATTACTTTTCAAATCTCACCAACTCATTCATATTGAATATGAATAAATATGGGAGACTATTAAATTTTAAGACAAAGTAAATTTAAGGGTTTTCTCGATTTTGGTGAAACATATTGGATTTATCTTGTAAATAAGAATATAAGATTGAAGTAATATAAATATGGGAAAATCCATATAGGGGCCCAATTAAGGCAAAAAATTGCAAAAAGGGCCCTAACAACTTTCAGACACCACAAATGGCCCTAGGGCCCTTTCTGACATTTAGTTTTAAAGCAAAATGACCAAAAAACCCAAATGACTTTTTAAAAAAAAGCATTGCAGCTCTCTCTCAAAATCATCTCCGTCTCCTTATTCGATCGCTCTCTCGGTTTACTCGTCTCCCTCGCAATCTCGCTCGCTCGCTCGGTGGCCTCTCGTCTCTGTGCTCGCCGCCTTGTCGCCGTCTTCGCTGTGCTCCGTCCACCGTCTGAAGCTCGTGTGTGTCGCCGTCGACGTACTATTTCGCCTTTAGGTAAGATTTTGGGGATTAGGTTTTTTTGTCCCATTATTTTAAGAGAAGTATAATGCTGGCATATTTCTTAATCGCACTCCCCTTCCCAAAAAATGGAGTAGATCTAACTTAAAGTAGGTCTTCATTTTCATCCTTAATTGTTCTGTGCCGCTAATTTCGTTCCTGCTCTTTAGGATTATAAGTTAGAAGTAATACTTAACACTTGGTTTTTCCTCTTTCCCTTCCATCTATATATATTGTTAGGAGGAATCCGGATTCATTGGTTAAACTTTTTGCTTGACTTGTTTCTCATTTCATAAGGATTCATCCGGATTCATTTGTGTTTTTAAAATTTAGAGGAAATTGTGTTTACTCACTCTAGTCTTTGGCTCCAATTGTCATCTCTTACCTAATATTTGAAATTTCTGCAATTGGACATGAGTTATAACTATAGCTACATCAGTGCAAAGGAATTTATATATTCTAGTTGCTATACATGTAGAACTTTAGTACTGTGTCAATAAGTTAGCTACTGGTTAGGGGGATTATTGCAATGTAGCGAAGAAACCTAGTGGCCTATTATGATTTTTAATAGGTTAGGAGGGACATTACAAATGAAGCTAAATATTTCCTTTAAAATCTATATTTTGTGACTTTAAGATTATCTTTTTAGTTTTAACTTCATTATAATAAGCATGAAGCACATTAGAAAAATACAGAACATTGAAATATGATATAGCTTTGAAATTATTAGTTAGTTTGTGCTCCCTCTCTCATCTGTGTCCTAGCTTCTTTTCTTTACTAAATTTCATTATTATTCAAATTAATTTAAGTATAATAAAACATTTAAAACTCTTAAATTTTCAAACTTGGACATGTTTGAATATTGATGTATTGTAATACTCATAAGAGTAAGATTCTTATAGGTATTTAGTCTTCATGAATATGATTTTAATGGATTTGTGGTAAAGGAAGTCAATTCTACATCTTAGTGTCTTTAACATTCTAACAAGAAATTTTTGAAAGGCGCTGTATTCTTGAATACATAGCTTATATTCTTGCTGTTACTTTTGTATTGCTACGAATGGAAAACCCGTATGAATACATTGCGCCATTAGCTGAAATTATTTATTACTAATGTGTGCTTGTGTCTAATCTTCCGCAACTCAAAATAGTTTGGTAATTTCTTTGCACTGTTAATGTTATTCTTTAATGTTCTTGCTTTTTATTTTGATTATACTGAAATATCTTTCACAATCCACTTGCATGCCAAGATGCATATTATGATATTAGTTAATTATGATCAACGGTAATTTTAAATGAACTTCGTTTACAATTGTTGTAGGTATTTGAGCAAGAAGGGTGTAACGTAAGAAGCAACATGTCAAAATCAGAACAAAGGGATCCAAGGTTCTCAGGTTACAACCTTTTCACACAAGAATTCTTCAACAAATATGCGGGCTCACATAAGGGTAAGGGCAAGGGCAAAGCTAAGTAAAGAGGTGAATTGAGTGTACAAGTGATAGAAGCTTGGAAGAGGCTAAGTTCAAATGAAAAGGCTGAATACACAAAGAGGGCTAAACAACTGAGAGCCCCGGTGAACGAAAAGAAGAAGCATTTGGTGCCCTTCCTAACTAGATGTGCGCCAAAAACATTCATCCAAGTTTGAAACAACTTGAAGGGAAGACCCGAGGCGATGAGAAGGCTAAAGGCCATCGGGTTTGATGGGTTGGTCGATATTAGTTGCCGACAGATCAACCGGTCCTTATGTGCCCAATATATGAACTGTTTGATCCCCTACAAAGGAAGTGTGCATTAGGGGAGACACTCGAGTGATAGGGCGTAAGATGTCCATCAATTGATGGGTCTTCCTTGTCGGGGAGCCCATAAAAGTAAACATAAACGACCAAAGACTCCATTTACAAGGACCTTAGGATTGTATACAAAAATATTAAGTACAAAAAAATTGGAGACCGGTTGGAAGAAAAATTGGACGAAAATTTTGAGTTTCTATTTGTCTTGTTCGCCTTGGGTACCCTATTGGTGCCTAGTGCATCCATATATGTTAGTGACCGTCTTTTGAAGTTGATGGCGGTGACTAAGGATGCAATTGCCCATTTTGATTGGTCCTCTTTCATCCTTCAAGAACTCTGCGAAGAGATACAAGAGTTCAAGAAGGATTCCCAAAAGTCTAAGAGAAAACAAAGCAAAACTGTGGCTATTTGCCTATACTTCCTTACGGTAAGTTGTGTTTTACTATGTTTGCATGTTCACCTGACTCATTAATGTATAACTGTTGTTACTAATTGTTTGAAATTGTTTTTCCTGCAGCTCTTCTGTTTCCAGAATTTCCCATTGGGTGATGTTATACCATCTCCACATGAGTCGCCCATGGCCTTTTGGACTGACCAAAAGGTGAAAAGCAGAGTGTTGGTCGAGAAAAGAAGTAAAAAAGGCCTCCTGGTTCGCGTCAAGCCTCGTTAGCCACTTCCTCAGGCATCAGTCCCTCCATCAACATTGTTTGACCCCGACACCATGCTTACACACCCGGTAATGTGTCACAATAATTAATCTTTAACGTGTTTCATTGAAAATGTTGATGTTGTGATATCTGATGTAATAAGGCATATATGTTTTTCAGGTAGTGCGAACGACATACGCACGATCGCTATCCAACTTGCAACAAGAAATGCCGGCGCTTCAAAGATACATTGTCTGAAGAAGGCCAGCATAAAGGTGATGCAGCCAACAATCAGCCAACTACCTCCGAGGAGTCTGACGATGATGATGAAGATGGACATGACATAGAGGAGGGAGATGACATGGACGAGGGAGATCAACCTGAAAACATTATTGATGTTGAAGAAATCCCTCAACATGGAGAGGAGACACCTCATGTGGATGGTGGTCTTGGCGGGGAACATGAGGTGAAAGAACCTGGACTGGAATTGAGGAGGTCTTAGAGGGTAATAATTCCTAGTAGCGTCTTGAAATCCCCCTGGATTGATCCAAAGCGGAAGTCCAAGGGGAAGAGGACATACGACGAGAAAGACACCCTATTTGAGATGTGCACAAAGTCCGTTAGTGAAGATGAGGCTGCGGAGTAAGTTTCGATTCTCGTTTCATAAATCTAACTTGTCATTTCTGAAAATGCAAATTTGGATTAACATTGTCATATTTTGTAATTTAGGGAATTTGTGGATATGCATCACTATTTTCTCACAAGGAAAGAGCTACAATGTCTAAATCCACGAGCTTGGATTAACAACAAGGTACGGCCCCTTTAGTTATCAAACTATATCATAAAAAGTTCTGTTTATAAAAACATTTGCATGCACATGACCATATGTTTTTGTTGGTTTATTTCTCTCATATGTAGCTGATGACCATGGTAGCAAAGACATTAGTGGCCGACCAATTAGAGAATGGTGGTGTTGTCCACAGACATATTTTCACAGCTGACTTTATGGACAAAATGATTAGTGCTGAACGGAAATGGACAGTCCAATCCAATGTTGCGGAAATTCTTCCTGAACACGTTGGATACAACATTGGTGATTGTCATTTCTTATTTGGCCCCACACTTTTTCTAAATCACTGGTTTTGTTATGTGCTGGATACGAGAACAATGGTTTTCTACGCGCTTGACTCCTTGGTTGAGATCAGAACTTATTATCGGATGCAACATGAAAAGGAGAATCCAACACAATTGGCAACCAAGAAAAAGGCAAAAAAGAAAACAGACCTGGACAAGGCTAAGGAATTTATGGCAAATAAAGTGGTAAGTTCAATTGAAAATCAATATATGGGTGGTACTTAAAATACAGAAGAGATATCTCTGCATTTTCTTATCTTCTTTGATTTCAGCCTTTCCGGAGGATGGGTAGCAGCTAGCAACATTTATTTGCTACTCCATTCCTTTAATCTAAAATCTTAGGTTGAAGCTGAGATTTGTTTCCGGGATTTAATGTTCTTTGACTCATACCTGACTAGTGTGTGTTGTAAAGCAATCATCTACAAATGAGTACACACTACCGTTGAGTTTCTTAATTGCTGTACATGCATGTGGGCAAGGTAGTCCACTCATTTGCCATGCTAAACAAGAACATTCTTTTGCAACCAAGTCAACGACAACATAACCTAATGCATCATCACGTCTAATTTCAATCATAAACTGGTTCTCCCCATAATATGTCGCATGTATATTTTCTGCAAAGTTCACATGTTGCTGCAAATTTTTTTTTATGTTAGGCCCTACACCATTTTTCCAATTCACCAAAGTCATCTTGCTTGCAAGCAACTTCGCAGCCAACTTCTCCCTATGCTCATGTATTAACACTCCCATGTTGTGCTTCCGCTCTTTCACCATCCATACATTGAATGATTCAACAATGTTAGTGGTTATGTTATCCCACCTTTTAAACGGAAACTTGCTTAGAGCCCATCGATCAACGTCCCCCTGAGTCTCAACCCATTGTGCCAATTTTGGATTGAACAATTTCAAATTTCTCATCGCAACAGTGAAGTCTTCAACCGGCCTTGCATACGCAATTGCATCGAGGAGGTGCAATGCTAACTCCTTGCTATTCCCAGAGGTACGTGTCACCCCTTTATTGATTTTCAGGAACTTTGAACTATAGTTTTCCTTTACACGCCTATAACAAAATGCATGTCTCTCGGTGCCAAATATATCTTTTACAACACCAATAATGGAATTATTCCGATCAGACACAATTGTTATGACCATTGATCCTGTAATCTGTTTTACACTATTTAGAAACCAAGCCCAATGATCATAGGTCTCACCACTAACAATGCCATATGCTAAGGGAAACATTTCATTGTCTGCATCATACGTACAAGCTGACAACATTGTTCCCCTATAAGGGCCACTAAGATGACATCCATCTATATATAGTATTGGCCAACAACCATATAGAAAACCTTTAATAGAACAACCATATGCAATAAATAGCCTCTCAAATATGTTATCGGGTGACCCTTCCCATTTTGCAACTGTGTCAGGGTCACTCTCTATGAGTCTGTCACACAACCAAGGAATGACCTTGTAAGAGTCCTCAACTCGTTCGTGTAATTGCCTCACTGCTCTTTCTTTCGCCCTATATGCTTGATGATAGTTCAGCCGTACCCCATACTCACTATACAAGTCCGTTCGAATTTCATTAGCCATCTTGTCAATATTACATCTCAGACCATCGATTACAAGCGATGAAGTCAAGTTAGACTTGGGTGGATGAGATACAATAAGGCTATCATGTGCATGGTGTATGTGTTCACTTCTATATGTTCTGATGATTAGGAAAGCGGTATCTTGACGTTCTCCCACTGAATACGCACCCATGTACCAGAACAACCATCAACCTTGCACTTTACTATTATCTTCTTGGCTTGTTCTTCACAAAAATGTAGGAAAACTTGTGAGCAATGCTGAATTTGTACAACGTTTCACGGAGGGTGACAGCATTCGCAAAAATCTGTCCTTCTCCCATTATCAAATCCTTCCATTTACAATGATTCATTTCTGGCCTGGTTAATGGCACACTTTGCGAAACACAAGGCAAGGATAACAACTCTTGACTTTCATTGAACATTTGAGGGGGAGACATAGACAACCTAGGTGCACCTACATGAAGTTGATCACTCTTGCGACAACCAACAAGTATAAGTGCAAGTAATGAAAACCAAGTAATGACAATTTATATAGGAACAAATTACATTTCTTAACACAACAAGACTTACACTTCTTGCTCTTCCATTTGAACATTCCTTCGTTGTGGTTTATTGTCATTATTCCCATTTTCTTCAATGTACACATGACAATATTCTTCATTATACCTTATTAAATGTTCTACCCCTTCATCATCTACAAGACCAACAAATGTAGATGCATCCATGCTTAGTTTGAACTTCACGCAAATGTCAGTACTTTCATTCCCATTTAAAGACGCTATGATTCTGATCAACTCTGATATGTTGTTCCTTCCTTAATGCATTTTGTTCGTACCCTTCCACCAACATAGTCACTTTCTTGTCCTTCCCCACAAACAATGTTACCCCCCACATGGAAGAAACATAATAGATTCTTCCTAAGTACTAGCCATATTTAATTATGATCTGCAACATAAAGTTAGTATTAACAACTTTAACAGTCACATTAGTAACTAAAACTGTAGCTATTTACAACAATCTCATTTCAGCATTTTCCCATTCAATCATTCCCCCTAACAAACAGACCTCCCTTTGTTTCCATGCCCAAAAACAAGCAGAACCTACAACGTTTTAACATTCACCTTGTATTAACAACTATATCAGTCATATTAACAACTATCCCTTTTCAGCGTTTTTACACCAAAGCTAGCTTCATCTCATTCCCATTAACACAGCTTTCCCTCTGTTTTCAACCCAAAAAGCATAGCAACATTTTTCACCCTACCCTAAAATGATTAAAGCCCAACTAGAATGGTGATGATGATATCTTGATGAAAAACTTAGTATTCCATACCTATTTCCAAGCTGATAATAACATAAATTTGGCCAAGCTCCAACCTTTCAACCAGCTGACCTTCTAAGTGGAAAAATATGTTCAAGAACAAAATAAAAACCCACCGAGTTCAGCCTAATGCAGTAGATGATCAGAACACACGTGAGAATATAAACGTTCTCTTCCTCGCTGAGTTGAGCAGATATAAACGATCAGAACCCTGCTTGCCTTGCGTCTCTCCCTGCGTTCTACGTTTCAGTTTCAGCTTTTTACTTTTTTGATGAGGCGCCAAAAACATCACAGACTCCTTTTTTGTTTTTTAATCTAGGGATATTAATGTCATTTCATTTTTTATTGAATACCCATTAGGGACCTAGGGCCACTTGTGGTGTCTGAAAGTTGTTGGGGCGCTTTTTGCAATTTTGGGCCTTAATTGGCTCCTGTACAGATTTTCCCTATAAATATTATCTTCACAGGGAGGAAGATCATATATTTTTATTGGTACATATGAGGGCAAGGCCCAATTACATCACAAAATTAGTATATGGGGTATTGGATTCCAAAACTCATTAGTAACAAAGGTCCGTAAGTGTTGTATGAAAAAAAAAGGTCCGTAAGTGTGCTAGACACTAGTTAAGAAAGGCGGAACTGAACGGTCTATCTTCTGCAAACATATCAGCTAACTTGTTTTGATCTCTTCATACATATTGAAGAATCAGTTCCCATGGCTGCTTCTTTAAATTCTGAATTTGCAAAATCATGAAGCTACATGCTTTGTTAGAACGTCCACTTTGCACCACTTTTATCAGATTTTTAGCATCTGATTCAATAACAAGTTTCTTGACTCCATACTTCTGAGCCAATTCAAGATCCATGTGAAGTGCCCATTCCTCTGCATCATGAGCATTACAAGCTCCAAGAAAATATGTGAATCCCACTACCCATCTTGTGTGATGATCATGAATCACTCCTCCACAACCGACTTTGCTAGAAGCAGATGTGACAGCGCCATCAATATTTAGCTTAAGCCATCCCAAAAGTGGGGGTTAGCAACTATGAATCACGAACACTCCTATTTTTTAAAAATATGCGTGTCGGACACTCCGACACCGTCCGACACTCTTCAACACTCCTATTTTTTAAAAATATGTGTGGCTTTGAATATTACTGAATTGATGATGAATTTTCCTTTTGTGTTTTTTTTTTTGTAAAGAAAGGAGGCACGGCTTTTATGATGAGGCTGAATCTACGATGAACCAAGGCTGGAGGCCAAGATTTTACGGAATATTGAACTTGAATGTAAATTATCTTTAATATCAAAATGTGTCCTAACGTGTCGAAATTTAGATCATTTTAGAATTAACGTGTCGGAGTGTCGAGTCGTGTCATATCTCGTGTCTCGTGTCAATGTCGGTGCAACATAGGTTGGCAAAGCTCGGCAAACAAGAGAGACATAGGAGAAGAAATATCATGTCCAGTACAGAACTTTTCCACAGCTGCAAGATTAACATATCAAGATTCCTCGGTTTCTTAAAATTGGCGTAAAAAACAGCGCTATTCCGCCATTGCCATAATTTCCTGATTGTGACCACCCATATAAGATCCCAGTTCCCATCTCTATTTACACCTAAATCTCGCTTAAGACTAAAAACAAACTAGTCACGCAAGGATGCAACAAAGAATCGGGAATGGTACCTGAAGTGAATCAGGTTCTCCCACACATTTGTAGCATAAAAGCTATCCCTAAGGATATGCATAACATCTCCATCACCAGCATCACAGCGAGGCCATACAGATGAAGTTTTTTTTGATACAGACATACAGATGAAGTTGAGGACCATTTACTCCTCCATGCGTTGGTAGGCCTGAGTCTGTTCTTGGGGAGAAGGATCATAAGACAAACCGAAACAAGGAAATTGTGCAGTCGTGGGCTTCAGGCCCATCAAAAGCCCAAATATGCTTTTTTTTGCCCTAAAGTGTTCCTGAAAACGCCGCCGCCGTCTTTTAAAAAAAAAAAAACCACCTTTTTTATGTCCCTGATTTCAGTTCTGTACTTCTCCCTCTCTTTCGAGAGCGAGGCTTCTGTTGCGTCTTCTCCGCCTTGGTTCCGAGGCCCAGCCATAGCGAGCCTCCACCTCCGGGGTTTTCCTTCTAAAGCGCTTGGTATTTGTAATTCTATTTTCTGCACAACTCTCTTGCACGCTGGAGCTTCTGGTTTTTCTCTCTGACCAAATTGCTCTCATTCGGCCATTTGCTCAAGCATGTCAGCGAAGTGGCGGGCTCTGCAGCACCGCCATCGATACACCTACAGCGCCGTAATTTTTCCTCACTCATATATCGAGTCCTTAAACCAACTACTGTCCCATGATTCTTGTTCAAACTTTCGCGCCAAGTTGCAAGAATTAATCTCTCTGAATTCCACTTTTGCTCAAGTCAATCATGTCAAAGAAGTAGCTTCGGCTTTTGGGGATTTGTTGCTTCGTGGGGACGAAGCTGCGGTCTGTGACGCTGCTCGGCTGTACTTGCAACTTTTATTTTTCGAAAATTCTGTGCCGTTGCATAGAACTCTGATCTCTGTTTTGGCAAAGAGTCGGACTTTTCATTCTCAGCTTGGTGATTGCTTTCGGAAGCTCTGCGATGAGCTCAGCGGAAAGGGGAAGCATTTCTGCGTGTCTCGGGCTGCCCTGTCCGTTCTGGGTATGCCTAAGTTGGGGTACCTGGTTGAAGTTGTGGAGGATTGTGCAATATTAGTTGCTTGTGATATAGTTTTTAGTTTGAACAGCGTGGTTTCTGAGACAAGTGAATGGGCTCGTCCGTCGCCTATTGTTATGGAACAATGCCAAGAGGCTCTATCTTGCATGTATTACTTGCTTCAACGTTTCCCATCTAAGTTCAAGGAATTGACTAGCCATGAGAACGGTTTGATTCAAGAAGAGTCGAATATTATGGAGGGAACTGTCACTGTTATTTTGGGCATATTGAAGTCTCCCGCGTTTTCAAGAGATTGCTTTGTGGCTGCGGGTGTGGCCCTCTGTGCGGCTCTGCAAGTTTGTATCAATTCTCAAGAGCTTGGCTTGGTTATAATTCGAGGTATATTTAACTTAAGTACGTCTAATTCAGATGTTGATTGCAATAGTGAGTTTAAAAACGCCATTGCAAAAATTCCTTTTAAAGGAGATGTCTATACAGAAATATGCAATCTTTCAGTGCTAAGTAGACTCTGTTTGATTAGAGGAATCCTTACAGCAGTGTCAAGGGACTTGCTTAATACTCACTACAATGTGACAACCGGTGCTTTGAATGGTTATGAGGCTCATCAAGATGCTGGACGCCCAATTATGACTATATTATATGATGGAATTTTACCTGAACTATGTAACTACTGTGAGAACCATATTGACAGCCACTTCAATTTTCATGCCTTAACTGTGATGCAAATCTGTTTACAACAGATAAAAACATCAATGTTATCTAATCTGACCAACCCTTTAGGAAACTATGATCCTATTCCTGATAAAATGGGGATGCGAATACTTAGAATTATTTGGAATAACTTGGAAGATCCTTTGAGTCAAACAGTGAAACAAGTTCATCTCATTTTTGATCTTTTCATGGATATTCAATCTTCGCTCTGTTGGTCAGATGGTGGTGAGAAAATAAGGACATTTTTGCAGAAGATTGGTTCAGATCTTCTTTGCCTGGGGTCTCGATGTAAGGGAAGATATGTTCCTTTGGCATTGCTAACTAAGAGACTGGGAGCTAAGACTATGTTAAACATGAGCCCAAGCCTGCTATATGAAACAATACAGGCATATGTTGATGATGATGTCTGTTGCGCTGCCACATCATTTCTCAAGTGTTTCCTTGAATATTTGCGTGATGAGTGCTGGGGCTCTGATGGCATTGAGGGTGGGTATTCTCTTTATAGAGGATATTGCCTTCCCCCTGTACTGTATGGGCTAGCTTCTGGATTCTCAAAGCTCCGCTCTAATTTGAACACTTATGCTCTGCCTGTTTTACTGGGGTTGGATGTGGACAGTATATTTCCGATGCTTTCTTTCATCTCAGTTGGGCCTAGCTATGATGAAAGTAGGGTTCTGTATCCTGAACTTGGTTGTGCAAACATAGATCGGAATCTGGAACAGAAAATTGCAGTTCTAGTTTCATTGCTCAAGGTATCTCGGTCACTTGCTTTGATTGAAGGGGACATTGATTGGTGTGAAAATCCTGTTGCTGACGAACAAGAGGGGCTGGGAACAGAAAGTCATGCTCTTGTTTGCATTAAAGGAATAAAGGTTGAAATCCCTGTTCAGTGGCTGGTAGAGGCATTGACCCATGTGGATGAGTCACTTCGTGTAGATGCTGCTGAGTCTCTCTTTTTAAACCCCAAAACTTCCAGTCTACCTTCCCATTTAGAGCTAACTTTAATGAGGGAAGCTGTGCCTTTGAATATGAGGTGTTGCTCCACAGCTTTCCAGATGAAGTGGGGCAGCTTGTTTCGTAAGTTCTTCTCTAGGGTTCGAACAGCTTTGGAAAGGCAGTTCAAACAAGCAAGTTGGCTTCCTCTTGAGTGTTATAAAAGTAATGAAAAGTACCCCTCTAAAGGGAATAAGGAAACGGTCCTTAAAAGGGCTGATGATCTCTTTCACTTTATGAGGTGGTTGAGTGGATTCTTATTTCTCTCATGCTATCCTTCTGCCCCATATAAGAGAAAAATAATGGCCATGGAGCTCATGTTTATAATGATAAATGTTTGGTCTATCATGCCATCTTTGACAGAGGAATTTGATTATTCTTCACCAGAAAATAGTCTTTATCCATACAATAAAGGAATCACTTCATCCAGTTCAACTCTACTTTTAGTTGGTTCTATTATTGATAGTTGGGACAGGTTGAGAGAGAGTTCTTTTCGCATATTACTCCATTTTCCAACCCCACTACCTGGAATTTCAAGTGATGACTCGCTGATGAAAGTAGTTGCTTGGGCTAAGAAATTAGTTTGTAGTCCACGTGTAAGGGAGAGTGATGCCGGAGCTCTAACTTTGAGGTTAATCTTTCGGAAGTATGTGTTGGAGCTAAGTTGTCTGATTGAAGTCTCATCTAATGTTGTTCATTTCATGTCAAAGCCTGAACTGGCAAACGACACTAATCAGTCTGGCTTCAACAGTCCTGTGGTACTGTATATGAAGTCCATGATTGATTGGTTGAGTGTTGCTGTGAGAGATGGAGAAAGAGATCTTTCAACAGCATGCCAAAACAGCTTTGTCCATGGTACATTACTTGCTTTGCGATATACTTTTGAGGAATTGGATTGGAATGCTGATGTCATATTATCTAGCATCTCAGAGTTGAGATATTTGTTGGAAAGGCTGTTGGAGCTTGTCATGCGGATAACTTCATTGGCATTATGTGTGGTTTCTGCGGATGCTTGGTATCTCCCTGAAGATATGGATGAGATGGTTGATGATGATAATCTTTTAACAGAGATGCCAAATCAGGAGCATGAACACATGCCTTCATCTGAACATGAAAGCAATGATTCAAAGCCTTCCAAGGATGTCAGATCATCAGAACAGATTGTTATGGTTGGTTGCTGGCTTGCTATGAAAGAGGTACATAACTTGAACATTGTGCATATAATTGATAATTTTTTTTTTTTTGATTTATGGTGCCCAGAAATTCTTGTCTAATGGTTACTGAAGAAAAGAATAGCTCATGGTTCCAAAACAGCATTAATTATTAATAATTTTATTGATGATGCTATGTTCCTTAAAGAAATAATGCATAGGTGTTGTTTTTACAAATTATTGCCATCATTTTTTTTTAAATTTTATATTAAAGTAAGAATAGCCTCGTTTCTGTGTAATTTATTAGTTTTTTGTTCAACCATAATATTTTTTTATTTTTGCTTTCTAGGTGAGCCTTCTTTTGGGGACTATAATAAGAAAGGTGCCATTGCCAAGTAGTACATTTTCTGATTTACCAGAGGGAGCTTCTTCTGTTGATATGACTGGTTTCCCATCTGATGCTGTGCTTGATCTGAAACAACTTGAAACAATTGGGAACCACTTTTTGGAAGTACTGTTGAAAATGAAGCACAATGGTGCAATTGATAAGACAAGAGCAGGATTTACAGCTCTTTGCAACCGCTTGCTCTGCTCTAATGACCCAAGGTAAAAATATGGCTACTCTTACTATGTTTCTACTGAAAGTTGAATCATTTCTGTATCTTAATAATGTCCATTGTTTTTGTATTTGATAAGCAATGGACCTTTTGTGTTTATAATTAGTATATAACATGATTGTTTTATTATGTTATTACCCATATGTTTAATGAATATCAAATTGAAAACTATCTTCATTCTTGCACTGATAAAAGAAATGATCTGTAAGAGTTCCAAAATTGTTGTCAGCCTAGCATGAATTAAATCTGACTTATCAAATGATAAAATCTTCTCTCTCCTTTTTCTTTAGTTTTTGTCAAATAATGTATGCTTCAAGTAAGTGCTTTTTTGGTGCCTCAATCATGAATTTTTCTGCAGATTGGGTTTTCACTGCCTTGTATTTTCTCTGCTTGCGCCATGGTGCGCTACATTATAATGAACTATTGTATACTATGTAGGTTTCTGCCCTTGCATAGTTGCGTGAGTTCAAATAAAGAACTTGGGTTGTGCACGTGCTATTTCTGTACATAATAAGATTTTTGTTTGACTCAAGTGAGAAAGGTTATCTCTAATGTATCATTTTTGTTGTTGTGCATGATATTAAATTATTAATTATATTACAAATAGTATCTTGGTCTTCTATGATGAACATGTCTTCCTTTTCAGACTATGTAGGTTGACAGAGTGCTGGATGGAACAACTTATGCATAGAACTGTGGCCAAAGCACAAACAGTGGATGATTTGTTGAGAAGAAGTGCTGGAATACCTGCAGCATTTATAGCTTTGTTTCTCTCTGAGCCAGAAGGCACACCGAAGAAGCTCCTTCCACAAGCTTTACGATGGCTTATAGATGTAGCTAGTGGGTCTATGCTTATAAACAATGAAACTGAGAGCAAGAATGGTGAGACATGCAAGTTTGTGTCAAAAAGTTGTGGCCAAGAAGATATATCTTCACAGGAAGGTGAAGGGAATGTGAGTCAGAAATCATCAAAGATCAGAGACGAGGGTGTCATTCCTACAGTACATGCATTTAACGTTCTTAGAGCTGCGTTCAATGACACCAACCTGGCCACTGATACATCTGGTTTTTCCGCTGAGGCTTTAATTATCTCTATTCGCTCTTTCTCTTCCCCGTATTGGGAGATTAGAAATAGTGCTTGTCTGGCCTATACTGCATTGGTTCGTCGGATGATTGGATTTCTTAATGTTCATAAGCGAGAATCAGCACGGCGTGCAATAACTGGGCTTGAGTTTTTTCATAGGTATGATTTTGACCATCATATGTGTTTTTCATGAGTTTACCTATTTCGTTCTGTGTATTTTATCCGAAAACATTTTTTTAACGGTTATACTGCTTAGATGGCTGCTCAAGAACCATCGTTGAGACTGCCAGACCTCTATGTTACAAAAAATACCTACCAGTCGGTGCTAATGCATGTAAAAGCAACTTTATAGTTGACTTCTATGCTTTTAAATCATTCTTGAAAAGCTGAAATCAAGAAAAGGAAAACATGAAGAAAACAACAAAGCCTCCTACTACCTCTGCTTATCCAACAGAGACACCTCTATGAAATATAACCATAGCAAACTAAAGTAACACCAAACAGTTACTGGTTGTTGTTCTGTAATCTATGTATTGGCTGTTGATAAGTTATCCATGATCTGATCTTTGAGGGAAAGGTTCACTTGGCATCATTTTGTCCATCTTGATATTGCAGGGAGAAGTAAAATACCTGTATGGGTATTATGCCCAGTAGGGCATTATCAGGACATGGTTGAATAAGTTCGCCTTTTATTTATTTTCATGTTGTTTGCCTCTATGGTATTCAAATCTGATCTCTGCAGATCGGAATTCTAATCCAGTTCTGGAAATTCTTTATGCTATCCTGGCTCCTAGAATTCTTGGGACACATTTAAAGTTTGAGTATCTATTTTGGACGCCTGGCATGCAATTATTTGGAGTTTACATCAAAAGCTATTGATTTATTAACATTTTGGTTTCTCCTAGGTATCCACCACTGCATTCATTTCTGTTCAATGAACTCCAAGTTGCAACTGATTGGCTTCAGTCCGCACCATCAAAAAATTCAGAATTCAACCTGGGAAATAATCTGCATCCAAGCTTGTGCCCTATTCTGATTTTTTTGTCTAGGCTTAAGCCTTCATCAGTCACTGGTGAGACAGGAGATGAGCTGGACCCTTTTCTTTTAATGCCATTTATTAGAAGGTGCTCTATCCAAAGCAATCTACGAGTTCGAGTTCTTGCATCCAGAGCATTAGTCAGCCTAGTATCAAATGAGAAATTATCTTCTGTTCTTCTTGAAATTGCTTCTGGGTTGCCCAGTGTGGAAAACCTAGTCATATCAGCTTCTCCTTCAAACATGCCACGCGGAATTCAAGGCTCTGGTAGTATGTTCAACTTAATTCATGGGATTCTATTGCAGTTGAGTTCACTGTTGGATACTAATTGTAGAAGTCTTGCTGATAACTCAAGGAAAGATTATATCATTGGTGAATTGATTCAAATTCTTATACTTCGGTCATGGATTGCAAGGCCAACTCGTTGCCCTTGCCCTATCCTGAATGCTGCATTCTTAAGGGTTCTGGATCAAATGCTTAATATTGCAAGAGCATGCAAAAGTAGTCAACATTTCTACCCTATTCGAAACTTGCTTT
This sequence comes from Acacia pycnantha, assembly GCA_025563575.1. Classification (NCBI taxonomy): domain Eukaryota; kingdom Viridiplantae; phylum Streptophyta; class Magnoliopsida; order Fabales; family Fabaceae; genus Acacia; species Acacia pycnantha. The sequence continues at coordinate 11,876,314 of JAMWYP010000015.1, read as the reverse complement.
TAGAATTATCTGCAGTATGTGTGGATTCAGAATCTTCTTATGGCTTATCATATTATGACCCGACCATTGCTGAACTTCGTGAACAAGCTGTTACGTCTTATTTTGGTTGCTTGTTTCAAACATCCAAGGATGAGGAGGTGGTCATCTATGCGCCACTGCTGGGGCGTCATCTTTCCAATCCAACCTTGTCTCCAACACATGAAATAGAGAATGCTTTTGATGGAATTTTGGACAGGTTGATTCGCTGCTTGTCGGACTCAGTATATGAAGTTCGACTTGCAACATTAAAGTGGCTGTTGAAGTTTCTGAAAGCAGCAAACTCTGATGTTCAGGCCCCTGATCTATCTAGTAATGACATCAGGGTTATCCAGACCTGGGCAAAAACTAACCTTCTTGCCACATTAATGAAGATTTTGGCTACAGAAAAGAACCATAGATGTAAATATTACATTTTGAGGATCCTGCTCGTTTGGAATTTGACACAGTTTGAAAAGCACAGCCATGGCAAATGCACGGGAACAAATTATGTTGGTGAGATGGACTTTTACTCGGTGTTTCAATTTTGGAATGAATTAGTTTCCTTGTATCAGCAAACGAGACATGCCAAGACTCGGGAAACTGTGGTTTCTTGTTTGGGTGTATGTGTTAAGCAAATTGGAATTTTGCTTACAAGCTCTGTTCTGTCTGATAAAGAGAGAAGCAAGTTTTCTGAATGTGGTGAAATCATCCAAGAGAAAAATCTTGGTCCGCTACAAGACTGCATTGTTTTTTTCAGTAACTTGATTAAACAATGTAGTTCCTCATCTGAGCCGGCAAGCATGCGGAAGGCGGCAGCAGAATCCTTGATAGCTTCCGGTTTGCTACAACAGGCTGGGCGCATTGGTTTCCTTGTGTCCAATCAACATAGTTCCTTGGACACTTCAGCCTCCAAAAAACAGGAAGCTGCGACTTTGTATGCTCATCAAATACTTGATGTATGGTTCACATGCATCAAGCTTCTGGAGGATGAAGATGATTTAATTAGACTTCAGCTTTCATCAGATGTTCAAAAGTGTTTTGCTTCAGAAAGATCCAAGAGCAGTCCTCCTCCTGAATTGGTTCCAGCCCAAGTAGATAGAGTGATAAGATTCTGTTTTGACCATCTCTCTTCTGTTTTTGGTCACTGGATTGAGTACTTCAATTACCTTGCTCAATGGGTATTACATGCGGCAAGCTATGTAGCATCCCAAGGAGATCTTGTGCGGCGGGTTTTTGACAAGGAAATTGACAATCATTATGAAGAGAAACTGTTGATTAGCCAAATTTGTTGCTCCCAGTTCGAAAAGCTGCCTAGTTCAAAGTCTTGGACTGTTTATATGGGGGACAAGGATAAGTTCAGGAATTATTTTCATGGATGGAGGATGAAGTTTTTCCATCAGTTGGTTTCCTTTGCTGAAGACCATGTTTGGAAACAGGATAGGATTGATTGGATAGGAGGCGTGGGTAATCATAAAGACGCATTTCTGCCACTGTATGCAAATTTACTCGGTTTTTTTGCCCTCTCAAACTGCTTGTTCCATGTGTCAAGCGACAATGAGGCTGAACGACTCTTATCTGATGTCGTTGAGCTTGGTAGAACCATCAAACCATTTCTCAGAAACCCTTTAGCTGCGAGCTTATATTCGTTAGTATTGAAATCACATGAAAAAATGACTGGCGATGTTGCTAACCCCTCCATCCTCGAGTCTGGTGTTGACTCTATCTGGGAGAGCTTCAATCCTTATTTTCTTCTTGAGTAGGATTTGTATTCTAGTTATATTTTGTAAGTGCAAGCCATTTTACGTGGGGCTTGAAGGAATTTTGACGCAGCTTCAGTATATATATGTGTTTAGTGATTGTTTATACAAAACAGTTGTAACAATAACAGCTTTGTAATGGATTCATCTAATGCTGGAGGCTCGATTGAGGCCATTGATATGATGTTTTTGTGTTGATATTCTGCCGCCTGTCTCTGATCAATCCGATTGGGGTTCATCAAATGATTTATCAGCTGATTCAAACTTGTCTCTTATCGATATATTTTTTCATAGTTTTCAATAATTACTCAATCTATCCTTGCATCATTTTACCAAAAATACTTATTCTTTTTTATGATATATCAAATATAATTATCGTATCATATTACAGCATTTTTCACCTGTCTATTTTCGTAACTCTGATTTTAATGAGCTCTTGAAAGATAACTCATTTAATTTTTTTAATATGAAAACTTTTTTATAAACCAATTAAAGAGTACTTTGACCATTTGATTGATACTTCCATTGATTTAATATCACTGAATACTTCCTCCCCTCCCATACTTAATATTGGATTCGAGCAAAACATACTTAATATTGGATTCAGTTGATTTTTTTAGAAAAATTAAAGAAGTTAAATAATTTACTTATTCATAACTTATGTTGTGTATTAATAGATTATATATCAATTTATAAGTTACACAAGTTAGTTTGGAGAAAAACAATATATATAAATATTTTAAATAAAAAAGGTCAATCAACTTTTATATTAAAGATCAGAAATTTTTGACAAAAAAAATAAAGACCAGAAATAACAAATAGTGGTACATTTCCTTTTACGTTTAGGAAAAGCTATTGTCACTACCAATATCACTACCATTTTTTCACTGTTAGATCAGAATCTCATTTACCTTTATCATTTCTTTCTCTTATTAAGATTCTGATTTAACGGTGAAAAAATAGTAGTAACATTAGTAATGACAAAAAATGATAGTGACAATAACTTATCCCTTATCCCTTATGTTTATACTATTATTTTCGTCCTGCCGAACTCAATTTTGGAGCTAAATCTTCAATATAATTATTTTATTTTTCAAATTTCATTCACATTCTCATGACGCAAAAATAATCCCGCAAAGCCAACGAGGCCATATTCGCGTTCGTCCTCTCCTTTCGACATTTGATATTTCTCACTGCATAGAGTGGCCCTTATCCGCCTCTCGACCTCTTATGTGCTTTCTCGAACTCTATTAGTTCATTTCTAGTTTTTGTTGTAAATTCCGGCCTTTTACATCACACTTCAGTAATTTTATTCAGAATAATTCGAGAAATGCTTGTTCCCGCATGCAATCTGTTGTCTCTTGGAACTCCCGCAAGCTGTGTTCTTAGCCGACGAGAGCTATTCTTCGATGGCATGTCCTCTCTTTGCTCTGATTCCCGAGAGTTGCCCAACGACGCATTTGCTTCCCAACCCATCTCCATTTCAACTTCGAGGTTCCGCTTACTATATTTACTTTTCGTAAAATTATACTGACCCAAGCCAGTGGTTTCATACTTATAATGGTTCTACTGGAAAAAGTGCAAGCTTTGTGTGTTGTCATTGTCACTAACATTGTATTTTCATTGTCGGTTTCAATTTTTATTTTTCTGGGGTCACAACCTTTTTATGCTTATAGGACTGTTAAAGATCAAAGACAGGATTTGGGTACGATGTTAAGCAAAATTATTGCTTCTCCAACTCGACGGGTTTTGTTAGCAAGTTGGACTATGTTTTCCAGCTTCCATCCTTCAAGGTATTTGTCAGGTCCGCACGGTTCTGCTTGTTTGTTTTTAAAATTACTATTAGATGCAATTTCATTTAGTATGGGAAATGTATCCTGAAATGTTGATGGGTTAGCTTCACTCATCTTGGAAACTTTAATTTTCACTAAATTACGCGCCTAAAACCGTGTGAGACCAAAAATAATAGAAGTTCATTCATAATGGCCAATGTTGATATAACATGAACCTAGAACGTAAATCCGAGACTGTAACAAATTCCCTGGTGCTGCAGGCTAAGAATTGCCTTGCAAGTTAGTGAATAATTATAGTAAAAAATTGCTGTGGTTTTTTCTCATTATATATTGTAATATGCGAAAACTTTATTTTGGATCGGTAAATATACAAGTTTATTGCCTTGCATTTCTGGCTAGGTATTAACCAAGCGGTTTTTAGATTCAAGGTTGCAAAGGAAGTAGCTAAAAACAAAATCTTTGCCTCTCTAATCGCCAGAGCAATTTTATTCTCCTAAGGTTTCCTCAAAATTTATAATTCTTCTTGGGACATTCATTGAAGTCAATTTCTATATATGAAGAACTCAGTTTAGAATATAGCTGAAATCTCATATTGACCTGATTAAAATTCTCGTGATAAATTGTAAATATAGCTCAAGCCTTGGGGGATCCATCAGTTACACTCGAACAGGTTACGCCTCCTGTGTTTTCTTCTGGGCCTCTGTTCCCCTCTGAGGTCAGCTTTCATTTTTATATCTGTATTATCTTTTGTGATTCTGGTGCTTGTTTACCCTTTGTGTAGCAGTCCTGGCAGATTATTCCATTTCTTGTGATTTTTAGGATCGAATTGTCCAACTTTTTGAAGGGAACACATATTCTGTTGTTAACATCTTTGATGTTACATTGCGTCCTCAACTAAATGTAACTGGTGTGGTTGAGGTACTACTCTCAGTATTGAACGCCACTGTTGTCTCTTTGCTTTAAAGCTTGGTACAATTTTTTTGGCATAAGATAAATGTAACTGCTTTGGACTGATGCTGGCAGATTCCTGAAGGAAATGGTTCTGGAGTAGTTTGGGATGAGGAGGGGCACATTGTTACAAATTACCATGGTGAGAACTGAGATCCAATGCGGAAAAATAGTGTTTCTTGTTTAATGTGGATTAACTTTCTAATAGTTCCAGAGCAGTAGATAATGCACTTGACAATTTATCTCTTGTGTGCCACTAAGTCTTGCACATGTTGACTGGGCCTTTTACTCATTTTAATATTATCCCGAGGTTTGCTTTTATTTTAGATCCCAATTTAGAACATTGTAAATCATAAAGCAAACCTTCATCCCAAGTGCAAATAATCACATAAATTTTAATGCTGTTTATCTGGAGTTTATGAAAGTTCTTGCATTCGGAATATCTTTTGATTTGTCTTTTCTCCATGCTTTGGAACTTTCAGCTTCCTGTTTTTACTGGTCTAGCTTACATGCTATGCTCTCCTGGATCTATGTATATGCGTAATGCTTTTGCATCTTTTTTCTGTATCCTAGTGAATTAATCAGTTAAGCTTTAACCATGGGAAGATTTCTGACTGTTGTATACTTGTTTTGCTTAGTAATTGGTAATGCCCTTTCAAGAAACCCAAGCCCTGGTCAGGTTGTTGCACGAGTTAATATACTAGCATCTGAAGGGTGAGTACAGAGACTTTACATCTCTTTGTATACTGCCATTGCAAATTTCATAAATATTCTATCATTGCTGATAACCTTGCTTCTTACTTGTTATGAAGAGTACAGAAGAATTTTGAAGGCAAATTGATTGGAGCTGACCGAGCAAAGGATCTTGCTGTCTTGAAGGTACACATTCTTTTTTATTTTTCATAATTATTCCTCATACAATGAGGTTGCTATTTAAATCATGTTTTGACTCTACTAATCTTATTCATATTGTAAATGTGGTACCAGGTGAATATATATTTTTATTCCTATGTCGATGTGGCATAGAAGTCCTGGGATATTAATAGGTAATAACTTTTGTAAATATAGGTAGAAGCCTCTAAAGACCTTTTAAGGCCTGTCAAGGTTGGGGAGTCATCTTCGCTAAAAGTTGGGCAGCAATGTTTGGCGATTGGAAATCCATTTGGCTTTGATCACACCCTCACAGTTGGGGTTATTAGCGGACTTAACAGGGACATCTTTAGTCAAGCCGGTGTCACAATTGGCGGTGGTATTCAAACAGACGCAGCCATAAATCCGGGGAACAGGTTACAATGGGCTCCCTTCCTTGTCTTAATTAGAAACCTAATTTTTCCATTTATTTTACAAGTTTCTCCCTGGCCGTGTCTGGGATTGTCCTTGTTCAAAATGCTTTTCTTAATGAGTGTCATAAACTAGTGGCTCTAAATCAAAGCACTTCCTTTCTTACTTGTCCTGTGACTGTAACAGTGGAGGTCCTCTGTTGGATTCCAAAGGAAGATTAATTGGAATCAACACTGCAATATTTACTCAGACAGGCAAGTTTTTTTCTTCTTTACTACTCCACCCCCCCTCCCCCCCAAAAAAAAATTGTTTTAGGGAAGGAAATAGAATAGTCTTCCATTTTTTCGCATGGAAAAAATGCCTGCATAAGTTCTGCCTGAGTCAGTGACTTTTGACTGCCTTTTTTCTTTTTTTGTTTTTCAGGAACATCAGCTGGTGTTGGATTTGCTATCCCATCTTCAACCGTACTTAAAATTGCTCCTCAGTTGATTCGATTTGGAAATGTAAGTAGCTAATGGAGACTGGCACTGGCTAATCTTATTCCTCATGAAAATAATTATGTGCAATTTATAATTCTTGCTTCTTGCGGATAGATTGTGGCCTTTTGTACTCACCGTGTGCAAGATGTCGCCCCTTCTAGTGTTTTATCAGTAACTCCTTTAGGAAATATATAATAAGTTCATGTTCCTAATATAAGGTCGTTAGAGCTGGTTTAAATGTGGATATTGCTCCAGACCTGATTGCAAATCAACTTAATGTTCGAAATGGAGCCCTCATTCTTAAGGTAAATCCAAGAGATCTTAACTAAAACTTGGTAAAACATATTTGCTTCTAAATAACCTCTGATATGCAAAAATTTCATATTTTCTCAGGTTCCCGAAAATAGTCTTGCTGCTAAGGCTGGGCTAAATCCCACCACTAGAGGCTTTGCGGGCAATATAGTCCTTGGGGATATAATTGTTGCAGTTAACAATAAGCCTGTGAGTCTCCTCTAGCAAGATCCGTTTTATTCAGTTTTTACCTATATCATGATCTTCATATGCCAAAATATGAGTTTTTTAAATATGTCAAATGACCAGGTCAAAAGCAAAGCAGAACTGCTGAAAACGTTGGATGATTACAATGTCGGAGAAAAAGTAATTCTAGGGATTCAGAGGGGAAGTGAAAAGTTGGAACTGCCTCTAGTTCTAGAGGAACAGAGATCTTGAGATGACCTGTCATGTCACCAATTTATAAAATGTTGCGAGTTTACAGGCCATTAAGCAGGCTGATTTTTTGTTGAGTACGAGGTTCTGTTGTCATGAGAGGAAGCAAGTTCTTTATATATATATATTTGCCAGAGCAAGTTCTATATATGGCTTGATATGATTATGTGTGAGAGAATTGAGATACCATATGCTCAAACTTATTTTGAAGTCCCTGGGAGACAAAGTACCATTCTTTCCTCCTTTTAACAAAGTACCATTCTAAAAGAGGGTTTGATTTATAAATTTGTACATGCATCTCATTTTAGTCTTACAGTATCACCTAAGTAAGTTTGATCTCTGGTTTTTTTTTGGGAATGGTCTTTCTTTTGTTAGTCAACCATAGAACGAATTGTTGTACAAAAATGAAAAATGTATGACATGGGTTGATGACGAAGAAAACATTTGAATATTCCATAGCAATTTTAATTGGTTAACTTAACCCAATCCAAATTGTAACTATGGTTATGCCTGCCAACCACATCAGAATACTTCATTATCGTTGCGAGGGAAATTGCATTGCCAAAATTCTTGAAATTGTTTGGGAATTATTTATATATATTCCATTCCCACGTAATCCATTGTATTTGAAAAGTTAGTGTTATTTTCATCTTTCATTCTTCATTCCGTCCCTCAAAGAACATTAATCATCTTGCATGGAAAGATTTGCCACCCGCTGTTAATTTCCATGCGTTTGCTTCATCAATCTGCTGACTGACTAACTATTCATTATTTTAATTAATCAGTATTTCTATTTTATTGGTAAATATGACTCATCGAAGCTTGATCCTTCACGGTAATTAACAAGTGACAGCCTACTCAATCTATCAAATTTGCTTTTTTCAAGGGATGTGATATGAATTATGACAGTAACTTGAAAGATAAGAAAATAGAATTTGGGAGGGAATAATTTACAGAATATGACGCTTGCTTTTTCTTTTTCCTTTTTTTTTTTATATATCAGTAATGGAAATTTTGACATCTGTTTTAATACATTTGCTTCCCCAATCTATTCACTGAATGTTTAATAATTTAACTTTAAATTCAGGAGACTATGGTTTGAATGGCGGCATGATTTATTAAAACTTAATACTACACGTTAATTAATGTTAATTCCCTGCCTACTGTGGGTCTGTCAAATTTGATTTGCATTGGATAAAGTTTGAACTATGATAATGTATTAAATGGCAAGCATATAATATAAATTTTTTTAATTATCTCATTTTATTCATAAAATGTATGGACGTAGTCTATCAGAAGGACAAGAACATTGAATTAAACTTGCTTTACAAAGCGTGTAAACATGATTAATTTAGATTCCTTCGTGCTGATATATTATGCAACATAAAGTCATGGTTGGTCAAAGACTCAAAGCTCAAATTTTATAGCCTAGTGGTATGGATACTCCTATATAAGTGAAAAGTCACAGGTTTGATCTTACTCCTAACTCAAGCTGTTAGCGTTTACCCCCTGATAACTCAAAAGCGAAATGTTTGTATGATTATTATTTATACTAAATGTTTTTTTATTCAGAATATAAAAGATAGATTTTTTCTCATTTTTCAAACTTTTTTTCTAAATAAGATCCTAGTAACTTTTTTTTTTTTTCGTCAAAAGAATAAGATACTACATCTAGTCCTAATTATAGGACATGTTTAACTGATTTTGGAGGGACTACGAATAGGAGTTAAATTAATTAATTTTACTTATTTTCCTAAAATGTCCTTATGTAAATTTTTCACTTCAATTACCTTGTTGATTTTAATTAATCCTTCATTCATATCTTAGGAGAAATTGAAGGGGTATTTTAGAAAGAAATTAACGAAAATTAGAATGTTGTTCTATGATTAGGATTGGAGTGAGTAACATCTCTTACAATACAATTCATTAGGGATTCCAACAAGAAGATGATGCGGACTTTTGTAATTAAAACATGTTTAAACGAAATTGATTGCAATTAAGAATAAGATAAAAATTCATTCGCAGTTGAGCATATTATGCTTCTTTTATCGTGTACTTAAAACAAGTTAAAACGAAATTGTTTGCAATTAAGAATATAATATCGATCAGTCAAAATGAAGTAGCTATGAGTGTTTTTTTTTTTTCATTTTATTGTTCAATATATATCAAATCATCACAATACAAACATATGGTTAATGTGCTTAACATATTTTGAGCCAGTCAAAAACGAATATTGATTACGGAGCCAGCACATAAATTCATACCCCCTGGTACTATATAGTTTTTCACCTTTGGGCTTTTTTTTAGAAAAAAAATAGTTTAAAATACTTTTTAAAAAATATACATACTTAATTATTTTTCTCCCCACTCTTAATAAATAATCTTTTTAAAACACCCCTATCTAATTAGGGTAGATTGGAAGAAAAAAAGCTATTCAGATACTAGGAAGCTATGATCTGAGTAATTTTGGCAACTATGTATAATGAAATACTCCCTCCGGTCCTAATTATAAGACATATTTAACCGATTTTGTAGAAATTAAGGAAAGAAGTTAAATTAGTTAATTTTACTCATTTTTCTAAAATGTCCTTATATAAATTTAAAATGACATAAATAAAAGTGAATTAATAACTCTTACCACATACCTCTCCAACCTAAAATTTCTCTTTCCACGTGCTATCTAATTAAAATAATAGTCTTACTATATATACATATATGTGTGTATATATATGTACACACACACATATATGTGTGGGTGTATACATATATCTACACACATACATATGCGCACACACATAAAAAGATATATATGTATATGTGTGTGTTTATATATGTACACACACGCATATTGATAGACACACAGAGATAGATATATGTACAACATACACATATGTGTGTGTGTCTATAAACATTTATGTGTAAACACACACATATATACACAGACACACACATATATACATACATTTACAGACACACACACACCTGCGTGTGTGTTTATATATATTTGTGTGTAGACACACACACATATATATCTAAAAGTTTCACTAATTGGAAGAGTCTACGCATTCAAATACATATACTCATCAAAAACCAAACACACTTGAGAGAATAAAATATGGGTATTTTAGGGAGAAATTGACAAAAATTAGAATGTTGTCTTATAATTAGGACCAAAACCAACTCCTAAATGTTGTCCTATAATTAGAACCGAAGGAGTATGAGATTTCAACATAGGTAAATAGTTATGATAATGGTCTTTAAATTTGGCGGACGACTTTGCGGGAGAATAAATGAGTAAATGACATGTTTAGATTTACTTTTAAAAGAGTTTGTTTGTTTGTTTTTTTAATAAAAAGGAAGTTACTTTTGAGAAGTTGCAAGTCTTTTCTTCCCCTCCCTCGAAGGAGTATAAAAGGAAAACTTGTGTTTTGGCTTAAATGCAAGCGAATGCAATACGGTTATAAAGATGCTTTAAAAACTTACCTGTTGTGAATAAACAAGCTGCCATGAGAATTTTCCTTTTATCAACAACCTTTTGGTTGAGTTAGTAAGCAGCATCACCCTAAACTAAATGGTTGATGGATTACACTAATTTGAAATAACTCATCTAAATTAAAGTGAAGTGAAACTACATTTGATGTCAAAACTGAGATTCACATTGATGGCTAATGTTAGCTTATAACTCAAATGACACCCCACACACCTCCTCTCGTAGAGGAGATTGAGTTATATTTCTCAAATGACCAAGACAAGAGTATATATGTGTGGGTCGTCACTCCTAGGAGAGAGGGTTAAATTGTCTAAAACAATCAACTATATGCAATTTTTAATGTATATTCCGATATGGGACACTCACTTTCATTTGTCACTGGAGAAGAAGAATGAGGCAAAGAATCAATCAAATTGAATACTACTCCAATATTATTATATCAGTAACGGGGCCCATCCTGTTGTAAAACAAAGAAAAATTCAAGATAGAATCTGTTATTACATTGGAAGCTTGCCTTGTCGTTTTTCTATTGTCTCTTTGATTTGTTGAAGATTAAGGGGGGCTTCATGAACAAGTCTGAAAAAGGAATAATTATCAGTCTATAAAAACCCACAAACCTAACCGATCCTGTGAAGGGGTTGAATTGAACACTTGAACGTGAACGGGGGTCAGTGAGACCTACAGGGAACAACGGGTCTACTTTCTTCTTGACTTGACCCACTTCATTTCCTCGTAAAAGCTTGTTTAATTTCAACACTTCTCCCCATTAAACTAACCCTCCACAAGTGTGATCCTCTGCCTCTGGTCCAAGTAAACTCCCACACACTCTAAAACTTCTTCATTTCTTTCATGTTCTGCCCTGCCATTGGTGCCGAAATTTTCATTTCCATAGATATCTTCATGTAGTAATATTCAGTTACTCACAGGGCTTAGTTTCTTTTACAGGAACAACAAGAGAGGGAAAGTAGGGATGCAGGAGAAGAACGAAATAGATATGTTTGATGATATTCTGCTGCCTGGTTTTCGGTTTCATCCCACAGACGAGGAGCTTGTTGACTTTTACCTCAAGAAAAAAATACAAAAGACTTTGCCTATTGACATCATTAAGCAATTAGATATTTACAAGTACGACCCATGGGATCTTCCAAGTAAGAATCAATTCTACTCATAACTTGCCCTGTATTTTCACTTCAAATCAATTAACACCTTCCAAGCTTTCTCTTTGATTCATGTTGTGATTCCAGCTTCTTTTTCTTTTTTCTTTTTTTCTTTTTTTGCTGACAAAAGAGATGGCAAGCAGTAGTAGCGAAAAAGAGTTATACTTTTACTGTCAAAGAGAGAGAAAATACAGAAACAGTGCTCGCCCAAATAGAGTGACCAGAGCTGGGTTCTGGAAGGCCACTGGAACTGATCGACCTATATACTCTTCAAAGGGAAATTGCATCGGTTTAAAAAAGTCACTTGTATTCTACAGAGGCAGAGCCGCCCAAGGCACCAAAACTGAATGGATGATGCATGAGTTTCGCCTTCCTTCAATTTCTGATTCTTCTCTTCCCAGAAACCTCTCTCACAAAACCCTCCCTCCCACTGTAAGCTTCTCTTAATTCTGCATATTATATTCTCCCGTTTTTATCATTTCTCTTTCTCATTCTTTGACTGACTGTTTTCTAACTCATGGGGTTTCAGGAGTCATGGGCAATTTGTAGGATATTCAAGAAAACCACCTCACAGAAACCTTCATCTCATTCTCACCCCTGCATCCCTCAGTTCCCAGAGAGCTTGCCGGTGGGTGATATACTCACTCAGGGTGGTGGTGCCACTGCCTCCGGCAACCACTTGAGTACAGAAAATATCTCAGGCGCGTATTTTTCAGCTTCAGATGTTCCCTGTTACAAAACCATCTCCACACTGGAAGCGTCAGGATCCATGATTTTGAACTCAGACTGGGAAGGATTTGAAGGGGCAAGCCAGCAGTTTAGTCAGGGCATGCAGGGGAATATAAACAGAGCAACAGGGTTTTCTTTCACTGCACCTGCTTCTGGGGATGTTTGGAAATCTCCTCTGATATGGGACACACCCTTGTTCAACTGATACATGCAACAGTTGGCTAAATTGGGGCCTATTTAAGGGTTTTCTCATGTTTGTAATTAGTATTCATCAAGGGTTAGTGCTGCTCTGTTTAATATTAAGTGTGCAGGTGTGGTGTTATCATTTCCTGTCACATAAACAATGTTCATATATTAACGCTGGACCTGGCCAAGCATCACAGAGGAAGTTGTTCATATATTCCTCATTGAGAGGCTGGGGACTTCACAGATATTTGTAATTTGACCAGTATATCATTCAGTTCAGTTGTTGTGATCATGTTAATTTTGAACTGTTCATTACAAGTTTTTTAGTTGAACCTCTGCGTTGCGGTGGTCCCAAACCAAACATGAGGTTAGATGTCCTTTTTTCATGTCTCTTTTGGGCCAACGCAGAGGTTTGATCTGTGTATGTTTAAGCACTATTTTCATATTGGCTTAATTATTTACTTTTTTCACATTTAAATCTCGCACAAAAATTTTGGTTAAAATCAAAAGCTTTTTACAAACCTTTTTCGCAACTTGGAGATCAGTGTGCGGAGACTGGAAATGCAATTGAAGATACTCCCCTATGTCTATAAGACATTTTAACTAATTTATTAGAACTAAAAAGTTCGTACTTAGCTTATTAAATATGCATTAAATTGATTTTTTTTTCAACTTTAACTGTATTAAATCAAATTTCATAAAAAATGACATTTAAATATTAACTATACGAGTAAAATTGATAAATAAACATTGATTACTCTTCAAATGATTTATATTATGAATTAAATCTTCTGGATATAATCCAAATGTTATACAATAAAGGACAGATATGCTTTTGAGCAAAAAAAGGACGGATACCCTCGTCATTGGACTCAATTGGTAAAGAGGTCGGACACTCTCACCAAAGGAAAGGATTCGATCGGAGTTAAACCTGGGGGCATCCTAACTCTAAAGGTTAACACATGAGGGTAATAAAGTTGAACAATATTTCCAGGAGGAAGGGATATTTCGTTTCTACCTTAGATCGTGGGTGAATCTAACTGTTTTCCTAAAATTTATATATATTAAAAAATAAAAATAAAAAGGACGGATATGCTGGGCGCAACAACAAAAGGAATGATATGTTCAGCAACAATTATATTTTGATCTTATATAGTAAGCAAACCTGTATAACAAGAAGTCAAGATGGCCGAGTTGGTCTAAGGCGCCAGTTTCAGGTACTGGTCCGAAAGGGCATGGGTTCGAATCCCATTCTTGACAATGTCTAGCATTTTCCTCTGACAATGTTGTAAAATGCAGCGAGATTTGTGGGCTTGCATGTAAATATCGCATGATTGAAGGAAGTTGTTTTGAAATTCTGTCATAATTTTATTAGAAAATTTAGTGACCAAAATATAAAAGATTGCACTTAGGCATTGATTTTTCTAGATTATCCTCGAAACTCGTCAAACAACATAATAGCATCTGAAACGTCCATCCTAGAAATCTGAGGTTCAAATCTGGACATCAAATATATGATGCGCAATGAGGATGTTTTCACCTTAAGTTTTAAAAGAATAGAGCCTGCAGCATTGTTTGGTGATAGAGCTTTCCTCATTTGTAGTTCAACCCAGACTAATCTGAACCCTGATAAATCCCCGAGTTAAAAGGGGTAGGTCCGAATAGAGCCTCCCTTTATTCTCCATCTTTTCCGGTAGAAAAGTATCCCACATTGATGCATGAAATCAAAGTGTTCACTCCTAGTACTTGCACTTTCCGAGACTGCAATTGCAAACCTTGAGGAGAAAATGAAGTCGGGTAATATTCTTATCGAAATCGCCAGTATAAAAGTTCTAAAGCAACCCAACATTCGGCCGTTTCACATGCCTAGATATTAAAATTAGCCAAGGTTCGAGAAACAGTGAATATCTCAGATAAATTAATAAGAAAAATAATAATATGAAATAAATTTTAATGATAATTAAAATAAGAGGCTATTTATATTAACATAATCAAATTAAAATTGAGAAATGTTTTTAACTTCTTTTATTAATTTTCGTTAGACAAAAATAATAACTTTAAAACAATTTTAAAGATTTTACAATATATAGGTTGATGAGAGTGTTTGAATATATATGAATTTTTCACTTATAATCTTACTTTCTTGTGTGTGTGTTTTAGTGATAAGTTAGGGCTATTGAGCTTAATTAAATTATATTTTATTTATTAGGGGAAAAGACAGAAAAAGAACTAGAAATTGTAAAATCTCAAATCAGATTTATTACTAATAGTTAATAGGGGAATGACTAAACTTAATAATAAATTCATGACTCATTTTTTAGGAAATACCTATTTAGAATTTTGCAAATTCAGAGTTTTTTTTTTTCTGTCTTTCTTCCTATTTATTATCTATTTTATATTTTTTGAGAATTAATTAGTTTAATTTCATAAATTTATAGTTTAAATTTTCATTTAAGATATTTTTTGGACCTTTATTTCATTTAAGATAATGCACATATAATTGCTGATTTTTATTTTTATTTTAAAAAAAATGTTAAATAGAATCTTAATGATCCAGATCAATTAAATATTTTGTTCTCGTTGAATAAATTCACGTAAATAAGGATTAGGGAGTTTAAGGATAATTTTACCATTTTAATATTTACTACTCCCTCCGGTGTTAATTATAAAACCTAGTTGATTTTTTTTTTTTTTTTTTTTTTATATATTTTTCTGGGTTGTTAATGCTTCACTGACTTCTCGGTCTTGCTTTCTCTATTGGTCACACTCATCAATTTCTTGCTACGATACGTTGCGGCTTTGTGATCATCCTTCCCCCCTTCTTTCTGCCCACTCTACCATTGTCTCATTCTCCAAATCTATAAAGATAATAACCGGGTTCAGAGCGAGTAATTCTGGTTTATCCCGAGTCACAACTGGACATGTAGCCGGTTCATCAGTTTCCAGCCGATCCAGTCATTCATACCATGAAATTAGCTCAATCAATAACATCACGAAATAGTTGTAGAAATCACTATGAAGCCTTTAGAGAGGTGGAATTCGCTAACATTAAGAAGCACTATTGTAAAATATGTCATCATAAAATAATTCTTGGCAAATTACGGAGTATGAAAGCCGGGCTGCTCCAAATTAAGAAATTAACCGGCTTACTCACAAATAATTAACCCTCTCCTCGTAATTTACCTCATCTAAATAACATGAAATTCATAGATGTTTGAATTCATGAAACCAAGCGATCACTTCATTTCATGAGAAAACCTGTAATAAATTTAACCTACTGATAACTCAATGGGTAGTGGTCAAATTTAGAATTATCATTAAGAATGCATAGAATCAGCAAACATGATAATGTATACTAACATAAACTATAAAACACCGTCTTTAAAATAAAATTCAAATGAAACTCATCATCATTCATAATTCCATCCAAAGTCAAAATTTCTTTGGCACATTTCATCCATGTCCCCCTCAGCCTCAGCTTAACTCCTTGATGCTTGCTTTTCTTTTGCTTTTTGGATCTTCAACACCTTCTTCACAATCTTTTGCTCCTCAACCAGAAAAGCCCGGATTATCCTATACAACAAAAAATAAAAACCCCATTACTCTCCTTAAGAATGATGATAAAGAAAATATATAAATAACGATTCCTTAAGAATGATAATAAAGAAAATATATAAATAACGATTTCTTAAGCAAATACCTTTCTCTTACAGCTCCTCCAGACAACACACCTCCATAGGCCCTGTTAACCGTTCGACGGTTCCTAGGCAATCTGGACCTCTTGTATTCAGTAGGTCTCAAATGTGGAATCTGCAAATTAAATCAGGATCAGAAAAATTATGGTAGGAAAATGGCACAGTAATATATCCATTGTAACTTGACACGGGCGGGGAGAGAGAGAACACTTCAAAGCTTGAGACCATCAATACCAGGGATAAAGCAAAGGGTGGATAAAGAATTTTTTTTGCATTCATAGTATGCGCCTAAGCACCTTAGCACTATAAGACTACAAGGACTAAATTAGTTACGCCTACGATTAACAACAAAAAGAAAAATATATTTCCCGCATATTTGGATCTGCTCCCCAGGGATACACATTTATTTCAATATGATATATCATCAGCCCATCCTTGCCCCCCCCCCCCCCCCAAACCCTTCTCCTCACTCAGCCTAACCTCCTACTGTCTGGAACCTAGGATGCACAACTGCTGACTGCTGAATAAGTAATGACCAATAAAATACGTACTAGATAAGCCTAGGTCTCAAAAAGATCGCCTAAAGGGTTATAAAGTTGGAAAGGAGAGATATAAAAGGTGTAGAGGATATGCATAAAAACAAGAAAGAGAACAAATTACACTAAACTGGATATGCCATCAGATCAACAATCAAACGAGGATTAATGAAGCGTCAGCTTTTTTTTATATTTCTTCACGTTCAAAATCCTTTTATCACCAAACCAGTCAATATTATATCATCTTACTATGGATTGCTTCATCTAAGTTAGAGAAAATACCCAGCATCCGGTAATCAGCCGAGAGAAAAGTTATCAGAAAAAATTGATTCTGCCGATTCTATATATATAATGCAGAAGTTGGGCTTATGCTTTAAGGCGAGGCAGCAAACTCCTCAGAATGGCAGAGCAAATGCATACAGAGTGCTGAACAAATTCTACATAATTCGAAAGGCAAACGTACCCCTTGGATCCTCTTTCCAGTAACAGGACACTTAGGACCGCTAGCTCTCTTCTTTGTGGTTTGATAAACCAACTTCCCACCTAAAAATCATTTACAGATGTTCGCGAAACGCGTTAGAATCAAAATCCAAATATCCAAATCCATCGCTAAGGAATAAGAACGTCTATTTCAAGCCATATAATTGGTACAAAATGGGAAGAAAATGAACGAAGCGAAACTCGGGAAAGAATGAAAAGCAGAAACAAGAGATGATACCAGGGGTTTTCACAACCCTGTGCTGGTTGGATTTGGTGGCGTAGCTGTGACGCTTCCTGTACGTGAGACGCTGCACCATCTTCTCGTCGTGATTCCGAGCTCCTCAGTCAGTATTCGTCTTGTTGGGAAACGGCCTCCAAACTCTGAATGATGGGATTGCCTTTACCGACAGAACCAAAACCCTAGATCATACTGCTCTTAATGGGCCGCTAGTTGGTCTTATTCACACCATTCATGCAAAGCCCGAAGTCTAGGCCCGAGTAAAGGTCTGAATAACTAAAAAGTAAATTTCTCATACCTTACTAAAAAAACTTTTTTAATCAAGATATAATAAGAGAAGAAATTGAATTAATGAAAATATATTTAATTGAATATTATATAATTATTTATAAAAATTATTATCCGTTTTTCCTCTAATTATATTTAATTAGAAAATATAATAACAGTAATATAAAAAGTAAGCATAATATTTTTATCCAGGTCAACATTTTGTATTTGGCTGAAATAATCTGTTTTGGAAAATAATGTAAATATAATATTTTATTATTTCCTATCATTTTATACTTGGGTGTTTTTTTATATTTTTAAACTAAAAAATCGATCAAACCGAATCACCAAAAGGCAATATCTGTATATAAAGAGATGCTTTTTACCAACAGTTGGCTGGTCCAACGGAATGTGACGCTGGATTCCCTTAAGAGGTCTAGGTTCGAGCTGTGGTAACGCACTTATAATCTGCCTTGTATGGAGCTACCACGGTTATGAGAGTTTTCTTTACCATTGCAGAACCCGAATCCAGATTAGTCGAACTAAAAGTTCTGATAAACCGAATGAGATACCAAAAAAAAAAGCTTTTTTGAATTAAATGTCAAACTATGTTAGACTAATCTCTTATCAATTTCATATGAACGATTGCCAAAATGATCGTTGTTAGTTAAATTAATACTGGTAGTAGTCGTTAATCTTGTTTCCTTAGTACCATTAGTGCACCAACCTTCTGTCTCTGGTAGATATTCAAGCTCTTAAACTAGTGTACGCTGATTTGGGGGAATAAATGATAAGAACGAGGTTATTGCAAAAACATGTTTATAAAATATAAAACATGCCTGAGGCGATGCGGTCGTTGGGAGGAGGGATTTAGATTTGATTTTATAATGTACATTATTATTCTTAATTAATTATGGCTGGACAGACAAGATAAAGCATGGTGACATAATGTGATTAGGAGGTCGAGAATCCGTTAACAAGATAAAATCAAATAACTATTTTATTTTTATTTTATTTTATTTTGGGATTCTTATTCTATAAAAAATGAGATGCTGCCTATTTTCTGTAATTAAAAAAAAAATACATCCCCAGATTTGTGTGAGATTAGAAAGCTGGGTATCCTCGAGGAAAGGGAAGGTAGGAATGAAAAGGTGAGTTAGGTGGGGAAAAGTAAGAACGTTGGTTCTACATGAAGTGTTCGATTTACAAAATGAATCTTGGTCAGTTTATTACGACACCAAGCCAGTTGATCCGTCGTTATCCTTGACATGTTCACCACTCTCCACACTAATTTGATATCCACTTGTGAAAAGAAGTACAAGTACTGCTCCGTCCCTTCCTCTTTCTGCTTCTTCAATTTCTTCAATATGCAGCTTCCACTCCTCAATATCTCCCTCAGCCTCTTCTCTTTCTGCAACATCACCCCAACTATCTCCATCAAAACCCCACACACAAAACAACCAAAAACATTAATGAACTTAATTACCTTCTGAAGTTCTGCTCGGACTTCTGCTAGAAGCTCTGAATCTGCTGAGTCTTGGAGCTCTGTTTGATTCTCTTTCACACCTTTTAGTGTCATGTTAGATGCATCTTTATCCGCCCTAATGAAACGCCATATCGTCCTAATTGATTCTTCTAGGATTTCCACTAACATGCCACTTGTTATGGCATCCTCATCGGTATCTCTTTTTCTCATTTTCTTCTTATCCTTGGCGCTGTCCTCTGCACACACAAGTAATGGCTCTTTTAATGTATGCCTTCCACGTGGAATTTTGTAGTCCCACACATTTCTCAAACTCAGAAAGACCCCATCCAAATAAGAATAAAGCCACTCACCTCTTATTACTGGAACTTGAAGGAGATTCTTCATGGCGTAACGATTTCTGACGTAATTCTCAACTCGTGGGCCCTGGAAAGGTTCGTTCTCAGTAAATCTTTGAAGGAGGACTTGGAATTGCTGAAACTCGCCGGCCACTTCGTTGAACCTTCGTTCTCCGTAGTGGTCAGATTCCCATATCTCCAACGCCTTCTCGTATTCCCACTGAAGGAATTCCCAGGAAAGGCTCAGCTGACCCACATAGATTGTTTCCAGATCACTGTACAGTTCTCTGATGAACTTCTTCGTGGGGTCTGATTCCGAATTCTTGCGTCTAGAAAGGTGAAAGCTTTGTGAAAGTTGCGACATGATCTTTGGAGCAGATGCCCTGTGGCTTGAAAATGACTGAAATGGCTCCTTTGACTGCAAAAAATCTACACAACGATTTTGGATTCTTAAACATTAAGCAAAAAATGTGAAGTCCACTTAGAATTTACAAACAAAAAAATGACATTTCAAAGTGTCTTGTTTAGTAAGAATATTTTATACACCGATTGGGTGGAGCATTAACATTAGTGTTAGATCATTGTAGAGACTAGTTTTCTTTTTAGGAAGGGTCTAAACGATATGACGCAGAAGACATTAAGAATTACTGGAAACTACAACAGATGGGTACAAATTCTTTATATGGGATCATTTAAAGAAACAGAAAGAAAGACGGTGGGCAGATTTTCATGAGTGATGAGTAAAAATATGTCTGTAAAAAACTCGGTAGTTCGTCAAAACAATACCTAAAACTCATGTGGGTGTCCTTGTACAATTGAAGACTATTAAAATTCATAGTTGGTGGTGGGACTTGTCGTATCTGCCTAGTAGGACCAACATTTATGTTTCGAAACGACAATCTACCCCCTCTTTTCTGTAATACCAAACAAAATAGAAATGGGTTGCATGAACCATAGAAATACTAGCTCTCCAATTCTTGGGATTTTGTTTAGGGAGTACCGTGGGGGAAAGAGCAAGAAAACGCATTTACCCATGACTCACTTCTAGGTATTCCTTCCGGTTTATTTCCAACTAACAATTTTCATAAACCAATAAAAATATTTAAAGTCAATAAAGTTAGCCTACAATTTAAATAACTTCAAATATTATCCCTACTAATTATACTAAACTTGACATATTAATGATTACTCGCACCCACTGTTTTTCTTTATTAGCGGCATACATGAAAAAGAATAATTAATGTTTATTGGAAATAAACAAGTGTCTTATAAAAATGATTAAATAAGCTTGGTTAGTTGGTGGGTACTTCATCATGTTAATTGGTTATCAATCAAGCTGACTCATCGAAGAAACTTTCTTCGTATGAAATATCACAAGCGTGTTTAGAAAGAATCAGAAACAAAAAGAGGAAACAGAAAATTAAGTCAAAATATATGGAGTGATGGGGAGAAATTACTTACCTATAGCCCACATTTTTTGGTAATTCAAGATATCGAATTTTCGCATGCGTTCTCTGTAACTCCTGTAGAATTTTGGGACCTCTTTGGTGGTACTAGTACCAGGCTGGAATTTCTCCTCGATTTTCCATGGCTTCAAGTCTTCCATCTTCCTCGGAAACTCAGAATCCTCGAGGATGGTCGGAAGGCCCGTCGCTTTCACCTTCTTCAGCTCCATCTTCAGCTGCTCTATCAAATCTTGATGTTCCCACAGCGTGTCAAACCTGTTGGAATCATCAAGGTCCGAAGAACCTAGTGAGCTCTGCAAATTGGGTTTCGCAGATTCCTCGGAACAATCAATGAGCCGTTTTTCTTTGTCGCCAAATTCTTGGGCTTTGCAATTAACGTTGTTATTACCCGACGGCTTCTGTGCCTGAGCCTCCTCTTCTAATTTTTGAAGCTCTTCCTTTAAGTCTTTATCTTCTTCATCAAAATCATCAGGCTCGTACCCAACGTCTAAATTATCTGACCATCTATCTCCCACTAAGTCCATATCTTCTTCTGTTAACCCTGCATTTCCATCGTCTTGGTTTCTTGACTTGTCAAGCTCAACAGTGGTTCTCAAGTCCGAGTCTGATAACTGACTATCGAACAAATAATTAATATTTGAACTCTTAGAATTTGATTCATGGCCTAAATTTGGAGAAATATCGCTTGTAGAAATATCGGGATTCTCCATTTGATTCTTCCCTGATTGAGGTTCTTCTGTTTCTTTTATTGATGGCATAGCTTTGAGCTTCTCAGCCTGATCTTCAAGGACGTCTCCTCCTTCACACTCGGACAAGGACCCAAAATTCTTGATTGAATTGTTTTCCAAGGACCTATCATCCGATTGAACAAATAATTCCTTAACAGTGAGAATCGAAACCTCGGGTTCCTCCAAGAAGTGGCTGGCACTCTTGCCTGAGATGAACTCATATTTGCTGGTGCTTGCAGAAGCCGTATCTGGGTTGTTGACAAAATGGAAACTTTCATCATTGCTTTCGTTGAATTCTTCAATGGCTTTCCAATTCTGGTATTTGAACTTGAAAACAAATTTCGGCGAGTCGGCTTCTTCAATACCAACAATTTCAGCGTCGTCCATAATTTCAGAACACTCTATTTTAGGCTCTGTGTCTGGCTGGGAATCATTGGAATCTTTTAAATCATTTTCCTCTGGAAGAGAACCAGTACCTTCCTGGAAGCTTTCAGAATTCAACTCTTTATCTTTGGAAGAATTGGAATACCCCACTACAGCCTCTGATTTTGGCCCAGAAAAATTTGAGTCATAGGAAAAAGTCGCAGAACGAGCTGATTTAACCGCTCCAGGACTAAAATACCAGGAAAACAAAACAAAAAACATTAATTGAAGAATTAATATATATGGAAAGGTAGGTGAAGAGGAAACTGAAAATTAAAAACCTCAGGAAGATTCTGGCGAATACCCAGAACAGAGCTTGCCAAAGGTAAGAGAGGAGGAGCCCAAAATAAGCAGAAAAAAGAACCATCTTTCGGTGAAAAACCCCTGTGATAAAGCCCATGCTCATAGTGAAAAAGAAGGGTCAGCCACTGAAATCTGGTGGTTGAATAAATACATGGTGAAGCTAAGTTCATTCCAATAGAAGCAAAACAGAGGAAGTCATAAGCAGGCTGATTCGGCGTTTGAAAAAAAGAGGAAGAGAGGGGGACCTGGCACCAGTAAAAAGGAAGTTTCACATGTAGAATCAGATTAAGAGGAGGTTGAAATCTGACCTAATAAGAAGGGATTTGAGAGCAAAAAAATTAGGGAAGAAAAGTACATGTCAGCGACTTGGGTTTGAAACTAATCTTCCAAGGGGTTGCTTGGAGGCATGGGATTCTGAGAACCGTTATGCGAGAGAAGGGACTTTTATAAGATCCGTTGTGGGTTAAATTGAAAGTTTACGCCTCCAATTTCTGGTTCAATTTCATGCGAAATTTGCTTAGGGTTTTTTTCTGTAAGGTGTGTGGATGGTGAAAGTTCATGCTTCACACCTATTTTCGGTCATGATTCGTCGGTTTAAATATTCAACCCCATCAAAATTGTACATCAAACCAAAATATATTCTTAAAATTAGCCGGCTCGGGTTTTATATTTATTTGTCTTTTCCTTTATCATTTAATTGCCCGGCCGAACCGTCGTTTTGTCTAAGCCGACCTTTCTATTGCTATTTCCCTTTTTAAAAAAATCTGTCAAAATACCAATTCACGATGGCACAACACAAAGGTGCTTTACTACAGGACACTGGTACATAGTGTTTTTTCTTTTTAAAAAAATATCTTAACGTAAAATTAAGAAATTAAGAAATATTATAAAAATATTAATCTGTCGTTTATGCTTTAAAAAAATTATTTAAATGAGTTGGTTCTGGGACTTGATGAAAAACAACCCTTTTTAAGCAAGAAGTTTTAACAAGTTACAAATACTCTCATAATTCGTTTAGTAATAAAATCATCACATTGAAAATTAAATTTGATGGCAATTAAAAAAAGAAGAAGAATTCATGCCCTTCTTAAACTTGAGTCATGTCTTTTCTAATTGGATCAATTTTCATTGGTTTTATCAATAATAATCTTTGAATTATGAATGCCAGTTGTTGCAAATTAGTATTTCGCCGTAAATATTGATTGGATGTATTTATTCCATGATTTATGTTAATTTATTAGGATCTTGAAGAAATAGTAATGTGTGAATTTCGTAATCAACACATTAATTGATTTAATTCCACGCATTCAAGTTGAAAATATGCTAATGAAAGTGACATTAGGGGGTCCAACAACAAAGAAATATGACGTTCAAGTTGTATTAATTTATTGCAAAAAATTTGTTAATTACAGATAATTATTTGAATGATAATTGCTGCGGGCATCAACATGACAAAACAAATTCACAGACATTTTATGTCCCCTTTGAGTTGAATTATGGGAGTTTACGAAAACCATGATGATCTCAATTTAAAACGGGAGGGAGTACATAATAGTCAGAAATGTCAAGAACTTTCCCAACGAGAAGATAGGCACAGTGATAGTTTGGGCAAAATAGCCGTTACCTATGTCAAGGAATCCTTAGATATGAGCTAATTAAGTTTTCATTGCATACTGCCCAAAGCCAGTCTATGTCATTTATAATTTTCCATTAAAACTTGTAATGACTTGCCGACCAAGTAATATACCTTAAATGATCTAAGCACGGTCCAACGTGCGGGCTACACATGAGATATCTTATTTAAAATATCTAGGAAATAAATAATATGTAGAATATCCAGTCAATATCAAAATAAGAAAACTAACAATGTTCAGAATGTTTTGATAGGATCAAATAAGAAATTGGAAATATATCTACATATAATCAATAATAATTAATATGATATAATCATCATGATTTATAGAACCTATATATCTAAGAGTTCCTAAAAATATATAAATTTCAGAACGAGCTTTTATTTGAACAATTATTGGGAATACTGGATTCCACATTATACAAACTAAACGTTCGTAAGAAACAATAAGCTTTTGCGCCATTTTAGCAAAATAGGTGGTGTGAATTGTTCATGGATCGTACTCCCTCGCGTCTATATTTCCCCCTCAAGGGGCATGCGTTTGTCGCTCTCTTTGCTTTATCTCACGAGGTTGAACTTTTTATAAGTCTGTGTTTGGTTTGAAGAAAGGGAGACGGAGGAGCTCCCCTCTTTAGTGTGAAAAGTTAGATATAAGCATGATGTAAAATATTTGTATAGAAAATAACGTGAATTTATAATCATATTTGACTTTTCACATTAAGGAGGGAAAACTCAATTTCCTTCAAACCAAACACAACCTAACCTAAAGCAAAAAAATACTCCATAAGCCCTCGCACTCGGGCGTCATAGGACGTTTCAAACCACCCAAAAAAAAGGCTGAGGAGAATTTCATTTAGTCCATTTTAATTTAGTCAAAATGAAATTAAATTTTATGGAAAAAAAGATAGTGATGATTTTTTTTTTTATTTTTTTCAGAAGAGTATTTGCAAAATAAATAAATGGATTCAAAAGAAAATAAGGAATTAAAAATATTTTGGTAATTTAAAAAATAAATTTAAAAATTCGCAAGACAAATATGAATATTTATAAGACAATTTAGAATACAAATAAAAGAAGGGCATCATCATTTTTCCACCTTCAAAAACTTAATTTTATTTTGATCAAATTTCAAAATCTTTTATATGATTTAACTGAAACCGAGTCTACTAAAAAAAGCAGGAAGAAGAAACAGCATGTCCCTCTCAGAACCAATGACGTAACAGTTTGGCATGCATGAAGAAGCTTCGTACAAAGTTGGGCGCTTTCTTGTGCGTTTCTTCTTATTCTTTTTCTATAGTACGGAGTATTATTTAATGATAATTAATTAATCTGGTCCTTATTATAAGACACCAACTACTATTTCTCGCAGACCAAAGAATGGAGGTTAAGTCATTAATGAAGTCTAAAAGTAATACTCCCTCTGGTCCTTATTATAAGGCACCAACCACCAACATTTTTTGGTCCTTATTATAAGGCACCAACTTCCTTTAACTAACTCATTTATTACTATTTTTTCATTATGCCCACATTTTTAACTAACTCATTTAAACCTACATCATTAAAGTAGGGGTAAAGTTGGAAACATTTATTACTTTTAGACCTCAATAATGACTTAACCTCCATTTTTTGGTACGCGAGAAATGGTAGTTGGTGCCTTATAATAAGGACCAGAGAGAGTAAATGTTTCTAACTTTACCCCTACTTTAATGATGTAGGTTTAAATGAGTTAGTTAAAAATGGGGGCATAATGGAAAAATAGTAATAAATGAGTTAGTTAAAAGAAGTTGGTGCCTCATAATAAGGATAAAAAAATATTAGTGGTTGGTGCCTTATAATAAAGACTAGAGGAAGTAGCTTGTATCGTGATTGTGCTATACATGCATGGCACTGCCACGGGCATGGGTCATGGAATTAGGGTTCCCCTGATAGTGACGCTGAACGCGGGAATTAATTGTCAGAATCAGAACGCGCCGTATAGAATAGTACTAGTGTAGTGCTGCCACGTATTTGGGGAGTGGGGCCGAATCGCAGAATTTGCATAGGAGTCCCAGAAAAAAAAAAAGATTTATGTGAGCCATTTTTTTAAATTGCGTGGTCCAGAAGACATAGAAAATACAGACACTTATTTTTTCATTTAATTTGTGGGGGCTTTCGTTCTATATAAAGCGCTGCAATTGAGGCGGTGGAAATGGAAAGAAGACGACGTTGCTGGTTAATTTCGAAGGTGAAGCAGCCTTCAATATATAATCATCTAATCCAATTGATTAGTGATGTACGTTAAGAAATATAATTAACATTGGAGATAATAATGGAGTAGACTGTGTTGCATGAGATGTAATCAGGGACGATCTTCTCATATACAAGGGGACCATAAAAAAAAAAATCCTAAAAATTTAATGGAAATTCAATTTTTTATATATTTGACCCAAAAATTTATACATTTATCCCAAAAAATTATATATTTAGCCCTCCAAATATTTTTTTCTTTTTAATTAACATTTGTCCCCAAATATTTTTCTCAAACTCTGTCCCCAGATGTAATAGATCGAATCAAATGAGTAAGTGAAAAGACCCTTTCTAACAAGTCAACAATTAACCATAATGATCTCTAAATGCAATGCACAACAGGGCCAGGAAATCATAAACACAGGGCTCTGTATACCAAGTTGAAAAGACCCTTTCTAACAAGTCAACAATTAACCATAATGTGTTCATAAAACCAGATTAATAGGTAATTATGGAAACCCTTCTCCTTTCAAGACAACACACCTTGGGTCTAGGGTACAAATTTTTCCCACAAACCCACCACAAATAAATCCACGACTGGGCACAAATATCGAATAGAAGAACACATAGCCCACGAGTCTTATAACCCTAACCCCACAACAAAGTGTCTATACAAAAACAACTTTCGCACAAGATATGATTATGGATCCACCATAATATGATATAGTGTACAAAATAAGGCCTTCGGAAAATAAACAATCATCCAAAAATAGTTAATGCAAGTATTTTAGAAATATGAGGCCCTATGATGGCAATATATAAATCAATACAACACTATTACCAACAAGAGGCCTCAGTAAATTTCATGACGTCTATGCCTTTGGTCGCTTCCCTTGTCCTCTACTAAGATTAGAGGATTCGCACGAAAAATTTAATAATAACAGGGGTGAGACATAAAGTCCCCGTGAATCAAGTAAATTTATCAAATATGCAGAAAGGATTGCAAGTCGAGAAGCGGGTTTATTAATATAATTATAATATTTAACAAGCGATAATGGAGAATACTTTTCCTTTTGATAACATACATGTCGGGTTCAGGCACAACACTCGCCCACAAACACGGAGTCCAGGCACAAACTCCGCCCACAAACTCGATAACATACATGTCGAGTTCTGGGCACAACACTCGCCCACAAACCCGAGTCCAGGCACAAACTCCGCCCACAAACTCGGTAACATATATGTCGGGTTCGGGGCACAACACTCGCCCACAAACCACTACGAAATCCTTAATTCTGGCACAATTACAAACATAATAATACATAATAATTAACAATTAAACCCATCCCCACTCATCCATCCTCGCTCCTCCTTATATCTTTCGGACGTGGTACACCTATCGGTGCTAGTATACCGGCCAAGGTTAGCTAGTCACTTCAAGAATCTGTCCCTCCCATGCCACCAACGATATACCGTAACAGGGAGGTGTCCGCCTATAACACTCAACTCAAGATCCGGCCAGGATTTGAGAGAGCCAGGCACAAGTTCACCCTTAATCTCTCCCCCTCAACCCAACATAACCCACAACAGAAGAAATAATATAACACTAAAATTTTCAACAACATTTTACTAAATTATTATTCTATATATATCATCTCATAATTATACTCAATAGTAAACTCACAGTGCTGGAACACCCCATGGCAATACACAGAATCATCTAAACCTCCTTTCTAGGACACTCATTTGATGTGGGATTCATTACAATGCATTTGCCTTGAAAGCTAAAGCCCTGGTAGCTCTACTTTACAGTTCGTTGTCACGATGGCTTCACTCTACGGTTCTTCACTTGGTATTTTACTCAATATACTCTGACTGATCAGTCCATCAGTCGAACCTCCATAGTTAGCTCTTTCCAATCCGAATTCTTTGTAAGTAGCTCTATCTTTGATTGGCAGTCTCTAACGAGAAAACTAGATTTTATAAGGTCCCTCTTCTTTTGTAGTTACGTATTCTCGCTTTCTTTAATTCCACCATCTCATATGGGGCATTTTATTTGGAGTTTCAGTTTGGTCCATCTCCAAGCATAGTCAAAATTCAACTTTCCTTATCGGGGTACTCATCCCACATTTCGGGAGTCTACACCCTAATACATCTACTATTTTCTATCTCGGTCATGAGGCCATAACTTGGGGCTACTAAAGTTCTAGCTACCACCTTGGTTCCATCGAGGACAACTCTCAATTAGTCTTTCTAAGGAGATATTTTGGGATTAAGATCTTTCCCTATGCTAGATCAGTAGCTATCAACCTCTAGATACCTCATATACATTGGCACCACATTCTACGCCTTAAGTCATTTAATTCATTCGGTATCATATCCTAGTACCTCAATTCATTCGGGTCGATTCACACACCTAACAATCACTCACTATCAAAATGGATCCTTAGATCATAATTCGTTAGTCGCAATTCCTCAGATGCCCAACAAATTCTTAGGTTCATAAACCTAATCTGAAACATTGACCATACCCAAATAACATGCTATAATCATGAGTCATAGCGTCTAACGCTCAAGTCACTATCCTTTATTAGCAAAACGATGACTCTTAGAACCTCAACATCAACTAGGCTGAGAAACCCTATTTCCTCAACAACACCCATAATATATACTAGGATCATGATTCAAAATTCATAGTCTAATCCTCAAAACATTGAATAATATCCTCACCATATCATCATTATTCACAAGGTTCTAATTCTACCTCAATCCTCAATATCACAGGGGAATATTCTAAACATCATCCGTTCACCCCAAGGTAACCATCAATCATACCCAAAGCATTGTTGACAGCGTAGTATCAATCACATTAATGGGGTTCATACTCTTAGGTCTTAGAACATTAATGCAACCTTAATTACATTTCGACCTAAGCTCTTAATTCCGCTTAGTTCAAATTCAAGCCTATCTGTAATCATTCCAATGTTCCTATGGCATCCCTAAGAATCACAATCTTTTATAACTCAAGCTATTTAGGCTTTAAATCAAATAATTACAAATTCCTATGACAATTCCTGTGAGATCACTCATCCCGACATTTCTCTTACCTAAGCACGCTTAACCTCTAAGTTACGATAGGATCTAGGCCATACTATACAAACTTCTTGGTATAAATACCCTATATATTCCCATAACACAAAGTGGGGATTTAATTATATCCTATCTCCATGTCGAAGCCTTAGAATCAACATTATAATCCTTATTCGTCACTTTGTCTATCTCTAAAGCCTCTGTTGGTAATCCTCCTGAGAAGGTCTCAGGATGGAAACGATTTAAATGTTTCCATATTGTAAGCATGTTAGGAACAACCCTTCGTTCTGTTGACTCCTCCGGTTCAGAGCTTGGTGGATTTGAAATTGTCTCCTTAGAATGAACAGTATTTTCTTCCTCTAATTCTCGGGAACCTCTTGGGTATAACCATTGCTTCCACCATTCAGCCCTTCACTGGCTCTACTTTCCTCGAGTCTTCTCAACCATTCCTCCGTTGTACGGGTCCATCTATACAAATGCTGCAACATTTCAACCTCGGTGAACTGATCCTGGGGCCCATTAGTTTCCTGTTGGCCGTTGTTATTGATGTCTATACGCAGGTTGTCACCGTATTCTTTATGCCTGGTATTCACCATCTCTCCCCACCTAAGGGTAAAACCCACCAAAGATGGAGAATAAGAAGAACAAGAAACAAAACAAAAACAGAACAGGGAAGCAGGTGTGTAAAGATTATATATTGCCATGCTCTAAATGCAATGCACAACAGGCGAGGAAATCATAAACACGGGGCTCTGTATACCAAGTTGAAAAGACCCTTTCTAACAAGTCAACAATTAACCATAATGTGTTCATAAAACCGGATTAATAGGTAATTATGGAAACCCTTCTCCTTTCAAGACAACACACCTTGGGTCTAGGGTACAAATTTTTCCCACAAACCCACCACAAATAAATCCACGACTGGGCACAAATATCGAATAGAAGAACACATAGCCCACGAGTCTTATAACCCTAACCCCACAACAAAGTGTCTATACAAAAACAACTTTCGCACAAGATATGATTATGGATCCACCATAATATGATATAGTGTACAAAATAAGGCCTTCGGAAAATAAACAATCATCCAAAAATAGTTAATGCAGATTTTAGAAATATGAGGCCCTATGATGGCAATATATAAATCAATACAACACTATTACCAACAAGAGGCTGTAAATTTCATGACGTCTATGCCTTTGGTCGCTTCCCTTGTCCTCTACTAAGATTAGAGGATTCGCTGAAAAATTTAATAATAACGGGTGAGACATAAAGTCCCAGAATCAAGTAAATTTATCAAATATGCAGGAAAGGATTGCAAGTCAGAGAAGAAGGTTTATTAATATAATTATAATATTTAACAAGCGATAATGGAGAATACTTTTCCTTTTGATAACATACATGTCGGGTTCGTGGCACAACACTCGCCCACAAACACGGAGTCCAGGCACAAACTCCGCCCACAAACTCGATAACATACATGTCGTTCAGGGCACAACACTCGCCCACAAACCCGAGTCCGTGGCACAAACTCCGCCCACAAACTCAGTAACATATATGTCGGGTTCAGGGCACAACACTCGCCCACAAACCACTACAGAAATCCTTAATTCTGGCACAATTACAAACATAATAATACATAATAATTAACAATTAAACTCATCCCCACTCATCCATCCTGCTCCTCCTTATATCTTCTGACGTGGTATGCCCTATCGGTGCTAGTATACCCGGCCAAGGTTAGCTAGTCACTTCAAGAATCTGTCCCCTCCCATGTCACCAACGTAATACCGTAACAGGAGGTGTCCGCCTATAACACTCAACTCAAGATCCGGCCAGGATTTGAGAGAGCCGAGCACAAGTTCACCCTTAATCTCTCCCCTCAACCCAACATACCCACAACAGAAGAAATAATATAACACTAAAATTTTCAACAACATTTTACTAAATTATTATTCTATATATATCATCTCACAACAAACATTACAACCATCACAACGATAACAACCCCAATAATAATATTTACTTAAATACATAGATTGGAAAATACACTGCTTCACTGAAATAATTTCATATTCAAACATACACATAAATTTTCAAAACACATACAAGTAGTATATATGAAAGTAAGGTTTAGAAAAATACCTCACACCCAAAACAAGCATATAAAATAAATTAACCCCTGTTACCTCAATTTCAAGCTCAACCTTAGCCCGAGGAGCCCAACCCGCACAATTACCGCCGCAATAAAGCTCTACATTATCACAATTATAACTTATAATTTCCTATAACTTAAAAACAAATACAAATTTCTAATAATAATATATTATCACACAGAATTGAAAATGACATTTTGGGGTTTAAATTTTAAAAATGACTATTCTATCCTTCAATTTTTCGAAATGACATTTTAGTCCCACCATTCCAAAAATTATAGTTTGGTTCTTCATATACAAAAATTAAACCAATAGAAATTCCTATATAGTGACAATATATACATATATATTTTTTCAAAGTAAAGCTTTTCTTATTATTATTAATTTAAACTCTCGGAGGCTATCCTAATACTTTAAATTAGGAGCTTAATAAAATATTAGCACCAAGTAAAACTATGACTTATATGAATATTTATATACATATGGATCAGTTAACATTCCTATATCTATATATATCATAACAACAAGCTCCTATTATTTTTCCTAAAGGCTCCTGGACAATGATATTTATTTATCTATATAATATCCACTCTTTCTTTTCTTTTCTTTTCTTTTCTTTTTTTTTTTAAATAGAGATATATTTATATATCTCTACATAATCTCAACAACAACAAAAAATCAGGTTTCCTATATATATCTATCATTCAAGTTTTATTAGTTCCTAAACCAGGGACTTTTATACAAGATAATAATAATACATAATTATATACTAGACTGAGTGATTCTTCCCCTCCTTCATTCCACATACACGACTTGCATATATATATTTATATGACCCTTTTTTTTTATTCCCTGTACAACGATGTGCATATGATAATATATATATATGTATAGTCTCCTCTATTTCTTATGTAGCAACGTATGATGACTTCCTATTTTTAATAGATTTGAGACATATTTTGATATATTTAGGAAGTCATTAATACTAAATTGAAGAGATTTTATTGAGATTTTAAGAGATATCAATCTGGATGCTTTATTTGTGGGATTTCAATTTCAAATAAAAGTTTTTGAGTTTAGGAAATAAATAATAGTAATGAGAAGTTTTAAATAAATTTAGTTTTATTTTTATTATTATTATTATGTTTTAATTATTATCATTGATATATAATTCCCTTTTGCTTTTTGCACCATGATCAGGGGGAGTGATACGAATTGAAGGGAAGCAGTTTTTGGGAATAGATGTGGGCTCACAATTAAAAAGGGAATTAAAAAAAAAAACCCAAGGAAGCATGTCACATTTGGAGAGAATTGGGCCCACCACTTGAATCAATTAACAAACCTAAGGGAGCAGCATTAGAGATATCGCTGGACATTTATATCCAAAAAAAAAGAGACGCTGGACACTAGAAGAAAGCAACAATTGTGGGCCCACGGGAATTAATGGCTGAATTGAAAGACCTAGGAGAAAAGAAAAGAGAGCACGACTTGGAGGGGGCTGCGGGATTAAAAACAGAAAAAGAGAGAAGAGATCGCACAGAACAGAGAGCCGCAGGAGAAATAGAAACAGAACGGAAAAAGAAAGAAAGAAACAGAACAGGGAGAAACGAAAAAAGGAGAGCAGCTGGAGAAAAAGAAGACAGAACAGAACGTGAAACAGGGAAAGAGAGCGAGAAGCACAGTGGAGCTGATTCTTGTTCTTGGTTTTGATATCTCACTTGATTCTGTTTTCATTTTCTAGTATGTTATTTACTCTGAATTTTTCTGTGCTGTTCTGGATTTTTGTTAAAGCCATGCTTGGCTAATTTCTCTTTTATCCTAGGGTTCTTTTGACCCTTTGTATGGATTAAGACTTGAATATTCCTCTCTTTTGGTAGATTAATATATGTATGTGTTGATTTTAATCTTGGCTTAATGCTTCTAAATGATTGGCCTCCATTTAGATGATTTGTTCACTTAGGTTTTGACTTGAGAGAGCTAATCTAGGTGTAGAACTTGATTAAAATCATGCTTGTCTTGAAGTTTACTTGATAAATGGATGGTTTGTTGGTAAAATAGAGATATGTTTACTAGCCTTGCATTGTCATATTAGGGTTGTTGCTTAAATATTGATTCTCATTAATTGTAGCAAGAGATTGTGCATTTTAATGAGAAGAGAAACTTGATTTTGACTTGAGAGAGCGGGTCAAGTGTTTTAACCTTAGACTAACACATATATGTATTGAAATGCTACTAGAGAGGAAATTACCCTAGGCTCAATTATCCTTAAAGTTAAAAAAATCAATTGCCTTTATCAATTTTATGTTTTAGAAATAGTCTTTAAAAATTCTCATTTCAACTCAAAACTTTGTTTTAGCTCAACTTGATGAAATTCACTAAGCCTTTTGTTTGACCAATTTGTTAAACAAATCCTCGTGGGAACGATACTTTATTTATCACTTTATTACTTGCGAAACTCGTACACTTGCGAGGCGAACAAGTACACACACATTCATATATATATATATATAACCCGACGCTTTCTTCTCTCGCTTTTCTTTTATATCCAACGTGTATATATATATATCCACAACACAACAAGCCTTCTTTTTATTGTTTTAGTGAAAAGTTAACTATATATATATATATATACACACCGCCACACACGCATCTTATATATATATATATATATGAACTAGTTTATTTTTCTTCTTTTTCTTCCATGTGCTGCTACTAGGACCAATGGTTATATATATACAGCGAGCTTGGTCTGGACTGAGGAGAAGAGAGGATGAACCGATGGAAATTTACACAGCACTGGGCTCGAGAGATATGGCTTTTGCGTGCACAGAGAGAAGCCGAAAGTAAGATATACGCTGGCGTGATCTGATTTTCTGATATTTCCTGCACTCTGGTTTCGTGTTTTCCACGAGAAGGAGTGGGTTGGTGTTGGGTTAAGAAGATTAAATGAATTTGGGCTGTGTCTACGTGTTAAGCTGATGGAAATTAAAATGAATTGGGCTTGGTGTCCCATAGCATATGGGCTGAAGAAAATGGATGGGTTTAATGATCTGGGACCAAATAAGTCTTATTGGGTATACGAGCTATAAGTATTTAATCCAATAAATTGCTTATTTAATTGTAATATTGAATAAATATTATATAGATGCTAGAAATAAATCCTTAATTTCCTCTAATATTTTTTTCTTTCTTTCCTTTCTATTATTATATATATATATATTTATTTATTTATGATAAATACATTTATCATATGTAATTCTTTCATATTCATACTTAAATCCCAAAATAAAAAATTTGGATGTTATGAGTAAGTGCTCCGTATTATTATGAATGTAATGGAGTCTTCATGAGTTATTACTATGGTCTTCTTTATAAATCCATTAAAATTTGTTCATATTTATAAGTACTCTTTTAGGTAATAAATAAGATTATGACAATTTTGTCCATTAATTATACCAATGAAAATAGAGATAGAAAAAAAAGTTGAATGATACCCATTCATAAATGAGAACAAAGTTGAAAATTTACCTCATAATCATTGAGTTAACAATTTCTCTTTGGTCTGTGTGATTTGGTCAAAAGGGACTTATAAATAAGATTAGAGTGGTACTTTCTGATAATCGATATATACATATTGAAGAGTGGTAATTTTTATTATATATATATATATATATATATATTTAATATTGAAGAGGGACATTTTGGTTAAAAAAAAGTTCAAAAGTCAAACTTAACGGTCAACTAATAGTTTGAGTGGACGGAAAAAAAATATCAAAATATAAGGGAGGTTATATGGGTTTCCAAAATAGAGGAGAAATCTGGGCTAATTTCTGAATTTGCCCCTTATTAAATAACTATTTACCAAAATGTCCCTGTCAGAAACCTATTTCCCAAAATGCCTCTGTCAGAAACCTATTTCCCAAAATGCCCCTGTTTAGTCGACTAAACCAACTAAATCGTGTGCAAATTTTTTTTTTTTCCAAACCTCCAACATTTAGTCGACTAAAAAACTCATTTAGTCGACTAAATCATTAAAAAAAAAGTTAAAACTTCAGAAGGCCATAACTTTTGGCTCGGGAGTCTGAATCAAGCGATTCTTTTTTTGATTCCACCTAACTTTTTGAGATCTATGCACTGATATAAAAATTATCTTCAGATTTAATGAAGAGAAAGGAGGAAAAACAAGTGATTCTTTATTGTACATAAAATACTAACAATTCATTAAATATAATCAAGTGATTCTTTAATATATATATATATATAGTTTTCTTTTATTTGATGTTTTCTTTTTTATTAGATCATATAATATCTCCGGTACAATAAAGATAATATGTGTGTGTATACAGTTGTGTGTATATATATATATATATCTAATATTATTATCTAATAATAATTAATTGATATTATTTTAGATTTTAATATCTTTATTTTTCTACCATGTATTTGATAAACTTTGAATTTCAACGTAACAATTAATACTGGATTTTCAAAATACAATATATTCAAAATTGAGATTTTCTCTCTATTAATAATATGGATTTTAAAAGAAAAGAGAAATAGGGAAAATATCGACACTAAATTTGTGGGGCTTGATTTTAGGGGGTATAATAGTGTTTGGAAGTTATGCATGAGATCATATGTTGTGATAGCACACTCAACACAATAAACAATTAAAAAATAAATAACTTAATTCTTCTTATTGTGGAATCAGCAACGTGCGGAAATCAGCGACATGAACCACGTAGAGAAAAAGCTGGGATTATTAACTTCAACAATATTAACAATTCATTAAATATAGGCTTTTTTCCCAATTTGCTATATTCAATGAATTGTTAGTATTGTTAGCATTTTAAAATCCATATTATTAATGGGGAGAAAATCTCAATTTTGAATATATTGTATTTTGAAAATCCAGTATTAAATGTTACGTTGAAATTCAAAGTTTACCAAATACATGGTAGAAAAATAAAGATATTAAAATCTAAAATAAGATCAATTAATTATTATTAGATAATAATATTAGATATATATATATATATATATATATATATATATATATATATATATATATATATATATTTCTAATATTATTATCTAATATATATTAATTAATATATATTTCTGCGCAATAAAGAATCACTTGTTTTTTCTCCTTTCTCTTTATTAAATCTGAAGATAATTTTTATATCAGTACATAGATCTCAAAAAGTTAGGTGGAATCAAAAAAAAGAATCGCTTGATTCAAACTCCCGAGCCAGAAGTTATGGCCTTCTGAAGTTTTAACTTTTTTTTTTTAATGATTTAGTCAACTAAATGGGTTTTTTAGTCGACTAAATGTCGGGGTCTGGAAAAAAAAAATTGCACGCGATTTAGTCGACTAAACCAAATTGTTTAGTCGACTAAACATGGGCATTTTGGAAAATAGGTTTCTGACAGGGGCATTTTGATAAATAGTTATTTAATAAGGGGCAAATTCAAAAATTAGCCGAGAAATCTGTGTAATTAAGGTAAAATAAGAGGGTTCTCAGAGTATTTTACTCATAGAAAATATATAATGCGGTTCTTTTAGGTTTCTCCGCGTGATACAAGACCAAAACGCAGGCGAGTGGCAACAAACCAGCACAGCTTAATAGTATACGTTGATGGTTGATTATCTATTAATTACTTTTTTTTTTTTAAAACGAAGAAACTAATTGTTGGGGTTAGGATAGTTGGGTTGGCCCTAAGGAAGGTGGGGTAGCGGGTGACAGGATCAAGAAGCGAGAAGCTTCTTCTTCTTCTTTGTTTTTTTTTTCCTACGCAGGTAGGAATCTGATAAAATAGAATGGAGCCCAAAGAACATAATCCAGACAGATTCATACGGTGCACTGGGCCGGCCTCCATCGTCATCACTGCTCACTAGCTACCCAAGAATTATTGGACTCCCTCCATACGAGTCCATATTCTATGTTTTTCTTTATGTGATTCTTAGGTGTTTTTTCCCTATGAAACATATTCTATTGATGACTCCCATAAAAAAAAACAATCTATTGATGACATTTTTTATATATTTTTTATTTAGATTAAATTATATGTTGCATCCTAAAATATTCTTTTACATCCAGTATCTCAATTTAATTAATTTTTAGTCTTAGATTCAGAAATATTTTCCCTGTAATGCCAGTATCCTAAAAATTAATTAATTTCATATACTAGGTGTAAAAAATATTTCAAATAAAATTGCAGCATATAATTTAATCTAAATAAAAAAATTAAAAATGTCATCAATATTTTTTTATGTGCTTCTTAGGAAGAGAATCACTTAAGAAGCACATAAAGAAAGGCTTGGAATGTGGATTCCCCTCAATATATATACTTATGTTCACTTTATATCTCTTCCTTTCTTTGTATATTGGATGTGTTTAGATTAGTTTTTAGAGAATAGCTTTTGAAAATGTTAAAATAAATAACTTACTGAAAACTATGGTTTTCAACCCACAAACAATGGTTTTCTTGTCAAAGCACGGTTTTGCAAAATTTGAGAGTATTTGGGTAGCTTATATCAAACCATGGTTTTGAGAGTTAAAAGCTATTTTGAGTTTTGATGTGATGTTTGACAACCTCACTTTTAATTAAGTGACTGTTTGAATTAGTGGTAACAAAAATGATTTTTTTTTAATATAACTCTTACAAATTTAAAATATGATAAAAGTCATATTGTAAATTTTATTTATATTTGAGATAGTGCGGTTGAAGTAGATTTTTTTCAAACTGAAACTTTTTTTGATGATATTCTGAAAAGCAAGTTTAGATGAAAATTACAATAAAGGACATGAATTTTATTAAATAATACATACATACATACATACATACATACATATATATATTATATGTATATATCGTGATAATTTTTTTTTAAAAAAATATAATTATAAAAATTAACAATAGTTAATTATTATTGGAAAAAAATTGAAACTACTAAAATACTTAATATGAAAATAATTAACATATTTTAAATGTTGGCATAAAAAATATATATTATAAAGCATAAAATTAATAAATTCTTAACTAAATAATATTCATATATAATTGGAATTAAAAATCATT
This sequence comes from Acacia pycnantha, assembly GCA_025563575.1. Classification (NCBI taxonomy): domain Eukaryota; kingdom Viridiplantae; phylum Streptophyta; class Magnoliopsida; order Fabales; family Fabaceae; genus Acacia; species Acacia pycnantha. The sequence goes on along the minus strand of JAMWYP010000015.1, from coordinate 11,837,602 downwards.
TTTTTAATATAAAAAACTAAATGCTTTTTGGGTACGATAGGACTACAAAGAAAATGTTTGTGGGACACATGGAAAATTTCTTCCTACCGTGCATAGTTCACCATCAAAAGCAAGAGGTGAGTGGCTTTTTGATAAAAAAAACTACTTTTTAGGTAAAACTAAGATGGATAAAACAATTTTTTAAATAAATTGAGATACTTTCTATCTAGCCACTTAGAAAACAAGTAGAACACGGTCATTTGAGCTTACTCAAAGGATCCAAAATCCAATGGAAAGAATCTGATGGACTCGTCGGACTCAACCAAAATTCTCTCACTGACTGATGCTAGACAACGTAAACTCCCGCCGGACCGGCCACCTGCCGAGGGGCAAGATGACCGGAAAAAAAAAAAAACTAAATGGGAGGAAACACCATAGGCTATTATGGATGACATGATGCCAGATAAGGAAATAGAGCAATATGATGAACCATCTAAAAACCCAAAGTGTAAGGAAAAGAAATTCCCATCTTATCGTGCTTCCCTAATAGGATTCAATGGCGTGGCACACAGTAGCCATATCATGGAGGAAGATGATTTATTCACCAATGACAAGGAGATATGCTTGAAGGTCCCTGAAGAATCGACAGAGATGAAAAAGCTTATGAAATTGTACCCAGTAGCACCATGCACTAAAGAAGAGTATAACGAGTGGTGTGAGCCATGGAATTACGCCCTCATTCTCACTGTTCTGGGCAATAAATTTAACCTATTTGTTCTTAAAGACCTCCTGATCAAGCTATGGGGGTTTTCTAACTTTGAACTCATCGATGTACCAAATAATTACTTTGTTGTTAGATTCCAAGACCAAGAGCTATGGAGGTCTCATTACAAGAAGGTTATGTATGATGGTCCCTGGGTGATTAAGGGGCATTATGTCTTGGTTCAAAGATGGACGCCATACTTCAATCTTTACCAGAATCCTCTAGCCTGTGTGGCAACTTGGGTCCTTATTCCTGATGTTCCATTGCATTGCTACAATAAACATTGCATCTCAAGGCTTGGAGACCGAATTGGATGCACGCTCAAGGTGGACATGAATACTCCATGACTGTCACGAATCAACGTCGAAAATTCAAAGAGGGAGATTTGTGTGGAACTGAATCTCCAGAAAAAATTAGTTCCTAAAGTGATTGTAGCAGGATCAATATTCAATGTCGAAAACAAAGGGCTCACCATGATATGCTTCACCTGTGGGGGATTTGGGCACAGGCGTGAGAACTGCCCTTTCACGTGTTCTGCATCGGACACCCATGAGGAGGTTAGCCCGTCGAATCAGCCTCCACAACAACCCACCAATCGGCTACCGGTGAAAAATCCGGTGATAACCACAGCGAAGGAGACCTTTGGCCCCTGGATGTTGGTCTATCGGCGCGCAAATCGGACCTGTCTTCCACAACGGCCTGATTTCAGAGATCAGCGTCATCCCTCGAAGAGTGGAACTAAGATGACAAAAGTGTCCTTGATCGGACAGAGCTCGTGATTTGCGGCGATAGGCGATCTTGAGGAAGATGAACTTCTGACTTCTGTTGAGGCTTTGGTAAATCAAAGAACCGAAGGTCAAATGGAACGTCCCCTAGCTACCCACTATGTCAGGAAAATCACGAATAGAAAAGATAAGGCTCCCTTGGTGAAACCGTCGGCCTAGACAAAGAAAAAGGAGCCAGCTGGAAATTCCCACGGTCAAAAGCTTGAGTCTGGCCAAAAGACTAAGTCATTTTATCAATTGAAAGAAGCCAAGACAATGGCTCCCACCGATGGGCCGAGAGTGCAAGCTGAAGGAGATGGGCCGTCCAACTCATTGGCAATCTTGGGCCATATTGATTCAGACAGGATGCTGCTACCAATTCATGAAGGAAATTCCAATACTTCCAATGAGGTGGTCACACACATGGGCAATAAGAAAGCCCATGATAAGTCAAGTAATGGGCATTGGACTCATATCATAGTCCATGGAAATCTCAGCACCAAGCCTCAACAGGGATCTAAAGCTCTTAATGTAAACGTCGTCGCCTCTAATAAGGAACAAATTTCTGGTGATCCATCTATGGGGACAATTCAGGATGCTTCTCAACTTCATGATCTGCGACCTCCTGAGCATTCGGATCCTAATGATGATGTTGCTCCGAATTTCTTAGATGCCAATGGATCCTATGTAGCTGAAACTCAATTTGAGAGGCAGCACGAAGGGATCGGAGGCCCCAAGTAAGTATTTCCGCCCCTTCCTTGTTTATATATTTTAATGATTATTGCATCTTGGAATTGTAGGGGAGCCGGTAGCCGGACCTTTCCCCTAATAATTAAAGATATTGTCAATAAATATTGTATTAACGGTGATAAGGCTGATAAATTTTGCCGGAAGCTTGGTTTTAGCCATTGGATCCGGGTGGAATCTAGTGGATTTTCCGGGGGCATTTGGCTCTTATGGAATAATGATGCTTTTGATATTACCTATCTTACTTCCACAACCCAGTTGGTCCATTGTCAAGTCAAAGAGAAATATAGTAATACTACGAGCCTTCTGACTATTGTCTATGGAGAAACTAATTTAATTGGTAGAACCCCTCTTTGGAATTCTCTTCGTTCGCTTGCTGCTAATTCTACCCGTCCTTGGTTAGTTCTGGGTGATTTTAATACTTTTTATCCCCTAGTGACAAGTTTGGAGGAGCTGATCCCCCTTGGGCCTCTATGCATCACTTCAGAAATTGCATTGATGACACTGGGCTCATTGAAGCTAAGGTTCTGGGCGACAAGTTCACTTGGGAGAGACAGGGTTTGAAAGAAAGACTAGATTGGGTCTTTTCCAACTTCAACTGGATTAGTTACTTTCCCAGCTTCACTGTCCGTCATGAGCTTAAATTTAAATCCGATCACAATGTTGGTGGTGAATTCTAAACCTTCGATCCAAAGAACTCGTTCTCAAAGACCTTTTTCATATCAGGTTGCTTGGACTTTGGAGACTGACTTCAAAGACATTACCAAGGAAGCCTGACGTGACAAAAATTGGCTTCAAGGACTTCAAAGCTTTCAAAATTCCGCTCTTGAATGGAATGATAACCGAATTGGAAATATTTCTAAAGGAAAAAAGAGTTGATTCGTCGTCTGGAGGGTATTGATAGAAGCAGGAGAATGAATTCACAGACTGGTCTGTTTAGGTTGGAGAAACAAATTTGGGAGGAATATCACAAAGTGGCTACACAAGAAGAAATCACATGGTTCCAAAATCCAGAAGTAAATGGCTTCAAGGTGGGGACAGAAATACAAGGTTCTTTCATGCCTCTACCGTGATTAAAAGAAAGAAGTAGCGAATTGGAGCCATTCAGAATGAAGAAGGGCAGTGGATTGAAGACCATGACATAGCAAAAAATATGGCTCACGACTTTTTCTTAGATCTATATACCCGCGACCCTAATGTGAAGGATCCGAACGAGTGGTGCTCAGATTTCCCGATCATTGATATTCGTCAGTTGCACATGCTTTCACGAAAAGTTACTAGACTTGAGATAAATAATGCAACTTTCGCTATGGGTGCTTTTAAAGGCTCGGGTCCTGAAGGCCTTCAGACTCACTTTTTTCAGACTCAATCGAATGTCGTTGGTGATAAAATATGTGACTTTATCGAAGAGTGCTTCAACAATCCTTCCTCTATGTCTAGTATTAACAAATCCAAGGTTGTTCTCATCCTTAAGGTTGACCACCCTTCTACTTTAAAGGACTTTCGTCCAATATCCTTGTGTAACATGAGTTTCAAAATCATTACAAAGGTCTTGGCGAATAGGTTTAAAAGCATTATGGCCCAACTTATAAGTCCTGAACAATGCAACTTTATTGCCAACAGATCCAGTTGTGATAACGTTATCATCGCTCAAGAAATTATTCATTCTATGAGAATGATGGGTAAGAAGAAAGGATTTGTTGCCATCAAGATTGATATGGAGAAAGCCTTTGACAGACTTGATTGGGGGTTCATAAGAAACACTCTTACATGCTTGAAATTAGATGTTACTCTCATTGATCTCATTATGACCTGTATCTCTACCTCATCTATGTATATTCTCTGGAATGGTGATGAAAGCCCGAGCTTTACCCCTTCAAGAGGCGTTAGACAGGGGGACCCTCTTAGCCGGTATATATTTTTTTTCTTTGCATGGAGCGGTTGGGCCATCTTATTAAAGCCGAATGTGAGGCCCGGCGCTGGAAGCCATTTACCTTCAAAAGAGGGAGCCCCAGTATCTCTCATCTGTTCTTTGCTGATGATCTCATTCTTTTCACAGAAGCCTCTGCTCTCATATGGCTGAGGTTCGTAATGTGATGCAAAGTTTCTGTGAAGTCTCTGGGCACAGAATTAATTTTGCCAAATCCCGAATGTTTTTTCTCTAGAAATGTCAACTTTAATAGAGCAATTGAGCTAAGTCAGCTTCTTGGCATTGGAATCACTTCTGATCTTGGGAAATATTTGGGGGTGCCGATTATACACACGAGAGTTACGAAAACTACTTATCACCCCATTGTGCAAAAGGCTCGGGAAAAATTGTCCACGTGGAAAAGCAAGTTTTTAACCATGGCTGGTCGCTCTGTTCTGATTAAATCTGTGTTATCTTCTCTGTCCAGCTATTGTATGCAATCTACCCTCCTCCCTATCTGTACTATTAATGAGTTAGATAAGATCTCGAGAAACTTTCTTTAGTCCCAGGAAGAGGACGTCAAAAAGATGCACCTCATTGCTTGGGACAAGATCACTAAACCTAAGAAGTAGGGAGGGCTTGGCTTCAAAAATCTCCGACGTCAGAATAAGGCTTTTATTATGAAGATCTGTTGGAATCTCTTGACGAAAAAGGATACTTTGTGGGCCCAATGTCTCTGGTCTAAGTATAATTATGGTCAATCCCCTGTGCCTAAGGTATCTAAAAAGAGGAATTCTTCCTCTGTCTGGAAAGCGACTGTTGAAGTCTGAGATAAGTTTCTCGTCGGGGTTGGGAGAAAGGCTAATAATGGGACTGAAACCAAGTTCTGGCAAGACCTCTGGCTTCCTCTTGACCGTCCTCTCATATCCTTTGTCCAAGATCCATCCTTATTTCATGAAGATGAGACGGTCAGAGATCATATTTTGCCCGACAGAAGATGGAACACCAATAGTTGGCGGGGCATTTTACCTTCTACAATCATAAATGCTATCTCCAAAATGCGTACCCCTTCTAATAGCTTCCCGGATTGTTTCACTTGGCGAGCTGCTAAAGATGGGTGCTTTTCTGTTAAATCCGATTACCTCTACCTCTCTGAACGAGGCCAGACGGGTGTTAACAGCTTCTGGACCCTAATGTGGAAATGGAAACTTCCGGAGAAAGTGAAATTTTTCATGTGGCAAGTTGGCCATGAACAACTTGCCACTAACTCTTTCAGAGCTAGAAGAGGCCTCACAAATGATAACCTTTTTCCTTTCCATTGTAACAATAGGAAATAATGATTCATATAATCAGAGACTGTGAGAGAGCGAAAAACTTGTGGAAGCAAATTCTGATGCCTAATTACTTTTCTCAGTTTTTCACAGGTAATTTGCAGGTTTGGCTCAACTGGAACACCAACCACAGTCCTGGAAAAGGCCGTTTTCAGAATTTCTCGTGGCCAAGAATCTTTAGCTTGGCGTGCTGGATCCTTTGGACGACCAGATGCAAATTTCTCTTTCAAGGTGATAACACGGATACCAGGGAGATGCTTCATACTTGTAACTATCTTCTCATGGAAAGTACAACTAATCAAACCCTAACCCACCAAATTTTTCAACTTGGCAGGAATGAGGAAGAGACTTGGACTCCACCTCCGGCTAATGCGGTTCGTATCGATGTGGATGGCTCTGTGCGCTCCCAGCATCAAGAAGCTTGCGGAGGAGTGATAAGTAACTCTCAAGGTCATTGGTTGATGGGATTTCACAAGTCCCTTGGCCTTCGCACTGTGATTGAAGCAGAGATATATGCTATCGTGTTAGGATTGAAGATGGGCCACCAAATGGGTTTTCAAGAAATCGTTCTCTACTCGGACTCTCTGGATGCTATCAACATCCTTATGAGGGACATCCATATGGATCACCCCCTTAGAGACATTATTGGGGAGACCAGAGACCTCCTTTTCAAGGATTGGAACGTAGAGCTCCACTACACTCCAAGAGGCAACATCTCATGCGCTAATTATATGGCCAAACAGGGTCATGATACTCCCGTTGATGCTGATGTGATTCTAGTTCAATTGGTTCCCAGGGGATGTCTGAATATATTTTTAAGAGACCAGCTAGTCTGCCTTTATTAGTTTTCTTTCTTGTTTGATGTATTAAAATGTAACATCCCGACTTTTCACAAGCAGTATAATTTTTTTTTTGTCAAACATCATTTCAAAATCATCAGAGTAGAGCATTTGAGCGGAAGAGTAACTGATATATAGATTCAAAAAGCCAACAGTAGTGTATTTGGCTGATTACCAAGGCGGTTCAATAACCGAGAGTTTTCAGAAGTAAAAGACAACATCAAAAGGAAGACTCCTGCCGGAACAACGAAATGAAGTCTTCAGTTAAGTCTTCTACACAGGCTGCTTGCCTCCATCCTCGGTCCTTGGTCCTCCCGAACCTGACGCTATATTAAGGGCTGAGACCCGCACCGGATCTCAGGTAACGGTTAACCTCATGTATACATACACACATATGGGTTACCAAACAACAACATATAAACCACACCCAACCAATGCACATGTATCGCTCCCAGCATACACGGTAAATAGTACGTCTAACAGAAATTAGTATTTCTGACGGAAAACAGCGGTTCGTCCGACAGCGGCACGTTGGACAGCGTAACGACAGTAAACTAGGATTTCTGATATCCTATAAGGGTAATATCACTTTCATTAGTGATTTGACATTATAACTGGCATTTTAGGTAAAAATTACCATTTTGCCCTTCTACCCCTAATCGGCGGAATTTCGCCAGCACTTCGTTACTCTAGCAAATTTTCTTCCCGAAATTTCGCCTGAACTTCGACGCAATTATGATTTTCGAAAATAATGACTAAAATAGCCCTCCCATATGATATCCAATCATACTTGAAAATTTAAAGGTTATTCTAGCATTACTACCCCTAATTTTGAAAGAGCTATAAAAGCTTCAACTTTTCAGGTACTCGATCCCTACCAAGTTTTTACCTCGTCAGGCATTTTTCAATGTAATGAGGCCTAAAAACAATAGTAGGAATCTCATTCCCTACTTACTAAAACTATCTAACAATTCTACTATCTTTCGAACTAAAAACTAAAGCCCGAAAGACTTACCCGTTGAAGACTTCTGCAGAATTTTTCCCAGAGCTTCTCTCTCTAGAATCCTCTCTCTAGATTCGAAAATATCAAGAGGAAATGGTGTGAAAAACCAAAGGGAGGGGTGGGGTATTTATAGAAAAGGAGGTAGGGTTTCGGCCGTCGGATCAACTTTGTGAGAAGCGATCTGGACCGTCCAAAGCAACTTTTCAAAAAAAACCATTTTTCCCTTCTTTTCATTCACACTTGAACGAAATCCATGCTCCAAAATAAAGGGTTTGGCCAATGGGAGGTGGCCACGTGTCACCTTCCAGAAGCTTTCAGACCGATTTCTCCGATCGGTACCCGATTCGCGTGATTTCGGAAAAATCTCAAAATTCTGGATTTACAACTTTGAAACCACTTCCTCACTCAGTAGAAATGTCCAAGTTAACCTAAATTTTGGTTCCATATAGGGCTCCAACAGTCCAGTTGAAGTTTCCTCGAAAAACGTGTCCGATCGCGTCCGGTTTCAGAACGCATTTCGAAATTATCAACTTCTTCGAAAAATTCACCGATTCCAAATATGTCAAAATAAATTCAAACTCATGCCTAGATGTTGAGTTAGAATTTATTTTCCTTATATCCAAAAATATACCTATATGCATTTTTCCCTATTTTGTTTTATTAGGAAATGCACAAACGACTTCAGAATTTACTTCCGTAAGAGTCTAACGGAAGACAAAATTCCACTGATCATTATTTTTCCCTGACTTTGGGAATCCCCTTCCTAGATCTCTAGATAAGATCCGTTTCCTAATTATTAAATTACTATTCACACTTTTTACTTTAATTAAATTATAATACTATAATATATGCAACTTGCAACAATAATTTTCATTTCCTTTTTCATTTTTTTTCTGCCCTTTTTTTATTTCGTTTTATTTATTTATTTATTTTTGATTAATTATTTAATTAATTAAATAATTATTTTTACATAATTTTTTTACAAAATTTCCCTATTGGTCCATACTTGATTTTAGGCTCAAAAATACCTAAACTCAACTATTTTTCTCCAAAATTTCCAATTAATTAGTAAATATATTTTTACCAATTTCAAACCATTTTCCACTAATTTTTGAGCTTTACATAATTATTTCATAATTTTTTTGCTCAGGCTTAAGTAATTAGCTCAATATTACTTAATTACTTTATTATCACTTGTTGATAATTTTTTTAATTAAGACACTCCTTTATCTTCAAACTTTTGCCTTAACATTAGAATTTCCATGCCACATGCATTATTTTATAATTTACAAGGGTATTTTCCATAATTTTTCTAAGTCATTTATGTCCCTTAGGGGCATTTTCGTCATTTTGGCACTTTGGCCCTTAAATTCCCTAATTCAAATTTCGGGGTATTACATAAGGGCTAGATTTTCATGGTCTAGTCCCTTTCTCATATTTTCAAGCTTTAGCTTGCTTGTATTTCTAAAAAAAAACAATTTTTTAAACAGGGAATAAACACCTGCACGGTGATTCTGCCATCTCATCGCACATCTGGGGCTCTAAAACGCTTTCCCAAATAGGCTCTAAAATCATGATTTCAAAAGTGAAACCAAACACACACACAGCTCCTAGAAACATGTGAAAAACTAAATTATGGACGTTGAATCTATGAGCATTCCTAATCATGCGCTCCATCCGATCTTTTTTATAAGAAATATTCTCTTTTTTAAGGATGGTCCTCAATATAAGGAGTAGAACCAAGGTTATTAAAATCGGACCGGTCACTGAACTGGTCGGGGTACTGGGTCAAGGGTTAGTGTGTCAGACCGGAGTCAAACCGGGGCCAAACCGGTGAGAAAGTTAGGATTTCATAGTTATTAATATGAAATTATAAAAAAAATAATTCCTTTTAATAACCTTGACTGAAATATTAATATTAATTTAATCTATTTTATTTTTTATTTTTTGATTTCAAATTTTTTTATCCACCTTTTTATCATTTCCAATATTTGAGCATTCCCAAGTCTGCTGCCACATCTCCATAGTCTATACTCTATAGTCTATCTCTTGAAAAATCATTCTCTCCTTCTCTCTTTGTTCAGTCGCATCACCTTTTTCTTTTTTTGTTTCTTAAAAGTTCAAACCTTTACCCATCTCCTTCTCTCCTTCGTCTGTCACTCTCATGCTCTCTTCCTCATTTTTCTATTTCCTTCCCTTTCTTTAGCCCCATCGCCACTTTCCCCAGCTTCCGGTGCTCTTCTCCGCCATGTCCAACGCCTCCACACACCCTTTCACAACATCGTCGATGTACGTGAAGTCAAGCGCAATCTTCAAATTTGGAAAATAGAGATATGGCAAATGAAGAAACTATGGACAAGTAAAAGTTGGATAAATTTCTCATCGGCTTCACTGGATCTGTTTCTCTCTCTCTCTCTCTCTCTCTCTCTCTCTCTCTCTCTCTCTCAAGCTCTCCATCTCCCTCTGTAAGACGTTTTTGAAAAAAGAAAAAAAAATGACTCTAACCGGGTTTCCTATGACAGACCGGACCGGTTTCACGGCCGGTTCGCCGGTTTCAAGTCTGAAATGGCCGGTCCGGTTCGGGTTTCATTACCATGAGTAGATCTTATTTGTCAAATTTAAAACTTGTCTTTCCATTTTACCCTCTTTAAATATATTGTCATTCAATATCTCTTTGCAATAAATTCTCATTAATTATCTCTCATGTACACTCTTTCTAAATAAGGATATAAAAAAATGTACATAATTACATATTTAGTATTTACAACTAACATTTTAGTTGTTTCTTATAAAAAGAAAAGGTGAAAGTAATACCAGCCTGTTTGGATGTAGCTTTTAGAGAATAATTTTTACGATTTACGAGGTAAAAATGACTTTGACGAATAGCTTTTGAGATTTACGAGGTAAAAATAATTTTTGAAAAATAACTTTTGGAGAATAACTTTTGGATAAAAATGATAGTGTTTAAATAACTTCAGAACCTAGGTTTTGACAAAAGTTTGTCAAACAATCCAAAATTGTCCATAAGCTATTATGTATCAAAACCTAGGTTTTGACAAAAGTTTGCCAAACACCCTCCAGGCATCAAAACTTAGGTTTTGTCATAAGTTTACCAAACACCCCTTTTTTCCAAAATCTATTATGCATCAAAACCTAGGTTTTGAATCTAAACTCTAGGTTTTGTGAAAAGCTATTTTTTCAACTTTTTCTCTCTCCTCTCCTATCATCAGTATTTTTTCAAGATCAGCCAGTATTCTTAAGATATTTTTCTGTACTTTTATGTACCCTGAAATATTTTTTCAAGATTGTCAATACCCTGAAATTTTTTTTCAAGATACTAAAATAATTTTTTAAGACCACGAGAAGTAGTTTTTCAATACTAGTCAGTATTAAGTATCTTTTTAGTACCCGTAAGTACCCTAAAATATTTTTTCAAGATTAGTCATTACCCTGAAATATTTTTTTAATATCCTAAAATAAATTTTTAAGATCATGAAATATTTCAGGGTACTGACTGGTACTGAAAAAATACTTGAAAAAAATTATTTCAGGGTACTTACGGGTATTAAAAAGTTACTTAGGGATACTAAAAAATACTTCATGATCTTGAAAATTTATTTTATGATATTGAAAAATATTACAGGGTAACGACTGATCTTGAAAAAATATTTCATGGTACACTGACGGGTACTAAAAAAATACTTAATACTGACTGATACTGGAAAGATACTTCTCATGGTCTTAAAAATTTATTTTAGGATATTGAAAAAAAAAAATTCAAGGAACTAAATAATCTTGAAAAAAAAAATTCAGGGTACTAACGGGTACCAAAATGATACATAAGGATACTGAAAAAAATACTTCATGATGTTGAACAAAAAATTTGGATATTGAAAAAATATTTCAAGGTTATGACTAACTTAACAAAAATATTTCAGGATATTGAAGGGTATTAAAAAAAAATTAGGATACTGACTGGTACTGTAAAAATACTCATCATGACAGAGGAGAGAGAAAAATCTAAAAAAAATAGATTTTTCCAAAACGTAGGTTTTGGCCTCAAAACCTAAGTTTTTTTTATGTATAATAGCTTCTGGCGAGGTGTTTGATAAACTTTTGCAAAACCTAAATTTTGATGTAGAATAACTTCTGAAAAAATAGAGGTGTTTGGAAGATTTGTGACAAAATCTAGGTCTTTAAACTCCCGAAACAGGTACTTAATGTCCGGGTTCAATAACACTATTAAGATTAATTTCATTGACTTTCTTCCTCCTGTTATGAATCACTTCCAACGACCTTGCTAACTTGAACCAAGAAAAATTTAAAATTATAATTTCAATATATCTTTTACTTATTTACCCTTGCATAAAAGGGGTATTACTCCAATTTATCAGATAAAAGTAGTAGAGAAATCCTAATAATGCTGTATCTTTATCTTAGATATGTATAGAAAAAACAGATTAGTAAAAACCCAAAGTTGGAAAAAAAAAAAAGGAGAGAGAAAGTATGTATCTTTATTGAAAAAAGGCACAGAAATGAAGATTATTTTAAGAAAATTGACATAAATCCGGAATAAGGGAGTAATAGATAATAGAAGATAAAATTTAAAAGAAAAAATGGGGAGTAATTCTCATTTAATTTCTTTTGTTTCCCGTGTATGACTACAATGTTTTGTGCAATGCCTCTATTTATAGGCCTCTAAAAGTCACTACCAAGGGTTACCACTAAGATACAATGAACGGTGTAATTAGTATAGATGAATGTAACGCTTCCTATCATTTATGTATCTAAATGTACATTAAATAGCCTTCTAGTTTTCTAATTATTATTCACGAATATAAGAGGATATAAGATGTCAAGAGTCAATGGACATTTACATAATGAAGATATTCATACACCTCCTTATAAATGTCTCACAAAAAACTTTAACTAGAAAAAACTCAGTGGGACAAAACCTAGTCAAAGAAAAAAAACATCATTCATTGATAATGTTGCCTCATTCAAAAATTTTATAGAAAAACTCAGTGGGACAAAATCTATATAAAAGAAAAAGAGTACAGTATGAAAAATAATCAAGAGACCAACTTTCTATTTTGCTTGGTGAGGGCCGAACAATCAACTTTCCCTTAGAACATGTAACACTAGGAAAAAATCAACGGGACAAAAACTTAGCCAGAGAAAAAAGTACACCATTCGTTGATACATTATTATCTAATGTTGCCTCATTCAAAACTTTTATAGAAAAACCCAGTAGGACAAAACCTATATAAAGGAAAAAGAATACATTATGAAAAATAATCAAGAGACTCACTTTCTATTTTGCTTGGTGAGGGCCAAATAATCAACTTTCCCTTAGAGCATGCACCACATGAGAAATCATGCGATTATGATATTTGTTTACATTTCAGGGTAAGCCCATATGAATTCCTAATTATTTTTCGCATCATTATTGACTCGGGATGCTAACCAGTCATGTCAAATATTAATTCATTAGTAAACTTCTTGTTTACAGTAATTGCCTAATTGTTGGTTTGCGTCGACAAACTTCTGATTTGCGATGCATTGCTAAACTTCCGGTTTACAACCACAAGCGTTCCAATTGTGTTTATAAATGTATAATTCAAGCTAGAAGAGAAAATAGGGAACCTTTCTAATATGCATTTTCTACAAATAAACTAAATTTGTAATATTAATTTTTAGTTGTTTCTATATGATATCTATTTCTGCGGATATCTTTTAAACTCAAAAAGTTTCTTTTAGACTTTGTACAATAAAATGCATTATCAATGCATAATTTTGTTTCTTCAGGTAACAAGATATGAGCTCTTCCGGAACCTTCAATCAAATTTATACTACTAGATATAGTCTAATCATTAGCCTCACATTATCAAGGAAAAAAAAATATTTACCATTTCTAAGTATGATGTGGGATATTGCATTGTCAATTAAACATAAATCTTCAGAACTTCTTATGTCAATAAGACTCATTCTTGGTTAAAAGAAACATGAAAATAAAGAAAAACATAATTAAAAATGAAGTACATATGATTGTAGCAACTCTAAACACACTAAATAATGTAGTTCAAATAGACAAAGATAATTTATACTAAGAAATCAGCAACATTCAAATAGGCAATATCCATGTCACCAAACTCAACAATGTCATTCTGATCAACGTGATTTATTTTATTCTTAGATGGGAATTTAAACCACGATTACCATGGCTGTAGTCATGTCTACGCCCTCGTCCATGACCACATTTAGATACAATTGTTACTACATTCATTTCTGGAACGGAGTCAAACCTATTAGATGGGTTACATGATTTTTACAACAAAAACTCATTGTTTTGTTTGGCCACATGGAGGCAAAAAATTAAATGAGTATATTTCTTAAACACCCTTTCACAATATTGCTACTGCCTGAGCAAATTAGATGCATATATTTATAACGAGCTTTTGGAAGAATAACATATTTTGGTTGTCATACATTTTCCTTATTTTGTTCCAAATTATAAGTGGATCTCTTACGACCAAATATTCAATCTAGTGGCCTTCATGCAAATGGTAGAGTAGAAAAATCACGGATCAGACATTTAAGATAAATAGTTTTTTTAGTAATGACAATAGCCACAATTTTAAATTTCACAATATATATTTAATATAGTTCTAACTAATGCAATAAAAGGGGAATCATAACATATGAAGTATAAAAACAAATTATAATAACAGAAACGATAATAACAGGAAATTTGTAAAGACAATAAATAATTCATTAGGTAAGATATAACAACAAAAACTAAAACTTTATGGTATCAGGTCATTTGATTCTCATGATGTGAGACCTGTTAATTTCAAGATGAGAGATTAAATCTATATGCCATTTTAATTTCAAGATAGAAGATAAAATGACATATATGACTTCTGACCATATTATATCAAAATAATAAGTCAAACCAATATGACTTCTTGTCATATAATTTAAGAATAATAAATTAAAGCAGTATGACTTATGGCAATATAATTTCAAAATAAGAAATCAGATGTGTATCGCTTATGGCCATACTAAAACAACAATATCAATAATAGAAAAGAACTTGTAAAGAAGATGAAAATAAGATATAAAAACAAATAACAATCTATAATTTTAGCTATGAAACTTGATATTTAAAACAATCGGTAAAAATATCTCTTTAATCCTATATAGTAGCTCAGATTATCCTAAATATATAAAATAAAATAGGGTAAAATAATGTAGATGAAATTGTTGAGGAAACGATGAGAATGTTATACCTTTGTTGGATCTTTTCGTGCTGATAATATATTATGAGAATAAAGATAAATCTGGGATAAGAGAACGATAGATAATAGAAGAGAAAATTTAAGAAAGAAAATGAAGAGCAGTTCTCATGCAATTTCTTGTGTTTCTAGTACGACTACAATGCTTAATGCCTCTATTTATAGGCCTTCAAGAGTCACCACCAAGGGTCAATAATAAGATACAATGAATGGTACAATTAATACTAATAAATGTAACACTATATGACCATTCGTATCATTTATGTATATATGAATATACATTTAAATAGCCTTTTAGTTTTCTAGCTACTATTTCATGAAAGGTAATTAGAATATGAAACGTGAAAAGTTAAATGAACATCCATATAATTAATTTTCGAGTGGAGGAAGAAATGCATTAAACTCATCCTCAAAACATTGAAAGAAAATGAATTATGAAGGGAATGAATGTGGATGTTATGGATTTATACAGGGGGTACAGATTAGGCGAGAGAGAGATTAAAAAGTCAAAGGCAGAGGCGAAGGGGCAATGGGCAGTGAGCGAGGTGGGTTCATATATAATAATCTGGTGCAGATGTCATTCACGTATTTATTATTCATTTTGTTTTCAAACCAAAACCCAACCAGTTGGGTCATCTCTCTTCCCATCACTGTTTGTTTCCCCCCATAATTCAAAATATATATCCCCTTCCTCGCATTTATTCTCTCATCTCTTATTTCTCCTCCATCACCACGATCTCGTTCCTCAACTCAAACACTCCTATTACCATCTAATGAACCTCCTTATTAATTTAATTTGCATCAGGTGATGAATTAAACTTACTTAACATCTCCCATCAGGCCATCACCGTCGCATTCCAAAGCAGCAACCGACGGTTTGAGAAGGAAATAGCAGGTGAACAATTAAGTGAAGTACTGAAGCTGCAACTATATATGGGGCTTTGTTGCTGGATTACAGCTTTATGTCACTTAATGGCCGCCGGGGATTAGACTTTTTATATACAGGGGCATTAAAAGCAGATAATAATAATAGTAACTAGTGAGGGCTTTTTCCCCAGCGCAGCGTGTGTCATTGAATGCCACGCGGTTTTGAGAGAGCCACAAACTGACTTTGGCCTCACACTTAATGCTCTTGCCTGTCGACTTTTGACTCTTTGCCCTTCGCTCTCTTTAAGTCAGCGTCTTACCTCCTCTGTTTTTTTATTTATTTTTTGTCTATATATTCACGCCACCCATTTCTTTCACTTTGCCTTGGACGCTTGGCTCCGCATATAAAGCACATATCAAAGTAGGAGGAAATAAAATCCACACATCAAGAGTTGCAGATCAAAGAGAGAGGAATTATACAGAAACATTAAGGAACTCGATCACAAGCAGAGATGGGAAGGCCGCCTTGTTGTGACAAAGAAGGTGTCAAGAAAGGACCTTGGACACCTGAAGAAGATATCTTGCTGGTGTCATACATACAGCAAAATGGCCCAGGGAATTGGAAGGCTGTTCCCACCAATACAGGTATACGTTTATTTACTTTCTTTTGTATGATATGATGAAACTGACTTTATTTCATGGCCTTGCTCTAAATTTAGGTTCTGATTTCTGTGGTTTTTTAGGGTTGTCTCGGTGCAGTAAGAGTTGCCGACTTAGATGGACTAATTACCTGAGGCCAGGAATCAAGCGTGGCAACTTCACTGACCAAGAAGAGAAGATGATCATCCATCTTCAAGCTCTTTTGGGAAATAGGTAAATCCATCTGTATAAACTAAACTTTAGATACAGAGATATTAGATACGATCAGGTTTTGAACCGGAGAATACTATTGATTGTGGTGCAGATGGGCTGCGATAGCTACGTACCTTCCACAGAGAACAGATAACGACATAAAGAATTATTGGAACACCCACTTGAAGAAGAAGCTCAAGAAAATGCAGACGGGTCTGGAAGGAGGTAGCATGAGAGATGGGTTTTCGGGTTCGAACAGTACAATGCCTCGAGGCCAGTGGGAAAGGAGGCTTCAAACTGATATCCAAATGGCTAAGAGAGCTCTTCGAGATGCACTGTCACCTCATAAGCCTTCTGGTGCTTCATTTCAATCCAACACCTCTAATAATAATACAGGCTCCTTCTCTTCCACTTCTTCAGCGAAACCAACCCAATCCTTATGCTATGCGTCTACTGCTGACAACATAGCTCGTTTGCTCAAGGAATGGAAGAAGAATCCACCAAAGAAAAATCCTTCTCGCACTTCTAACTCCACGATGACTCAGAACTCACTCGGAAACTTGGCTGCTTGTAGCAAAGAAGCCCCAGACAAAGGAAACAGGTTTGAGACATGCGAGACGTTTGAGTCATTGTTTGGATTGGAGTCTTTGGATTCTTCGAATTCTGAGTTTTCCCAATCTCCGTCTCCTGACCCTGAGCCTATAAGTACTACTCTTTTCCAAGATGAGAGCAAGCCGGAGAATGGTGCAGAATTGCCATTTTCTTTTCTTGAGAAATGGCTTTTAGATGAAGTTACTGTGCCAGGAATAAGTTAGTGGTGACATGCAATATTTGACAACATCAGTTGTTACAGATGCCAAATCATTTTAGACTGGTTAGTTTTGTGTCGCTTGAATGGAACTCTGGACTTTTTGTTAAACTCGGTTATATATATAGGTCTCAATTAGCTCATCTAGTCTTACTTTTGCATAAATCGAATGTGGGACATCAATCCTTTAGTCTGCTCCAAAGTGTATATGATATTACTACAAACTATTGAGTATTATATCATTCTATTGATCTATATGTTGCATATATGATACGTATGCTGGGGTAAAGTTTACATTTGTCTCGCCCAGTTTCACGTAATTATGAGATCAAGCGGTTCAGGTACATTCTAATGTGTGTTTTAATTCTGTGCGGTAAATTTCGATGGAAAATATTTACTCCCCGTTAAAATAAAACTGAGTAACTCACAAAAACAAATCAAGATTGTGGGATAAACGCTGAAGTTTATAATTGCTGCACCGTTGAATCAGTCCCACTGTTTATGTCCAAGTGCCACCAAATCTTGTCCGTTAGATTGCTTTGGTGAAAACAAAGGGCCGGCCTGGAGATTAATACTCCCTCCAATCCTTTTTATAGGGTCTCATCAATGTGGATTAATTTATTAAAATTTAAAAATTAGTTACATATTAAATTTCTTTACCACTTTTCAAAATAATTCTTTGTTTGAGATTAAGACGACCTTATATAAGACTTGAAAGGACTAGCAAGTCCCCATATAAACACTAATATTATGTCAAAAATAAATGTGGGTTGCTAGTGACAACAGTAATCTCACTAGAGATTCCTAGATTTTTCCTAGAGCAGTACTATATATATTTGATTATTAAAAAATAAATTTTAATTATTATGAACTTATACATCAGTTTGTCTTGGGCCTGTCTAATTGATTCAATTTTGAAAATGACCAGTGACCACAATCACAAGCATGATTTCCTGTTGAGAAGGACTTTCAATTATTAATTCGCGGAAGATTTTAAAGCTATGTTTCACAAAAATGTCAACCTAGGTTAGCCTGCAAAAGTAAAGTAGGTATCAAACAAAAACACGAAAACTGATTATCAAACTCAAGTGAATCTCAATGAAGTAATTTTGTGTTTCCACCAGTAATATTAGAGTTATATTTTTTCTTAAAAAACTATATATCAAATGTAATGAACCATCCAGCAAGAAAGTATTGCATCACAAGATACCCTTGGATTCCCATCTGGACCCCTTTTTAATTCCCCTTTTCCTTATCCCCTCATTCTCATAGCAGTCTGTAACAACTGATTGGCCATAAATGCACGTAGACGTAGGATACATTTTCTGGTTCACATGTTTTTTTTTTTTAAAAGAAAAATTGTTACAGAGCTTTGTTCATGGAATCATGGCAATGAAAGTGGTATCCATACTGTAAATGGATAGTTGTAAATGAGCGGGAAGAAACCTGAGAATGCTCATGAGTCCCGTTATGGCAAACCCAAAAGTATAAAAGTAAATACAAGTAACTCTAATTTTAATATCTTGCATTTTGTTCTGATGAATATGGCCTGGGACCATTCCATTAATAAATTCTGCTCTTCTGCGCCTGTGAATCTGTGATGTTAGATACTACCACCGGTGCCACAGATTTACGCAAAAGAACTAATTTTTTTAGTTGTAAAACGAACATGAATTTTCCTCGTCTCAGAAACCTCAGCGAGTGCGATTATTGCAACTTTTGCTTGGTGAATAGAGCGTCTCGAACCTTGCTATATAGCTAGCTAGCTTTTTAATGCAAAGGTTCTGGAAACAACTCGAGTGTTGTCTTGTGACTTTTGAGTAGTACCCTTCTATTTGTGTAAACTCGGGGATGTTCTAACTAGTCGTACCATTCCAGCCAACTCGGTGGATTTGTAATTTTTTATTTATTTATCGGAATTGACGTATCGAACTATCGTGTGTTGTTGGATGATCGTTATATTTTAAAATCTGCGTGTGATAAAATATATTATCTATAATGGACCATCATCTTTAAAATTAAACAATCTGTGGTTTGTGGACGAAAGAAAAATTAAACTAGTATATAAAGACTTAAAGAGCAGTCAGCCAGAACAAACCTGCCCCAGAGTAAAGACAGAAACATGTGCCTCCCAAGGATTTTGCATTAAATGCGGCATGTGGCTATATTATGCATTAATTGTCATATACGATACACGGAGGAGGAAGAAAAGCACAATACCACGGCGTTCGGTTTCTTTCACCGATCGCACCTATCTCTCATTATCTTTAAATTCTTATTGTATGTTGTAGTTAAGAATAGATTATGTGTCTCACTCTAAACACTTGAATTAAAAATGAAAGGTGAAAATTTAAAGATAACGAAGGATGGAGATAGAACCGTTGGAAATAGTATCTGCTTCCCAACACAATCACATATGATCAAGAAGAAAAACGATGATCGACCAAAACTTCCCGACGTGATAAATGTTTAATGTTAAACCAAAATCAATATGACAACCTTCAGACGAGTCCACGTCCAGTGCACCACCGGAAAAGTGGAACCGTTGTTTATGTAGATGTGAATTTCATTGAATCGAATGAGGAGTTTCTAGAATATATAACAAAACAAAGAAAGGGTCAAAACCCGAAAACCTGCTTCTAAAAGATTGAGAAAAAGTCTATACGTACATGTGAAAATGTGAAGGGAAGCACAATTCTGATCAGAGATTGACAATTTGACATGATGGGGTGGTGGGGCTGCGTGGGGACTATGTGGTTACATGATTGCTTGACTTGCTTCAATTTACATGACGCCAACTCCATCGTCAAATGATGTTACCTACTCTGTCTGCTCTACAAGATTTGACACATACGGTGTTCAGTATAAATCACCTCCAATTTAATTTCATTTAATTGACGTTGTTTTTTTCTCCGTAATTAATACTCACCTTCTATTTTTATCCATTTATGATAACAATCTCATTACAATTAAACATACTTCTTTAGAAAGATAAAAGTAAAAAATATATATATATTTTAGGACATATTAAATAACTTAATTATCATTTTTCCTGATATAATTCAAGCGTCTTATATTGTGCACATGAAGAAATATATATTCCCATAGTTCAAAATATAACAGTTCAATAATAACTATTTTACATATTAAGAAATTTTTTAAAGGTAGACCTAGGAATGTGAGCCAACCCAAGGTCCACACAAGGAGGGAACGGGCTTGGGTCCTCTTCTCTTAATATCCTCTTTCATCCTCTTTTCTCAAACTGCACTGTTTTGGTGCACAAAAAGTGACCCTTATGCTTTTTTCTTTTTCATTTTAAGATATTGACGGGTACTAAAAGGATACTTTAGGTTACTGACTGGTACTGAAAAAATATTTCAAGATCTTTAAAATTATTTTAGGATATTGAAAAAATAATTTAGGGTATTTACTGGTAAATATATTTGAGGATACTAACTAGTACTGAAAAAATACTTTACGATCTTAAAAAATTATTTTAGGATCTTGAAAAAATATTTCAGGTACTGATTGGTACTAAAAAATACTTCATGATCCTTAAAAAATAATTCAGGGTATTGATTGGTACAAAAAATATACTTGAGAATGCTGACTGGTACTGAAAAAATACTTCATGATCTTCAAAAATTATTTTAGGATCTTGAAAAAATATTTCAAGGTATTGACTGGTACTAAAAGCATATTTCAGGATACTGACTGGTACTGAAAAAATACTTCATGATCTTTAAAAAATAATTCAGGGTACTAATTAGTACTAAAAATATATTTGAGAATACTGACTGGTACTGAAAAAAATACTTCATGATCTTCAAAAATTATCTTAAGATCCTCAAAAAATATTTTAAAGTACTGACTCGTATTAAAAATATACTTTATGACATTTTTTCAAGATCCTAAAATAATTTTTAAAGATAATGAAATATTTTTCAGTAGCAGTTAATAACCTGAAGTATTTTTTTTAATACCCGTCAATATCCTGAAATGAAAAAAAAAATAGCATGAGGGTCACTTTTTGTGCACCAAAACGATACAGTTTAAGAGAAGAGGATGGAAGAGGATATTAAAAGAAAATGACCCAAGCCACTTCCCACAATGAGGGCTTGTGTGTCAGAATTGGATTCAGTCCACTGCGCCTTAGGTCTACTTCCTGTCCACTGCGTAAATCAACACTGATGATCTCTTTTTTTTTTTTTTACAAATATTTCAGGAATTAGAGGTATTAAAAATAGATACTTCAGGATACTGACCGGTATTAAAAAATATATCATCATCTTACTGACTGGTACTAAAAAAATACTTTAGGATATTTGCTGGTACTAAAAAAATATTTCATGATCTTGAAAAATTATTTCAGGGATACTGATTAGTACTGAAAAAATACTAACGGGTACTTCATGATCTTAAAAAATTATTTTGGGATGTTAGAAAAATATTTCAGGTACTGAATGATACTAAAAAAATACTTCAGGATACTAGCTGGTACTGAAAAAATATTTCATGATCTTGAAAAATTATTTTAGAATAGTCAATATCCTGAAGTATTTTTTTAGTACCATTCAGTACCCTGAAATATTTTTTCAACATCCCAAAATAATTTTTTAAGGTGATGATGTATTTTTTAATACCGGCCAGTATCCTGAAGTATCTATTTGTAATACCTCTATATCCTGAAATATTTGTAAAAAAAAAAAAAAAAGGAGAGATCATCAGTGTTGATTTGCGCAGTGGATAGGAAGTGGACTGGAGGCGCAGTGGACTGATCCAATTCCTTGTGTGTCACGCATGTTCGTGAGCTAGCCAAATGCCAAACTTAATCTGTAGTTGCGGGTTGACGGGCTAGCCTGTGGGCTTGCATTTTTTTTTCCTTAAGATGATCGAAAGTCTGAGACACGTATATATGAGTCATCAAATTGGCCTTCTTGATATCAATCATTTCACTTACAAAAATTCAAAAAAAAAAAAACCATAATTCAAGAGATAAAGTTATCAAATTTGTTAAAGTTTATTGACAAAAAAATTAAATCATCCTCAAGCAATCAAACTATAATAATTTAGTTTAAGAAAATATGAATGAGGCTGATATTTTTTCTATTTGGGATTGAAAGATACCAAGTGAAAGTGTGAAAATTATGGATTTTGTAAAATTATCATATTTTTTAAAACAAAAAATACCCACCAATCTGTGGGCCATGCAAGTCGGACCTAAGTGTGGGTTGGGACTTGGGAAATCTCCAATCCTAACCCTGCCAAAATCCACAGGTTGCGGGTTGAGCTCATATTACTGGCACTAGTTAAAGGCAGTTGAGAACAATAAATATATCAGATATATACTTTTTCCCAAACATACCCTATTCATTAAAGGAATAAGTGGGAGAGATAAAAAATGAAAAAAAGAAGAAAGAGAAGGTAAGGGATAAAAATTAAAGCTGGAAAAACGAGCTAAGCCGGCCTGTTTATGCCCTTTTATCGCAAGGGCTGAGCGAGCTTGAAAATTTACCCCTCAAATTGCAGCTGGTCCTAAAAGGGCCGGCCTATTTACGCCTTTTGTTTTTTATTTTTAAGAAATTGTTCATAATACTACAATTTTTACATTATTAATGATGTTGCAAATATTTAGTTCTTATTATATATTTTTTTAATTGAATTTTATAAAATGTTTTGATTTATTTAGTTTTCTATAAGGGTTTATTCATCTAAACTTTTTTAAAATGGGTTAATTTGGACATTAGATAATAATTTTAACTAGTTTTGATAACAATGTATCTCAATCTTAAGAAAAATAATAACTAGATTGTAAATTAGAATTAAAATGAAGATAGCAATTTGGAAAACTTAAATGACCACATGGTATGAATACAAGCCCCCTAAAAAGAGTTAAGTTTTGCTCAAATTATTGTGTTGCAGCTTCACCCGTTACCTAGAATAAATTTTTAGGTGTTGATACCTATAAAAATTGTTTTTTCATAAAAAAAAATATAAGTCTATTGTTATATGACTATCGGTAACATTTTTCATATTTGATAATGTAAGCATGTACGTGTATAGTGTTGAAATCTTCATTCACATTGTACCTGTTATTTTAACTTTATTGCTTTATAATTTAATTTTGATAATATTTATGTTTGAAATTAAGAATTTATTGTTTCAACTTTATTTTTTTTTTTTAAATAGTTTTTTTTTTTGTTAAACAGGTCTAAAGCCCGTGGGCTCGACTCTAACCCGATAGTATAAGAGCCGGGCTTCATAAATTAGGAGCTTTACAGAAGTCAAACCTAAATGGGCCGGCTTGTTTAAAAACCTTGAAAGACTGGCCCTTATTCCAAGTTCTAACAAAATTTATAAGAGGGTTTGTGGCAAAGAAGAGGGTGGAAAGAGAAAAATGATAAGAGAGAGCGTAGCCAAAAAGAGAGAATGTAGAGACAATTTTTTTAAAAAAAATCATTAACTGTATAGACAAAAATAAAGTAGATCTTATAAAAAATTGCAACATTTATAAATTTGGCTTATATTTTAAACGAGAAGTAGTATGTACCACAGCCAAAACCACTGTGGGTATGAAAGTATATACAAGTTCAGACCTTGCAAAATTAATAATTTGGAGAGATGGAAGTTCAATATTTTAACCTATGTGGGTGTGTGCTTCGGTCAACAACCAAAAAACAAAAAAACAACCCGCGGCCTGAGCTGTGGTCTTCTTTATTTCAGTGGGTAAGAGATCTGGGGAATGGAGGACCCATGAAGAAATATGAAAGCCGCTTAAAATCATGTCCATTTACGGGCAATACTGAGATTGTGGTTTAGGTGGTCCTTACAGGTGAGTTAATTTTTTGTCTATGCATCCGGTATTCTAGTATTCTAGTTTGTCTCTTTTTAATTTGGAAGATTTATCAAGATCAAACTAATTCGGATTCGCTTTGGGCCAATCTTCCTAGTGGAATGATGAAGAGCCACCAGTGTTATTTACTTCATTCACAACTTCAAACTGAATACCTTATGAAGAATAAGTACCTTACCACTCGATCTCAGTAAATATCAGTCAGGTGAGTTAATTTAATATTATCAAGTTGACTAGCTATGCGAATGATACTCATGAATACTAAGAAAAATATTGTGCTCCAGTCAAGAGCTCAAATTTGAAAACTCTGCTGCCCATACATTAATTAGTATGCCAAATTATGCTAGTAGTTGTAAAACAAAGACTTCGGAAAAAAATATATATAAAAAGAAAGACATATGGTCTTGACACATGATGAGGACATGGTGTGTGTCAATCCTGCAGATCTGAATCGTCAAACGAAAGTAATGTGGTTTTGTTAATGTTAGTTTAGAGTTTTGTGGTTGTGTGATTAATATGGAATTAATTGTGGGATAAGACAATAATTAGTTTAATACTGCTGATCATAAGAAAATTAAGGGGCCCGAGATGAAAAATCCAAATGAGAAAGACAATAATAATCTCAATGTAGAGAGAATGGACTAGTTGGAGGGAAAGAAAAAAAAAAAAGGAAAGGTGGAAGGGGTCCAAATAATTTAATCAAGTTGCTAATTATGGTTATAACTCATTAATTCACCTTGATTACATCGGAAAAGCTGTCATCCTCCGGCCAGGATTGAAGAGCTGTCACCTTGATAACCTCTTTACATTATAGACTTCTTTATATTTTATAAGCACATGACGTTACTACTGGAAACAGGCATAAAAAAAAAGACTCTGTCAACCCATTGGGCGTTGATGAATACCTGTTGGAGATAGAAACGGAGGATGAAAATAATAATGGAAGATTATTTGAAGGCACCCTGAGATTTTTATGATTAATAAGACGATTAAGTAATATTTTGTTTTAATGTGAATTGGTTGTCATATTTTATTATTAATATTTTTTGCATTTAATAATGGGAAAAGTATTTCTTGAATTGGTTGTCATATTTTATTATTAATATTTTTTGCATTTAATAATGGGAAAAGTATTTTTGTAGTTACTGGAGATAAGTTATCTCCAGTGAGCCCCAAAACTAAGTTGTTTTAGATTAATAAAAGGTGCAAAATTACGGAAACATCCTTCATTAAACCAAAACAGTGTAGTTTTGGCGGTTATTGAAGATAACTTATCTCCAGTGATTGGAGAAATCATTTACCCTTTAATTATATAATTTCAGAATGTTCTCTTTCTTAATTCCTAAAGTTAGAGTTGGAGCTATAAATAACCTGCAAAGCATCTCATTTTATAAATGCCTTAATAATTTAATAATATAAATTAATGAGTTTCTTCCTCTTCCTATACCATTCTGGTCCTATTTATAAGTCTATTTTGACCAAATCACATATACCAAGGAGACGTAGTTAGCTCAATGATTATAGGGTAAATTTTTAACTTTACCATCATTTATGAATGAATATCTTTCAACTATTTCTATTTTCATTGGTATAATTAACATAGACAAAATTGTCACAATCTCATTTATTTAGTCAAAATAAACTTATAAATAGAACCAAAATTTTTGATCAAAAAGAATTTATAAATAAGACCAAAATAATATTTATCTTATTTGTCTGGTTTCTGTCCCTCTTTTCTGAATGTCCACCCTTCTTTCTTCTATTCTCTCTCATCTCCTTCCACTTCTTTTCTCTTTGTCTCTTCTCTCATTTTCCCTTTCTCGTCATGTACCTCTTTTAATTGGAATTCGAATATCGGTTTGTCCAACTATCCCCTTGTTATTATAAAGAACTTATAATACTCCCTCCGTCTTTAATTATAGAAGTAAATTTTGGAGTTGGTTTTGGTCCTAATTATAAGAGCAAGTTTTAACTTTTGTCAATTTTTTCCTATAATACCCCTATTTATACTTATTATTAGGAGCATTATATATATGTGTGTTTACATATATATGTATATTTGTGTTTATGTGTGTCAATATATATATGTGTAGATATATATATGTGAACACACACACACATATATAAATATGTGTGTGTGTGTGTCTATGTATGTAGATAGATCTATATGTATACACATACACACACACACATATATGTATACACATGGCTATATAAAAAGTAACTAATATACATATATAAACTAATATGTCATGGATATCTAACGTAATGCAAATTAGAAACACTTATAATTAGGGCAACTTGTGTCATTTTAAATTTATATAAGGACATTTTAGGAAAATGAGTAAAATTAACTAATTTAACTCCTCTTCTTAATTCTCCCAAAATCGGTTAAATTGCTCCTATAATTAGGGACGGAGATAGTATATAGTTTTGTTAACTGTCATAAGTTCTTTACTTGATATTACTGAGTAGTGATAACATTTTTTTAACTAATTAACCGGATTCCTTTAATTAATAACTTTTATTTAGAGTAATTGTAATATTTCATTACAAAAAATTAATGCTTACTAATTTTCATAACCTTTGTAAAGCAATTAACTGCGTCGTACATAAAAACGTGAGGGAGTATCTCATATCAAAATAACTAGATTGATTTTAAATATAATTTCATAGAATTGTTTGACGGGGTGCGCGTTGAAATTAAAGTCCATCGTGGGAGGTCTTATCATATAATCTCATGAACATAAATACTTTAAAGTAATTTAATTAACTTATTTAATTTTTTTTAAAAAGATGTAACTATAGGTGTTAATTAATTAGAGCATCAT
Source organism: Acacia pycnantha (assembly GCA_025563575.1). Lineage (NCBI taxonomy): Eukaryota > Viridiplantae > Streptophyta > Magnoliopsida > Fabales > Fabaceae > Acacia > Acacia pycnantha. Next base: position 11,810,758 of record JAMWYP010000015.1, on the reverse strand, counting down.
GATTTTTTATTGGTATTGGTCTATTGGCAAAAATAAAGTATGTTATAATAGGTTTTGGACTTTTAATTTTTAGGCCTAAAAAAGAACTCTGGTCTTGACAACTCATTTGTATTAATGATAAGAATATATTTTATAATTAAATAGGTGTATATTTTATGATATAATTAGTTGGATTTATTAATATTTTATACCTATTTAATTATCTTTTATATATTTTTCTATCCTTTAATTAGTTATAGGATAAAAAAGGATTTTGATATAAAATCGAGGGAAAATTACTTTTAAATACTATTTGAATTTGTAAAACCCCCAAATGTCTGTTAAATTTGTTAAAGGACTTATAGGTACAAAGAACCATATTGAGATTTTTCAAATTCGGGTAAATTTAATCTTTTGTCCTTAGTTTTTAAATAAATTTTTTAAAAATTAACCATCGCCGGAGAGCCACCTCGGCCGGCCGCCGAACGGCCTACAACCGCCGGCAATGGGTTTTTTTTTGGGGGGGGGGTGGGATTGAATCTTTTTTTTAAAAAAAAAAAAAATTATTGAAAGTCAGAAAGGAGGGGTTCAAACCCCCCACCCCACATTCATGAGGCCAAGTGGCTCAACCATTGGGCCACTTGGTTCTTTTATTATATATATGCATTAACAAATATATACATTTTTCTCAACATTTTTTCTATCAACAAACACTCTTGTAAATTTCATTACTGAACTTATAAATGCCATTAAAGAATTGGTAATTGACATTAAAAGATTTGTTATAATTGCATTTTTTTTTCATCAGACACATAAACCTGAAAAACGAATTGGAAAATACCATTGTGAAATTAGTAAATGTTATGAAAGAATTAGTAATTGCCATTGAAAGATTTGCTATAATTGCACTTTTTTTTTTTTTGTTTCATCAGATACACGTGGTAATTAAACTTGAAGAACGAACTTGTAAATACTATTGCAAAACTAGTAATCATTGAAAGATTTGTTATAATTTTGCACTTTTGTTGTTGTTTCATCAAACACACTTGTGGTAAACTTGAAGAACGAACTACTAAATACCATTACGAAACTAGTAAATGTCATTGAAGAATTGTTAATTGTCATTGAAAGATTTGTTATAATTGCACTTTTTCTCAATGGCAATTACTAGTTTCTCGATGATATTTACCAGTTCGTTGTTCAGGTTTACCACATGTGTGTCTAATAAAACAAAAAAAAAAAGTGCAATTATAACAAATCTTTCAATGACAATTACCAATTCTTCAATGGTATTTACTAGTGCGTTCTTCAGGTTTACCACATGTGTTTGATGAAACAAAAAAAATGCAATTATAACAAATCTTTCAATGACAATTACTAATTCTTCAATGACATTTACTAGTTTTGCAATGATATTTATTAGTTCGTTCTTTAGGTTTACCATGTGTGTCTGATGAGAAAAAAAGGTGCACTTATAACAAATCTTTCAATAACAATTATCAATTCTTTAATGACATTTACAAGTTCAATAATGAGATTTACAAGAGTGTTTGTTGATGGAAAAAAATGTTAAGAAGAATATATATATTTATTAATGTATGTATATATTAAAGGAATCAAGTGGCCCAGTGGTTGGATCACTTGGCCCCATGAAGGTGGGGTGGGTTCGAACCCCACCTTCCTCACTTTCAATGAATATTTCTATTTTAAAAAAGATGCAACCTCCCCCCCCCCAATCGGGGGTCGGTCCTCCGGTGGCCCTTTTGCGAGGGTCATTTTTCTTTTTCTTTTTTTTAAATTTATTTAAAAAGTAAAGGCAAAAGGGTAAATTCACCCGAATTTGAAAATTTATAAGGCACTGAAGGAGCATTAATTATTTGTTTCCATATATGCCCCAAATTATAAGGTAGTGAGTGAGAGTAATAATTAATATAATATTAAAGTTTAGTGTAATTAGTAGGAGTAATATTGAAAATTACTTAAATTTTAGGACAAATTTATGAACTTTAAATATTTTCATTGTTTTATGTGAATTGTTAGTTTGTATTTTATAATAATGACTGGTATATTCTAGAACATAAGAGAAAAGAAGCCCATAAAGCAATCTAGGAGGATGTGCCATCAGCCAAAACGTGAACCCACATAAGGAAAAAGACAAAATCTACGGTTGTGATGTGGGGAGGAGATTTGCATAATAGTCTCTCTCTCTCTTGATATAACAATGGTATATCTCTTTTTTTGATATTATGGTATATCTCTTTGAATCAAACAGAAAAGATATTTAGATGGAGATGGAGATCACAGGGCCCAACAACACACAAGCCCAAGGCTCACAGCATTTAACATATATCTGGGCGATATATCCGAACAAACGGGGAGATTGGTGACGGCAGAAAACAAGAAATCAGGAGCAAGAAGGTGCCAGGAAGGAGAGCTGGTAAAAGGTGTTCGAGTTTCATTCTTTTTCTTCACGGGAGGACGAGAGGATTGTGGAGTGGAGAAGAGATCAGAGTAACCGTTTTGGACAGAAGATGAGGCTTTAAATTAATACTCTGCTCCTTTTCCTCTTCTCTCTTTTTCTTAAGATTTTGAATTATGAACTTGTTGTTGTCTTTTCCTTAGTCATATTTAATTAGTTTGTTGTTCAACTTAGGATCTATGAACTTGTAAGTGAATTAGACTTTGTTTTCATTGTGTAGTTAAATTTAATATTAATTTTGGTTACCTAATCTCTAATCTTGTTTTGATTTATCTATTTAGTGACTAGGCCTTTATTGAATATGAATTTGAGCTTTAGAATTTACCTTAAAGATAATTTTAATTAGGCTCTGAGGTTAAGTAATATGATATTAGATTACGATTTAATTTGCGATTATGATAGACATATACCTAATATAATTGTTGAAGAGTGTGTTTGAGTTTTATTGTCTCTTGAGTAATTATGTTTGACATAACAAAGTATACTTAAGAGAGGAATGTAAGTGGACCGATAGACACTTTTAGCTATTTATACTCAAGATTATCAAAATTGATATTAAGACTAATTAAATTAGTGAAAAACAAGGTTTATAAAGCTAATAAGGGATTAGTGACTTTGGGTTGCTCGTTCGATTATTTTGGTAGTTTATTTATTTTAATTTTAGTTTTAATTTATTTCCTCTTAATTAAATTCAATTTGGTTTATTCAACTTAAACGAAAGTGTAAAATTAATGCTTAACTGGAGTTGTGGGTACCAAGTCCTCGAGGAAACGGTATCTTACTTATTCTTTATTATTTTATATGGCCCGTGCACTTACAAAATCTTAGGCTATAAAGTTTTGCCCCTATCAATAAACCATCAATTACATTGGATGCTCGGTTCAATTTACATTTAGATTTTGATAGGTCAAGCTCATATAACTTCAATTACGAATAGACGGATCATGGAACCCAAAATGAATAGTGCTGTTCATAGTTTTTGAGTAACACCTCACATTTTAACTAAGTAAATTAAGTGTTAATAATCCAATATTCATCACCTAATTAACAGGATTATCGAAAACGTGGATCACTAAGGTGTAATTTAAATTCCACATAAGAATTTAGAAGAGTTTTGCAAATGGTCCTTCAAATATTACAATTTAGCACAAATCTGGAACCAATTTGCAAATTAGTCCGTCCCTACATGATTACAAAAGCATTGAGCTCGAAAATTTTCATTTCAAGAGGGGGAGAACTCAGGCCGAGACAAGATGGAGAGCTGAAGCGTCATAATAATAAAGGCAGATTTCATAGATAATTTAAACATGGTAAATGTGCATTTGCAAAGCTTGACGCTGTTGTAGATAAAAAGGTTTATACGAAGGTTGCTTAATTGGGATTCTTACCTATTATGTACTTATATACATTATGCATATATAATAAGTGGGCTTATAAACAATATATTTGTTATACAATTTATTAAAATTCATTTAAAAACATAAATTGAAAAAGTCAAAGTCTCTTTGCCTTTATCATGAATTTTTTTTCTTATAATATGGAAACAAAAGAGTGTGCAAATAATTTTTCCCTTATGCAATTTTAATTTGAATGAACATAGACCTAAATTTTTATTCGTAGAAACTATTGAAGCCTGAAAATATTAAATATATTGGCGTTGGTAAAAAAACAAGGGACAATCACTGTCATGTTCTAAGGTATGGAATTAATTACAAAAAAAAATCTCACATCAAATTTCGTTCACAAAAAAGTTCCTAGGGAATTAGTAACACCAAATTCTCTGAGTTTTTCCTCCGACATGTAGAATTTTAGAAATCTGGACACTTTTTGGCAACATGAAAAAGCCATTTTGATAACATAAAAACCATTTTCACAACGAGATTTTCATAGGGACGTTTTAATAATTAATAAAGTCATTTTGATAACATAAGAAGTCATTTTCACAACGAGATTTTTATAGGGACATTTTAACAACTAATAAATCCATTTTGACAGCATGCAAAATCATTTTGACAACGAGACTTTTTTGTGAAAGGAATTCAGCAATTAATCACAAAGTATGGGGAATTTGGTATGAGATTTTTTTGTGATTAATTCTGTATCTTGGGACTTGACAGTGATTTTCCAAAAAAAAAAAATGTGAAACATTTGTTAAACAAACTTAAAATCAATATATCCAATTCTTCAAAACTCCGACGGTCTGACCCGAATGTTGTGTGTGTATAATGAAAATTAAACTTGTATTGAAGATTTCCCAACAAAAGTTCAAGAATTGAAAGCAACCCAGTTGTCTTTAAATTCATTTGAAAATGTACAAAAAAATTGTTGAGAATTTGTGTCCGTAGAAAAATTATCATGGTCCAGAATAGAGTGACACGATGGAAAGTGCGGTCCGAGTAGAAAAAAGAATCTTACACCACAGAGGACATGGCCCTTTTTTCTATGTAAAAAAGTTTAGGTGGAGGTAGATATCGGTATCCCATTAAGATCAGGACATATCTCCAAACTCAATGAATGCTTATAGAAGTATTTACAAATCACCCACCAATAAGGTTGTCACATCAACTAACGAGTACCAAATATATATCATTCTTTTTGGATGAAGAACGATGTTTTAACCTGATATTTTTCGTTGCCATAGTGGGCATGGCCTTTGTACATGAAGGAGGCTGACAACTGCTCGTAGTGTCTAAGTAACGTACCCTAGTTTTCGTGTCAGCTCTAATTATCCATATAATCGCAATATGGAGTTTCCTTCTCCATACTCATTTTTTCCAATTTTATCTGCATTATTATTGCCCATCTTTATCACTGTTTTTAATTCCATTATTATATGTGGTTATTTATAGTTAGGGTTTACGTCAATTTACAGCCCATGTAAAGCCTCATTTTTGCCCATACTCCATACTACACTTTCATCTATAATTGCGAGCGTGATTTATAACTGTGCTCAGCCGAGATTTAATTCACAATAATTTATCAATTTCGTATTGTGATCGGATTACGCATCTTTTACTACTTTAAGTCACGATTATTTACTCATTAAAATAGATACAGATTAATGATAATGTACCAAACTATATATGGCTTTTGAATATCACCAAATGAGAATTTGTGATTTAATCAAGCCTAAGATGCTTTATGCGAAGGACGATGATGATAATGATGGGTCCTTTTACTGTTCTGGCCATCACAATATGGTTGGGTAGTTGAGTAGCAAAAGACTTCACCTTTCTGTATTCTTCCAAAACACCATCATTCTTAAATATCCCTATCAACTCTTAAATCCATATCTTAATCATCTGCCTTTATGTTCTCTCTCAAATATTATCCTGGGTCTTAGCCAGAATTACAATTATTTATTTATTTTGTTTTAGTTAAATATGCTAGGAAGAGTGTATATATATATATACACCAATCTGATGATGGTCATATTAAAATTGATTTAACGTAATCTAAATCAACTCGATCTAGGATAGAGACCCTGCTCTTTAATTTTCCCCAGATTTTATTTGGGTGGGTGGTAATTAATTTAGCTAGGATATGTATATATTGCTAAAGCACCAAATGAAGACAAACACAAACTAGTTTTAGATGTGAAATTGTCTTAGTCTGATTAAGCGAGCCAGATTCTTGCATTTGACGTCCCAAATCCAAGCATTGTCATAATTAGGGTCCTGGGCCCTTTTACTCTAACATATATTAGACGTGAGAACAAAAAGTAACAATTCAATATACAAGACATTTATTATTGGCACAACACCCTCCAAAATTTGAATGCGGGATGAACAGATCAGTAATTAATAATTACTAATTGTGTTATCATCCTTCTCATGTACAGATATGAGCACAGATAGTCATGATGGATGTTTGCATATATAAAAAGGAAACTTACCCAAATGGTCATTGTTACAACTATCCGTCAGTACTTGTCTGGATAGATTGCCATCAAATTCTTACAGGATCAAGATTACCAAGAGTCCAAGATGCACGTGAACTGTACTAACAACGAAACAATAACCCACTTAAATATGCAAATTGTCAAAACCGTACTAAGCAAAATTCAAAGAGTTAAGATGCAAATTTAATTTAATTTGTTTATAAAAGTTTTCACCCAAAACGTTAGTTAGGAAGTCAGATTATTATTATTTTTTGGATCAATGTCATTTTAGAAATGTTATTAAAAGATGAGCAAATTTGCCCAAATTGTTTAAAACTAGCATTGACTGTTAACATTTTTAATAGTAGGGTAACATTATTATATTTTTAACACTACTTCTGAAGTGATATTAATACACAAAAAAACTTCTGATACCCAACGCTCTTGAATGGAAACTTATGGGATATATTTGCACGTTTAATTCTAAAACATTTTTTTATCCCCATGACAAAACTTTATAAAGTCATTAATTAAGCAGCAAGCTAAGCTCAAAACTTGAAACACTTAAATTTAAAAAATCAAAGCTGTTATTTTGACATGCATCCTATATTAATATTAATATCATGTAATAATTTTTATTTCATCTGATATTTTTTGTAAGGGGGCGGGGGTAGAAAACTAAATCGGACACAAATTATTTCCTTAAACATTGTTAATTAAAGTAGATTGAAGTTAAGAGGCTGAATCTCACACTAGTACAACCACCTAAAAGTTGAAAGGTGTGGTTTAATTAGTCAAATACCACTCTGGTTAAATTTAGGCACACAATAAGAGCACCTTTAATTTGAGGTTGAAAAAGAACACTGTTCACACACGCTGAACAAAAATGGATAACAAGGGAAAAAAAGAACAAGGCCCCTTTTCTTCAATCTTCCATTGTTATATCACGTACAAGCATCACTACTTCACCGAATTCCGAAGGCAGTTAAAATGTTAGGAACTTTTGTCTTACGATCTTGTACACTTTAGCCTCCATGGATCACTTAGCATATTATGTTTCTCCCAGCCACTCTAATTAAAAATCCCCAAAATCAAATTATATATGATATATTCTAATAAGGCAAGTACGTATGTACGCGAAGTGTTATCCAACGGTCAAAAACGTAAAACAGACTACATATATAGAGAGACCGTCCTCAAATTAATATATTGGTATGTATCTGAATTTTTGATACATGATTCACCATCTGGATACATTTCATCTGCATTCTTTTGAAAAACTTCCCATTTGTGTGAAACATATTGATTGTACAGAAGAAATAAATGCATGGGCTTGCTACCAAAAAAAGAAAAAGGAAATTCAAAATCTAAGTTAATATGCCTCGTAACTCCATACATATCAATGTATATATAATTTATTGCAGTATAATACTCTATCTAGACCAAACAAAAGCATGATATACCACCCGCGGGAGTGAGCCTATCGATCAAAACCACTGTTAGTTAGATGCGTGATCATGCTTAGAAGACCAAATCCCCTCTTCAAGCTGAATAAAAACGCAATTCGTACCCGTAAGAGTTGCAATAATATTCATAAGTACTATAGACAGTGAATTCGTCAAAACTGATTATGTAATAATAGTTTAAGGGTTAAAAAACACACATACGGAAGTCCTGCCCTTAATAATCTTTGTTTATGCACTAATTAATAAGGCCAGACATACTTATAAGACTACATTATGATGGTTGACGTTCAGAAGCATGATGGAAAACTGGCATGGCAGAATGTTTATATGTACATAATTAAAGAAGAATAAATAATTGCATATTTGTACATCACATTGCACATCAATTGGCAGCATATATAAATGAGCCCAAGTTTAAAAAGAATTCATCAGAGCTGACTTTTAATCCTAGGTAACCAGAAGTTAATGTAGCTTCGTGGTAAATAATAATTACAGTAACAGAAGATAAACATTATGATGATTATAATTTACTGGGTGGATAGAACAGAAAACCTTTTCCTACCTATGTGTAAAAATATAAATGCTACATAGTAACATATGGACATGCAAACAAAAGAATCACGGTGATTTTGTCGTACAGGTTTGGCAAAGCTCGCCTATCATGTTCACGTTTTTAGGTCAAGAGGCTATGGACAATTCTTATTGGTATCGTATGAGTGCACCCCACAAAAACTGCCTTTTACTATCAAGTTAGGGGCCACTGTACGTTTTTGGGGTTAAATCCTGCTTAGCTGGTCCTTCCAAAATTAAACCCATACTTTATTTTTTAGCTAAGCAAACCCATCACTATTTTAGGCGAAAGGAAAAAGTCTTTCCCGAATCAAACCCATCACTGTTCAGCATTTTCCTTTAACAAGGAGGAATCACTTTGATTTCTTTTTCTTTTTTCATTGACTATAAATCATGAATTACGTGGCTCAATCTGAGCCGCAAATAATCCTAAGGATAGCATGTTAGTTCCGGAGGTGGGATCACCTTGCAGTATAGCCATCACAACAACATTAAGCCATAATTACCGTGCATTAAGAATCACTATCTAGCTATAGAGCTCTAGTTTTAAAATAATGTCATATCCAGGGTTTTCAAGTGAATAGATAGAGATTCGATCACAAGATCAAATAGTACGCACAGTAAAAAGTGTTTGGTGATTAGTTGTTCCCACTTTGGCTTAAAGATTTAAATATTAATTGGATGGAAAATCCATCATAATTCATTTAATTAGCATTTAATTATAAATACATGTTCTAGGGTTAGGGTTCGATGTACATATTCTTTAGAAAGTAAGCTTGAATTTCCTCTCTCTTCCTCACTGGTTTCTCTATCTTTCCCTTCTCTCTCTTTCTGATTTTGAGCTCATCGATAATTTGAACATAGTATTTGCAGGCAGGGCTAGAACAGAGGGATTTGACGCTGGCGAGATCATGAGGAAACGTCAAGTTGTGGTGAGAAGAGAGGAGCCAGTTGAGTGCTCAAACTCTTCGTCTTTTACTGTTAGGAGTGTGAGATATGGAGAGTGCCAAAAGAATCACGCGGCCAACGTCGGAGGCTACGCCGTGGATGGTTGCCGGGAGTTCATGGCGAGCGGCGACGAAGGCACAGCGGCCGCTCTGACCTGTGCCGCGTGTGGTTGCCACAGGAACTTTCACAAGAGAGAGGTGGAGACTGAAGTAGTGAGTGAGTGCTCTTCTCCTACCTCCAACGGCACTTGATGGATCGAGCACTCACTCCATTTAATTATATATCAATAACTAGTTATGGTATTTCATCTAGTACATGTTATGTTTGCTGGTTTGGTTTGCTTTTTTGATTGTTTGAATTTGGGGTTTTAATTATAATATACTCCTCTAGTCCTAAATATAGGAAATACTCTCTCTGATTCTAAATATAGGACAAAGTTTGTACGTAGTGCAAATTGTACTACAAATTTTATCATATATTTAAGACCGGAGGTAATAGTTTCAGTGCAAATTACATTACAAACTATGTCCTATGTTTAGGATAGGAGTGAGTTAGTATATATAGTGATGTTCTGGTCATAATATATATGAGTTTTAATTATCTTGTGTTGACACGCTTGTTCTGCTTTGTTTTAAGTGTAATACGCGTACTGGGTTTGATTGCCTTGTTGAGATAGCGATTCTCAATTCCAGGAATAAGAGGATGTTTATATATGTATATATATATGGGACAGATGGATGGAATTAGTTGAAGTAGTAGTTTATAGTAGCTTTTTAGTTTGTGTCTTTTCATAGTGTACTGAGTTTGATTAGGTTGAGGCAGAATCTTTGAGGCCACAACCAATACACGAATACTTCCACATCATATATATAACAATGGAGCTAGCTACCTTTGTTTTTGCGACCCTCTGTCCAACGTTTTGGTTTTTCTACCTATGTTAAATGCCGTGTCATCAGGACCTGATCTGATCTCATGATATAATATGACACTGTCTCTCTCTCTCTCCCTCTCAATTCTTCAATCACTTTTACTATATCATGCACGCTAGCTAGTTTGCCCAAGTGTGTGTGAAATCTTGTGTCGTGTAGACAAAGGTGTAAAAGCCACAATTTTAGCCGTTTCGATTATTGGCCATCACCATATATATATAGCAACATTTACCTACCTGACCAGCTAGGCTTTAATATTCTGGTGAAGTTAATGACAAAGTTCTCACCTTTTTTATGCACAATCGAAGACGCTAACTATAGGTTCAGTTAAGCTCCATATGTACTTCATATAAACGATCACTAAACCTCCAAGCTGGCACTAACTGGTGGTGTATGTTAGTTTGAGATCACTTTGAACACACAAACGGTCCACATGTCTAATCATGTTGGTTGTTGAAATAAAGAACATTTTATTAGCTACTTATTAAACCTTTAGCAAACTCAAAACTGACGAAAAGGATATTATACATAACAGAAAGATCATATCGCATAATATGCTTCATCAGTGGTGAGTGTTAATTATTTAGGAACAAAATGATTATGCTAAGCAACCAAGCTATAGCTCAGACTTCCATAAAACTCAAGGAGTTCAATAATTCTCACACGTACGATGGTTGAAAACCCTATATACGTTTAAAACCCTGAAATTATGGATGGAAAAAATAAGGATCAGATAGATGGTGATAATAAAAGCTTGGTGTCTGGTGCTGTGGGAAATGGCTAGAAGGGGAGGACAATGGTTGCGTAGGTATATATTTTGCATGTGAGATGTGTAAGCAAAAATGGAGATGTTAGGCTTTGGAGTATATATAGAGGAACGAACTTTCTGGTATACACAGGAAATCAGGTAAATGTCAATTCTGAAAATGCTGCTCAGAAGATGCATACCTTGTGCTGCTCCACACTTTATGAAATATATTGCTAAAGGTTTGTGTCTTATTTCTCCATTTTCTAATCCCAAATCTCTACTTTCTTCTACGATATAGACTCCCTTTAATGGTATAGCGCGGTAGGCTTTTGCCATGTTTCATTGGGGAAATTTTTTTCTGACACAAGTAATGAATTAGAGTTCCTAATTATGAATACTAAATTAAAGTAACTTAATGACACGACAGAATGCTCAAAAAATAAAATAAAATGTTGAGATTAAAATACTTTGAAATTTTGTCATAAGAGACTGCTGTCAAATTGAACAAAAATCACACACACAACGTAACACACGCTAATTAGATATTAAAGAAAACTGCATGACAACGTCAGCGGAAATTTGAAAACAACAAGAAAAAGTGCGAAACTCATTGAAATGATGAAAAATTATTTAGCTAAAAAGTAGCCGCCTCGAACAAGCAAATCCTAGCTAGCCAGAAAGGGATGTGAACATTTTTTTTGGGGGTATATTCTGAATGAATGCTTTATAGATGTGCTATGAAACTTAGATCCAACTCCTTCCCATTGAAAGTTACCGTTTCTTTCCTTTTCTTTTCTCTTCAGCCAGAAAAGTTATAGTCGTTTGAAGTAGAAGTAGTTATATATTTGTGTATATCTATGTATGTATGTACGTGTATGTATATATATATGTTGGTCTGTATGTTCTTCAGAATTCCTCAATCTCACAGCCAGTGTTTCTCCAAAACGTCGTTCAGTCATAAATATAAGATTCAATTGACTTTTTTAAGAGATTAAGAAAAGTAATTAAATTACTTTTAAGTATTTATGTTTATCATTTTTTCTCCAAACTAATTTATTTAACTTATAAATTGATAATAATTTAATTATACAAAGCATATGATATGGTTAAGTAACTTATTTAGCTTCGTTAATCTTTTTTTTTTTAATTTAATTAAATCTTATAATTAAGACAGGATATATAACACTAACATACAAACAAAAGTCAAAATGATTTTAAGCCTACAAGATTTTGTCCGTGAGTATACCACCAAGGAGAGACCACCTACAAAATCAAAAGTTAAAATTATTCGGCCGTTTTTAATGACGAGTCATAATCTATTTTAGATTCCTAATTTCCTTCGCTCGAAAACACATCCATGATCAAATCAATCTTATCAGTTTTTGCGGTCCGATGCATGATTCCATTACATGATGTAACTCCTCAATTTTGATAAGTTTCATGTGCTGATGCACGTGTTAGTGGAGCTTCCAAAATGAACAGCGCAAGTACATATGTTTATAAACACACAGTAATGGGATTTTCATACAGATATCATGAAGGATATGAAAAGATTCACTGATTTAAAAAAGCTGGTTTCCTTTCCAAGTTTCAAAAGTCAGGGTAACTATATCTTAGCTTTTCTGCATCACCCAGAGTCATATTATTCACAATTATATGTGACTGGTATAGTGGTTTAGTTGCCAACTATCTATATACAGTATATTGATTCTTGAAACAAACGTCTAAAAATCATAAGAAATAGAAAGATAAGCAGCTACTGGTATGTACCAATGTTGTTTTACACTGTATTTAATTTGAGCGGGGAAGAGAGATTTCGCCTTGTCCTTGGATCGTAGGTGAACCCAACCTCTTTCCTAAAATTTTCTTATATAAAAAAACAAAAAATTGAGCCGGGAAAAATTGTTTGGTATTGCATACATGTAGAGAAACGAAAATATATTAAATGGAGTAATTCTTGGGCGGCCAAACCAAGGAGGCGGCGGATTTAAAAATGATTGTTGGTGGTGAAATGGGCCAAAGGCAAAACGTCAGTGGTCATATCAGAAGAAGGGTGAGGCCCATGAAAGATTGTTAATCATATCCCAAACATCATTTACTAGCCCTGCTCCTGCCTGGGGACCACCAGTCCACCACTAATGACATTTCAGTATCTCTCTCTATTATTTAAAAATTCCAAATTTCCATGTTTTTTTTTTTTTGTGGGAAGTAAAATGCCCTTCCCTGCAATTGCTAGAGCCACCTTTAATTTCCTTTTTCCATTTATAAAAAAAAAAAAAAAATCCCGGTGAGGTAGTACCGTTTTTAAACTGAATCTTAAGAAATTGCAAAGGCCAGGCATTTTGATTTCCATTTCTCACTAGGAATTTTGTTCCCTTTTTTTGTTTATCAATTTTCTAGAAGATGTTAAAATCTTTCAATGTCATTTTCCCTAGCTTAGCTGCCTTAAACCACAATGGCCAGTCACATAATTGTGAATAATATGACTCTGGGTGATGCAGAAAAGCTAAGATATTGACCCAAAATTAAATAAGTAAATATTTTCATATCCTTCTTTTCCTGGATTCAACAACGTGTTTGGCAGATTCACTGGATAATGGAAGTTGCGTTCGTCAGGGCTATTATTGTTTCCTTGGTTTCGCTCTTCCCAATTTATTTTCGGGTTAAATTCATGAACCATACATGGTCTGCGCAAATAAAACAAGCGAGAGGAAAAAACAAAAGTGAAATTGACCCAAATAACCACTTGCCAGAGCCTCCAGCAGTTTTGGGCTCGGGTCCAGTACATATTTATGGGCCTGCTTCATAAGCTGGAATGACTTATAGTTACAGGCCCCACCCTGTTTTTTGTTGACAGGGCTTTGGGTCAATAATGGAGAAAAAGGAGAGAGAACGTGTTTGTGATCTTTTATGCAAAAAAAAAAAAAGAATGTTGCCAACATCTATTGAGAATAAGTTGTACGAGACTTGCTCTCTCTGAGCCATGTCATCGGTTCGAGGCGTGGTAATGGAGAAAATTGTATTAAGAGCTCTTCTCTCATAGCCGTAGGTCCGACTCAGGACAAATATGGATTAACGAACTAAAAAGTTATGATGTCGATGGGAATAAGGATAATAGGAATATGTTTAGGCAGAAGCAGAATGAATGGCGTGGAATAAAGGATAGTTTAATTTGGAGGGGAGGCCCGGAGGGTATGTATTATGTGGTCATATTTATGTTTCACCAAAGATAAGAAAACCTTATCTTAAAATTTAATAACTTTTCAGGCTAATAAAAGTAGTGAGTGAGAACTAATAAATCCAGGAACAATAAATTCAACGTGCTATCTTATAACAGTATTATTATTATTATAGTCTATTAGGGGAAAAATAACTTGCATGCCTTAAAAAATAAAACAAGAGGAGTATAAGAGTATGAAGGATGAGGGAGCGTATGGGCCTTGTCTCACCACTTTCACTTTCACTTTCACGTGCTCTCTACTCTCTAACATGTGAATGCCAACAACAGTACCCATTATGGCTTTCCTTATTGGGTCACACACCTCCTACCTTTCTTCTTCCTCTCACCTTTCCCTTCTCTTTTTACTCGTTGGATCATTAGTGATGTCTGTCTTCACAATAACGTTAGAGAGTGATGAGACACACTGATCTCCTACTTATTCTCATACCTCTTCATTCTAATTCATTCGCTCACCATCCTCCCACTTTATATCTTCCCGCTCTAAAAAAATGCAACTGATATTATATACACATGACTTGCTTACGATCATTGTGCTTTTACCCGCGTAAAAAGGAAACAACTCATTGCTCCCTTAAAAAGTTCACACATCTGCCTCTGTTACTTCATGGCACGGCTTTCCTTGCACAGTGAGTGCGAGAACAACCATTATGTCTTGGAGCTGAAAAGATGCCACAGACACAGAATATAACATGACCCCAACAGAAACACTCTCTCTCACACACAGAAGGATAATTAGTTCTAGAAATTAAATTAAGGACATGTCATGATGCGCGGTGATATATAGAAATAGATATAGAGATTAATCATGCCAACCCCTATCCCGATGATGTGCAGGGACGGAGGACCAGCATGTTAAAAATTAAAGAACGGTGATGAAACGGATCACGAGCTGATGCACAGGAGTATTAAGGATGGAGATAGTTAGAGATAAGACCTCAAATTATAATAACAATGGACCACCACATTCGGACTCCTTTAATATATCTGTATATACATGTACTGCTGTAAAATAATTGTGTGGTCCATTGTTGACCTTCCAGCGTAATTGGCCCTTTTCCATCTTCTTGTTTTGCTTGCTTTTCTATGGTATTCTGTCCCCCAGCTTTAAAACTCTCTCGGACAAAAAATTATTAAAGCCAAACAGTCCACCAAGATACAAATTCCTTAATTCCATCACAAGGCAGAAGAACAAACTAGAGGCTTGCCTGCCTATACCGTTATGCCAACTCAACAACAATTTGCATGCCAGTTGACGATTTACAGGGTTTTTAATGATGTCAGTGAATTATTTGTACTGACGGTGAAAACTTTGATAGGTAATTGAATGTGGTCAAGCCTTGATTTTCTCACGGCTTCAAGTCTTGAACTTCAACCTCCATTCCTGATGTAGGTGGACAAAGCCATGCTTCATGCTAGGGTTTTTAAAGTTGGTAGCTTTCTCTTTTTCTGCGCAACACAATAAAGGAGGGCCTATATATGTAGATGGATTAACATAATGAAATGACTGGATAACTTTCCTTACTTATTGGAGTTTTCTTGAAAATGACTCCGACCTAAGCTATGCACACACAATAATAATAATACTTACGCACCACCTTCACTACGCATAAGGTTAAAAAGAATCCGAGCACCTAGATTGTGCATATGATACTCTCTTGAGGAGACCCTAAAGTAGGCTACTAATTGGTGAGGGACGTACGCCCCTGTGAGAATCCAATGAAAAATAGCCTAAGACACAGACCTTTTGGGCCTCAAAAGCTTGAGATTACAAGGATTACGGTATGGGAGCACATGGAGCATGTTAGTGAAGTGAACCCCAAATGAGGCATTTCAAAGCACAGGGTTTAGTCTCATTCAATTACAGGAAAATTAGGTTTACAGCTACATATGTCGTTTGGTTTCTGTCTTTTTTACATTTTCTTTGATCCGCTTTGGCAGATTAGGAGCATCTATTAAACCCACATTGAGAGATGAAACGTGTTTTCGTACTCAATTGCTTGGAGCAGTTATAGTTAGGTTGTTTCCATCACATGGATTAGCAAAGCCCACCTCCTCTCTGCTCTGATCCGTCAATACGTTAGAGTTGGAAATTCAATTACCCTATACTTTGACCAAGTATACAGCAACATTTTACAACGATTATTTATAATAAGTGACAATCTATTTGACGACAAATTATGTTGCCAAATTCTCTCGTTAATCCACTGTTTTTTAGGGCTAATGAATGATAAACTTGTTGGTTTTTTCTATAATTTATGAAATAGAAAAGAATGCATATGGGATATTGCAACGTTTAACTGGAAACAGGGTTAAAATTCTATTTATAGTCATAACCACGCATGTACATCCTACACTATACACGAGGGACACATTTGAACTGATAATAATAACAATAAACAGTAGCACACAGAGAAAGGAGGGAGTAAAAGCCAAAGTGAATATGTGAAAAGCCACATGGAAGATAAGAAAGCAAGATATGGTAAAAAAGTTGAAAGAAAAACAAAATGGCTCATCTATCTAATCAGAGTAATATAGGGAGTCACATCAAATGACACACACTGGTGTAATATTCAGAGGTAGGGGACATAAAAGTTGGCTTCACTCCACATTGATGTTAACCTCAACCTCTCCTTATTTGCCTTAACCCCAATGTTAAGCAACCCGGTCCACTGCATTATTAAAGATAACAACGCCGCACCTTCTCTTACATTACATTTCCCTGCTTAATCCGTAATAAGCCTTCCACTTTCTGCTCCATGACACCGATCTCGTATAACGAGGATGGCTTTGTAAATTTTGGAATCCATTAAGGTTCCTCATTTATACCCATTTCTTCCTCACCCTGTCATCATAATAATAAGCTAACACACTCCCTCATAATATATTGAATAGATTCCTGATTTTGTCCGTTTAAGGAACCCACCCCCATGCCTCCAATTAAATTCGCTTGATTATAAAGTTGAAATTCGCAGACGATTCCTGTTTCACTGTACTATGTATCCATACATGCATGTGCACAGGAGAGAGAGAAGGTGACCATATTCTCTCACAGTGAGTTACTGTTGTATTTAGTGGGAATTTGAGACGATGCCCATCGCTATCTTGCGAAGTTCCCATATTGTCCCTGTTTTCTTAAGGGCCAATCAAGGACTAAGGACGACCCAGCCCATGCCTGGCTGGTTAGGGGCACCAATACAAGATTACTGACCTCATCATCAATGACCAAAACCGTAACAAACCCCTGCTGTGGACCCCCATTACCATGTATTCAACCAGTAACGTGAACCCGCTACCAACAAAAGCACACCCATACCGTAGGTGGTGACCAACAGGTCAGAGAATTCTTGGTAATACTATACAGTGTACCACCCTCTCCGGTCATTATCCTACTAATGCAAGATTAATAATATAATTTTAATTAAAAGATTATCTTACTTCCCTCTTAAATGGGCGTGCCCCAAAGTTATCTTCAACAGCACGTTCAATTAGGTTATGTGATAATCTTGTCTCAACTTTAAAATAATGGGATTAGGATTCCCCCTAGCTATGTACAACCCAACGAGTCTCCACTTCTCATTGTAAACGCCACAGAACAATTTGTGCAGGAGGAATGCGTGCTTCATTAGAAAGAATAATTAAAAGCATTACAAGGTTTCTTTTAGGATCACCAGCCACATCACCATTGCTCGCTACAGTATTCAAGCTCTTATGTAAAGTTAAACCTGATCTATTTGATTCAATCAGATTACGAAAAAGATTACCGTTTCATATGCACTATCCTTAATAGAATACGATTATGATGATTTCGTTTATGCCTCTCTTTTCTCTTGGGTTACTTCATCGTGGAATTTAAAATAGTATCAGGAACAGCAGCCCATGGCTAAAGCAATAAAATAGCGCAATTAATCACAAATCGCCTAGCCATCTTCTGAAATCCACGCGGCCAAACTTTCTGCCTCTTTCTCCAGGACACAACTTCTGAAGAAAATCATATTCTCTCTGACCAGAGAAAGAGAAAAAGCGCACCATGCTTTTCCACCTTCCCCTAAAGAAGAGAACATCAAATAATCATACTGCGAGTTCACAGTTCATAATCCTCTAAAGCTCCTCCAACAAAACCCAACCTTGCACGAAAGCTTGAGCAAGAAGGGTGACAAAAAATCATCTCGAACACTACTACAGCTGAATTTACCACTGATCAGCATAAAGAAAAGGTGAAGCCAGTAAATAATTAAAATTCTCTCTGGAGATATCAATCTCAGCCATGTTAAATATCCTGAAGAAGTTGAATAGTTGATCATGATCATCTCATTGATAAAATCTAAATTAAAAGTGAAAGAAAAGAAACGACTAATCAACCGGCAACGGTCTTACTCTAACAAATTATTTTATCACCCTCCTTTCTTCGATTCTTTCATCCTCCACCAAAGATTCAAGAGGACGAGAAGGACCCATTAGTACCAAGGTTTGCCCCACTATTATCGTTGGTAGCGAAAACGTGGTTGTGGTGATTCGGATCCTCCGCGCTGCCGTTGTCGTTGTTGGCATGGATTCCGGCGGTGAGGGCTTGAGGGTCTTGCTCTAGAGCGTTCCTACCATCATTATTATTATTATTATCAGCATCTCTCTTGCCCAAAGTGTTCTTGTTGTTGTGCATCCAAACCTTAAACACTCCCCTGTCAATCCCAACCTCATTGCAGAATTCTTGAACCAAATCTTCGTCCCTCTTCTGCATCTTCCACCCCACCCTCTCAGCGAAATGGTACATCTTTTCCTTCTGATCCTGGGTGAACTTGGTCCTGAACCGCTTCCGCGCATTCGGGCTCGGCGTTGTCAGAAAGTTGGCGGGAGCAGCCGCGCTCTCCGGAGGAGCATGAATCCCGGCGGCAGAGAGAGCCAGAAGCATATGGGGTGCGGATGGGTAGTACGATGAGGAGATCGGAGGTGGCGACGCTGAATTGGGACTTCGATTGGAAACCTGGAAAGGCGGAGGCGGCGGTGGATGGTGTCGATGGTGAGACTGATACTCAATGACGTGGGTTGTGGAGATAGGCTCTTCGGGCTCGCGGCGGTGGAAATTGCGGTGGCAGCCACAGGCGGCGCATTTGATGGAGCTGGGGTCGGCGGGGTTGGCGGTGGGAGAGGCCATGAACTCGCCACAACCGTCGAGGGCGTGACCTCCTAAGCTGGCTGCATGGTTTTTCAAGCATTCCTTGTAAGTGACAGGGAGCGGGTGGGTGGGGAGGCGGCGGTGGTGGTGGTGGCGCTTGAGGACACCGTTGGAGAAGGACAAGGGCTTGGCGGCGGTCTGGATCCGGGTCGGAGTTTCACTGTCATGTTCTGGGGATTTTGTACTAGTAGGAGTATTCGTTGCGGTGGTCGTGGTGTTGGTGTTGGCGATGGAGGGCGTTAAGTCCATGGCTCAAACATCTAGGGTGGCAACAAAATTAAATCCTAGCTTTTAAGAGGTTGTTAGGTTTAGGTGTTTATTCAGATTACAAATATCAGAATCAGACTTCATAAAAGTTGCAGTGTTTTTCTCGGGACATCAGAGGGAAGTGAGAGTGGGATGCGGCAGCCGAAAAGAGAAGAGAGAAAGAATGGGCACTTTTGGAAGGTAGCGAAGGAGAAAGAAGAGAGGAGAGCCAGGGAGATGGCGAAGAAGCCCCAGAGTGAAGACTGTTGATAACAAAAAATCTCGGTTATGGGGTAGTCCTTCTTAACCACTAGGAATTTTAACCCTGGTTCTAATCCGTGGTTAAGTTAGTGACCCCACATGGGGTTAGATGTGAGTCATAAATATAGCCCTCCCGTTGGAAATGAAAAAAGAGAAATGACCCCCTGCTTCATGGTTACTACTTGAAAGCAAGTATATAAATACTAATACTCGGAGTACTGCAACTGCGACACAACAAGAGCAGTGTCTTAATTAAGCATAAGAAGCGAATTAAAGGGGTGATTAAGGCAGGCTTTGGGGTAGCATAGCATGCAAATGGGAGGACCTGCAACTTCTGAATCATCCACTGTAACCCAACTTAATATGTCAAGTTGGCAGTCAAGGACGGGACGGCACAGCTTTCACAGTAAATCATTGAGGTTGTTTTTCTTTAATTTTTTATTTTCTTACGCCTAGACAAATTTATCCCTCCCCCACGGCCTATTCCTATAAAGCCGGTGGCAAATTCGGGAAATAGGAGTAGGCGTCAGCCGAAACGTTTCGGACAAGGAGTGCATCCATCCAAGGTATCTTTGTCGGCAACGGAGAAATTCGCAGAAGGAAGAAGGGTGGGACTCAAAACGACGCCGCTTTCAAGCCTGCCCAACAAGCCCCGACAAAAGAAACACGTCCTGAAAGGCTGAAACGGTACCGTAGAATAGGAGGCCTCCCTTTTACTTTTTAGGGGTGATGTGACCGAAATGGCCTCGGGCGTTGGGGCAGGGGTACTACTACTACTACCAACTTCCAATACTCACGTTCCGTTTTGCGCAACTGAGTTCTGAGTAGTACATTGAATTGGGATCATTCGTCAACCATAATCATAATTAATTAAGCAGTAAGAGGGGCCACCCGAATCACACGACACGTGTACTGGGAGTGCCACGTGTGATCGGGCAAGGTGTTTGTTTGGTGCCGCGCGGGGTGTTCCCGGGGATCAAAGTCAAAAATAATAAAATATATCACTCTGATCCTATTTATAAGTACAGTTTGACCAAAAAATTTGGTCCTATTTATAAGTCCAGTTTGACCAAAGAAATGAGATTGTGACAATTTTGTCCATATTAATGATGATGAGAGAGATTGACTAGCTATGTTGGGAAGAGAAAAAGATGAGAAATGTTTGACAATAAATTTTAAAAGGTACCCATTCATAAATGAGGGTAAAGTTGGAAATTTGCTCTATAATCATTGAGATACATAACTTTCCTTGGTATGTGAGATTTGGTCAAACTGGACTTATAAATAGGACCAGAGTGGTAATTAACAGAGTAAGGAGGCATGAAATGCTAGTAGGAAGACTGTGAAATGCTACAAGGCAAAGAAAAAAGAAAAGGAACACTGCGAAATACTCCCTCTGGTCCTTATTATAAGGCACCAACTGCTCACTTTTTTTGTCCTTATTATAAGGCACCAACTACCTCTAAATATGAGTTTTTCCAATTTTACCCTCATTTTTAATGCTCCTCGAAAATGATGAAT
This sequence comes from Acacia pycnantha, assembly GCA_025563575.1. Classification (NCBI taxonomy): domain Eukaryota; kingdom Viridiplantae; phylum Streptophyta; class Magnoliopsida; order Fabales; family Fabaceae; genus Acacia; species Acacia pycnantha. The sequence goes on along the minus strand of JAMWYP010000015.1, from coordinate 11,789,320 downwards.
TATCATCAGCTACACTCTACAAATATGGAGTACTCCCAATGGACATAATTCTCTCTCCCAAATAGCCATTAAGTACAACTCTGCTCAAAAAACGTGGACGGTAGGAGTAATATTCCTCAATTAATTTTTCATCCAATGGCTATGTTTCTCTCTCTCCCAAATTCAACTTCTCATTTCTCTTTCTCTCTGATGCTTTGCCTTCCAAAAAAAACGAACGGAGAATTTCTCTTCTCAGCCATCTCTCCCTTTTCTCCCTTTGTACTCATTTCTCATCTAATATTGACAATGGAAAACGGTGAACACGATGACTGCAACGGTGAACTTGAATATGAAGGTACTGCTAAATCTCTGTTTTCTCAAAAAACAGAGGAGGAAAAAACTGAAGGTCTTGACTGTAATCGTGGCCTGTTTAATTTCGTTGTGTTTTATCTACCCAAGTTTAATTCCATTTTGGGGGTTTGTTTTAAAAAAATTACTTTGACCGCCACTTTTTTTCGCAAAGTTTTTACTGACTGTCAATATTTTTTACTGACTGTCAATATGACTTGAGGGAATGAGAGCTTCAAAAAAAATGGGGCATTCCAAAAATATGAAAGTTTGCAAAAAAAAAAAAAACAAAGAACTGTGCAAAAATATGGCAGTGGCACCAAAGTGACGTTTGGACTAGCTTGTTGAGTACCGGTTGCGCAAAACAAAATGGGGAGAGAGAAAGGAGAAGTGAGGGACAAAATCTGACATAATAGTTTTAATTTTAAATTTGTATTATTAAAGCAGGGGTAAACATGAAAATATTTATGAACTGAACTTTTTTTTAATGACTAAACTGTCCTTCCTTGGTTGAAGAGAAATACCAGTAGCAGTTGATGCCTTATAATAAGGACTAGAGGGAGTAGGGTAGAGTGAAAGAGGGCACTGATGGCAAAAACAAAAGAAGAAAAAGGGCACTGACTTTGAAGCATGGTGTAGTCTTACACGGCAAATCAGAGAAGCTCAGATCAAAGTTTGCTTGTTTTATTTTTTTTTTCCTTGAAAAATACTACAATCTCCTTGCATCCTTAATATACTGTAAGACATGTTGATTTTTTTTAAGAAAATGTTAAAGAAGTTAAATAAATTATTTAATTATTATATATGTTAAGTATCATTAAATTATATATTATTTTTGAAATAAAAATAATAAATAAAAATACTCTAAAATAAATTATTTAACATCTTTAATTTTAATAAAAAAAATGAAAAAAATGAACTATGTGAATGGGAGGTACTACCTCCGTCCCTAATTATAAAAGCAATTTAACCGATTTTGGGAGAATTAAGGAGAGGAGTTAAATTAGTTAATTTTACTCATTTTCCTAAAATGTCCTTATATAAATTTAAAATGACACAAGTTGCCCTAATTATAAGTGTTTCTAATTTGTTTTACGTTAGATATCCATGACATATTAATTTATATATGTATATTAGTTGTTTTTTATATAGTCATGTGTATACATATAGATCTAATTTTCTTTCCACTCGCTTTCTAATTGAAATAATGGTCTTGCTATATAAACATATATGTGTGTGTATATATGTGTATACATATAGATCTAATTTTCTTTCCACTCGCTTTCTAATTGAAATAATGGTCTTGCTATATAAACATATATGTGTGTATATGTGTATACATATAGATCTATCTACATATATAGAGACACACACCCATATATCTACACACACATATATGTTTATATGTGTGTGTGTTCACACATATATATATTGACACAAATATACACATATATGTAAACATACATATATATAATGCTCCTAATAATAAGTATAAATAGGGGTATTATAGGAAAAAATTGACAAAAGTTAAAACTTGTTCTTATAATTAGGACCAAAACTAACTCCAAAATTTGTTCCTATAATTAGAGAGTGAGTAGTATTATATGAATTGAATAATTTAGGGCGGGGTGAAAAGGAGAGAATAATTTGGGGGGAGGACTGAGGAGGGGGGTGACGTGAGCAGACCAATCATGGAGGAGCAAAGGTTTGATCATGGAATGGCGTGTAAACAAGCATTGCATCGAAACTCACAATCAAGTAATCAAAACCCCGTCGTAAATTTATTGTCAACACTCAATACAGAGACAGGGAGCTTCTTGCTCCTGCTGGGTTCGTGATAATTGCGTTTTTTACCCAGCCGTACCAAACAAGTTAATCAGGCCAGCAAATTCCCAAATACTATTTTCTCATATCCGAATTATAAGATAAAATTTATATTACAAACTTTATTATATAATTAAAACTGGAGTTAGTACTAATTATGATTAGCTAATTTGTGGGTGGAGAGAGAAAAGCATGTGTTGCCCACTGATTTTTAGTGGTAGCTGTTTTGAAAAGCCGAAGTTTGTGGATTAAGCTACGTAAATAGCCTCTTAATGATCATTTTCTTTCATCACGCTAATTACCCCGAAGGCTCTCGTCTCAATTTCATTCATTATTCAGTGTCAGTTCTCACCAACCCACCTGCAATTGCATCGTGGCAGTATTTTCCTTTTAAAAGAAAACACACTTGTCCTCGATCGTTTCTCCCAGTAATGACAATTAGGGGTAAGCAAATCAAAACCGAAAACCGAATCGACTAATTCGGTGTTCGGTTTTTTCCTGTTGTTCGGTTTTTGCAAAAAAAAAATCGGTTAAAACCGAAAAACCGAATTTTTTTAACTTTTTTGTTAAAAAATCATAATTAATTCTACAAAAATCGTTTTCGAGTGCTTCAAAATTCCTCATGACTCTTGACATGTCTATTTTCAAGGAAAAATATTCCCAGAAGCAAGAAAGTCATGGATCATTCCCAGTTTAATATTTTCTCAACGCTGCCCAGTTTATAACTCCATAAATAAGGCTTAACTTCAAAATTATGTTACTACTTGTGTAGAACTCAAAATGCTACATAATTTATATATTTAGAAAGCCCTATATGTCTACTTTATTCATGTAAAATTTCATAACTTTATGTAAAATTCGGTTAAACTGAATTAACCGAAAACCGAACCGAAATATTTCGGTTTTTTCGGGTTTTTCAGTTTTCGGTTTGGTTTTTAAAATACCCATAATTCGGTTTTTACCAAAAAACCAATTGCACAGCCCTAATGACAATTTCCTCACTCTATTATTTTCCGCTCAATAATCTTGCAATGCCACCATAGTCCAGAACGAGGCCTTCATTGGGATAGAGCCCAGAGAGAGCTTCGTTCCTTATCTTTCAAGGGACAGGGGCATCATTCAAACAATAAAACAATGATGATTCAGGCCATCACAAATTTTTATTTTCAACTGACAGAGTTGTCAATTATTACGAACAACACATTATTTAAGTTTCAATTCTCATTCTCATCTTACCATTAAAACTCCTTCTGATAGTTCTTATATTTACAACTACTATAATTATTTTGGCGAATATGTGAATTTAGCAATGAATAATACTACTCCCTCCGGTCCTAATTATAAGACAACATTATAAGTTTTATCAATTTCTTTCTAAAATACCCTTATTTTATTCTCTCAAGTATGTTTGGTTTTTGATGAGTATATATATGTGAGTGCATAGACTCTTCTAATTAATGAAACTTTTATATATGTGTGTGTCTATATATGTATGTGCGTGTGTGTTTACACACAAATATATATAGACACACACATATGTGTGTGTGTTTGTGTCTATATATGTATATGTGTGTGTGTTTACACACAAATATATATAGACACACACATATGTGTGTGTGTGTGAGTCTACACAGAAATATATATAGACACACACACATGTGTGTGTATAAATATTTAAATATCTATGTGTGTGTCTGTCAATATATGTGTGTGTACATATATAAACACACACACACACATACATATATATCTATGTGTAGGCATATGTATGTGTGTAGATATATGCACACACATATATATCTATATGTATGTATGTATACATACACACACACACATATGTAAATATAGTAAGACCATTATTTCAATTAGATAGCATGTAGAAAGAAAAATTTTAGGTTGGAGAGATATGTAGTAGAAACTATTGATTCACTTTTACTTATATCATTTTAAATTTATATAAGGGCATTTCAGGAAAATAAGTAAAATTAACTAACTTAACTTCTTTCCTTAGTTTCCACAAAATCGGTTAAATATGTCTTATAATTAGGACCGGAGGACTATTTACTTTTGGTGCAAAGAGTAGACATAGATAATTTATTTAAGAGCAGAAATAACAATATCATTATTGAGACTTAACTTCGATTACTTTTTGTAGTATAAGATGAGTCTTCTCTCTCTATTATTTTAATATTTTTTAATAAGAAAATATCACTTAGACTCCATGCAAACAACTTTGTTTCAATTAACCCTAAAAGATTCTAAAATTTCATGACACTCTCTTTGGTTAAAATTAAATTAAATTTTGTCAGTAAAAAGACAACAATACATTTTTTTTTTCATAAAAACATTTTGAAGATAAATAAAGACATTTATTAGTTTTAGTCTTATTTAATATATACTCCATCATACGAGCACACAATTAACACAGAATGATAAAATTGTAGAGTATTATAAAGAGACATACATTAAGTACTCATCAGTATAAACCAGAGCAGCTTCTAACCTAGCTGGCTTTTATGATTAAACTAATGGGAAAATTTATCTCAGGACCCAAATAACCAAAAAAATAGAGTGCCATACTTTTTTTTGACATATACTGATTTAGTTATATGTTAATGTTCTACTAATATATATAGTTGTTAACTTTTATGAAATAATACAAGAAAAGACCCTATAACTTTTTTTGACATGAGACTTTTTCTTGAAAACTTTTTAACAATTTTTTACTAATTCCCGTACGTTTCATGGGTGAAAATATATTTAACCTAATTAGAACATGATCCTGTGTTGCCAGTACCCTCCTTGTACTCTACTCCAAAGCAGGGTCGATTATAAGGTGAAAGGCCACTAATTAATTAATGTCCATGAAAGGTAAAATTGTGACATCTAAGTTTTATCTATAAGAGAGTATGTGGGTCTTGTTAATTAAAAGGTTGAAAATGAAACTTCACGTTTGACGTGGACAGCACAGTGAATAAATCCTGAACCCCACCTTCTTTATATCAAGACATCCAATATTAATATTAACATTTCAATATCTACCGCATTAATACACGAACCCTTCTCTTCTTTTTTTTTTTTTACACGTAATATGATTACAAACTGTGGTATGGTAAGAAGCTCCAGGCTCAATGATTTTTCGGTTAGTCAACTTGCTACATACCTCATTAATAATGCATGTAGACCCAACAAAAATATAATCATCCCTTCAATAATTGCTATGTTTGTGGTCTTCGAATTTCTCTATTAACTCCTTTTTAAAAATAAGAAAGAGAAAATAATAGTAGTATGTGTGTGATGAACCCAACAATAAAATCATGAAGCTACGTACGCCTACAGCTCAAAAAAAACAAAGAGGGAAAAATTGATAATTATTAGCGTGTTAATTAATTAGGTGTGGGATGGAGGGATGGCTTATGACTGAAGAAGGAATGGGAAAAAGATGAAATGTCGATCTCAGGCGAAAGTGAAAAGCAGAAACTGAAACACGTGTCTGCCTCTGAGAGACCAAGAAGCTGCCAAACCATTTTTATTTTTTTCCATTTTAATCGTAACATTTGTAAAGAAATAGTACTGCAGTTAAATATATATATTATAATTAAGATATGAAATAATGATTAAATCATCTAATATTTTAATGCAAAACAGCATTAGTACTTTACCACCCCAGTCTTTGTCTGATGTGGCATCCCAAAATAAACCACCAAAGAATGGTAAAAGATAAAAACACTTATTTTGTCCTATTTCCATTCTGGAATTAAAACGAGTCATCGTGGGGTTAATAAAGAACATCCTGCGGTTATTTAGCTGTTAAAGTACAACGTTATCAAAAATTGAAAGAGACTTTCTATTTAAGTACTCTAATTAGTTTGCTTAATTGCACGTTGTGGAATTATACTATACTGGTATTTCCTTAATTTTTTAAGGGGAGCTCATCATCAAAAGCAATGACGTGCATTAATTGTTTTGACTTTAGAAATCCCAAGTACTTGAGGGGTAGGAAGGAATCAAGCGATAGACTCGTAGCTAGTTTGATTCATTTTCACTGTCTCTCACTTTCATTGTCGGGGATTTCTTGCGTCGGCAAAACACTCACTAATTTGCGGTTTATCACTTATAATCCCGTGGAATTGACAACTAAAAGACAAGAAAACAAACAGTGAAACCCCCCATTATGGAGATAAATATTAAATATAGACTTCGTTTTCTTCCCATGCTAGAATAAATATTGGAGCTAGCGTAGTAGCGTTTGACTGTAAACAATGGATTACAGTTTTGCACTGTTTATCTGGATAGACCCTATATCTATAGCCCGCAGACTTGTTCGTTAGTAGGGGTATCTAAATTTAAACTACTACTATAATTTTTGACTCTGTGTGACCATCAATTAATCAGGTCTTTGAAAATTTTAAAAAATATATGTAAAAAGTAAAAACACGACAATGAAAGCACACATAATATTTATAATTATGCGCAGAAGTAACAAACATGTTTGGAAGGTCGAAATTAGAGCTTGTTTGAGTTGGCTTTTTCTTAAATGACCTTTTAACCAAAAAACGAAACCATTTTTTAAGGAAAAAAAAAAAACTCACTGGACTTGCTTTTCATAGTCCCGTTTGGTACGCTGAATTCGTATGAGGGAATCGGAAGATGACTAATATCTTCCCACTGGAAAAAACGATTTGGTGCGCCTCTCTCCCGGAATACTCATTTCCCGCCTGCGCCATCTTCCCAATACGATGGGAAAATTGAATCCTTCCAAAACTGGCGGGATAGTGGTGAGTTCTCGGGAGAGTGAAATTTCTTGACATAAAAGCCCTGTAAACAATGGAGAAGGATACACCAAAAAAAAAAAAAAAATAGAGCGCCACAGATTCAGATTTGATCATTCCTTCCTACGCCTTCCTTCTCCATTTCCGTCACTGTCGACTCTCACCTTCTTTATCATCATCACCAGCGACATTCCTTTCTTCCCTCACCCTCCACCACAGCTGCGATAGATCCGACGTCAAAAGCAGAACCAGAGCATCGAGGAAAACATACAACTTCGACTCTCTTCCATCATCTTTGTCGTCTTCTTCCTCTCTACTAAGCACCGTCGCCGAAGAAGAAAGACTAGATCACCACCGTCGGCTTCCTCTGTTTCTAAATTCTTCTCAACCCTCTGTTCTTTCCATTTAAACTGTTCCTTCATCCATTCCTCTACGTGCGTCCTGTGTTCTTGTGATTTGGTTTTCTGTCAGATTTTACGTTCGAATGCAGGCAATTGGGTGCCTATTACGTTCGAACATAACGTCTTCGTTTGAATGTCCGAACAAACAAAGGAGGGCATTTTAGGAATTTCACCTCACCTTCCCACTTAACCAACAATCAATTCTTCATACCAAAAAATTCATTTTCCTTCAACTTAAATTCCTTTCTTATGTCTACCAAACAGCTCAACTTTTTAAGTTCTTTCCCAATCTTCCCTTTCATTCCTTTCCCTCCTTTAAGTTCATTTCCCTCCTTAAATCTTCCCTGTACCAAACGGGCTCTAAGTGTATAATGTGGGATGGAAAATTGCCATGGGACTCATATCATCACCACTCCACTGTCCTGTCACCCCATTATGTTTGTACCTTTTATCTACTTCCTCACCCTTTGTCTTATTTTGACTTGGTGGAAAAAAAAGAAGCAAGAGATATCTATTTTTTTTTACCAAAATATATATTCTTAAACATTAGTTTGCTAAAAAATATTTGCTGGCCAAAAAATGTTGGAAAAAAAGTAATTCTAATTTTAGAAATATAATGTTATTTAGTTAAAAAACTTAAGATTATTATTATTTGTAATTTATATAAAGATATATCTACTTAAGTGTTATTCCTACTTAGTATTTACAATTTTTTCAATAATATATCAATTATCAAATTATATTCATTTGATAAAAGCTCATATATTTTCCCGTCATTTTCCATATAAACTTGATTTTTAAATAATAATCCAAACAATTTTTAATTTTAAAAAATTATTAACTTCTGTCACATTCAATCTAGATATAAATCATATTTACAATCTAACTTATATCCTATCTTAAGTTTGTAATAATCAAATTGAAAAAAAAAAAAAATCCACTTCTACTACCGCTAATTAACGGACCTTAAGTGTGTGCTTGGGATGACATGTAGCCATCATCCCAAAAGTTCTTATTTACATAAATCGATACAAGATTCTTTTTATATACTTATCTTGAATTATAATTGAGAAGTTATTTTTAAAGAGTCTAATGGTTATTTCAAACAGGAAGAAAACCGGAAAAGTAGAGAATCCAGTGTCGAATGGATTCGTCATGATGCAGAAGAAAGAAAGCAGCAAAAGCAATGGAGGTTCAGGGGTTACAGGGCACGAAAAGGGTCTCTGTGTACATTATACTTACATAACTTATGGTGGTCTTTCTCTCTGAAGAAATCAGAAATGGAAATAAGAAACTGAGCTAGCAGCCACCAACTCCAAATTATGTTGTACCGCACTTGTGTTTGTGGCGAGGGTGCTATAACATGTGGTGTGCCCTACCAGACAGGAACTAGCTAGGTATATAGCCATGTATTGAAGCTAGGGTTCTTTGATTTCATGGTGTAGAGAAATATAATATATATCTCAATCCTATATATTCTGATAGGCCCCTCCTCCTTCAATCGCCATGAATGCATCATTCACACACACATATATATCAATTCAATTATTGCAAATTCTCGTTTATATATGGCCCATATATCTCCACACAAAACGCCACATTATATTCACCCATTTGCACGTACGCCCTTCCTTCTCTTATATTTCATTTTCATTCTTCGCTTTCGCTTCTACGTATATTTCAACTTCAACCCTTTCTTTCTTTATTTTGATCCCCTCTCAGAGACATTAATTTCATCTAATAGTAACAGTCATCGTCTTCAATAATATAATATATAATATATATTGCTGACCGACCCTTTTCTTTCAAGGATAGGAACTTTTGTGGTTTTGTTTTGCCTTTTTTTTTTTCTTCAATGCGTCCACTTGATATGTACAAAGCAGGTTTCTCTCGCGGAGAACCCCCACCTTGTAGCTATATTCTAAAAACCAAGTTGGCGCAAGATCAGAATGAGTCTTCACCTACTTATCTTTATGCTTCAAATAAATTTCCTTGTTAGCGGCATATTCTATTTTAAACGTATTTTTCACTGTGTTTACCTTTGATGGTTTGTTGTTGTATACGTAAACCCACTCTTCTTTATGACCCACTTATAATCTATTTTTATAAGGTATATTATATTTATATTCTCTCTCTTTCCGATAATATTTATACACTCACTATCAAGTTGTATCAACTCCAACACAGAGCTCAAGGCTCCCGCTGCCTCTCATTTGCTTGATAATCTCACCCTGTATACATAGAGATTAAAGCAATCTTTCTACCAGATCAACCATTTAATAAGATAAAAATTGTCAGTTTTAAATTGAATAAAAGCATCCTTTGACTTCTCAAGTTCATAGGAGAGCAACAGCCGTCGTTGACGTTTTCCACACTGATCTGTGTTTTCCCCGTGTGTCTCTCATTCTATATCAATTTTTTAAACAAAGAAGATCAAGCTGTGGCAGAATTAAACGTAATGGTAGATAATAAAAGACGATGAACAGTGGAAGAAAAGAACATGGAAAGATCGGGGAGAAGAAGTGGCGTTGTACTTGGTAAGAGGTCAAATTCATTCATTCCCAGAAGTGAAAAGAACAAAACAGAAAAGGCAATGACAGCTGTGTGACATATGTGGGCCTCACCCAGCGAGGGGCCTAAATTGGCCTCCATTCTCTCATTTAATAATGGCATCTGACAATTCTACCTAACTCTGCTTATTAAGTCGCGTACAGATTTCACCAAGTTGGAAGTTCAATTCCGATTATAATGACAAGGTCGGTTTCAGATTACATATCTCAAGCGAGAGGGATTAAATGATTAATAAAGTGAAGTAAGCTCCTAGTGTTTGTGTATTGGATCGTGTAATGTCATTATAACAACTGGCAATTTTGTTGTGTGCTTTCCTGCCTATCATACACACCACCTCGCTAGCCTCCCCCCACCACCCTTGTTTTTTTATGAGTTTGTTTGAATTAGAGTTTAAGAAGTATGTTCCTATAATTTAAGATAAAACTTCTCTTATATACGTACTTTAAACAATGTGAATCATGTTTGAATATCAGTTTCTATCGGTAACTCAAACATACACTATTCACCTTCACTGACCTCTTTATCTACCCTCTACTTTTTCTCCCTAGAGATCAAACATTCTGTTCTATTCCTCTTCTAGTTCAAGTATTCATTCCATTCTCTGAAGTCTGAATTGTATTCCTTTTCTTCTGGGCAAAACAGACTACAGGAAAATTTACAAAAATAAAATTGAATTAAATGAGGGGTCCTTTAGCTTTCTTGCTCACTTATTTAGGTACCTCCGAGCAAAGAGCATGTTGCGACCAAAGCCCACTTCGCTCGCAGAAGTTGGGTTCTCTGTTTCGGCTGGCATGGCTGTAATTGGGTTCAGAAAACATATTTTGTAATGTTTTTTCTAGGGTGTAAAATTGGGTGTTTCTCCTGTGTTATGAAAAAAAGTCCAAATACATATAAAAAAAAAGTCCAAATAGATGAATCTGTTCTGAAACTATCGAACTGTCTAATATGCTTCGAGATATATATATTGATAGGCCTGTTGTTTTTCAATGCATTATCAATATTTAATGTGTGTAATTTAATGAACGGCAATAAAGAATGATTGTATGCTTCTACATTTAAGCAAAATGATTGTTTTTTTTTTTTTGATACATAAATTTTTAGAAAAGGGGTTGGGTTCACCCACAATTCAAGGGCAGGGCGAAATCTCCCTTCCTCCTAGGTGATACCGATGTTGGGCAGGGCGAGCCGTCTATTACCCTTAGGCGTTAATCTAGGCATCTAGGAGCTAGGATGCCTCCCCCAGCGCCTTGACTAACTCCAGGATCGAACCCCATTCCTTTGGTGGGAGTGTCCGACCCCTTTGCCAGTTGAGCCCAAGGACGAGGGGTAAGCAAAAGGATTGTTGAAACAAAACACTGCCCCTTCTGGTGTTTGGGTTGATGAAATATTTCATTAACAAATTGTTTTCACTTAGCATAGTGGAATTTAACAGAGAGGGCAAACAAAATTATACGTGATTTTTCTGGAAATTTAAAAAATAATGAAACTACAGTTTTAAATTTTAATTGAGCAACTGTGACTACATTACATTGATATTATATACTTAATAAATACTGGACTACTTTGTGGAATAGTACATACCAAAATGAATAAAGGCAGGCCTGAAATACTGAGAGAGGGACCGTTTAGGATTTGAAGGTCCGACCCAATCCAAGGCACACTGAGTTTAAGGGCCATGGATAGGGGTGAGCAAATCAAAACCGAAACCGAAAACCGAACCGACTAATTCGGTTTTCGGTTTTTTCGGTTCGTTTTTTTTTTTTTTTTTTTTTGTATTTTTGGTTATTTCGGTTTTATAAATTCGGTTTTCGGTTCGGTGTATGGAAAAAAATTTCGGTTAAAACCGAAAACCGAAATATATATATATATATATATATATATGTGTGTGTGTGTGTGTGTGTGTGTGTGTGTGTGTGTGTGTGTGTGTGTGTGTGTGTGTGTTTTTTTAATTCCAAAACATACCATTCATTGATTTCATTCTGAGAAAAAACAGGATCGGCCCAGTCCCACACTCCCACTACCCAAATACGAAATACCCAAACCCAAGCCAATTCCCCTTTCCCTTTGAAAACCCTAACCCTCTTCATTCTTCAGATTCCAATCCTGACTTCCCGAGTCCTGACCCTGTTCGGCTGTTCCTTGTTCGATTTTTCCTTCCTCCTTCGTTTCCTTGCCTCTGTCCCTCTCGCTCTCGGCCTCTCGGGTCTCGGATCTGCCTCTCTCTCTAGTCTCTTCGGCCTCACTCTTCGCCTCTTCGGCTCGTCAACGTCGTGGTTGGAATTCTTGAGGCGACGAAGAAGTGCTCGAGGTAAACTCGGAGCTTCTGACTCTGTTGGGCTGCTCCTGGGTCTCGCCTTGCTTGCCTCTGCGCTCTCACTCTCCTGCCGTCCTGCGTCTTGAGTCTCGCGGTCTCAGCCTCTCACTCTCCCTTCAATCTTGCTTTGGTAATATTTTTAGTATCCTCTTTTGTTTGAGATTTTCCTGAGACATTTTCTTTCTATAGCTTGAGGTTGCATGATGTCTGAGTTTTGGTACTATTAATTGACAAGTTTGCGGTTACAGGTTTAGATAGGGACTGATTAAGCTGAATATGTATGTAAATATTGGTATATTTCGGTTTTAGTCACTGATTTTTGCCAAAACAAACACCTGATAGAATTGATAAAGATTATGATTTATGAATCATGGTGCTCCACCGTATCACAATAAGTATTTAAAACCACAAAAAAGAAAAATATCATGTATGACAAAGATTAATGTCACCGCCTTTCTTCTTGTTGTTATCTCATCACAAACGTTCAAAATGCATGAATCTTTAAAATTCAATTCAATTACAATAAAATGATGCATTTTGCAGGAGAGAATGAACCCAAATAAATATCAGCTGCAATTTTCAATTCTTATTGTGGTTTGACTGGTTTCTCTTTTCAAGATTACAATTTTCTGTTTTAACTTGAAATAATTGTTCATCTCTAGGTGAAATTGACCAAGCTATTATGGCTGACCAACCTATTGTGGCTGACCAAGATGCTTCTGTACCAACTACTGGGCAAAGTGCAAGTGCAAGTGTGACCAATAAAGCTTCATCAGTTGTAACTGGGAAAAGGAAAGCTATGAAGCAAAGATCCAAAGTGTGGGATCACTTCTCCAAATTTGTGAATGAGAAAGGTGACATAAAAGGTAAGTGTAATTCTTGTGAGGTTTGTTCTTGCCTCGTGATCCAAAAAATAATGGAACCACTGCCCTAAATAATCATTTTGCGAATGTTTGTAAGAAGAAGCCCCTTCCTGAAGAACTTAAACAAGGTCATTTAAACTATAGTGCTGAAGGTGATAAATTCAACCTTGTGAATTGGAAATTCTTCTTCTGTTTTCGTCTTGCTGATTCTGGAAAAAAAAAAAAAAGGACAAGTACCTCACTTGGCACAGAGAGGTACTTGTGAGGTTGTATTTTGTTATTCTGTTTTCGTCTTGCTGATTCTGGAAAAAAAAAAGGACAAGGCCCACAAAAAGGCCCAATTGAGCCCAAAACCGAATTAGCACCGAAAACCGAACCGAAATATTTCGGTTCGGTTTTCCTTCCTAGTTCGGTTTCGGTTCGGTGGGTAAATTTCTCATTTTTCGGTTTTTCGGTTTTTACCGAAAGCTGAACCGAAAAACCGATTGCTCAACCCTAGCCATGGATTCTGTTGCCTCCGCATCCCACCTATTGGTCTCGCTTGACTACAACATTTTTTTCAATAGTAAAATACCCTCGCAGTTGGCATATAAGACATAACGTTACGTGTGTGTGTTTTTCAATCAAAGAGGCAGGCACAAGGCTTCAAACAATAAGCATAACTAGGCTATAAGGCCATTCTAAGAGTAGTACTAGTAATAGATATGATGGGTATAGGAGTCACAGGCATAGCCCGTATTTGCTATATGAATTTATTATTATTTTGACCAGAGTTATGTGCATTTATATATCACATATAGATATGTGGTTACCTTCTGCCTCCTCTCACGTGGGAGCACGTGGATGCATCCTCTTCCTATCCCCTCTCTCTCTCTCACTCTCCCTTTTCCCATCCCAACGCACTTACCCAACTCCACTCACAAGAAAAGAAAAATGGTTAAATCGTTAATTTATTAAATAAACATCTTACCTAATTACTTGTGTTTGACATTTTTTAGCTTTGCAATACATTATATCTCATTATCTATGAATCCTGATATGGGTGACATTTTTTTTAATAGGAAACAATATACAGTAAAAGATTGCAACATAATAAACCCCCTTTATGAAATAGTGCCACGAGAGTTTGGAAAGTAAGAAATTTTGTCTAAGATATATAAACAAAAATCAGGAGAAAAAAATGGTCCATGCAATGAGATCTTTTACGGTGATACTAGAATTCATTAGAGACTGCAGCTTGTTTTGACAAGAAAGTTTCCTGAAGCTTATCATTTTCACAAAGTCCTCTAGTAAATTCCTTTAAGAGCTATAACTCTTATAATACAACTCAAGATCTTCCTCACAAGAAGATAAGTAAAAATTGGTTGGTGTGGAACCTTGATTTTTAACCCAAGCAAAATGCTGAACCAAATTCCCCATAAAGCTTGATTCTAAAGCAGCATGCAGGAAGATTTCCTCCTCTTGAATTTCCCTATCCAAATAGTTCATCCATGCATGAACTCATTAGAGATGACATTGACTTTGTCCAAAGCGGAAGGGAAGATATAAAAGGGGCAGAATCCGACCACCTGCAAACAGAGCTCAAGTATAATGAGAGATACCCAAAAAATCGTTTACCAAAGATTGAGGATCTAAATTAACCTTTGAGCGTATGGCTTGGTTCCTTTTCATCTAGACCACATTGAGGAAAGTAATGAGTTGTTTCACAAAATGAGTAATGTCACTGTTCTCTAAATTAGAAGAGAATAAATCATATTCCCTACCGAACATGCAGCACTATGCTGCTGAATTATGTTAGTCCAGATACCAAAAACTCCAAACGATGATGATGTTGCTTGAGTGAGTGGACAAAGAAAAAACAAGGGCACAAGAGCTTTTTTTTCATCTTGACATCCAAAGCCACATAACAAAGATACGTATGTTAAGATGGTGAGATTTGAGGACATCCCTTACAGGCAAAGAGGCTTTCAAAACTTTCCAAATAATTAATAACTTACTTAATACCCATGAATTAGAGTGACTTGTAATATAAATCATTCGCCTCTCCTCCCTCCCCATACATTAATAACAACCCGTCAATAATTTGTTTGTGACAGCATTGAGTTAACTCACTAATTGGATCAGAGGGTAAATATTGTGCTTGGATTAGCAATGTTGAAGCAATTTTTATGTCTCTTTTTTTTTTCTTTACAAGAACATTTTGAAATTAACTTTTGAATATTTTGTCCGAGCAAATTTCTGACACTGTTTTTAAAAAAATATTAAAAGTCTTCGAAATATAAGTTACATCACACTAAATTGACTTTTACCCAACTTTAATTTACCAAAGTAAGTAGGTAAGGTCATTTTTATAAATGTAATACAAACACGCTAAGCCTCTTTTCATCAAGGTAATACTCACTTTTCCTCCGTCACTTTTCATCCACAATGCAATAATGCACCTCATCAAGGTAGTTAAGATCATGATTTTACTTAAGATCGGAAGGGGGTAGTAAGATCGTAAATCGTGAGATCGGCACGGATCGTAAAGATCTTACTTTTTTAATTTTAGCAATAATAAAAAATATATATGCATATAAAATAACATTTAGTCCCTCTGAAAATAAAACTTTAAACTCAAATTGCAAAAACATTTCAGTTTAGTCCCTCTGAAAACTTTCATTTTTTTACACATAGGTCCCTGGTCAAAACTTGCGTTTTGACCAGTTTCTTAGGTCATCTTTTTTTTTTTTTGCCCAAAAGGTTCTTAGGTCATCTGGGAATTAAAAAATGCAGAGATAGCGCCGCGAACAGGGGGGACCTTCGACCACATTCGGACCTTCGACCTTCCTCCACCTTCCATTCCTTCACCGTCGCCAGCGACCTTAGCTTCCTTCACTGTCACTGGTGACGATGATAGTCGCAGATGATGGTCGCGCTCGCAGATGATGGGCATGAAGCAGGATCGGCGATCTCCCCCGATTGTACAATCCGACGAGTTTACACGGCGATCTCGTCCGATCTTGCTCTAATCCGATCTTGCCGGCGATCCAGATCGTTTTCCTCCCACAAAATCGCGATTTCAACGATCTTATGAGTTGGATCGGCGATTTTGACTACTATGCACCTCATTCGTGCAGTTTCAGCATTATACAGTTAAATTATGATAATCAATGATCATTCATATTCGATCTACCCTCTCTCACCTAATCTTTGTCGTCATATAATTAAATCACTTGAAACTTATCTTCGCCATAAACAGAAAACTCTAATAAAATATTCAGCTACACTAGTCAAAATTAATATCTAGACATGTTTTCCAGCACCATACATGAATTGGTCCATGCAACAGAGTGACTTTGCTTATCGTTCGTCTCAAACTTGAAATCCAAATCACCAAACGGAGAGGCACATGTCTTTGCCATCCCTATCCACTATATATCCGCATCATGTACTTACCATCTATAGAAAGTAAGACGATGGAAAATTCAAACAAAACCACATTTTCAGAAAAGTAATGGTTATAAAAAATGATAATGCAACATAGTGACAGTTTGGAATAGCGGTAGCAGAAGTGAAACTTATTTTAAATATGACTCTTGTAAACATAAGATAGGATAAAAGTCAGATTGTAAATGTAATTTATATTTGCAAAGATGGTGGTAGAAGTGACTTTTTCTAAGTGAGATCTTGTTTGAATT
Organism: Acacia pycnantha; assembly: GCA_025563575.1. Lineage (NCBI taxonomy): Eukaryota > Viridiplantae > Streptophyta > Magnoliopsida > Fabales > Fabaceae > Acacia > Acacia pycnantha. Next base: position 11,772,568 of record JAMWYP010000015.1, on the reverse strand, counting down.
ATTATTTGAAAATTCAGTTGAGATGAAAAATGACTGAAAAGTCATGAATCTTATTGAATAGTACACACACACATATTGTGATAAATGAAGATAAAAATTTTAATTATTATTACAAAAATGGGCTTATAAGGCACTTTTTGGTTTTCAAGGAGCATTAAATATTTTTTCTCTTGTTTTCCCATATTAAATAATGGTAGTGGGAGAGAGTAATAACTAAGATGATATTAGAGTTTACTTAATGTTACTTAAAGGGTTAAGGTGCAGATTTGCCAATCAACTATTACTCAAGGAGCATTTGGCACAAAAAAACAATTGAGGAGACCAAAATTACCAATCAACAATTAAAAAGTGAAAAAAAAAACATCAAATAATTATTAAAAAAACAACTATCACAATTAAGTTAAAATATGAGGCACTGGCGTAAGACGGTGTCAGAGACACTGGAGAAAAAAGCGGTTAAGCCTTCTTGTTGGATAAGACAAACACCAAAAGAGATGAGACCCATGGTAGTAGGCGTTGTGGCCTTTATCATGAATTTATTATACAATTTATTCTTTATCATGAATTTATTATACAATTTATTAAAATTCATTTAAAAGAATAAGTTGGAAAAGCCAAAATCTCTTTGCCTTTATCATGAATTTTTTTCTTATAACATGAAAACACATACGGTAACATGAAAATTCTTCCTTATAATATGGTAAAGCAACTATTTAAAAAAAAAACAATAAAAACAATAATTAAACACACCCAAAAGGAACAACCGGTAAGCTTTTATTCACTGCTGGTTTCGTTGTTGCTCGTGTCTTGGTTACCCTAGCCTGTTGGTTTTCTCACTCCGTCTCTATCTCCGGCTTGTCGGAGCTGTCATGATCGTCAACCCCAACCTTGCAATTTCCATCTTCTCCAAAAGATGAAGTCTTGCAGCAGACAGGGGTGGCCAAGAATGTGGGATTCTCGTCTCCGGCCATAATGACCAGAATCTTCTCCTCGAAGACTTTGACGGTTTCCATGTTGGCAGAATCACTCTGTTTCTAGGCATCGCCGTTCTCCAAGTCTCGGTCGGATTCTTCTTCGCCTTTGCAAGAAACCAGGAAATTTCCAGAAAGAGAAACCTAAGATCAAAAGCGCAAAGGCTATGAGACCCAACATGGCCGCGAGCCCTCCGAACAGGTAAGGAGTCGGAGAGTGCCATGGAGAGCGTTGAGCAGGGCTCAAGGAAGAAACAGCAAGGGCCAAAGAACTTGAGGGACTGAAAGAGTTGGGAATAGTTCTCATTTTGAGCTTTTAGGGTAGCTTTTATTGTACGTGGGTGTAATAAGAGAAAAATTTGAACATAGAAACTCAGTCAACACTAAAGTGCGTCTGATATTGAATAACCACAACAGAGTTTCGGAAAAGTTTGAGCAAGTGAATGCTTTGTCACTTTCAAAAAGCTAGGCTAGTTAAATCCAGGAGTATCAGCGACAAAACCCCTTCCAGATAACCAAAGCAGAGAAACATTACGAGTTATATGCTTTCCTCCCCAACATATGTTTCCCGGTAATTTCCAAAATATAGATGTAGGATGAGAGAGAGAGAGAGTGGAAGAGAAATAGATATAGATGGGAAGCAGATTATCTCAGTATCTTTCCCTACTTTTCCCTCAGTATCTTTTAATCTGGGCCGTTTAAAAATGAATCTAACGTCCAGAGAGAGAGTTTTAAATTTTTTATATTTATCGCATGCGGTTTTTTGACATTAATGATTATGGACCCTTAGATCAACTTTTGGACGGCTCAGATGAAAAGATACTGAGGGAAGCGATTCTGAGACAATCTGGATCCCTTCAATAATTGATATGTTTGCTATTTTTGTGGCCTTCGAATTTCTCTATTAACTCCTTTTTAAAAATAAGAAAGAGAAAATAATAGTAGTATGTGTGTGATGAACCCAACAATAAAATCATGAAGCTACGTACGCCTACAGCTCAAAAAAAAAGGGGGGATTGATAATTATTAGCGTGTTAATTAATTAGGTGTGGGAGGGAGGGATGGCTTATGATTGAAGAAGGGATGGGAAAAAGATGAAATGTCGATCTCAGGCGAAACTGAAAAGCAGAAACTGAAATACGTGTCTGCCTCTCAGAGACTAGGAAGCTGCCAAACCAATTCTTTCTTTTTTTTCCTATTTTAATTGTAACATTTGTAAAGAAATATGAAATTATGATTAAATCATCTACTATTTTAATGCAAAACAGCATTAGTACTTTACCACCCCAGTCTTTGTCTGATGTGGCATCCCAAAATAAACCACCAAAGAATGGTAAAAGATAAAAACACTTATTTTGTCCTATTTCCATTCTGGAATTAAAACGAGTCATCGTGGGGTTAATAAAAAAATGTGGCAAGACATCCTGCGGTTATTTAGCTGTTAAAGTACAACGTTATCAAAAATTGAAAGAAACTTTCTATTTAAGTACTCTAATCAGTTTGCTTAATTGCACGTTGTGGAATTATACTATACTGGTATTTCCTTAATTTTTTAAGGGGAGCTCATCATCAAAAGCAATGACGTGCATTAATTGTTTTGACTTTAAAAATCCCAAGTACTTGAGGGGTAGCTAGTTTGATTCATTTTCACTGTCTCTGAGCAAAAAAAAAAAAAAATCATTTTCACTGTTTCTCACTTTCATTGTCGGGGATTTCTATCTTGCGTCGGCCAAATACTCACTAATTATCGGTTTATCACTTATAATCCCGTGGAATTGACAACTAAAAGACAAGAAAACAAACAGTGAAACCCCCCATCTGTGTGACCATCAATTAATCAGGTCTTTGAAATTTTTAAAAATATATGTAAAAACACGACAATGAAAGCAGTGGCGGAGCTGTAAATCGAGTTTATGGGTGCACAATTAGTATAGGGTTCGGGGCGCGCCCCCTTTTTTTTTTTTTTTTAGGGAAAGTTTTAAATGTTTTAAGATTGTATCGTTAACATTTTCGAAAGGAAAAAGTTTGACAAAATTAAAAACATGTTGCAACCTATAAGAAATTAAAGAATGAAGAATTATCATAACTAGAAGGTGGGCAAGCAAACACCTTATAGCAAACATAGATATTCTTCTAAAAATAAAAACTCACAATATTCTATAAAAGAAGACACCAGCATGAAGGTTCACAAAAATCCTAATGGATTTCCTTCAAATTCCATCTATCAATCAACAAGAATCATTCATAAAGCTTAAATGTCACCTATATAGAAATGAGAGGTAGAGATGCTTTCACAGAGAGCAGCAGTTTCTGGAAAAAACAGAGTTGTGGAGGAGCGAGCAAAAAAAAAAAAACAAGAAGAAGAACAAATCATTATGCCACTTTTAAGAGATGCTCATTTGCGAAATACAGTATGATTATTAGGATAGTCATGTTTGCGATGAAATTGGCTTGTGCAATTGAATTGCGGTGATTTTGTGGGGAAATATTTTATGAGAGATTACGTGTGGCGGTCAAATTTCATTCCTAACAAACGCTTCCAAAGGAAAAGAGAAAATTAAAAGATGCATAGTGTAATTCTAGATGTTCCAAAACACATCATAAATTAAAACTGCAAAGATCAAATGTTATCAATTTCTTTGAGTTAACTATCTATATTGAATTATATCCCAAGTCTTCATCCAATGTGATCCTCGGGAGCTGCGTTTTGGAACTTAAAGCTAGGAATCACTAGTTCAAAACTTGCCTAAGTGGAAGAATGGAGTTTATGTAGACCAATATGTCAAGCAATGTCCGATTGTCCTATTTTGTGAAATTGCTGGAAAAAAGCTTTGATAGTTTTATGCAACCTCGATTAATAATGAAATGGAAGGAGTTATCTCATAATTTGAATGTCGATGAATGGGAAGTAATGTTAATCTGTATATGTCGGTATATCAAAGAATGCAGAAATTGAGATGAGATTGTAAGATAGAATACGGTGATTAATAATAACCTAATCACCTAAAGTAAGCCATTCCACGGGATGTAACAGTTTTTCATTTTTTTCACCCGATAAAGTGGAAGCTAAAATAATTCTGCAATAATTGCTACTTGATGGGTTTGTCCACTGTCTTTTTGTTTAATGACTTTGTAAAGCCTCTTCATGTTTGTTTGCTGTTAGGGACATGATAATGATAAGGGGAGACTTGTAATGGAAATGGAAGTCATTATTCAGAGCGTGTGTCCTTGGAGAATCAATTAGCTTCTTTAAGAACACAGATTCATAATTTTGAATCGAAGTAGAAGAACAAAAATAAAGGCAAGTATTGCGTTTATCTTGGTTTTTTCATGTTTTCTACGGAATAATTTGAGACCTTACTCTTCTTCGTTATAGGTTGCCGCTGCAAGGACCGATCATGATGGGGTTCACTTAGAGCTAAACTCGGTTCGTCTAAAAATGAAAGAATGTGACAAGGAAATAAGTGTTATCATGAAGGAGCATAAAATGCTTGAACATAAGTTCGGTGAAAATAAACCCTAAATTAGGCAACAACAAAAGACAGAACTCGAGGAAACCAGAATCAGCCGAACCTTGAAAAGGAAACCAGAATCGGTCGGCGGAATGATTTGGGGCGAAGTCGGCGGACGGCAGACGGAGCGGAGCTGTTGAGGTTGAGAAAATCAAATTTCCAACAAAAAGGGGGCGGATGGAGCAGAGTCATTGAGGAAATCAAATTGCAAAAAAAAAAAAAAAAGTGAGAGAGTTGTTCGAACCGGTGACCTTTGACAATGAAGACCAAAGCTTTACCACTTAATCTAGTCACATTTATTGTAATGCAATTCCTTCATAAAATATATATTTTTAAAATTTTTTATGGGTTCACTTGCCCACATGAAAACTAGTGTGCATCCGCCCGAATGAAAGCACACATAATATTTATAATTATGCGCAGAAGTAACAAATTAGAGCATGTTTGGAAGGTTGAAATTAGAGCTTGTTTGAGTTTGCTTTTTCTTAAATGACCTTTTAACCAAAAAAAAAAAAACTCACTGGACTTGCTTTTCACGTCCCGTTTGGTACGCTGAATTCAGATGAGAGAATGGGAAGATGACTAATATCTTCCCACTGGAAAAAACGATTTGGTGCGCCTCTCTCCCGGAATACTCATTTCCGTCTGTGCCATCTTCCCAATACGATGGGAAAATTGAATCCTTCAAAAACTGGCGGGATAGTGGTGAGTTCCAGGGAGAGTGAAATTTGTTGACAAAAAACCTTGTAAACAATGGAGAAAGAGACAGATGAAAAAAAAAACTAGAGCGCCACGATTCAGATCCGATCCTTCCTTCCCGTGCCTTCCTTCTCCATTTCCGTCACTGTTGACTCTCACCTTCTTTATCATCGTCACCAGCGACATTCATTTCTTCCCTCACCCTCCACCACAACCGCGAGCAGACCGACGTCAAAAGCGTAACCAGAGCATCGAGGAAAACAGAGCTTCGACTCTCTTCCATCATCTTTGTCGTCTTCTTCCTCTTTACCGAGCACCTTCGCCGAAGAAGAAAGACTAGATCACCACCGTCGGCTTCCTCTGTTTCTAAATTATTTTCAACCCTCTGTTCTTTCCATTTAAACTGTTCCTTCATCCATTCCTCTACATGCGTCCCGTATTCTTGTGATTTGGTTTTTTGCCGATTGTACATTTGAACGCAGCAATTGGGTGGCTATTACGTTCGAACGTAACGTCTTCGTTCGAATGTCCGAACAAACAAAAGTGGGCTTCATACCAAACAATTCATTTTCCTCAACATAAGTTCCTTTCCTATGTCTACCAAACAACTCAACTTTTTAAGTTCCCTCCCAAACTTCCTTTCCATCCATTTCCCTCCTTTAAGTTACTTTCCTTCTTAAATCTTCCCTGTACCAAACGGACCCTAAGTGCATAATGTGGGATGAAAAATTGCCATGAGACTCATATCATTACTACTCCACTGTCCTATCATCCCATTATATCCGTATCTTTTATCTACTTCCTCACCCTTTGTCTTATTTTGACTTGGTGGGGAAAAAAAAAAGCAAGAGATATCTATTTTTTTTTACCAAAATATATATTCTTAAACTTTCGTTTGCTAAAAAATATTTGCTGGCCAAAAAATGTTGGAAAAAAAGTAATCCTAACTTTAGTAATATAATGTTATTTAGTTAAAAAAACTTAAGATTATTATTATTTGTAATTTATATAAAAATATATCTACTTAAGTGTTACTCCTACTTAGTAGTTACAATTTTTTTCAATAATATATCAATTATCAAATTATATTCATTTAATAAAAACTCATATATTTTCTCATCATTTTCCATAAAACTTGATTTTTAAATAACAATTCAAACAAGTTTTAATTTTTTTAAAAAAATAACTTTTGTCACCGTCAATCCAAATATAAATCATATTTACAATCTAACTTATATCCTATCTTAATTTTGTAATAATCAAATTGAATAAAAAAAAAAACCGCTTCTACTACTGCTAATTAAAACGGGTCCTAAGTGTGCTTGGGATGACATTTAGCCATCATCCCAAAAGTTCTTATTTACATAAATCGATACAAGATTATTTTTATATACTTATCTTGAATTATAATTGAGAAGTTATTTTTAAAGAGTCTAATGGTTATTTCAAACAGGAAGAAAACCGGAAAAGTAGAGAATCCAGTGTCGAATGGATTCGTCATGATGCAGAAGAAAGAAAGCAGCAAAAGCAATGGAGGTTCAGGGGTTGCAGGGACAGGGCACGAAAAGGGTCTCTGTGTACATTATACTTACATAACTTATGGTGGTCTTTCTCTCTGAAGAAATCAGAAATGGAAATAAGAAACTGAGCTAGCAGCCACCAACTCCAAATTATGTTGTACCGCACTTGTGTTTGTGGCGAGGGTGCTATAACATGTGGTGTGCCCTACCAGACAGGAACTAGCTAGGTATATAGCCATGTATTGAAGCTAGGGTTCTTTGATTTCATGGTGTAGAGAAATATAATATATATCTCAATCCTATATATTCTGATAGGCCCCTCCCCCTTCAATCGCCATGAATGCATCATTCACACACATATATATATATATCAATTCAATTATTGCAAATTCTCGTTTATATATGGCCCATATATCTCCACACAAAACGCCACATTATATTCACCCATTTGCACGTACGCCCTTCCTTCTCTTATATTTCATTTTCATTCTTCGCTTTCGCTTCTACGTATATTTCAACTTCAACCCTTTCTTTCTTTATTTTGATCCCCTCTCAGAGACATTAATTCCATCTAATAGTAACAGTCATCGTCTTCAATAATATAATATATAATATATATTGCTGACCGACCCTTTTCTTTCAAGGATAGGAACTTTTGTGGTTTTGTTTTGCCTTTTTTTTTTTCTTCAATGCGTCCACTTGATATGTACAAAGCAGGTTTCTCTCGCGGAGAACCCCCACCTTGTAGCTATATTCTAAAAACCAAGTTGGCGCAAGATCAGAATGAGTCTTCACCTACTTATCTTTATGCTTCAAATAAATTTCCTTGTTAGCGGCATATTCTATTTTAAACGTATTTTTCACTGTGTTTACCTTTGATGGTTTGTTGTTGTATACGTAAACCCACTCTTCTTTATGACCCACTTATAATCTATTTTTATAAGGTATATTATATTTATATTCTCTCTCTTTCCGATAATATTTATACACTCACTATCAAGTTGTATCAACTCCAACACATAGCTCAAGGCTCCCGCTGCCACTCATTTGCTTGATAATCTCACCCTGTATATATATAGAGATTAAAGCAATATTTCTACCAGACCAACCATTTAATAAGATAAAAATTGTCAGTTTTAAATTGAATTAAAGCATCCTTTGACTTCTCAAGAGCAACAGCCGTCGTTGACGTTTTCCACACTGATCTGTGTTTTCCTCGTGTGTCTCTCATTCTATATCAATTTTTTAAACAAAGAAGATCAAGCTGTGGCTGAATTAAACGGAATGGTAGATAATAAAAGACGATGAACGGTGGAAGAAAAGAACATGGAAAGATCGGGGGAGAAGAACGGCGTTGTACTTGGTAAGAGGTCAAATTCATTCATTCCCAGAAGTGAAAAGAACAAAACAGAAAAGGCGATGACAGCTGTGTGACAAATGTGGGCCTCGCCCAGCGAGGGGCCTAAATTGGCCTCCATTCTCTCATTTAATAATGGCATCTGACAATTCTACCTAACTCTGCTTATTAAGTCGCGTACAGATTTCACCAAGTTGGAAGTTCAATTCCGATTATAATGACAAGGTCGGTTTCAGATTACATATCTCAAGCGAGTGGATTAAATGATTAATAAAGTGAAGTAAGCTCCTAGTGTTTGTGTATTGGATCGTGTAATGTCATTATAACAACTGGCAATTTTGTTGTGTGCTTTCCTGCCTATCATACACACCACCTCACTAGCCTCCCACCACCACCCTTGTTTTTTATGAGTTTGTTTGAATTAGAGTTTAAGAAGTATGTTCCTATAATTTAAGATAAAACTTATCTTATATACGTACTTTAAACAATGTGAATCATGTTTGAATATCAGTTTCTATCAGTAACTCAAACATACACTATTCACCTTCACTGACCTCTTTATCTACCCTCTACTTTTTCTCCCTAGAGATCAAACATTCTGTTCTATTCCTCTTCTAGTTCAAGTATATTCATTCCATTCTCTGAAGTCTGAATTGTATTCCTTTTCTTCTGGGCAAAACAGACTACAGGAAAATTTACAAAAATAAAATTGAATTAAATGAGGGGTCCTTTAGCTTTCTTGCTCACTTATTTAGGTACCTCCGAGCAAAGAGCATGTTGCGACCAAAGCCCACTTCGCTCGCAGAAGTTGGGTTCTCTGTTTCGGCTGGCATGGCTGTAATTGGGTTCAGAAAACATATTTTGTAATGTTTTTTCTAGGGTGTAAAATTGGGTGTTTCTCCTGTGTTATGAAAAAAAGTCCAAATACATATAAAAAAAAAGTCCAAATAGATGAATCTGTTCTGAAACTATCGAACTGTCTAATATGCTTCGAGATATATATATTGATAGGCCTGTTGTTTTTCAATGCATTATCAATACTTAATGTGTGTAATTTAATGAACGGCAATCAAGAATGATTGTATGCTTCTACATTTAAGCAAAAGGATTGTTGAAACAAAAACAAAAACAAAACACTGCCCCTTCTGGTGTTTGGGTTGATGAAATATTTCATTAACAAATTGTTTTCACTTAGCATAGTGGAATTTAACAGAGAAGGCAAACAAAATTATACGTGATTTTTCTGGAAATTTAAAAAATAATGAAACTAGAGTTTTAAATTTTAATTGAGCAACTGTACATTGATATTATATACTTGCTAAATACTGGACTACTTTTGTGGAATAGTGCATACGAAAATGAATAAAGGCAGGCCTGAAATACTGAGAGAGGGACCGTTTAGGATTTGAAGGTCCGACCCAATCCAAGGCACACTGAGTTTAAGGGCCATGGATTCTGTTGCCTCCGCATCCCACCTATTGGTCTCGCTTGACTTTTTTTTTTTTTTTGCGTCTCGCTTGACTCCAACATTGATTTTGTGCAGATTATACGCCGTATTTATTTACCTCGTCCTTAGTTAAGTAAAAAAAATGTCTTTTGTTTTGTCTTTCAATTTTTTTTTTTAATCTTAGACAATTTTAACCAACGTGACATGTTAATACCATTACTCTGGAGTAGCCGGTAGTAGCAAAAGCACGTTAATTTGGAAACAAAAGTAATGATGACATGGAAATGGGGAACATGAGAAGAAAAAGAACACAAGTTGCAAAAGAAGAGAGAGAGAAAGGGTGAGGGCACATGGTGGAAGAATGATGAGGGGACGCAGAGATCTGTTTGGGCAAGAGAAAGTGGGAAAGGACTGAGGAGGGACATGTGAGGCTTTGACAAAGTTCACATGCCCCCACCCTGTCATTCTAATCTTCTATACATACCATTTAGAGCATGTTTGGTATATGGAATAAGTGGGAAGGGAAGAAAAGATAAACAAATTCCCTTATTTGATATATTTTTTTGTGCCAAATCTTCTTGGGACTTTTAAAAGTGAGAAGATGAGATCCCACCAAAATTCGTGAGAACTCATATTCCCACGTGAACAGTGACGCGTTCGGACATATTTACCACTCATAAAATATTTTTTTGTATAATGCAAAAAAATATAATTAAATTCAAATTTATTCGATAAATTCGAACTTATGCGAGAAGTTCAAACTTGGCGGGAGAATATTTTAAACAAGTTTGAACCTGGCAGGAAAATATTTAGACAAATTCGAACTTGGTGAGATAATATTTCAAACAAATTCGAACTTGTTAAGAGGATATTTTTCAAAACAATATATTTTTCCTTTTCATTTTGAATTTATTATTTTGAGGGTAAAATATATATTTTCTAATTATTTACCAATTGTCACCCTTCATTTTTTTTTCTACTCATTCCTTCCCTTACATTTCATCCTTTAAGTTCATTTTCCTCCTCAAATATTTCCCGTACCAAACCGGCCCGTAAAGCTTGTTTGGTTTGAGGGGAGGGAGAGAGGGGAAGGAGAGAAATTTTTTATCTCATTTTTACTAAATAGCCAATGGAAAATTTTCAATATTTCAAAAATACACTCTTAACAAAATAGAATATTTTTTCTCATTAATGGTAATTTAGTCAATATATATATTCCATAGGAATTCGTCTTTTTCATTCCTTCCCCTCAAATCAAACACACCCTCTGTATTTGAGTTCCAAGAGTAGTACTAGAAATATATATGATGGGTATGGTAGTCACAGACATAACCAGTATGGTATTTGCATTTATTATTTTTTGACCGGAGTTATATGCATTTATTGTAGGAGGCCTTATATATCACCATTCACCAATATGGATATGTGGTTAGTGGTTACCTTCTGCCTCATCTCACGTGCTCCCACATGGACGCATTCTCTCTCTCACCCTCCCTTTTCCCATCCCAACCCACTTGCCCAACTCCATTCACACCCCTTGCTCTATCTCACTTCATATTTGCTTTACCACTAACCAGGAAAAACTAAATATATAGTTAAATCGTTACTTTTACCCCTGAAAATTAAATAAACATCTTGCCTTACTTGTGTTTGACATTTTTTAGCTTTGCATTACATCATATCTCAGTATCTATGAATCCAGGTATGGGTGACATTTTTTCTAATAATAGGAAACAATAGATTACGTTAAAAGATTGCAACATAATAAACCCCCTTTATGAAGTAGTGCCATGAGAGTTCGAAAAGTAAGAAATTCTGTCTGAGATTTATAAACAAAAATCAGAAGAAAACAATGACCAATGCGGCAATGAGATCTTCTACGGTGACACTAGAATTCATTAGAGACTGCAGCCTGTTCTGACAAGAAAGTTTCGTGAAGCCTATAATTTTCACAAAGTCCCCTTGTAAACTCCTTGAAGAGCTATAACTCTTAATACAACTCGATCAAAATCTTCCTCACAAGAAGATAAGTAAAAATTGGTTGGTGTGGAACCTTGATTTTTAACCCAGGCAAGATGCTGAACCAAACTCCCCATAAAGCTTGATTCTGAAGCAGCAGGAAGAATATTTCCTCCGAACTAAATCTTCTTCCATGCTAGTTAGAGGCTGAATATTGTGTTTGGATTAGCAATGTTAAAGCATCTTTTTATGTCGTTTTTTCAGACCAAAACACTTTGAAATTAACTTTCGAATATTTTATCCGAACAAATTAAATCTCCGACACCTGTTTTTTTTAATTAAAATCTTCCAAATATAAATTATATCACACTAATTGATTTTTACCAAACTTTAATTGACAAAAATAAGTAGGAATAAAGGTTATTTTTATAAATATTACTCCTCTAATCTTAAATATAAAACATAGTTTATAATACAAATGATACTATAAAATATATGATATACCCGAGGCAGTAATACAAACAAGCTAAGCATCAAGGTAGATACTCACTTTTCCTCCGTCACTTTCCATCGACAATGCAATAATGCACCTCATTCGTGCAGTTTCAGCATCATACACTGGCTACTTTGTATGTTTCAATGTTTTAAAATGAAAGATCTTGCAGAACATGTACCGACAGCTAAATTATGATAATCAATGATCATTCCTGGTCGATCTAGCTACCCTCTCACCTAATAATTGTCATCATATAATAAAATCACTTGAAATTTATCTTTGCCATAAACAGAACACTTGAATAAAATATTCAACTCTGCCCGTACATCAGTCAAAAATTTAATATCTAGACATGTTTTCCAGCACCATACATGACTACTTGGTCCATGCAAGAGAGTGAATTTGCTTATCGTTCATCTCAAAATTGAAATCCAAATCATCAAACGGAGAGGCACATGTCTTTGCCATTGCTATTTATTTCATGTACTTGCCATCTATAGAAAAGTACTACGAGGGAAAAATCAAACAAAACCAGAAAAGTAGTTGCATGGTAATAAACTATTGTGTCTCTTTGAGTTAACATTCAAGAAATATGTTTACATCTTTTACATATTTACCTTATATATTGTAAATCGCATTAAAAAAAGTAGCTTCTACCTTTAAGACAAATAGGTAATGTAACTTTAACCAGCCATAATTTGCTTATTATACTGAAGTCTTTTTTCCTCCCAGAGGGCCCACTTTCTAGTTGTAGTTTAAAGGGCGGCAATTTGCCATCATGTGCAGGCCACGTTCTTAGCTTTTCCTCTTGGGCCACACCGCTACACTAAAGTTACCGAAACATTCACGATTAGAAATTTAGGATACCAAAGGGTTGACACTGTCACCACCAAAAGGAAGGTAGGGGTTTGATTCTGGAATAGGTGTTGGGGGAGACATTCTAATTTTTGGGTGTCTAGGTAAATACCTGAGGGTAATAGACGACTCGCCCTGCTCAACATTGGTATCACCTAGAAAGAAGGAAGATTTCGCCTTACCTTTAGATTGTGGTGAGCCTAACCCCTTTTCTAAAATTATTATATATATAAAAAAAAAGAAATTTAGGATACGGGCAAGTCATAAATGAATGGATGAAATCAACCACTATTACACCTACTTGTATTTTCTTATTTTTTATTCAATTCCCCACCCACAATACGGCCGTACGAATACTTAACCCAAGATTATTGTACCATATTGAAATGTGGGTCGACATAGGTGTCATGTTCTGATTCGTGGCAACTCATACCACCCTGCGAGTGCATGCACCTGATTAATTCTGCAGCTCAATCCCACCGCTCAAAGGCCCTATATAAACAAACCCCTTCACTGGATTCAGAGATCCCACCATCCTCCCCCTGCATTTACATACAGGGATTTCTAAATCGCGAGGATATTGTTCAGCAACGGCCATGGCTAGGTTCCTTGTTGCTTTGATCTTGGCCCTCATTGCAATCTCCATGCTCCAAACTGTGGTAAATCTCTACGTAACGAGTCATCCTCTCACATTCTAAAGGCTTTGTATGTTCTGTTGTGAAGGTTTCTTCTCACATTGTACTATCTCTGATCCTTTTGCAGGTCATGGCAGGTCATGGGCAAGGAGGCAATCTCTATGGTGATAACAAGGTAACCTAGCCTCTCGTCCTTTTTTCTGTCGGTTTTGGTGTGAAGAACCATTTTGTGTTTTCTGATGTTTCTGTGCTGCTTCGTTGTGGATTTTTAGGGTCGAAGCCCATATGGACCCGGCAGTCTCAAGGGCAACCGTAAGTAAAGTTCCTTCATTTCTTTTTTGCTTTGGCTTCATTTTCTCTCATTGTGATTGTGAGCAAGGTTTGTAATCCATGGGACTGGGAAGAAAAAGGAACAACTTTTAGTTTTTTTTACACTAAAATCCAGTGAGTAGATGCAGGGTAGTTTTCGGCTTGTTTGAAAGGAATGAAAAATTCAAAATTACGTTGTTATCCTCGGTTGCCGGTCAATTTTACTTGGACTGTGGTCAAAGCTGGCTTTAAGTAAAAAGCTGCAATGTTTGACCAAAGTGCATGAAAAGAAATGAAGGGTGGATGAAAAGTGAAAACTAATGGAATTTTGTTGTGATATGACCAGAATGCCCCTCGCAGTGCAATAGGAGGTGCGGCCAGACGCAGTACAGGAAGCCATGCCTGTTTTTCTGTCAGAAGTGCTGCAAGAAGTGCCTGTGCGTGCCCCCGGGATATTATGGGAACAAAGCCGTGTGCCCTTGCTACAATAACTGGAAGACCAAGGAAGGAGGACCCAAGTGCCCTTAGGCTCTAATATCTTCCCATTCCTTGACTCCCATTATGACTATACAATTACTTCTACGGCTACGACTAATATTTCTATCATATTTTCACATGCTTTGCCCTTTTGGCTCTCTCAAATGTTTTGTTGTGCTCGAGGATGTCTCCTGTTTTAGTCAACCTAGTCATAGACTCCTCTGTTATGTTGTCACTCCACAAGGCTTTGCCTCTGATGTCTGATCCTTGTTATATCGCTACTATCTATGAAACTTCTAATGATATTTTATATATTTCCACTTTATGTTAACAAAAGAAAAATTTTAAACTTTGGCACTTTTGGGTTGGGCCAACTATTTGAACCCAAGCAATTGATCACTTATAAATCGGCCCTGTGAATGTGAGCGGGATGTTGGGCCGGGATCGAAACGTTGAGGTTTCCCGGAGTTGGCTTTCGTCCGATACATTTAACATTCGCTGCCCTTCGCTGCAGTTAAAACGACGCCGTTTTGTGTGTTGAAAAAATCTGGACTGTTCGTTTGTTATAAGCATGGACGGTGGTGAGGAGTGATTAATTGCCAGTCTGCATCCCTTTCTTCTTCCTCCAGTTGCGCGGGAAAATTTGACGAGGTGGGAAAACGTCGGTCTTCCATCTTCGCGCCAGTCATCCATCTTCCTTCTTCGCGCCAGTCTGCATCCCTTTCTTCTTCTTCCAGCTGCACAGGAAAATCTGAGGAGGTGGGAAAACATCCGTGTTCCATCTTCGCGCTAGTCCCACATCCCTTTCTTCTTCCTCCAGCTGCCCGGGAATATCAGATTGTGATGATTATGGAGTAAATGTGGCATCCTTAGATCATACTCATCAAGGTGCATTGTTGAGCAATGTTTCCTGTTATTTTTCTCCAGCTTCATTTCGCACCACTGTAGCCTGTGCCACTGCTAGCATTTCCATTTTCTATTCCTATGTTTCTTTCATTGCTGAGTTGAGATCATAATTTTTATAACAATTGGTTTTGAGATTATAATTTTTATTTCCAAAGTATTAGCATCAATATTTTGATTCCAGTAATCTATCGGTAATCTCTCTCTTTTTGCAATTAGTAGTAGTCTATTAACTGTATCAAGGATATAATAGAACAAAAGGTGTTCCTGAATGGTGAAGAAAGCATTAAAAAAAGCTTAACTCTTTTTTTTCTCAATCAAGTCAAATGACTCTTACAATTTTATTGATGGTATGCCATATGATGTTGAATAGCATCCTCAACTAGTTTGTTTTATGTATTCAAAGATTTATTTTATTTCAATTTTTTTATTATAGGCACCACTTGACTGCGACTTCACATCCCTTGAAGCACTGGATTTTAGCCAAAAATATAGTGTCGGTAAGCATAAAGAATAATGAAAGAAAACAATTTAGTCTCTTATATTTAAATATGAAATTCTTTACATAGCATCATCTCATCTTACAATAATAGACAAATTCAATATATTCACTAACACTACAAAGATGCATTGTGTTACAAATACATATTCAATGATTAACTTTGATCGTCCTACATGAAGCTTCCATTCCACCTTATTTTGTCCAGCTCTTTAGTACTGCTTATAACTTCCTTTGGGCTGCTCTCTATTTTGCTCAAGCAGGCTCATTTTGCACTTCCTTTGGACTACTCTTTATTTTGGTCAAGCAGGCTCATTTTGCACTTCCTTTGGTCTACTTTCTGTTTTGGTCAAGTAGGCTCATTTTGTACATGAAGTCTTCATTTTGTTCTTCTAGGCTCTCATGCCTTCTCAATTGATGTTATGAAACAAAATCAAGAAACAGTCATTTGTTTGTACATGGATAGAAAAAGATGTTCATAGACAATGTTTCCCAACAGGATTAAATGGCAGAAGACAATGTTCACAGACTAAGGCAGCAGAGACAATATTTTGACTTCCATCCTATGTAACATGTTATATGTAAGAGCAGTCCTATTGTCCACAGGATTAAATGGCAGAAAATGAAGCTCTCTGCAAAATGATGATAACATGGCTTCTCATGCAATATATTCCAACGTGTGCTGTCATGCAATATGATGAGAAAAAAGCACTGTCAAATTGCAAAATGAAGTAAAAGAAAAAAAAGCACTGTCAAAAGCACTGCCAAATTGCAAAATGATGATAACATGGCTTCTCATGCAATATGATGTCAAATTACGAATTTTTAAGGATAAAAAAGCACTGTCAAATTGCATTCTCTACATAACATTCCAGTTCATGATAGTTAGCATTGACTCTTTCTATATCTTTCATTATCCTCAAAGAATCATCTTTAAAACCATCCTGTACAAATTCAATATTTTAAAAAAATGTGGGATCAATATATGCTACAAAAATCATAGCAAAACCAGTGATATTTATTGATATATACATGATTAATTCAAAAAAAAAAAAAATCCAAAACCAGTGTCATAGCTAATGGCATCCCATGACACAAGCTGATCCATGAACACTGAAATATATTCCGGTTGCCAGTTCTGTGCAAGACAAAACAACCATGGAAATTTAGTTATATATATGAGTGTGCGCCCTGTATCAGAAAACAATATTTAATGTGAGAACACACCAAACAACAAAGAAAGCAAAAATATAAATATGTGTGGGTGTGTGTATTATGAAATAACCATAATATTTACAATTAAAAATCCCCAATATCAACTTTGATAAATATAGAGAACAATGGACACAAATCTGACAGCAAATTAGAGTCCCAAATGTTACAGGTCCTATCCTCTGTATCAGAAATTTTAACTGCATTGCATGCTCCATAACTAATTACAATGTCAGTTACTGGTAAGGTATCATTTGAAAAAATATGTTCATGAAGATGACCTGCTTCCTTCCTTCTCAAATCATCAAATATCCTGAACCAATGCTTTCTTCAGCAAGCTGTCTAAGAACTTCATTTCCAGTAGGCGTCCAGGATCAAATCCCAAGAGTTAGTCAGTCAAATAGTTTTTTGATTCTGTTACATTCACTTCACCTTTCTTAGAATTAATAACTTCATTTCAATTGCAATCCAAGATCGAACTCCAAGAATTTTAAAGGGACCCATAAGTTTGAACACTTACATGATTGCCTAAAGGTACTGGTTAGTCCACTTTTAAGAACCATGAAGCTTAAAAATATGATAGAACAACATTAAAGTTCACTAAAGAGCTAAAATGACCCCTGCAAGCATTTGATCAGCCTCATCGAAGACAAAAAAGTTTAATCTGACCGCACTTAGTTTCTTATGTGTTATCCACTTTTTAATTGTTCCAGGGATCCCAATTACTACTTCTGCCATAATTGGTGCCCGTTTTGCTATAGGAATATAATCTATGTTGTCTGCTGGTATGGCACATTTTGAAATAATGCCAGTGTATTTCCCCATCTTCAGAAGAACTTCGGTATTCTGGCATTTGAAGCAAACACTCTTAAATAACATACCACATTTTCCATAATGAATGAAAAGCATGGAACTTACCTGAATAGCTAATTCCCTAGTTGGACGAATGCAAAGAGCTTGAGGAGCCTTCAGGTTGGGTGGCAGAAAATCCCATGATTAGTTTAGCTGGGGGCGTCATTCGTTACTTCTGGAACTTCTTCCTCAGCTTCATCGGCCCAACTTTTATGCTTGATAGCCGTCGATGATCTCTCCGGAGGCGGAGTGGTGTTGGAAGAGTCACTAGATGCTGATTCCGCCATAGCAAATATGCGAGAAGGGGGCTGAGTGTGGATCGATTGAGAAAGCACAAAACCGGATTTGCGCGGAGCTAGATCCGTTCGAGCTCTGTGTCGCCATGGTTGATGCCTCAATGGGTTTCTAAAATATTGCTGCAAACCTCCCTTGGAACCAACGGTTTGGATCAAAAATGCAAGAACGATCCATATTTTTTCAACACACAAAACGCGTCGTTTTAACTGCAGCGGAGGGCAGCGGATGTTAAACGTATCGGACGAAAGCCAACTCCAGGTTTCCCACCTCTCCCCAGTTCCTATGTCACAATCTCATTTATTACATGAAACTAGACTTATAAATACGACCAAATATTTTGGTCAAACTGGACTTATAAATAGGATCAGAGTGGTAGTGAATAGTGATTATAAATGGGTTAAGGTGCGATTTTACCAACGAACTATTGGCTCAGGAGCGTCCAGCACAATTAACTATTAAGTGGACCAAAAATACCAACAAACTTTTTAAAAAGGAGCGCTTAGCACAACGCCATTAACACCGTTAACAAAAAGTTAACATCCGTTATCTAAGGTGCAGATTGGCCAACGAACTCTTATTCCAGGAGCGCCCAGCACAAAATTTTAAACTTTACTAAATTAAATAATTTTTTCTCAATTTTCATTATTCAAAACTACTTGTATAGATATCTACGGACAAAAAGTATTCATTCTTTAATTTTGTCAAAATTATAATTTGCTAAAATAAACAAAAGTTTTAATTAAAAATATAATTATATGATTTAAATAAAACTCAAGGTGTTTTATATTCTTTTCTTTCGATTTTGCCGTTAACTTAATATCATTATATTCAAGATAGATAATGTATCGTTGGGAATAAGTTATACGGCAATTGACACAATTGAGCTTTAAGAACTACTAACCTAAATTTCTTGCTACAATTTAAAGAGGGAGACAAATTATACTTATAAATTTAGATTAATAAGACTTATATTTAGAAATAAAATAAAAATAAAAATCATGATAGAGTAAAAATACATACATAAATTTACTCTAATTTATTTGATTAATAAGTACACTTTTACATATTTTACTCTAATTCGCTCATATCATTTATCATACATTCTTTTTCTCATAAAAATTATTATTTTATTTTAGAAGAAATTTATGTGAGTTTTATTATAAAAATAAATCATATAATTTTTTGTTTAACATATATAATAAATTATAAAACACCTTGAGTTTTATTTAAATCATATAATTATATTTTTAATTAAAATTTTTGTTTATTTTAACAAATTATAATTTTGACAAAATTAAAGAATGAATAATTTTTGTCCATAGATATCTATACAAGTAGTTTTGAATAATGACAATTGAGAAAAATTATTTAATTTAGTAAAATTTAGAATTTTGTCTTTGGCGCCCTAGAATAAGAGTTCGTTACTAATCTGCACCTTAGATAACAGAGGTTAACTTTTTGTTAACGGTGTTAATGGCGTTGTGCTGAGCGCTTCTTTTTAAAAAGTTTGTTGGTATTTTTGGTCTACTTAATAGTTAATTGTGCTGGACGCTCCTGAGCCAATAGTTCGTTGGTAAAATCGCACTTTAACCCATTATTTTTTTTTTTTGATACATACTTTAACCCATTATAAATTATACATGGACCTAAATTTGACCTTACTAAAGTCTCTTTCTGCCATAGACTAAGTTTGGGCTTTATTAGGCCTCTAGGCCCATTTTTCTGAAAATTTAAAATGCGACGCAATTGAATTCCCGCCAAAAACACTCCCGCTGCCAATAAAATGACCAAAAAAAAAAAAAAAAACCTCATCTTGCCAGAATTGTAGGAAGGATCGGTGAGACTATAATCTTGCTTCTGCTAAAATTCAAATTCAAATTCTGCAGAGTGTAGATTAGTTTCAGCCGTTGAAGGCTTCTGGGTTCTTAGTTGACTTGGAATTGGAGATGGAGCCGCACGAAGAGGTTATGGCTGATGGGTCTGACTCAGTCCCTGGAGGATCCAGACGACCCAGGCTCTTCATCAAAGAAATGGTCATGAAAAACTTCAAATCTTATGCCGGCGAGCAACGAGTTGGCCCCTTCCACAAGGTTTTGCATATATTCTCATCTCCTTCATGTTTAACCTAACACCCAGGGTTTTCATGCGTTTCTTCAATTGGTTCCATGTATGTGAATGTTTCGCCTGGTGGTCGTAGTTTCATGGTGATGAATTCGATCAAAAGTAGAATAACACTCCATTTAGCTACATATTAGGGCATGTTGCCAAGTCTCCGTCAAAAGCATCTTCAGGAAGCTAAAGAAGCTTCCTTGATGCTTTCGATGTGGTTTCTTTTATTTGTCCAAAAAAATAAAAAATGCGTTTTCTCGTAAATTATATGAGCACAAAAAGGTTATGTTTCCACCTCCATAATTTTGACTTGTTTTCCCACCCATCCTGGGCTTCAGAGCTTTTCTGCTGTGGTTGGACCAAATGGGAGTGGAAAAAGCAATGTGATCGATGCCATGCTCTTTGTGTTTGGGAAGCGAGCCAAGCAGGTGTGTATCTGTGACCTTATGATCATCCTTGTGCTGTAACTTTTATCCATAGCGGGAGAAATCAATGAAGTGGTCTATCATTTGCAAAAGATTTTTTCTTATGTTATTTTCTTCCATTTTTCTCCATCATATATGATCTTTATACTTGCAGATGCGACTGAACAAAGTTTCTGAGCTTATACACAATTCTACAAATTACCAGAATCTGGATAGCGCAGGGGTTTCTGTTCATTTTCAAGAAATTGTTGATTTGGTACATATTTTTATGATGGTTCTAATTTCACTAACGATAAGAAAGAATGAGGCACAGCTGAAGTGATCCAATGACTTAATTATTGCACCTTCCAGGATAGTGAAACATATGAGGCTGTTCCAGGAAGTGACTTTACGATTACTAGGGTGGCTTTCCGTGATAATTCATCAAAATATTATATTAATGATCGCCTCAGTAATTTCACAGAAGTTACCAAGAAACTCAAGGGAAAAGGTGTTGACCTTGACAATAATAGGTTTTTGATCCTTCAGGTTAGGAACTTGTTATATGGCACTTTAGTTTGTTTAGATATGCTTCTATCCATCTCCCTGGAATTGATATGCTTGTTTTCAGGGTGAAGTTGAGCAAATTTCACTTATGAAACCAAAAGCTCAAGGACCACATGATGAGGGTTTTCTAGAATATCTTGAAGACATCATCGGAACCAACAAATATGTTGAAAAGATTGACGAATCATATAAACAGTGAGCACTCTTGCTTTATTTCATTAAACAATAATTGTGAACAAATGACTGACTTACTCATCACAAAAATTCACACTTAAATGTGGCTGCTTTTGTAAGATTGGATTTTCTGGAGTTTCATAGAAATTAAATTTCATGCAATTTTCCTGTTTTTGTCTTTTTGCTGGATAGATTTATTATTATTTTCTATGTTGAGACAGCGTTTAATTATATTTTAACTTCAAACTCAGGATTTCTAATGCTTGCAATGATCTTGTTGATATTTT
The DNA here is from genome assembly GCA_025563575.1 of Acacia pycnantha. Lineage (NCBI taxonomy): Eukaryota > Viridiplantae > Streptophyta > Magnoliopsida > Fabales > Fabaceae > Acacia > Acacia pycnantha. The sequence continues at coordinate 11,751,027 of JAMWYP010000015.1, read as the reverse complement.
AGGTTAGAGCTCCTCAATGAAAGAAGATCGGGAGTGGTACAAATGGTTAAGCTAGCTGAGAAAGAAAGAGATAGTTTGGAGGCATGCATATAAAGTGGTCATATTCATTTGTTGTTTGATTTCAGAACAGCATTTAACATATTTTCTTGGGACAGGATGTGAAGAATGAAGCAGAAGCATACATGCTGAAAGAGTTGTCTCTTCTAAAATGGCAAGAGAAAGCCACACAGTTGGCTTATGAAGATAGCTCTGGAAAAATGGAGGGACTACAAGGAAGTATTGCTAGCCTAGAAGAAAATCTCAAGAATGAAAGGTAAATTTAGTTTTTGATTTGTAACTCACTAACCTGTTTTTTATGCATTTTGTAGCTGGAAATGTATTTTCTTGATCAAGGATTTGATGTGTGATGCCAGGGGCAAAATACAAGAAAGTAAACAAACTTTGAAGGAGCTTGAAGCTAAGCACAACAAGTATTTGAAAAGACAAGAGGTTTGAATGACACGGAAATAATTCATATGAGTTTGCTTGACATGATGCGCCATTGTCTATAGGTTTTAATTATTTTGCAATCAAGCATGTAGGTTATCTTCTGGTCAATTTTTCTTTCATTCTATTGAGCAGGAGCTAGATAGTGATATGAGGAAGTGTAAGGAAGAGTTCAAGGAGTTTGAGAGACAGGATGTTAAGTACCGGGAAGATTTTAAGCACATGAATCAAAAGATCAAGAAACTGGCTGAAAAAGTTGAAAAGGTAAGAGGAAGGTGTAGTTTGCTGCAGCTGATCATATCCACAAATGGCGCACCTTATTCATTTGTTCTTATTTCAGGATTCATCAAAAATTGAATCCCTAGTAAAGGAGTGTGAGGAATCAACTAATATGATACCAAAACTTGAGGATGCTATCCCGAAGTTGCAAAAATCATTACTAGATGAGGAGAAGGTTTTAGAGGAAATCAAAGGAAGTTCTAAAGGTGGAGTTCTGTTATTTTCAATTCGAAGAAATTGCAAGGTTCTTTTGTGTTTTGATCAAATTTTTTTTTGAAGCAGTGATGCACCAAAATTAACCCCGCCTTATAATATTTTTATTGAATATGAACACTTCATTTTGCTCTAAAATTCTAGTTTTTGGCTCCCAAACTTCATTTTTGTTTAAGAGACCATTATTCATAAGAAAGTCATGGTTTTATGTTGCTTTGGATTTTTTTGATACTATCGTTGTGTCTTGATTTTGATAGAAGGAGGATGGAATCATACTGTTCTAGTTTTTCTGTTTGAACCATCTGCAATTTGTCATAGTATAAATGTAATATGAAAAATGTTGGTCTGATTGAATTTGATATATAATTTGGTAATTTTAACACTAATATTGATGTAAGCATGCATTTGATTGTTTTGTCATACTATATGAGCCAGCATCACGTTGATAGAAATTATTTTCTAAGCTTTTATTTGTGCAGAAGTAGCCTATAAATTTGATTTTGTTTGCTTGTTCAGAATTCCTGAGAATCCTAATAGGCTTCTGTTGTATATCAGATCTATTCCTTTTCTTTTGAGTATTTTGGTTGGTGAATGATGGTCTTTGTTCTCTATTTTATTTTTTATTGCATACCTTTCGCATTATTGGTTTTGGAAATTTATATTCAGTAGTGGTGTGTCTCTAGATTTTTCATTTCTCTCTCTGCATTGTTGGTGAAATTTGTTGTTGTCGATTGGTAAACAGCTGAAACTGAGAGATATCGCTTGGAGCTTGCCAAAGTTCGTGCTGAGCTAGAACCATGGGAGAAAGATTTGATTGAGCACAAAGGGAAACTAGAAGTTGCATGTACAGAGAGCAAGCTTTTGAATGAAAAGGTGTTTTCTCCCTTTCTTTCATTTAACTAGCTCTTGTATGAAAGTTCACAACTATGGTGATTTTTTTCTCTTTTGCTTACAGAAAGCATCAGTGGACATTGATAAAAAAAGAACCAAAATTCTGTATCCATTTTTTAAAGAAGATGACATTTTGCATTTGATATGTAATACATTTTGCATTTGATATGTAATCCGTGAACTTAAGGAGGAGGCACAAATGTATACTTTTCAGACGAGAATTTATCATATTTAATAGTAGGTTGAAGTTGATTTTTTAATTTTTCAGCATCAAGCTGCTCGTGGAGCTTATGAAGATGCTAAAACCAGATGCAAAGTATATTGGAAACAATTAAAATAAGAAGTGGGAGCATTTCTCAAATACAGAGTGGTATAGAAAAGAACAAGCGTGAAGCATCAGAAGCTCGTCAAGAAGAACAAGTTTGTGCTTTTCCTTTCTTAATTCTAGCTCTTTGTAAGATTTTTGCATAGGGTGATGTGGATGGTCTTTTTCAGAAATGCATCAAAGAACAAGATGCACTGATTCCTCTCGAACAAGCTGCTAGACAAAAGGTTGCAGAACTAAAGTCTATTAGGGATTCTGAGAAGAGTCAGGGATCAGTGTTGAAGGCAATCTTGAAAGCAAAGGAAACCAAACAAATAGAAGGAATTTATGGCCGCATGGGTGATTTAGGTGCTATTGATGGTGAGTTTTTTCAATTGTTGTTTCTCAAGCTTCAGTCTTTTTCCTATTAAAAAATTTATCATGTTCCATCTTTTTAAGGTAAAACAAGTAACCAAACTTTTATCTGATCAATACATGTCAATATTTGACTTCTCATAAACCGATCATTGCAGCAAAATACGATGTTGCCATATCGACAGCATGTGCTGGACTTGATTATATCGTGGTAGAAACTACCAATGCTGCACAAGCATGTGTTGAGCTACTTCGAAAGGAGAATCTTGGTGTGGCAACTTTCATGATATTGGTATTTTTCTATGGTTTTTTTAGTGGTTTTTATATCATGAATAGTATCAATAATATGGTCTTTCTCTTTAAGTTGGGTTGGCAGCTGCTTTCGTATATTTTATGGGGAAAACAGATGAAATTAAACCCACAGGCCTCAGCTTGTTTAGTAGGGTTGATCAAAAAATCCGTGGTCTGGTTGGTCCGGCCCGGTCCGGTCTGACCCAACCCGAATTGTCCTGGACAAAAATTGGTCCAGGACAATTTGACCGGACCGGACCGGACCAAACAGCTCGGGTTGGACTGGACCTCGGTCCAGGACTTAAAACCCCTGGATGGTCCGGTTCGACCCGAGCTCTCTTTTAAAAAAAATCACTACTACACTGAGTCACTCACGGGAGTCTGAACATCTTAATATGCTTTTTAATTTATAGAAATCACTTTTCACTAAGTCACTTTTTATTACTTTTGGAAATCAAGTGAAACTAGAGCTAAAATATTGTCTCCCAAGAAGGCAAAAAAAAATATTGGAAAAAAAACTGAAAAAAAAACTGGACTGCCTGGACTGGTCCAGGCAGTCCGGTCCGGTCCAGCCCGAGCTCGGGCTGGTACCAGACCGGACCGGACCTCGGGCTGAATTTTCCAGCCCGAGGTAAAATCGGGCTAGACCTCGGGTTACCCTCCAACCCGGTCTAGCCCGGTCCATGATCATCCCTATTGTTTAGACTTAAGACCAATGGCTGTTTAATCTGCTCATTATGCCATAAATAACTGTGCAAAAAACTTTAATGGTTTAAATTTCCCCCCCTGGACGGAAGTGAAGATTCGGATGTATATGGATGTTTGAAATTCATATATTTATTTTTAACTAACAGTAGGTCACATTAATATTGTTTAGTTTATAAAGTCCACACATTGGAGCAATTTAATTTCGAGTAGGGGAATGGAAGCTAGCTGGCCCACGCTTTTAAATGATACCATGATCTAATACTCTTGATTGAATACAAAATCATAGTGACCAATGATGACTCAGTTTATTCTAATATTTTTGATATACTTCAATTTTTTTGGACATACTGATAATACTTGAAAGTGCATATTTTTTAATAATTGTGAGGGACATTGTTTTCTTTTCCAGGAGAAGCAAGTTGATCTTCTTCCAAAATTAAGACAGAATGTAAGCACTCCAGAGGGAGTTCCGCGTCTCTACGATTTAGTGAAAGTTCAAGACGAGAGAATTAAACTTGCTTTCTTTGCAGCACTAGGGAACACAGTTGTGGCTAATGATCTTGACCAGGTCAGGATGCATTTCTTAAATCATAATGCCTAGTTATATTTATGAAAATTCCTTCTACAGTCTTGCTGATATGAGTCTCTGGTTTAGACTTTTGGCTGATGAGCAAATTTTGTTGCTTGGTCAATCTTTGTTTCTCTGAATTAGCTTGCATGTTTGTACCATGAAGTTCATTCAGTGAGGGAAAAAATGAAGTACCATGTTTATCTCCTCTAATTGTAGGCAACACGTATTGCATATGGCAGAAACAATGATTTTCGCCGAGTTGTTACTTTAGATGGTGCACTGTTTGAGAAATCTGGAACAATGAGTGGTGGGGGCAGTAAGCCACGTGGTGGTAAAATGGGGACGTCAATTCGAGCCAGCAGTGTGTCTGCAGAGGCTGTTTCAAATGCTGAGAAGGAATTGTCTGGGATGGTTGATACATTGAATACCATTCGCCAGAGGATCCTGGACGCAGGGAAGAGATACCAGGCTTCAGAGAAAGCTGTCACAGCCTTGGAAATGGAATTGGCTAAAACGCAGAAGGAGGTAATGCTTGTTGCACATTCTTAGAAGAGTATATTACTTCGTATTGATATCACACACTGAGTACTTTTTCCTCAACAGGTTGACAGTTTGCATTCACAACATAGTTATATTGAAAAACAACTTGCTTCTCTTGAGGCAGCCTCACAGCCAAAAAGGGATGAGCTTAACAGACTGGAACAGCTGAAGAAGATTATTTCTACTGAGGAATTGGAAATTAATAAGCTTATTGATGGGTCTAAACAGCTGAAGGAAGAGGTTGGTTGGTTTCTTGCTTATGTTCTTGTGCCTGGCTGGTTTTGCACTTCATCATTTTAGTGTGATGGAATCTTGAAAGTTGGACTTTACTTATTTTTGTCTCATCTATTCTTGGCTTTTTTTATTTTTAGGCTTTGAAGCTTCAGAGAAATATTGAAAATGCTGGGGGTGAAAGGTTAAAACAACAGAAGTCAAAGGTCGAGAAAATTCAATCAGTAAGCATCCACTACATTGAGAAAAATATTCAGATAAATTTGATGCATTGTCTGTGCTAATGGCATTCAATTACTAGGATATTGATAAGAATAACTCGGAGATCAACCGCCACAAAGTCCAAATAGAGACAGGACAAAAAATGATTAAAAAGTTGACTAAAGGAATTGAGGAATCTAAGAAGGAGAAAGAACGGCTAGGTGAGGAGAAGGAAAAATCAAAAGCAACTTTCAAAGAAATAGAACAGAAAGCATTTGTGGTGCAAGAAAATTTTAAGAAAACCCAAGAGGTTTGCCCTTTTTCCTTTCTTCTTCTGGTTACATAAAGTTGTGTTGACACAATTATATGTAGATTAAACAATGCAACATATCTTCTCCTATCATGTATGTACTCTATTTTTGCTGTACAGATGCTTGAAAAACATAAAGAAGTCTTGGATGAGGCAAAACCTGAGTATGATAAGGTGAAGAAAACAGTAGAAGAGTTGCGTGCTTCTGAGGTACTGTCTCTTGTGGGTGTTTTCTTTTGATTTTCTGTCACTTTGTAGTATGGAATTTATCACGGCATGATGATTTCCCAGGTTGATGCTGACTTTAAATTGAAAGACATGAAGAGAGAATACAAAGAATGGGAAATGAAGGGGAAGGGTTACAAGAAAAGACTTGATGAATTGCAAACAGCTCTTCAAAAGCATCTGGAACAGTATGTCATTTTGTAATTATACGGAATATATTGTCTTACATTCTAAAGGTTTGATGAGATTGTAAATTGGTTGCAGGATTCACGTTGATTTGGTGGATCATGAGAAGGTTCAGGCTACATTGGCTGAAAATAACCTCAATGAAGCTTGTAATCTGAAAAGGGCCCTTGAAATGGTTGCAGTGCTAGAAGCACAGATGAAGGAGATGAATCCCAATCTTGATTCAATTTCTGAGTAGGAGTTTGCAAGTTTATTTTGTATATTATCTTTCCATCTGAACTTGCATTGATGTAGTTACTTTGGATTATCAGATATCGTAAAAAGGTGCTGTTGTACAATGACCGGGTTGAGGAACTTAACAAAATCACTCAGGAGCGGGATGATATTAAGAAACAGTATGATGAATGGAGGAAGAGAAGGTCTGCAAACTCTTTTTGTTATCTGTATTCACTTCATATCTCCTTTTGTGAAAATAACCTTAGCTCATTTTGTTATTTCAGATTGGATGAATTTATGGCAGGATTTAACGCCATATCTTTAAAGTTGAAAGAAATGTATCAGGTTTGGATATTCTCTCTTTGTATCTTGTGTTCCTTAGTTTAAATTTTTATAGCTGTAATTTCGATTACAGTTTACCCTTATTCCCGTAAGTTGGCATAATTTGGATGCCAATCTGATTTTGCGTACTGGCAATATGGTTCTGGATCTAGAACTTTTCCAATTAAATGTCTTGTTCAGTTCCTTTTCCTATCAATGCTCCTTTATTTAGCCATTGATCTTTTATTGAATTGGCTTCCTCTGCATGCTTAGTATGATGCGCATACACCTCGTAGGGTTATGACAAATAGCATTTAATTCCTCGTTTGTGTTTGCAGATGATCACACTTGGAGGTGATGCAGAACTTGAGCTTGTGGATTCTTTGGATCCTTTCTCTGAGGGTGTGGTTTTCAGTGTTAGACCGCCAAAGAAAAGCTGGAAGAATATTGCGAATTTATCAGGTGGTGAAAAGGTTAGTTATCAAACTTGTTGGGATTTAGGCTTTGATTCGATTCAAATTCCAAGGATTGCAAATTATGTTTTCATCTTCATGTCTTCGATTTTCTGACCAAACCTGTAATAGCATGTTGTTTAAATTCTTCTTTGTTTCACTTGCAGACTCTTAGCTCATTGGCGCTTGTTTTTGCTCTTCATCATTATAAGCCTACCCCGCTTTATGTAATGGATGAAATTGATGCTGCTCTAGGTACTTTTTATTAACCTTCTTGTTCAGTTCATTAAATTTGTTCCTCATTTAATGGGTTATTTGGTGTGACAGATTTCAAGAACGTATCTATCGTGGGGCATTATGTAAAGGACAGGACTAAGGATGCGCAGTTCATTATCATAAGGTTTGTTTGGTGCTCACCTAAAGGTCTTATTTATGATGATTATTGGTATACCTGATTCTGATTACTGTACTAACCATGTTATGTTTTCCTTTGAAAAGCCTGAGGAACAATATGTTTGAGCTGGCAGATCGACTAGTTGGGATTTATAAAACTGACAATTGCACCAAGAGCATTACTATAAATCCAGGAAGTTTCGTGGTATGTCAAAAAGCTGCTTGATGGATGTCACTAAGGATGCTGGATAGGACATGATTGATTACTATGTCTCTTGTGCTAGTTTTGTTTAATATTGTATTATTGCTATTTATACATACGTGCTCTAATTGCTGTAACATATTTCTGTAACTGACTTTTTTCCATAGGAAGAACCTATGGGAACATAAATGAAAGATTGCTTCATCTTATTTGTAATCTCTTGCATGTTTTTCAAAAGTAGGTTTCCTGTTCGTGCCAAGTTCAAATTTGACATAATTATGCGTATCAAAGTTGAATTTATTTAAGGTTCTGAAAACCGGACCGGTCAGTGAACCGGTGGAGATACTGGATTAAGGGTCAGTGGGTCAGACCAGAGTCAAACCGGTATTAATTAAAAATATAATATAATTGAAATAGATAACAATATTTATATTTTTATAAAAAAATATTTTATAATTCAAATATATGAAGATGTAATGTGATGTACATAAAAACATATAAAATATTATATTGATTTTTTTTAGAAAAAAAGAGATAAAAGAGATTATTGTTGCGTCAGGTCCCAACTTCCTATATCTTAAATGTGATGTGGGGCAGTTATAGGGTAGAGGGTTAGGCTATAGGCTTTTTGACTTTTTATCTCTGCTTAGTAAAGTTAAAGTTAGCAACAAAAAAAAAAAAAAAAAACTTGTTTGTTTTTTTTCTAGATCTTCCTTTCTCCTTCAACTCTTCAGATTCAGATTCAGGTCTCTCTCTCAGTCTCTCCTTCTCGTTCTGTCTCAATATTGAGAAGCATGGGAGAGTTGAGAGCATCTGGTTGTTAACTGGGTAAGAAATTCTACCTGTCAAAATTCGTTTCCAATATTTCAACCAAAGAAGCTTCGACCTTCGACGAACTCAGATCGCGATCTCCGCCGGCCACCGCCGCACTCTCCCCTCCTTCTCATTCTCCTTCAGTCAATTTTTTTTTTTTTTTTTTTACAAAAAACCAATCTTTTTGATGCTGAGAGTTGACTCCGGGTCAACTCGGGACCTGGTTTAACCCTAACTCGGGCCGTTTTCCATCCGGTTTCCGGTCTGAACCGGTCAGTCCGGGTTTCATAACCTTGATTTTTATCATGGAGAAACCTATGCTGGTATTCTGAGGTAGGACAATTGGACAAGTGTTAACGTATGGAGAACGTATTTCATCAGTATATAGCAGCTGTATGATATTAATATCCAGAATTGAGGGTTTTAAACATTATTTTCATTCATAATTTGTGAGTTGTCTTTGCTTTTAACATACTCAGTTTCTCTATTCTTCGAGCCTAGCTCTAAGGGAAATGATATCAGTGAGGTGGCTGGAGCTGGCTCGTCTGTCTCTTTAATAGTAGTGTAAGACCATGCTCCCAAAAGTGCCCCAGTAATTGGTCCCACCAGATAGACCCAAAGTCCTTTATAGGAACCACTTGCTATTGCAGGACCAAGTGTTCTCGCTGGGTTCATTGATCCCCCTGATATAGGTCTGCATAACCAGCGAACCACCATTCATAACATTATCTGTTTTAAGAGTGGTTTTTTTTTTTAAAAAAGAAAGAAAATGTGTGTTCCACTGTACTTACCCTGCAAGGATGCCTGCTATGAATACTGAAGAGCCTACTGCGACTCCTGCGAGCTCTCCGACCTGTTAGGCGAAATACATTTAAGTGTAAAATGTTTTAAAAGAAGTTTCATTTGGATGAATGTAAGGTGATTTTACAGCTTTTGCATCAGTTGACACGGCGGAGGCGATGAACATCATAGTGAATGTTGCCACTATCTCCATGGCGAGAGCTTGAGCATCACTTCCAGAAGGTGAGGTTGTCCCAAGCTGTTTTATTGGGTCCAATATCAGCCGCAACGTAAACGAGGCAGAAATGGCTCCTATCAATTGTGCTGCCACGTATAATGGGACCTGCATTAATAGTCATAGGTAATTCTTTATTTGAGGGCATCATTCCTTAAAACCCTACAATATAATTCGGTTAGTTTGACTTCTACAGCTGATTTTCTTTCTGCTGGGTGAGTTATTCTTTTTCTTTCGGTAAGTTCTTTTTTTAACTTCAGAGAGATAAACATTTACAGTCTAAAATTACAAACAGAATTGAAACTTATAGAAAATCTTTCACGTCACTAACGTCACTAGACTACAAAATTATTAGCCTTTCCATCTGGTTCTTAATTTAGGTGATACAACTCCCTTTTTCATATATTCTTAGACCTTGTGAAAGAAATACAATCCACTTGCGAAATTGATTCCAAAGATTGTGCTAAAATATAGTTATTCTAATAATTATTTTATGGCTACTCAGTTGAGCAAAAGGGACGTAATAACCATATAAAAATGGCACTCCCCACCTCCCCGTCTTCCAATTACAAAACACGCGTCCTTTCATAAAACAAAATAACGTGGATATGCAAGTTGTGGTCATGTGGGTTATGGAAGATAGAGTTTTTTTTCCCTTCTTATTTTGGATAACATGTGGAAGATGGAGTTAACGTAAGTACATGTTCTCCAAGAGGCCCATCGTTGTCACTTTATTTTATAATTGTTAATTTATTAATTGCAAGGTCAGGCGTCAATGCGTGGATGGAACCTTGCATGTGGTGGGGCCCATCCAGGTAGGACGTGAATCCCAACCAACACAAAGCGGCCACCACAGAGGCTCATGGCGATGAGGCAGAGACAAGGCTATTGTTATGCTTTAATTAGAACAAGAAACACATTCGTCGATAAGTTAATAGCATTACAAACTCAAATTGAAGCAGTTAGCAGTAATTATGTAATTACCTGTTTCCATGGAAAATGCTTCACAGCGGCAAAAGCTAAGGACACAGCTGGGTTCATGTGAGCACCAGAGATGTGTCCGATGGCATAGATCATCACAATCACTATGAATCCTCCTGCAAGTGAAGCTCCTAGTTTTGATATTTTCTGCTCATCGTAAGCATTAAGTGCAGCCGACCCACTTCCCACAAACACCAACAGATATGTTCCTATAATCTCTGCCAATACCTGTTACAATGATGCACCAATAAATGATGCACCAATAAATATATATGGCATCAACCCAAACAATGATGATATGTTCCTCGTAACCTTTTAACATATTCCTTAAACTACTTACAGGCCGAAGCTTTTACTGACGTCCACAATTGCAAATAACTGTGACTAATATAACTGTGATGTGGGTGAGGACAAAGATAGTGTCTGTTACCTGTCGAAGAAAACCAGGAGGATAATTCTGTGCAAGTTTTGCGAAGGGAAGAAGAAGAAAAGATCGTTTATGAGTTCTTGGGTCGTCCGGCTGCTCTCTTTCAGGATTGAAGCTCCACATATTTTGACTTGTCGTTTGCATATATCCTCGTTTAATTTAGAGGACGCGAGTTCTCACAAATAAAACTTAGTGTATATGAGTGGTGCGCATTGAAATTATCAGAGGGCCGTCTTATAATGTCCAGGAGTTCCCAAAAATGTTTATTTTAGTTGTAATAATTAAATTAGAGTACGACTATATGGTCTAAACCTTAGCCACAAGCCTAACTTCACTTCGAATTATTGTGGGATTCTTGTTTCGGTCTCCATGCGCTTTAAAAAATCCCCAACTAAAATTCATGAAAGCGATCAGAAGATTCGTTGGGTGACATCTAGTAAGATAGACCTTGCGTTTAAAAAAAATTCACAGCACAGATATTTTACTGTTACAAAAAGATTGACGTTAACAGGGCAAATACTAAAAGATTCAAAATAGTCCGTCATCTCAAAATTGTTGGATGCCAAGGTTTGGTAAAGTTAGGGAAGTTTTTTTCGACCAATATAATCTAGAGTAAAATTTACTAGATAGTAGAACTTTTTATTTCGTTTTTAAGGTTAAGAGGCTGGAAAGAAAACGAATAACGGCAAAAGATTAACGTGAGAATATTTAGTGCTTCTTGTGTTTAAAGTGCAACATTTTATATTGAAAGACTCCAAATTTACTTTTTACCAACTTTCCCCAACTCATGGTAACGATTGCAAGTGAATTGAGAAATTCCCACTTTGCATTATTTAAAATGAGATCACTTTTTGGAGAACTAATACAAATAAACAGGTAGAACTGATCCCACGAAGCAGGCATATTGTGCAGCAGGTGTAGTTGTTTTGTTTTGCCTCATTTTCCCCTTTTCTTTTTATAGGTACACATCTCCTAAGAAGATAAGTGATACATGTGTTCTAGAGTTGTTGGAACACCCTCAACAAAGATCCTTCAATGTCCTGGCACGTGTGGATGCTGATGGAGGCGAAGTACTGAAGTTTTAAACACTGAACGGACGTATGACGCGTGGATCGTCTTGCTCATTAGCTTCCTTAATATTCATGGAGCGTAGCTTGGATATTAGGTTAATGGAGGAAGCAGAGTTATTATCATTGTCCTGGATAGCACTGTAGTACCATGCCCCTAAAACGGCCCCAACCGTTGGTCCAACCAGATAGACCCAAATTCCTTTGTAGGACCCACTTGCTATTGCTGGACCCAGTGTTCTTGCTGGATTCAACGATCCGCCCGATATTGGCCTGCAACCAACAAAACAAAAAGATTAAAGAACCTGGCCTGCTAGGTTCTCGTTAAGAGATTTTTATATTTTCTTTTACTGTACTTACCCTCCAAGGATGTTTCCTATGGCCACTGAAAAGCCTATTGCAACTCCTGCCAGGTCTCCAACCTGCCAAGTACACACACATTTATGTGAAGGTGGTAAAAGTACGTACTATAGCATGTAATTTTTGGACTAATAATGTAAAATATTTTGATATGTATAGAAGGATGATTTGTGTAAGTGTTAGTGCTGGAATATTGAACCATGATTAAGATCTTATTTTGTTAGTTAAGATTATGATTAGTTAGAGAACGTTATAAATAGAAGTCTTAGTTAATGTATTAGATAAGGGTGGGACGTGAAATCCTCACCAAGTTAAAAGAAAAATTTCTCTCTAGGAGGATAATTTGAGTCTTTATCAAAATCCCTAGAATTATAAGGTTAATTGTTAGTTGTTGTTAATCACCCTGAGGATTCTTCCTAATTTTCTTAACAGTTAGGACTCATATGTATCTTACAGCTTTGGAATCAGTGGTGACGGCGCAGATAACGAGCATGAGAATGAAAGTGATGATGATCTCCATGATAAGAGCTTGAGCATCTGTTCCAGAAGGAGAGTTTGTTCCCAGCTTTTTTATAGGATGCAACAACAGTCTTAGCGTAAAAGAGGCAGCAATGCCTCCTGTCGTTTGAGCTCCCACGTAAAATGGGACCTGCACCCATGAACGAACCAATCAAGTCATAGTGATGCTGTAACCTTTTTTTGTTTTAAGAAATTAATGAAGTTAAATAATACTTAATCATAATATATATTGTATATCATTAGATATATATCAGTTTATAAATTAAGTAAATTAGTTTTGAGGGAAAATATAAATATAAACATAATATTATTTAAAAAAAGTCAACTGACAGTTATATTTAGGATTTGATGGAGTATATTCTTTTTCATGGATCCACTCAAATGATCTGCATTATCCTTTAATTAATTAATATATCCCGAATAGTGATATACTACATTCGGTTTTAATTATAAGACCTAGTTGACTTTTTTTTGGAGAAATTAAGGAAGTTAAATGAGTTACTTAATCATTTCATAATGTTGTGTATTCTTAGATTATATATATTAGTTTAATAGTCAAACTAAATAGTTTGAAGAAAAAATTAAAAATTAAAATAAACTAAAGTAATTTAATTAGCTTCTTCAATCTTTTCAAAAAAGTCAACTAGGTTTTATACTTAGAATCGGAGGAGGGAGTACTATTTATATAATACCTGTTTCCATGGGAAATGGCCGGCAGCAGCGAAAGCTATGGAGACGGCTGGGTTTATATGGGCGCCGGAGATGTGACCGGTGGCATAGACCATGACCATGACAATGAATCCGGCGGCAAGTTCAGCTCCTAGTTGTGATACTTTGTTGTCATCAACAGAACTAAGTGCAGCCGTCCCGCTTACCACAAACACCAATAGATATGTCCCTATTAGCTCTGCCAATACCTGTTTTAATTATTATATATTAATTATCGCATATAAAGCGAGTGCTTTTAGTTACTAGAAGTACATCCAAGCAGAGAGATTGTATAATATAAGTGTGATGGATATGGACGAGCCTGTGTGGTACAGAAAGCAAATTAAAGACCATTAAATTTCTGTTACCTTCCTGAGAAAACCAGGGGGGTAACTGTCTGCAAGTCTTGCAATGGAGTGGTCCCCAGCATATTGGTTCTGGGCAGCAGGGTTTTCACTTGTTCTCTGCATCCTACGTTGTTGTTGTTTAGTATAGCCGATCGATTTTATCTCAAATTTAATGCCTATAAACTTGATTTTCTGTAGGGGTAGCGATTCAAGTGCTCTCTAATTTATAATATAACCTCACGAGCCCCCATATTTGTTTGTATTACTTATTGGGATCCTAATTAATCACTATCTGGGATATTAATTGGTGCCTCATCAGTCCTCAGCTCATGGACGGAACCTCACATGTTAAATATAAAATAAAATAGACTTTTCTTGATATATTAGAGATACTTCCTCTACCTCTAGTTTTTATTATAAGGCATCAACTAGAAAATTTATTTAGTCTTTTTTATAAGACATTTGCTTATTCTCAAAGAGTATTAATTATTCTTTTCCATATATGCCCCTAATAAATAAGGATAGTGGGTGAGAGTAATAATTAATATGATATTAGAGTTTAGTGCAATTAATAGAGATAATATTGGAAGTTACTTAAATTGAAGGCTAACTTTATTGACTTAAACTGTTTTTATTGGTTTGTGAGAATGATTAGTTGGTGCCTTTTAATAAAGACCCGAGGGAATATTAAGGAAGCTAATTAAATTATTTTAAAATAGTTATATTTATCATTTTTTGTCCAAATTATTTTGCCTAACATATAAATATAATTAATATATAATCTAATGATACATAATATATGATATAATTAAATAACTTATTTAACTTTCTAGTTTTCCTAAAAAAAAATCAACACTATCTTATATTTAACGCGGGAGAGCAGTAGTCATTAGTGCACGAAGCATAGGCATTGTTATGCCTTATGACTCGATCCCACCAAGAAACATAGTACTACATCCGACATATTATTGAAGCGCCGCTTATAGATTGGAAAATCCGAGACAAAGGTAGTCTCTTATCATTTGAATTATCGTTCAAGCTACCTAAATTTGAACAGCATCTTTTGAAAACAAGCCTTCTCTGTCAGGCTGTCACGAATCCATTGGGATTGGTTATATATTATTTTCTCTTGAATCATAATGATAACACACACACATAGCAAGTCCTTTTGTTTAAAATTTTATGGTACAAAGTATAAGATACCTTTTATACCACTAAATGCTTAGTTTTCACAAATATACTTCAATAAATTCTTATTTTAAGAATCAACAAGTAAAGAGAGATAAACGATCTAATTATTAAGAGTAACTTGTGTGTGTGTGTTTTTTTGGGGGGTATGTAATGCAACTTATATTTATGACAGGTAGTTAAAACTCCCTCTAGTCTTAATTATAAGAACACTTTTAAATGTAGTGCAATTTACATTACAAAAATGTTCTTATAATTAGAATTGGAGGTAGTATCTTCAAGATTTGCTGCTAAAATTGGAGAAATAATACACACACATTCGATCGACAGTGTGCTGAATTTGTAACTCATTTTTGTCATTACCGAATTCCCATAGTTTATGTTTGCATTTAATATTCCTTTTACCTATTTCAGTTTCTATATTTCTAAGCAAAGAATGACAAAAGAAATCGGCTGAGATGCCTGCCACCGGGAAGAGTCCGAATGGAAGAGTACGTAGTATGAAAAAATGGAAGTTTCAGTCCATTTATAATTAAATTCCCTTTAACATAACGAAATTAGCTAGAAAGCCTAGGAAACTGGAAAGCGTTAATATTTTATAATTACAGTTTACCCTTATTCCCGTAAGTTGGCATGATTTGGATGCCAATCTGATTTTGCGTACTGGCACTATGGTTCTGGATCTATAACTTTTCCAATTACGTACATGTCTTGTCAGTTCCTCTTTAAGAAATTTCCAATCAATGCTCCTTTATTTAGCCATTGATCTTTTATTGAACTCTCTTCCTCTGCATGTTTAGTATGATACGGATACACCTTGTAGTAATATTTACTTCATTGTGATTTTTCTCTTCCAATTGCGCGTTGAACCCTTGGTACCGCTTTCCCAAACATGTTGTATAATTAAATTCCTTTTAACATAACGAAATCAGAAAGCCTCGGAAACTGGAAAGCGTTAATCATTTATAATTATATTTTCACGTAAACTAATAGTGTTTACCTGGAAAGCTAGGTTAATTTTATCAGAGACGAAAACAACGGGCATCTTTTATATAAACTATGTAAGAACTAATAACAGACTATGGAAATCTTCGTCGTGAGATCAGGATTGCTATTTTAATTTGCTTTCTGGTATATATGAGATATATCAACTATGACGTGCGAGTAACTGATGAGTAAGTCATTAAAAATTCCGAAGATGAGGAATATTGCTGAATCAAATTGCATATGACCTTGAGAATAAAGATCATGAGATTCCAGAAATTAACTAGATACGAAAAGAGGGGGATCCCCCAAGATAATTTAAAGTTCAGCATTTCAATGACGGTTCCAAAGTAAATTCTGTTATAAACAATTAAATTGCCAGATAATTTCCATTTTAATATAGTTTCTGATTTCTACCGGAACGTGAGTTCATTTTAACGAGGTTCTCGAGTATACCCAAATGATCCACGTGTAAACTGGAATATTTGGGTGAGTGCGAGGATATTTTAAAACTGAATAAGAGAGTTTCAAGTGAATACATTCAAAACTCAGATAGGTCTCGGTCTCATATCTATCTTTAATTTATAGGAATGTTGCAACTATTTGATGTGGTAGGAATTAACAAAGCATATCGAAAGTTATCCACCAATAATTAATTGCAATATTCATGATGTCGCGTCTTATAAAGTTAGAGTTTTCCCACACTTCCTAGTTCCTATCACATTCCGATTCCATTATATGTCATAAAAAATTAAAACATTAAACATTAACGTTCTGCTTGGATGCATGGGAAGAAAAGTTGGGAGAACAAAAATGATGAGAAGAGAAAATGGTATTATCTCTCCTACTTGGATGGACGAAAGAAAATGGCCGGGGAGTAAAGAAAATGAGTAAATATTTAAATGACTAGAATACATTGTCCTTATATCAAAATGTATCTTGTTTAAAATCAAATTGAATACCACAATGGAATAATGAATGGCCCCGAAATGGACAGGAGGAATATGGAACTTGGCAACAAAGATAACTCTCCATAACATTAAAATTAATTAAACCAGTGCAGGGATATATGGTGAACAGTGAACAAAGACAAAGCAAGCGGATGAAGAAGGAGACGAGGGAGTGACCAGTGACCACTCTGAGAGAAAAAAAAAATTGCAATAAAATACTTAAATTCCAATGCTAGCGTTCCCAGTCTTAACTATGATCATTTTTAAATTTCATATTAATATTTGAACATTAAGTATACTTTTTCCGGAATTCACTATTGTAGATAAGCCTCTCATGCTCTAACGAGTCGATAATTAATCAAAAAGATGATGGATAGCATCCAGTGAACTCGTGGCTCTGGTGGGAGATGATTCCAACTTTTCTCACCCGCAAAACTTTAAAAGCTCTTCTGCCAACAGAAAAAACGGACAAAGGTTTGTGCGCTGTTAATTAGCTTGAGGTGAGGTTGATCTAATTTTAATGTATTAGGACGGAGTTGCACCACAAAATACTATAATTAAAATCTTGAATGCATCTTTAAAAATACTTAAATGTACTGTAGATGCATATTAACCCTATATAGGAATGTTGCAAATTTTCAGCCATTAATTCATGCCATGAAGTCCACGCGTGCATTATCAAACTTTATTTAGCAGATTAACTGATGTATTGCCCATAATATTTCTATTTTGACTTTCTAGCCCTTTTGATATTTTGATATTTTCTCGCTAGTATGGAGAATGTGTTTTAAGTACTTTTAGGAAAATTTTCACTGGACCCTCACCGTAGTAACTTAATATCCAATAACCTTCTAAAATATTTTGAAATTTCACTTTCCTATAAGCTAAAGTGAAATTAAGTTTTGTGGTTGAAAATGCACTAATGCTCTTGATAAGTATATATTTTATAATTAAATATGTGTGGATGGTAATCTGATTTCGCGTACTGGCAATATGGTTCTGGATCTTGAACTTTTCCAATTAAATTTCTTGTTCAGTTCCTTTTTCAGAATTTTCCAATCAATGCTCCTTTATTTTGCCATTGATCTTTTATTGAACTGTCTTCCTCTGCATGCTTAGTATGATGCGCATACACCTTGTGGGGTTATGACAAATAGCATGTAATTCCTCTTTTGTGTTTGCAGATGATCACACTTGGAGGTGATGCAGAACTTGAGCGTGTGGATTCTTTAGATCCTTTCTCTGAATTAGGTGTTGTGTTCAGTGTTAGACCGCCAAAGAAAAGCTGGAAGAATATTGCGAATTTATCAGGTGGTGAAAAGGTTAGTTATCGCAAACTTGTTGGGATTTAGGCTTTGATTTGATTCAAATTCTAAGGATTGCAAATTATGTTTTCATCGTCATGTCTTCGATTTTCTGACCAAACCTGTAATAGCATGTTGTTTAAATTCTTCTTTGTTTCACTTGCAGACTCTTAACTCATTGGCTCTTGTTTTTGCTCTTCATCATTATAAGCCTACCTCACTTTATGTAATGGATGAAATTGATGATGCTGCTCTAGGTGCTTTTTATTAACCTTGTTGTTCAGTTCATTAAATTTGTTCTTAATATGCAATATAAATGATTTAATGGGTTATTTGGTGTGACATCCAGGGAGTGTCGGCATTCTTTACCTTAATCTTACGCAGTTTATACTCATTTACTTAGTGAAACACCATTCACAAGTTCATTGCACAGATTTAACTTTCCAGAAACATAGGTTAGTTTGTAAAAATCATAACTTCTTGTATAAAACTCAAAAATTTACAAACTACCTATCAAATTAAAGCTTAGCATGTTAACTACATGATCCAAAAATATTAAGGTCAGAAGAGGTTGTTTACTTAGGTTTTTTCTTACACGAAACCTAATGAGTCAGAAACGAAATCCAGTTTTTCCCAGATTCATGACCCAACTTCCAAAAATTATATCTCAAGCTGTAGACCTCCGTTTAAAGTGATTCAAAGTTATTTTTAAAGCTTAAGAAGTGAACTATAATCTGTAAAAATATCAGAGCTCAAATAGACCTCTAACACACGAAAACAACATGCACAATAAGCTCTGTTTTCGGATCTTGTTGCAGAGGTGAAAAACAACACTTGCTACTACATTTTATGAATCTAAGCTTCGAAAAATCAGATTTCATGAACTTATAACAGGCATGCACAGTTTAATTAAATGCTCAATTTCAGAGCCATATGAGATCAGAAACGGATCAAAATTGACATGCAAGCTGTTATACTTACTGTTATAAGCTCTCTTTCTTTTTCAAGAATGATCTTGGTCTTTCTCTCTATCGATCTCGCTGTGATCTCTGCTCAGATTCCTCTTCGTTTCTTCGGATCTATCTCTCGACTGGAATGGATGAAGGAATGAGAGGGTGTATATGCTATCAGACTAGAGAGGGAATGAAGGTTGAAGGAGAATGAGAATGGGTGTGTGTTTGGTGGAGAAAGTAGTGTACGAGAATGAGAAATATATGGAATGAAGGAGTGTGCGAGAATGAGAAATATGGAAGGAAGGAGTGTGATGTGATTTTGTATCCGGATGGAAGAGAGAATGAGTGAAGGAGAGAGTTTTCGGATGTTTGTGTGTGTGCGCGTTGAAAACGAAAGTAAATAGGTGAAGTGAGAGGAGAGTACGTGGCAGACATGCAACACGTGAAAGAAACCTGTAGGTGTTGTGTGTGTTCAGGTATTTGGGCTTTATGTTTGCGGGTCTGGGCCGATGGAGTGTGAAGAAATAGAGCTGTCAAAACGGGCCACCCTGGCCCGTTAGGCCCTAGCCCGCGCGGGCTAAAAAGCCCACAGGGCCAAAAAGCCCGCATTTTAAGAAGCCCGCACGGCCAAAAGAAAATATAACTCTCGGGGTTAGGGCCAGCCCGCGGGCCAAAAATCATTTTAGAATAATCAACTTCAGGATACCGCCCGGTATTGAAAAAATACATCATGATCTTGAAAAATTATTTTAGGACGTTGAAAAATATTTCAGCATCGATGATGTATCGAAAAAATACTTCAAGATGCCGATCGAGGATACTAGCAGTCAGATCGAAAAAATACTTAATGATCTTGAAAAATTATTTTAGATCCAAATAATTTTTCATTTTAGATCTGAAATAATTTTTCAAGATCATTAAGTATTTTTTCAGTACCGGCCAGTATCCTCATTCAACATCCTGAAGTATTTTTTCCAGTATCAGTCAGTACCCTTAAATATTTTTTAACATTCTAAAATAATTTTTCAAGATCATGAAGTACCTTTTAGTATCCTAAAATAATTTTTCAATATCAGTAAGTATATTTTCAAAATATTTTTTCAACATCTTCAAATAATTTTTCAAGATCATTTAGTATATTTTCGCACTGCATCAAGATCCTCAAGTATTTTTAACTACCAAACTAGTACCCCAAATAATTTTTCAAGATCATTAATTATATTTTCAAGACAACAAGATCCCAAGTATTTTTAAGTACCACCAGAGACTCGAATATTTTTCAACATCTTAAAATAATTTTTCAAGATCATTAAGTATATTTTCGCACACCAAGATCCCGAAGTGTTTTTAAGTATCACCAAGATCCTCGATCAAGATTCAAGTATTTTTAAGTACCAACAAGACTCTAAAATAATTTTTCAAGATCATTAAGTATATTTTCACTACCAACAAGATCCCGAAATATTTTTTAAGTACCATCAAGACTCAAATATTTTTTCAACATCTTAAAATAATTTTTCAAGATCATTAAGTATATTTTCAGCATACCAAGATCCCAAGTATTTTTAAGTATCACCAAGATCCTCGCCGATTCAAGTATTTTTAAGTACCAACAAGACTTGAAATAATTTTTCAATATCATTAAGTATATTTTCATGACTAATAAGATCCCAAGTATTTTTAAGTACCAACAAGACTCAAATATTTTTTCAACATCCTAAAATAATTTTTCAAGATCATGATGTATTTTTTCAGTACTAGGAAGTATCTTTAAATATCTACAGCTGGCCCATAGGGTCCAGCCCATTTTGACAGCTCTATCAGAAGAATGATGCATGAAGACTGATGGAGTATTTGGGCGCTGTATTGGTTCAGGTATATGGGCCTATGTATGTGTTTTTGGGTTTGAGTATGTATGTGGCTTTCGGCTTAAGTTTGTGTGTTTTTGGGTTTTGAGTGTGTATGTTGTTTGGGTTTGAGTGTGGGTATATGGTGTATAATATTGGGGGTAAATGAGCAAAAATACACATGTGCTTTACCCTCGGGAGCACCCAACACCATATATTTTTTTTTGGAGTAAAAATACATATGTGGTTACATTTTAGGAGAAAAAATCACACCACCGTTAAAATCTAACTTAATGGTGTATTTGCAACAGAAAATGTCATATTTACAATAGAAAATGTCATATTTACAACAACATTTAAACATTTAGATTTTGAACATAGAAAGGTCATTTACAAAAAAAAAAAGACTATTTTACAATAAGAAGTGTTATATTTACAACAAAATTTAAAATCTGGCCATATTTATAACAGAAAATGTCATATTCACAACAACATTTAAACACCTGGATTCTCAACATAGAAATGTCATTTACAACATAAAAATGCTAGATTTACAACAAGAAGTGCTGTATTTACAACAAAATTTAAAATCTAATCATTTACAAAAAAAAAAAAACCATATTTACAACAGGCTAGATTTTAACGGTGGTGTGACTTTTGCTCCTAAAATGTAACCACATGTGTATTTTTGCTCCCAAAAAAAGCATATGGTGCTGGCCGCTCCCGAGGATAAAGCACATGTGTATTTTTACTCCTAAACCCTAATATTGGACCATAATTTATCCCTTAATTTATTTTGGCCATAAAATATTATCTCCAAAATATTTAAGCCAAAAAAATTATTCCCAACTATTTGTCCTTAATTTTTGCAGGAAAATATGCTTTAAATTTCAAATATTAATTTTAAAATAATTAAGACAAATTTACCATAATTAATCCCATATAGTATTTTAAATTCTCAAAATCTAAAATTTGGGATGTTGCAACAGATTTCAAGAACGTATATCTCGTGGGGCATTATGTAAAGGACAGGACTAAGGATGCACAGTTCATTATCATAAGGTTGGTTTGGTGCTCACCTAAAGGTTTGATTTATGATGATTATTGGTATAGCTGATGATGATTACTGTACTTATCATGTTATGTTTTGCTTTGCTCACCTAAAGGTTGGTTTGTTCATGAACAGCTTGAGGCACAATATGTTTGAGCTGGCAGATCCACTAGTTGGGATTTATAAAACTGATAATTGCACCAAGAGCATTACTATTAATCCAGGAAGTTTCGTGGTATGTCAAAAAGCCGCTTGATGGATGTCACCAATGATGTTGGATAGTAGATGCTTGATTACTATGTCTCTTGTACTAGTTTTGTATAATACTCCGTATTGTATTATTTCTATTTATACATACGTGCTCTAATTGCTGTAACATATACGGTCACTGACCTTTTTCCATAGTACGAACCTATGGGAACATAAATGAAAGATTGCTTCATCTGATTTGTAATCTCTTACATGTTTTTCAAAAGTAGGTTTCAATCTGTTGGTCGTACCAAGTTCAAATTAGACATAATTATGCGTATTGAAGTTGGATCTGTTATGGAGAAACTTATGCTGGTATTCTGAGTTAGGACAAGTGTAAACGCAAGCAGAACGTATTTCATCAGTATATAGCAGCTGAATGATATCAATATCCAGAATTTAGGGCTTTAAACATTATTTTCACTCATAATTTGTTGGCTGTCTTTGCTTTTAACATGCTCAGTTTCCCTATTCTTTGAGCATAGCTCGAAGGAAACTGATATCAGTGAAGTGGCCGGAGCTGGCTTGTCTGTCTCTTTAATAGTAGTATAAGACCATGCTCCCAAAAGTGCCCCAATAACTGGTCCCACCAGATAGACCCAAAGTCCTTTATAGGATCCACTTGCTATTGCAGGACCAAGTGTTCTTGCTGGGTTCATTGATCCCCCTGATATAGGTCTGCATAGCCACCAAACCACCATTCATAACATTATCTATCTGTTTTAAGAGTGCCTTTTTAAAAAAAACGAAGAAAGAAAGAAAAATGTGTGTTCCACTGTACTTACCCTGCAAGGATGCCTGCTATGAATACTGAAGAGCCTACTGCGACTCCCGCGAGGTCTCCAACCTGTTAGGTGAAATACATTTAAGTGTAAAATGTTTTAAAAGAAGTTTCATTTGGATGAATGTAAGGTGATTTTAATTTACAGCTTTTGCATCAGTTGACACAGCGGCGGCGACGAACATCAAAGTGAACGTTGCCACTATCTCCATGGCGAGAGCTTGAGCATCACTTCCAGATGGTGAGGTTGTTCCAAGCTGTTTTATTGGGTCCAATATCAGCCGCAACGTAAACGAGGCAGAAATGGCTCCTATCAATTGTGCTGCCGCGTATAATGGGACCTGCATGGACAATCATAGGTAATTCAATATTTGAGGGTATTCCCTAAAACCCTACAATATAATTCGGTTAGTTTAACTTCGATCTACAGGAAACTTTTGAGGTCTGCATCTACTGTACAGCTGACTTTCTTTCTGCAGGCTGAGTTATTCTTTTTCTTTCGGTAAGTTCTTTTTTTACTTACGAGAGATAAACATTTACAGTCTAAGCTTACAAACAGAACTGAACCTTAATTACTTATAGAAAATCTTTCACGTTACTAGACTACAAAACTATAAGCCTTTCCATCTAGTTCTTAATTTAGGTGATACCACTCCGTTTTTCATATATTCTTAGACCCCGTGAAAGAAATACAATCCACTTGCGAAATTGATTCCAAAGATTGTGCTAAAATATAGTTATTCTAATTATTATTTTAAGCCTACTCAGTTGAGCAAAAGGGACGTGATAACCATATAAAAATGGCACTCCCCACCTCCCCGTCTTCCAATTACAAAACATGCATCCTTTCATAAAACAAAATAACGTGGATATACAAGTTGTGGTCATGTGGATTGTGGAAGATAGAGTTTTTTTTTTACTTCTTTTTTTTTTTTTGCTATTATAAACTTCTTATTTTTGATAAAATGTGGAAGATAGAGTAAACGTAAGTACATGTTGTCCAAGAGGCCCATCGTTATCACTTTATTTTTATAATTGTTAATTTATTGATTGCAATAATTGGTGGGTCAGGCGTCAATGCGTGGATGGAACCTTGCATGTGGTGGGGCCCATCCAGGTAGGACGTGAACGGACCCCAACCAACACAAAAAGGCCACCACACAGAGGCTAATGGCGATGAGGCAGTGACAAGGCTATTGTTATGCTTCAATTAGACCAAGAAACACATACGTCGATTAGTTAATAGCATTACAAACTCAAATAAAAGCGATTAGCTAATTATGTAATTACCTGTTTCCATGGAAAATGCTTCACAGCGGCAAAAGCTAAGGACACAGCTGGGTTTATGTGAGCACCGGAGATATGTCCGATGGCATAGATCATCACAATCACTGTGAATCCTCCTGCAAGTGAAGCTCCTAGTTTTGATATTTTCTGCTCATCATAAGCATTAAGAGCAGCCGACCCACTTCCCACAAACACCAACAGATATGTTCCTATAATCTCTGCCAGTACCTGTTACAATGTTATATATATGATGCACCAATATATATATATGGCATCAACCCAAACAATGATGATATGTTCCCCGTTACCTTTTAACATATTCCTTAAACTACATATAGGCCGAAGCTTTTACTGACGTCCACAATTGCAAATAACTGTGACTAATATATATAACTGTGATGTGGGTGAGGAAAGATTCTGTTACCTTTCGAAGAAAACCAGGAGGATAATTCTGTGCAAGTTTTGCGAAGGGAAGAAGAAAATGTCGTTTATGGGTTGTTGGGTCGTCCGGCTGCTCTCTTTCAGGATCGTCTTGCTCATCAGCTTCCTTATTATTCATGGAGCGTAGCTTATCATTGTCCTGGATAGCACTGTAGGACCATGCCCCTAAAACGGCCCCAAAAGCTGGTCCGACCAGATAGACCCAAATTCCTTTGTAGGACCCACTTGCTATTGCTGGACCCAATGTTCTTGCTGGGTTCATCGATCCGCCCGATATTGGCCTGCAACCAACAAAACAAAAGATTAAAGAACCTCTAATGGCTTAGTTCTCGTTTATATATATATATATATATATATTACCGTACTTACCCTCCAAGGATGTTTCCTATGGCCACTGAAAAGCCTATTGCAACCCCTGCCAGGTCTCCAACCTGCCAAGTACACACTTGTGTGAAGGTGGTAAAAGTACTGTAGCATGTAATTTTTGTTCTTTTTTGGGACTAATAATGTAAAATATTTTGATATATATAGAAGGATGATTTGTGTAAGTGTTAGTGTTGGAATATTGAACCATGATTAAGATCTTATCTTGTTAGTGTAAAATATTTTGATATATATAGAAGGATGATTTGTGTAAGTGTTAGTAGTGTTGGAATATTGAACCATGATGATTAAGATCAAGGTAGTTAAAATCGAGATTTTACGTAAAATCGTAAAAGGGATAAAAAATCGTAAAACGTAAAATCGTAACATAGTAAAAACATAAAAAAATCGTAAAAACATAAAAGCGTTTGGAAAATTAGTAAAATCGTTTTAATGAAGAAAAAAAATCGTAAAATCGTAAAATCGCAGTGATAAATCGAGATTTTAACTACCATGATTAAAATCTTATCTTGTTAGTTAAGATCATGATCAGTGATAAAACTTTATAAATAGAGGTCCTAGTTAATGTGTTAGTACTTAGTAGGGGTGGGATATGGAATCCTCACCAAGTTGAGAGAAAAGTTTCTCTCTCAAAGAAGGATAATTTGAGTCCCCATCAAAATCCTTAGAAATAGGGTTAATTGTTAGTCAATTGTTAGTCACCCTTAAGCTGTGAGGCATCATCATTGTGAAACTTAAGTGGGTTGATTTGTATCTTGGAAACAATTACGGTATTTGTTTCAAAGAAGATTCTTCCTATTTTTCTTAACGGTTAGGATTCATATGTATCTTACAGCTTTGGAATCAGTGGTGACGGCGCAGATAACGAGCATGAGAATGAAAGTGATGAAGATCTCTATGACAAGAGCTTGAGCATCTGTTCCAGAAGGAGAGTTTGTTCCCAGCTTTTTTATAGGATGCAACAACAGTCTTAGCGTAAAAGAGGCAGCAATGCCTCCTGTCGTTTGAGCTCCCACGTAAAATGGGACCTGCACCCATGAACGAACCAATCAAGTCTAAGTGATGCTGTATAGATACTAGCTCCGGACTTAATATATATAAGAGCCCGTTAATTTTTAAAAGAGATTAATGAAGCTAAATAAATTACTTAATTATAGTATATATTGTGTATTATTAGATATATATAAATTTATAAGTCAAACAAATTAATTTCGAGGAAAAAGATAAATATAAATATTTTAATCTAATTTATTTAGCTTCCTTAATATTTTTTAAAAAAAGTCAACTCACTGTTATATTTTGGACGGGATGGAGTATATTCTTTTTTCATGGATCCACTCAAATGATTTTCATTATCCTTTAATTAATTAATATATCCCGAATAGTGATATACTATATAGTATATATATAGTACCTGTTTCCATGGGAAATGGCCGGTAACGGCGAAAGCTATGGAGACAGCTGGGTTTATATGGGCACCGGAGATGTGACCGGTGGCATAGACCATGACCATGACAATGAATCCGGCGGCAAGTTCAGCTCCTAGTTGTGATACTTTATTGTCATCAACAGAACTAAGTGCAGCCGTCCCACTTGCCACAAACACCAATAGATATGTCCCTATTAGCTCTGCCAATACCTGTTTTAATTATCGCATCAACCCAAACGTTAATTAATCGCTCATGATAAAGCGATCAGGACTTTTAGTTACTAGACGTACAACCAAGCAGGGAGATTGTAGAATATAAGTGTGATAGATATGGATGAGCCTGTGTGGTATATATAGAGAGCAAATTAAAGACCATTAAATTTCTGTTACCTTCCTGCGAAAACCAGGAGGGTAACTGGCTGCAAGTCTTGCAATGGAGTGGTCCCCAGCATATTGGTTCTGGGCAGCAAGGTTTTGCCGCTGATTTGTTTCAGGGCTCAAGCTGTGCATGTTTTCACTTGTTCTCTGCATCCTACGTTGTTGTTTAGAATAGCAGATTTATCTCACAAGAGTTTAATGCCTATAAACTTGATTTTCTGTAGGGGTAGCGATTGAAGTGCTCTTTAATTTATAATATAACCTCACGAGCCCCCATATTTGTTTGTATTATACTTATTGGATTCCTAATTAATTACTATCTGCGATATTAATTGGTGCCTCATCAGCGCATGGATGGAACCTCCCATGTTATATATGGAGTGAGACATAAAATGACGACAAGATCCACGCTATTATGATCACACGCACACATAAGATGGCACATCCATAATATTCCCTCCATCTCCGATCTAAAAATAAAATAAAATTGATTTTTTTTAGAGATATTAAGGAAGGTAATTAAATTACTTTAAAATATTTATATTTATCATTTTTTCTTCAAATTATTTTACCTAATATATAAATTAATATATAATCTAATGATACATAACATATATATATAATCTAATGATACATAACATATTATATAAATAAATAACTTATTTAATTTTCTTAATCTATCTTAAAAGATCATCAACTCTATCATATTTATGACCGGAAGAGTGCATGAGGCATTGTTATGACTCGATCCCACCGAGAAACATAGTACTACACGCGACATATTGAGGAGCCGCGCATGGGTTGGAAAATCCGAGACAAAACGAGTCTCTTATCATTTGAATTATCGTTCTAGCTACCTAAATATGAACAGCATCTTTTGGAAACAGGCCTTCTCTATCTGTCTCGACTCCATTGGGATTGGTTATATATTACTTTCTCTTGAATAATAATGATTACACACATATATATATATATATATATATATATATATATATATATATATATATATATCAAGCCCTTTTGTTTATAAGATACCTTTTATACCAATGCTTATTTTTCACAAATATCTAATACACACACGTACATATTAGACAGTATGCTGAATTTGTAACTAATTTTTGTCATTACCGAATTCCCATAGTTTTTGATCAAAAAAAATTCCATAGTTTATGTTTGCATTTAATATTCCTTTTACCTATTTCAGTTTCTATATTTCTAAGCAAAGAATGACAAAAGAAATTGGCTGAGATGCCTGCCACCGGGAAGAGTTCGAATGGAAGAGTACGAAATGTGAAAAAAATGGAAGTTTCAGTCCATTTATAATTAAATTCCTTTTAACATAACGATTAACGTTATATGTCATAAAAAAACATTAAACAGTAATGTTCTGCTTGGACGCATGCGAAGAAAAGTTGAGACAAAAACTCGAGAATAGGAAAAAAAAACTAGAGAGAAAATGGTATTATCTCTCCTAGCTACTTGGATGGACGAAAGAAACTGGGAGTAAAAATGAGTAAATATTTGAATGACTAGAATACATTGTCCTTATATATCAAAATGTATCTTGTTTAAAATCAAATTAAATACTACAGTAGAAACATCATATTAATGTTAACATAAACAAATAATTTAAAATCAAATTATTTAGTAAGGAGATACATACGTACTCAATGAGATTAAATTTCAAGGATTTAATCTTAAGCCATGATTTAAAGGAAAAAATAATAATGTGATTAAGCAAGAATAAATATAAAAAAAAATCATTAAAACCCACCCCATAATCCATCAGGAAAAAAACCAATCCTAGAATCCATCAGGGAGGGAGAGGAAAAAAAACACACACCCAGACCAGTCCCATCTTTGCCTTTGTTTTTATTCAATATCATCAGGCCAATTTGATTCACACACTTTGTTGGATATGACCCGATCGCGACACCCATTCAATGTCTTGAGGACCACTGGAATAATGAATGGCCCCGAAATGGACAGGAGGATGGAACTTAGCAACAAAGACAAAGCAAGCGGATGAAGAAGGAGACGAGGGAGTGACCACTGACAACTCTGAGAGAAAAAACAAATTGTAATATAATGATTAATGAAATACCTAAATTCCAATGCTAGCATTTCCACTCTTATGACTATGATCATTTTTAAATTTTATATTAATATTTGAACATTAAGTATACTTTTTCCGGAATTCACTACTGTAGATAAGCCTCCCATGCTCTAACGAGTCGATAATTTTTTTTTTTGCTAAAAAAATTTTAGGAAAGGGATGCTCACCCACAATCCAGCAGCATCCAGGAACCCGAACCAGCAAGGCATCTGACAGAGAAGCTAACGAGTCGATAATTAATCAAACAGATGATGCATAGCATCCAGTACAGTCAAGAAGACACTTTGTGGAACTCGTGGCTCATGTGTATAGCTAGGAATCTGGGCCGGCCCTTTTAGACCCGGGGTAAGAAAAATATCTATTTTTCAAAGTCTGGCCTAAGAACACTAGGGTCAGGGCTGAAAGTTATTATTCCAAGTTTTAACTATTTTTCCTCCGTTTTTTTAAGAAATATAATTAAATTACAACAATTAAAGTTATAATTTATCGAATAAATGTTGTCAACATTAATATCCAAACAATATGCATTATGCAACAAACAAATACAATCACTAATTCATAATCAAAAGCAAACTATTGTCCACAAATTACTCACATAAAACATAAGAAGCTTGTTACTAAGTAATATGAATACGATGACTATCATTGTCATTTGCTTCTTGCCACTATTATCAATTTCAAAGACATTTGATTGTGTTTCACTTTGAGTAGTAGACTCTGCTTCATGGTTAAAAATATCAAGAATTTCTTCTCCCACATCATGAATACATCCATAATATTTATTTGCAACAAATAATAAATCAAATCATAAAATTAGAGTATAGTTATTATGTATTTGTATTTAAATGGATAAATAACTCTATAACAAATATAAAATACATATAAATTAGTAAATTACCATCATATGCGAATCATTAGCCCTCCAGGGTTCCTTCAACCCCTCCCCCAACACTCTCGGTCTCGGTCAAGTTAATGAAAAAAAGAAATTAAAGGGCGTAAATGGCCGGCCCTTTTAAGCCCTTGGCCCTAAAGGACCAATTTCATTTAGCATCTTCAATTTACAAACCTGGTCCTTGAAGGGCCAGGGTTTAAACAGGCCAGACCGACGGGCTAGACCCAATTTTCCGGCTCTACTTTGGTGGGAGATGATTCCAACTTCTCTCACCAGCAAAACTTTAATGGAGGAAACTCTTCTGCCAAC
The DNA here is from genome assembly GCA_025563575.1 of Acacia pycnantha. NCBI lineage: Eukaryota > Viridiplantae > Streptophyta > Magnoliopsida > Fabales > Fabaceae > Acacia > Acacia pycnantha. Next base: position 11,720,852 of record JAMWYP010000015.1, on the reverse strand, counting down.
AAAAAGAATGGACAAAGGTTTGTGTGCTGTTAGCTTGAGGTGAGATTGATCTAATTTTAATGTACAAGGACAGAGTTGCACCACAAAATACTATAATTAAAATACTGGATGTATCTTGAAAAATACTTAAATGTGTTGTAGATGTGTATTAACCCTATACATAGTAGGGGTGAAAATAGGCTAGGCCTCTATTAGGGGCCTACAGCTTAACCTATTTTAAGTCTAACTTAGCCTATTTAATAAATAGGTTAGGTTTAGGCTTAGGCTTATTGTCAGATCTATGTAGGTAAAAAGGTCAGACCTATTTTCATATATAAGGTCTAGCCTAAAGGCTTGACCTATTTTGTTTTTTTTTAAAATGTATTATCATGCATCATTAAATGGATCTATCAATCCTTCATTTATTATTTTTTTAAAAAGGGGGTCAACTGTGTGAGTTGAACTTTGTTGACCGACTGCCAGACGACCACATTAATTAGCCATAAACATAAAAGAATTAACAACTCAAATAAATGGCAAGTGTTTATGTCGGCATGAAGAAATGAAATAAGAGGCCTATTTAGTGGTTATTAAACTCGGACCGGCCATTGAACTGGTCGGGGTAGTGGGTCAAAGGTTACTAGATCAGATCGGAGTCAAACAGGAGCCTATCCGGGGCCAGACCGATAAAGGTAGTGAACTTAAACTACGCCAAAATTGGGTATTTGCTAATTACAATACTCAAGTATTCCAAATTTTAATATTGAGGTTTAGAACTAAATAAGATTTAATTATTTATGAGATTAATTAAGGTATGAATATATGGAATTTGAATGTGTAAGACTTAGAAACACTAAGAACAATTATTGGACATTATATCTTTAGGATATTCAAATAGTTTTGGAATTTTAGAATTTTTTAGAATAAGATGATAATATTGTTTAGTGATTTTTTTGCATTAGAAAGTAGATATCTCAAGCTTTTCATAGAGTCTTAATTTGTAATTTTTGAAAATATAAATTTTGAATGAACATTAAATTAAACCATAGTCAAAATCAGATCGATTAGGTGACTGGTTCGCCATTTTTCTGGTCGAGCCATCCGGTTCGATCTGATTTTAATAATCATGCTATATACAACTAAAACTGGGTCATTAAAAAGAAACATAAGAGAATTTAAAAACTGCCATAAATCTCCTTAATAACGTAACAAGGAGACTAAATTAGGCACAATTTGTTGGGAATTAAATCCATTACACTTGATTACTTCAATTGTTAATGATTAAATTAAAACTATTCAAATTAGAGATGAAATTTTATAAAAATGATTATTCATTTTATATATAAAATTAATTTTTCATTAACCATCGAAATAAGTTTTAGTTTATCAACTGACATTTTTTTACAAAAACTAATTCAAACATTAATCATAATTACACTATTTGACTTTTACGAAATTTGCAGATACACCCTTAGTTTCACGATATCTTTTTTAATATGCTACCAATCTCAAGAAAATTTATTTTGCTGTTAGTAAAAAGAAAACATTTATTGATCCACGTTTATTTTCCATGCACAATTATTTAAAGGATTTAATTGCCACGTGAAACCCGAAGGCAAATATGAGAACGACCCTTAGCCAACACGGAGGATCCATTGATTCACAGTCCACTCGTTATTACCGACCAAATTCATAGAACCACACTTTTTATCTCAAACGACATCTCAAAACATGTGTAATTAGTTGCAATCAAACCAAAGCAACGTGGAAGTAGAAATTCTTATCTTTATATAAAAGTAAAAAAGAACTGACCTGACATTTGATTAATAAATTATTGTTCACGATCCTGACCAGATTATTTGAATTAATTAATAGGGTAAAGGATTTCTCTAGTCACTGGAGATAGAGTTATCTCCAGTGACTCCAAAACTACGTCGTTTTAGATTAATGAAGGGTGTTTCTGTAATTTTGTTTATTTTTTAATCATATAAATTTTACCAAAACACCCTTCATTGATTCACCTAAAATTACCAAAACACCCTTCATTGATTCACCTAAAATTACTAACACACCATTCATTAATTCAAAACGACGTAGTTTTGGGGTCATTGGAGATAAATCTATCTCCTGTGACTGGAGAAATACTTTTCCCTAATTAATATACAATTTTGGATGTTAAAACATCTAAGTTTTTAGTTACAACTGTCGTTGTTACATTTCATCCAACTCTTTTAAGTGTTTCTATATATGTGGCCCAAAAAGCTTTAAGCGTTTTTAATTTGATAAAAAGGTTTCAATTTCATAATTTAATGATGTCAAAAAAAGCATGCTAATTTTTTTTTAAAAAAATTATTTATTTCACGGTTCACCAATAATTCAGTATTAAATCAGCGTTCACACGTGCGAAAATCATAATTACACTATTTGACTCGTAATTCAGTATTTTTTGGCCCACAAGTCATAACAGATGTCTCCTCCATTGATTGATGTCTCCTCGTTTCTTCCGAGTTCCGACCAAAAATTTGGACCGCTCATTTCTCAAATCACGTCACAACATAATTTTGATCCTTAATAGCACCGTAGAAGTTCGAGTACTTTTTCATGCCTTCGTTATTTGGACATTTCTATAATACGAGTACGTGTATAGCACTAACTTTGGCAAATAATAGTTTACTTAATTCTAATGAAACTATATATGCAATTTAAAATAATAATAAAACCATGGTTAGCAATCAATAATTATACTTATACAGTTACGTTATCATATTCATATAAGTATATAACAGTTGTATCATTTTAATAATATTCAATAACTGTGCTTATAATTCATATTATTCAGTAAGAATACATATTAAAATATTTAGGTCTTCTTAATGTAAGGTCTCATTTTGACCCTATTTTTTTAAAATAAAATAATATAGTATCATGCGTATTTAACACCTGCAAGTTATAATGCAATACGCGCATGATATATATGCACACGCACAGAGTTATACACACACAAGTACACAACAGTCTGGATGGGTTTATTATTACTACTTGTTTGATCTTTTAAGAATGGATATAGCTTAATTATTCCGACGGGGCAAATTGGACCACCTCAATGTGTCCACGTTGCATGGGATTTAGTCAAAACAAACATGATCAAAATGAATGGCCCACCCATTAATCATGATTTCCATAAACTTACTGATTTTGTCTCATATATATAGTTCCGTTTTCTATTACAACACGAACACCCTATATTCTTTTCTGATAGATACACACTCCTCTAAAAGTTTTAATGATTGGAAGAGTCTATACACCCACATATATATATATATACGCACAAAAAATCAAACACACTTATGAGAATAAGATAAGGGTATTTTAAGAAGAAATTGACAAAAATTAAAATGTTGTCTTATAATTAGGACCAAAACCAAATCCTAAATATTATCCTATAATTAGGACCGGAGGGAGTATTAATCATTGAATAAGGGCATCAATATCATATTGTCTAATCATAATATCTCAGATTTATATAGTTCTAAGATGGAAATACGAGAAAACGTTAATACGGGATATGATATATCAAATCTTTTTTATGGAGAAAATACAAATTAAACAGCATCCTAAATAGGTACATCAATATCCAACTCAAACCCTAAAATATAACAAATATTAAATAATAAATATCAAACCTAATAATATTAATTAGGGTTAAGGTGCATAATTTTATTAACAACGTTTTTCCCTATGGGCGTTTAACACAAATAAATTTTGAAAGGGGCAAAAATATGAATAAACAATTTACAATGGTGTAATTTAATAGCCATTTGATCAAATTTAACAGTTTTGGTGAATTTACATCCTTTTAAATTGTATATTAGCATTTTTGTCATTTCCAAAATTTATCTGTGCCAGCGCCCTTTGAGAAAAAATTATTAGTAAAATTGCATCTTAACCCTATTAATTAATTAATATTCTGATACTTGCTGCTCTCAACATGGGATAATACATCATTAAACATGAAAATCTTTATTAATTCATTTGCTAAATTGACGATTGTGTGTATGAGAGAGAGTTTAGAAACATAAGTGGTTGGTGAAAGTGATAACGATCAAGACATAATTAATAATCAGAAAAATTAATGACATGGGGTCCAAATGAGTCTAATTAAAGTAAAGCATAAATTAGGCCAAAATACAACGACTCTCTTCAATTCAGATATATAGGTTAGTGATTGAGTTTATGAAAGATACTAGCTACTCCTATATATGCGTAAATATATTGAAGTTTGTAGGCACTAAATAGGGGAGAGTCTGGTATTTTCGCGTGTTTATATTATTGCTGTGGGATCCTGCGGGTGTGGTGTGTCCCCTGATGTCGGTAACGGAGACGTGATATTTCGTCGATCCGGTCCTAATTATAAGATTAAATTAACTTTTTTTGAGAGAAATTAAGGAAGCTAATTAATTTACTTTAGAGCATTTATATTTATAGTATTTTTTTCAAACTAATTAGTTTTATTAATAAATTAATACTCCTTCCGGTCCTAATTATAGGACATACTTAACCGATTTTAGGGAGATTAAGGAAAGAAGTTAAATTAGTTAATTTTACTCATTTTCCTAAAATGTCATTATATAAATTTAAAATGACATAAGTAAAAGTAAATCATTAGCTCCTATCACATGCCTCTCCAACCTAATTTTTTTTCTACATGCTATCTAATTAAAATAATGGTATTACTATATATATATATATAGATACATACACACATATATATAATATAATATGTGTGTGTGTGACTATATATATTTGTGTGCACACACACACATAAAATATATATGTGTAGACACACACACATATATGTGTAGACACACACATATATACATACATACATATATGTAGACATACACATATATGTGTGTGTGTGTCTATAGTATCTATAGATATTTGTGTGTAGACACACACATATATACATACATAGACACACACACACACTCACATATATCTAAAAGTTTCATTGACTGGAAGAGTATACGCGTCTACATACATATACTCAAAAAAAATCACACACACTTGAAAGAATAAAATAGGGGTATTTTAGGAAAAAATTGACAATTATTAGAATGTTGTCTTATAATTAGGACCAAAACCAACTCTCAAATGTTATCTTATAATTAGGACCGGAGGGAGTTTATAATATAAGGATACTCAACATATGACATGATTAAGTAACTTATTTAGTTTCTTTAATCTCTCCAAAAAAAAAGTCAACCCAGTCTTATAATTAAAACAGAAGGTAGTACTACTTTTGATCCTAAATATAAAATCCAGTTAACTTTACTAACGTACATATGAAATGATTAAGTAACTTATTCAACATTTTTTAGATTTAATCTTTTCAAAAAAATCAGTTGGGTTTTATATTTTGGACCCAAGACGATATGTACTAGCTACTGTGGGGGGTGGTTGTGCGCGACCATCTTTATATCTTTCTCATGTTGCTTCACCAATCTCTTTTATCCTCCTTCTCTCTCCCTGTTACGTATTTTACGATCCAACTATATATCCAAGAACATCCCAGATATATATTATTGCCTCCAATTAATTTATTAATTTATTAAATATTGCATTGTTGGCTGCGCATAGCACATATGTACTCGTAAATTGAGGTGTTCCGCGACCCTTCCAGCCACCCAAGTCTCTTTCCTTTTTCTTTTTGTATCCCATCCAATTCATCAGGACTTTCAGTTCTTACTAATCCGGATTTGAGTTCTGCAGTGGTAAGAGTGACCCTCCCAACAGTGATAGCTCTATATAAGACGGATTATAAATGCGTTACCGCAACTCGAACCTATACCTCTTAAGGGAATCCAGCGCCACATTCCGCTGGATCAACCACCTGTTGGTAAGTCCCTTTCCTTTTACTCCTCCTATTATTCATTTATCATATAAATAGACGCATGCATGTTATCCTGCTTTCCCCGTCTTCCAAGGTTAATACTTAATCCTATGAAACGCTGGTCCCACCCAACTAATAAACACATCCCGGTATGTCTTCGCAACTTCAAATTTTAAGCCGCCCATGTTTCACAATCCCATAAATAATCCATTTTTGCCCTTAACATTATTAAATTAATTATTAGAGCTATGTCCATCCAATTTCAAATGCTTTGAAAATAGACACATTCCGAATTCTATTGGAATTGTGTAGTGTATGTAATGTCTTGTTTCAGTTATATACTCATATATACATCTTTAAATATATTTTTCTTATATCTTATACTTCTAATATATATATATATACACACACACACACACACATACAGTTTATAACACGTACAATTCATGGCCCAGTTTAGGTCTCCTCCGTACAACGCGTGATCCGAATTTAATTTCTTAGTTCTTACTCATTCACGGGCTAAGGGAATCCACTAAGGCATGTGCGTCCACATTACATGCTTAGAGCTTAGGTCTTATTAAAGCGCTTATACCTCTAATTAGAGGTATAAACATATTTTTTTATTTTTTTTTATTTTTTTATATATTATATTTATTTAGATTTAAATTATATGCTACTGATATTTTTTGCACCCAGTATCTCAAATTAATTAATTTCCAATCAAAAAACATCTCAGAAAGTAACATATAATTTAAATCTAAATAAATACAATATATAAAAAAATTTAAAAAATTTTTAAAAAATATGCTTATACCTCTAATTAGAGGTATAAGCACCTAAACTCTAAGCATGTAATGTGGATTCCTAAGGCATGTGCGTCCAACAAACAACAACGTACTAGTCAGCCAGATGCTTAAACTCTTTTTTTCTGAAAACGTGCCTAATTGCTACATTAAAGTTTTTTTTTTATTGTTTAAAAATAAAGAGAAGATTCAAGAATATGCCTAAGCAAATGTTTATATATACTATTTATGTGGCGAAGGGCCACTTTGCCATGTGTGACTGTACCTACTCATTCTAATCTCTATCTCTCTCTCTCTCTACAAAAGCTAACGCTTGAAATCTCTCTCCATCTGCTCTTTAATGTCAAACGAAGCGGAGCAGAGAGGGGAGAACCTCAGCATTCCGTTGCTGAATGGTGAAGCAACACCAAACAAAGCCGCCACCGCTTCTGACGACCAAGCGTGCAACGTCGGCTCCACCTCCTTCATCAAGACTTGCCTTAATTGCCTCAATGCCTTATCAGGTGCTTGCTTTTGACTTTCATGTTCACACATCACTCTTTAGTCAGTTTTCATGATTCATCTGAAATATCCGTCATAATATAAAAAACTTCCTCCGAGTAAAAAGATTTAGCCTTCTAATGGTATAGTCGCAATACAAGTGGTCCGTAACGGTGAATTCCGATGCCGAGGATTTCATCTCTTATGGTCGTCTCCTTTGAAAATATCTGCTCCCAGAAGCGTTCTGGGAATTATCTTTTAGTTGGATCATATGTACGTTCGCTCTGAATGATTCTTCTTTTTGGATCAACGCTTAGGGGTTATTATTGTATGAGGCACATGGATACATGAAGATTTTAAAGTTTTAAAAGTTTATTTTCCCCCTCTTGATAAATGTTAGTCGTACAACAAGTTCTTTGAGTCACATACTGAAAAAGAAAAAGAGAGATCAGTGACATGGCATAGCATGAGATATTGAGATTGGTCCCATGAACAGTGCGTGGTTGCCAGTGAGCTATAATAGGGACCGCCTGATGAACTGAACATCAAGACGAGGGTGGCGGTTTGCCTCTAGAGCCTACATTCTTCTTCTTCTGATTAATTGTTCTTCTTCTTTTGACAAGTATGTCAATATATGTTTACTCTTTTTCATTCTGTAAGGGGGAATATGTTTCTTTGAGATATATACATGCGCCTTAAAAGATAAGAAAATTAAGCATAGTTTTTTTTTTCTTTGCGTTTGTTCTGAGATATGTTGTTCAATATTACAGTTCCATAATTATAATGAAACTAACGCATAAGTTATATATAACCTGGTTGGTTCTTCAGGAGTTGGGATACTCTCCGTTCCGTACGCTCTAGCATATGGAGGATGGCTCAGCTTAATCTTTCTATTTATCATAGCCATGGCAGCATTTTACACTGGTGTGCTGATTAAAAAATGTATGGACATGAATCTAGGAATCAAAACCTATCCTGACATAGGTTATCGTGCATTTGGAGGCAAAGGAAGACTTGCTGTGTCAATAACCATGTACAGTGAACTCTACTTAGTTGCAACAGGATTCTTAATCCTAGAAGGGGATAACTTAAACAATATATTCCCCAACACTATCATTGAACTGGGCGGCTTATATCTTGGTGGGAAGCAATTCTTTGTGATACTGATAGGCCTTATCATCACGCCTTCAGTTTGGCTTGATAACTTAAATCTTCTGTCTTATATATCAGCAAGTGGTGTGTTTGCTTCTGTTATTATAATTTGCTCCATATTTTGGACTGCAACAGTAGATGGAGTTGGATTTAACCATAAAGGGACTCTTATTAATTGGGAAGGTATCCCTACTGCTGTTAGCTTGTATGCTTTTTGTTATTGTGCACATCCAGTCTTCCCCACCATGTATAATTCCACCAAAAAGAAACATCAATTCTCCAATGTAAGTCCTTTTAATTTCCCTTTTACATTGAACAACAAAGTTTGTTTATTTATATTATGTTGCACATTGGCTGGGGAGGGAAACGAAAGATGCATTATAAGGTCTAGATACCTCCCATCTTGACACGTTTTAAAACCATGAGGGATGATGGACCTCGCGAAGCACTAAGATGTTACAACTTCATAATTATGTATATTACTCATTAATTTTGACTTATTTGCATTTCAGGTGTTATTGGTATGCTTTGTGCTGAGCACGTTTGGTTATGCATCAATGGCTATATTTGGTTACTTGATGTATGGTTCAGATGTACAATCACAAATAACGTTGGATCTACCAGTGAACAAGTTAAGTTCAAAAGTTGCAATCTTTACTACTTTGGTGAATCCAATAGCCAAGTATGCTTTGATGGTAACACCAATAACAAATGCTTTGAAGGAGTTGTTACCAGCTGATGGGATATGTAGGAAGAGTAGGCTCACAAATATCTTGATAGGCACAACCTTGGTAATCAGTACGGTCGTAGTTGCCGTAAGTGTTCCTTTCTTTGGATATCTCATGTCTCTCGTTGGAGCAGTTCTAAGCGTCACAGCTTCACTTCTACTTCCATGTTTTTGCTACTTAAAGATTTCAGGGACGTATAAAAAGTTTTGTTTTCAAACCGTGGCCATAATGGGAATAATATTCACAGGTGTACTGATAGGAATATTTGGTACATACACTTCAGTCCTTAATATTATTAAGCAGTTAATGTAGTCATATATATGCCAGTGGTTGCCTTTTGTGAAAGGCAGTGTTACTTTGAGCATCATGATTGGGTAATTAAGGTTTTGGTTGAGGATCATGTATAATTCAGTTGACTCGAATGCAAGCGGTTGGAGTTAGGGAGGGAATTAATAGGCTCTTATTTATTTCTTTTGGTTGTGCCTTTGTCTCTGGTTGCTTTTGGTATATATTAATGAAGTATTTGTTCAGTCCAAAAAAGAAGTAGTGGATTTTTCTTTAATTTCTGTAATTTTAGTACCAATGAGAAGATCATAATAAAATATGGATTAAAAGAGATACACACTCTATGATTATTTTGAAAGATTATAATTAGTGATTACTAGTTTCCAAAAAATCATTATCGAAATTTAGGAAACTATGCAAGCAGTTTAGATTTTAGAATAGCATTTATAGTGAATTTTTCTTTGAAAAAGTAGTGATTACTTTCTTAAAATGTTGTTATAAATTATAGCAATGACGATATGATTCTGAGCGATGTTTTAATATAAAGTTGGCTTTGTTGGTTGTCTCAACTCTCAATGAGGATTAGATGGAGCTTTATAAGCTGTATCATTTATGTTAGTTAGATAAATTAATTTAGTATAAAAAAGATGAGGTTAAAGTATATATTTAGTCCTTTATGTTTATTTTAAGTTTCAATTTAATCTCTTAAATTTATAAAGTGTACTTTTTTAGTCTCTTAATTAACCCTAACACCGTTAGTCTCATCTAACAGAAGATGCTAACAGTACAATTAAATAAAATATGCTTAAATTTTAAGAATATAAAAAAGAAATTCTTAATTCTAAGTGAACAATTAAAAATAATATTTTAATAACTAGAACTATCACCACGTCTTCTTCCCACGTATACACACTCTCACCCTCGCCAATTAATAGCTTTTTCACTCCAATACTCCTTCCATTTTCTTATTCCTTTCTCAGCCATCAGGGTTCACCCACAGTGGCCAGGGCGCTATGGCTTTGCATTTCTACAAGTTTATATTACTTAAGAGTATACATGTTTCCATTTCAGCCTTTATTTTCACAAGTTCACATTACCTAAGATGCCTCTACCAGTGCCTTGACCAACTCCATAATCGAACCCCTCCCTTTGGTGAGAATGTCCGACCCCTTTACCGGTTGAACCCAAGGACAAGGGGTAGCCGTCGGCACTTCTTTAGTCTCTAATCCTCTCTTCACGGCACTCCTTTTTAAATTTTTAATCAAACCGGCCCATGACATCAATTTTATTTTTATTCAAGACATCAACATCGAACACGTACGGATAGATAGAGATGATCAAGATTGGAGGAAAAGAAAGTTACAAGAAACAGTTGTAATAGCCGAAAAGGACTAATGAAATAAGAAAATGAGGACGTGATGGCTGTGGAGTGATGAGTGGCAAAGAGAATGATAGAAAAATAGGGGTGATGAAATAGCAATTGATTTGTAAATAAAAGATTTCAAGAAAATTATAAAAGAAAAAGAGGAGAGAGAGGATTAGAGGCAGAAGGAGTGCCGAGAGAGGAGTAAGAAAATGGAAGGAACGTTGAGATGGAGAAGTCATTAATGGAGGAGAATGATAAGTGTGGGGTTTGGATTCTCTGCTAAGCTTTTTTCTCCTCATCCCTCATTAGCTTTAATCATGCAGTATTTTTTATCAGTTAGTATCCTAAAGTATTTTTTTAGTACTAGTCAATATTCTAAAGTATTTTTTTAATACCAATCAGTATTCTAAAATATTTTTTCAAGATCATGAAGTATTTTCAATACCAGTTAGTATCCTAAAACATATTTTTAGTACTATTCTGTATCCTAAAATATTTTTTCAATATCATAAAATAATTTTTTCAGTATCATGAAATATTTTTTTTAGTTCCACTTAGTATCTTGAAGTATTTTTTTAGTAACAGTTAATATCTTGAAGTATTTTTTTTACTACTAGTCAGTACAGTGAAATGTTTTTTCAACCTCCTAAATCTTAGGATCTTAAAAAAATATTTCAAAATACTGACTGATATTAAAAATTAAAAAATATTTTAGGATGGAACAGTCAAGATTAATTTAAATCAACGGTTTAGATTGATTAAAGAGAGATATTAAAGGTTGAGATTGGATGAGGAGGGATGATGAGAATGTGAGATAAGGAGAGGATCTAATTCCATAAGTGTGTATAGATGAGAAGAACAAAACTCGTGTTATTAATTTATTATTATTTTAATTGGTCAGTTGGAATATATAATAATTCATTTTATATTTTTAAAATTTAAGCTTTCTTTATTTAATTATACAGTCGGCATTTTCTGTTAATGAGACTAATGGTGTTAGGGTTAAGGGACTAAAAATATACTTTACAAACTTAAGGAGCTAATCTAAATCTTAGAGCAAATATAAATGGCTAAATGTATAGAAAACACTCATCGGAAAGTGATGAGGGAAACTAGCTGATGGAGGTCTTGCAACCATTTGGAGGTCTTGCAACCATTTAATGTGATAGAAATTAACAAAGCATATCGAAAATTGTCCACCAATAATTAATTGCAATATTCATGGTGTTGCGTCTTATAAAGTTAGAGCTTTCCCTCAGGTCCTATGCTATGACATTCCGATTCCGTTATATGTCATATAAAAACATTAAACATTAAATTCTGGTTGGATTCATTGGAAGAAAAGTTGGCACAAAAAACATGAGAAGAGAAAATGGTATTATATCCCCTACTTGAATGGACAAAAGAAAATGGGGAGTAAAAAAAATGAGTAAATATTTGAATCACTAGAATACATTGTGCTTATATCAAAATGTATCTTGTTTAAAATTAAATTAATTGAATACCACAATGGAAACATCATATTAATATTAACATAAGCAAATAATTTAAAATGGAATTCTTTAGTAAGGAGATACGTACTCAATGAGATTAAATTTCAAGGATTTAATCTTAAGCCATGATTTTAAGGAAAAACAATAATATGGTTAAGTAAGAATAAATATTAAAAAAAAAAATCCTAGAATCCATCAGAGACAAAAAAAAAAAGGGAGGGGGAACCAGAAACACACCAAGACCAGTCCCATCTTTGCCTTTGTTTTTATTCAATGTATTGAGGACCACTAGAATAATGAATGGCCCCGAACCCGAATTATGGACATGGTAGAAGCTCAGTAAAGCTGAAAAAAAGTTCAATAGATGAAATGTTGGTGTTTGGCAATCCTTCAGTGTGGACAAAAAGCTACTTCTAGGAAAACCAAAAAATGTGAACCCCTGCCTGCCATCCCTTTTGATTGTTGCACATAGGCGGATGCAAGTGCTAGAGAAGGGAGTAAGTGCTCCCCCTTAAATTATGATGATTTTTTTTAAAAAATAAGGGAATTAAAATTATGATGTATTTGATGACATTGATAATTATGATGAAATTTCAAAAAAGAAGGTCTAGAAGGATGACATTGTAACTATTTTTATTGTAATATACTTTTGTTATTAAAATATATATACTTGAATTTATTGAGTGTACACCCTTCATTGTAATTTATGTAGCTTCATTTCTAACCGCACTTAGCATTGCTTTTCTCTAAATGATAGATAGGTTGTAAAATAAATGTCTCTCTTATTACATTATGAGTATTTACTTGATTTTATGAATATTTTTTTGATATGTTTTCTTTTCTTGTTTATATTCTTTTGTTTTTTAATGCATCTAAAACTGATATACAATCAAATAATACACAACATATTATTATATAACAAATTAACTTATTTAGTTGCCTCAATTCTTTTAAAAAACTTCCGAGCAAAAAAAAAAAAAGTTAATTCTGTTTACTAAATAAGCAAAATAATAATTTAGTAATTAGTGTAATGGGAGTCACGTGGTTAGGTGAAACCTCAGCAGTTCATTTTTACTTTTCTTGGATCCTTTTATCTCCCTCCCCAAACGTCTCGGGAACCGGCTTCTTAAGATTCCCTCTCTCTCTCTCTCTCTGCGCTATCACGATCACGTGACCACCTCTTCTCTTCCCTTTATTCTCGATATTTGCTAACAATGAGCTGTGCAGTATTCACAGCACCACACGTTGGCCGATGCATTCGAAAATTTTTAAGAGTATGACTTTTGTTCTGAATAGAATTCAATTTTTCGCGGTAAATATTTCAGGCATTAAATGCATTCAACCCATATCCAATGAACTGAAATATACTTTCTATAACAAGCAATATTTTCTCCATTCTCGTCAACTTATGACTGCCTGGTAGAATTTAATTAGGAAGAAATCTTGCTGTTTATTTTGCAGGCAGCGACCTCCATCGATCTACCTCCTCTGCACAGTCTCAGTATTTTTAATTCTTCGATTGTTCCTATATTACTTGCATATTAAGCAGATGGTTTTTTTGGTTAAATGCTCCCCAATCTTTTGATTTCTCCAAAATGTTGATGGCACGTAGGTATCATTATACTATTGCATATGTATGCTGGCAATTTTTATTTGGGAAAAAGCCAACTTAAAAAGTACAGCAGTTATATACCAGAAATTTTGGGGAGATAACATTCATAATAATTACTCCCTAGCTCCGGTCATTAATATAAGACATATATCTGTTTCTCTTCCATGCGTTTGTTGGTTGTAATTTAGATGCCAGCCAAGTTCATTAGTCGTGTTGTCAATTGATAGCTTTGATTCTTTTATCTCCCTTTTGTGCTTTTGCTCTTAGTAGTGTTAGATCACTAGCTATCATGGACTGATACCTTCTTTATTTACTCTCCCACTTATATCCCTCTAACTTCATACTAAAGAGTGGGTCTTAATCCAGCAACTCTGCCAAGTGCCACGCCATTTTTCAATTCATATATAGTTCCTGCTTAATCTTTCCATCAGTTTGTCTTTACTCTCAAGTTATAAATTTATCATTTTTGGTGACTGCTTGACTGGTATGGTGGTTTTTTTAGTCACCTTGATTACGATGAAGTAATTTTTGATGATTTTGGTTTTAATACTACTCACATAATCATAAATGGATTTATCTTAGAAATAAATGATAATAACAGTTTAAAGACTAAAATGAAAATAGCATGGTGGTCTAAGTTTAAAACTTAGATGCCAAAAGTTAAATTTTCTCTTATATAATTGCAAAAATGTCACCGTCTCCATTTTTTACTTCCTTTGTTGAAAAAAATATGTCTTTTAGTAACGTAAAATCCCTTTTTTGTAGTAGTAGGTGTTAACTATTCCTATGTGAAAAAAATTCTGCTTGAAGCATTATTGCTGTGAACCATAATCAAAATGATATTTTTTCCTCTCTCTTCCTGGCATGCTTTCTTTATATGTTGTCTTCTATTAAATTTCATTGCATGCTTTAAATTGAAATACTCGGAACCCAATTCTTTCCTTAGTAGTTATAACAGCACGAGGGGACCCAATATTTACTTTATACCTATTTGGGAAACACATTGATGCTCTTTTTATGGGTCATTGGACCACTTTCGCTTTTAAGGATAAAAAATCCACTTACTTATTGGTGTGGCTTTAATTTCTGCACCACTTTATACGAGTTTTGGATCACCAGGAAAAATTCATTCATGTCAGACCAACTAGCTAGCAGTGCAAGCTTTTGATGAAACCAAAATGATCAGTGTATGCAGGATGATCCTTCGTCAGAATGGAGCTGTGTAATGTTATGGACATAAGTTGGAATGAATTAATTAGGCTGGATGACTCTGTATTGGGCTGGCTTGTTCAGATGCATCACGCAATTTTGGAAGACTTGGAATCTGGCTTTCTCCTTTGGAAAAACTACTTATCTGGATCAGTTTTATTTTAAGTGCTCCTAAACCTAAACAGAGTAGTTCAGATTAAAATGGAGTCATTATTTAGGCCTTGCTTAGCATCATTTCCACTAGTGAGTGAGAATGTCGAAAAAGGAAATAATATTTGTTTATTATTTTTTTGGTTAAGTATCAATTTTGCCCTTGAAGTATACGCTCAGAAGCAATGTTGCCCTCGAAGTTTTTGGGGGCTCAATGTTGTCCCGGAAGTCTACATAGGGCTGTTAACGCAGAGACAACATTGCTACGTTTTTATACTTCCGGGGCAACATTAAGCCCCCAAAAACTTCGAGGGCAACCTTGCTCTTAGGCGGTACTTCAGGGGTAAAATTGATATTTAACCCAAAAAGGAAAAAAAAAACCTATTTTCCAATATCTTTTATTCATTAACCCCAAAAACCCTTTTTCAGCAATTAGGTTATTTAAATAATCTAATTAAAATATTTGCTAAATATCTTTACCATATCCATCATTATTTATCTATATCTTTTGAGCTATTAGGATTGGAATATTATTTCTTGAGAGTCCTAGTTAGAGTTAGTTTTATTGGGTTATATAAAGATCTCTCTCATGTTATTTTGAATTTAGAGTCAAATAAAGAAGAATTATTCAATTTCTTTAGCGAGCATGGCTTGTTCTTCAGTATTCTAGATTGAATACTTTGTACGTAGCTATTCGGATAATAGGTGTTATAGATAGAATATCTCATGGGTTATCCAAAATTTTCGAGTTCTTCCACATCAGAAAATCTGACTTTTCAAATTAAATTTCATGTGATATATATTTAAAAAATTTAAAATAATTTGGAACCATCATAATCGATATAATCAGTCAACATGTGAAATTTCTAGCAAGAAATACCAATCTCATTGAAATATATATATAAAGCTCAAACTGGTCTATATAATGTAAGAGGTGTGATATTGGCAATATCACTACTACAAAAATGCTAAACAACGACCTAAATAAGACCCAATTAACGACCCTTTTCTGAGGGACGTCTTGGAGGGGGTAGAGGAAAATTTCCAAAATGACGACCTGATCCAAAATGAGGTCGTCTTATTAAGGCGACCTGATGTTAGATCAGGTCGTCTTAATAAGGCGACCTGATTTGAAATCAGGTCGCCTTATTTACCTATATAAGGCGAATTGATTGGAAATCGAGTCGCCTTATATAGGTAAATAAGGCGACTGATTTCAAATCGAGTCGCCTTATTAAGCTAAATTTTTAGAGAATTCGCCTTAAAGGCGACACGATATTCTTATCGTGTCGCCTTAATTTCAAGAAAGGCGACTGATTTTTAAATCGGAGTCGCCTTTGTTGAACAAGGCGACGATATTCGAATCAGTCGCCTTATCGTAACAAAGGCGACTGATTTAAAAATCAGTCGCCTTTGTTGAAATTTTTTTTTAAAAAGTAAACTACAAAATATGAACATCTACCAAGGTCATGTTTAGGAAGAATCACACTGATCTATGGAAGAATCAGCGAGAAACCACCACAAGCAACGAAGAATCTCACTCTAACACAATACATAAACGGACTATATATAACACCAAAATTGCATATTTTGTACGGACAAAACACCAAATACATACAAATGAACAACGGTTAACATATTAATTAATCATGCTCGGTACTAACTAGACGCTATGTGTTGAACAAGATATCTAGATATCATGTCTCGAACCGAATCGATCTCATCCTGCGAGTACGGATCCTTAGTACCCAAAAGCGTAAATTGGGAAACAAGGTATAAGATAAACCAATTAAGTGAAGGAAATAATTAACAACTCAAGTACAACAACAAAAATTAAATAAACTTGAGATTCGGAGAGCGATTACGTACGTTTTGAAAACCTTGAGTACGTCCATTGTTAACGATGGATTGCATCCAACTCATAACATAATATCCGCACTCGGTGCTCCACGGTTGTTGATGGCACTATAAATCAAAGGCAAATTGTTAAAAACGAATAAAGGCATATCTAAAGCTCTTGTGTCAATGAAATAACTTGAATTGAAACTACTCACCGTTGTCGGTTTAAACCACTTCGGTCCTCCCTGCTCTTTTGCATTGATAAAGTGTCTATACGTTTTGAGGCCCCTATCATTAAAATGGAAATTAACGAGACATGTTAAACCATTCATTTAAAAGAAGAATCGACGATTCTTAAAAAAATTTACTTACTCGGCAAACATGTTTTGATATCCTCGGTAGGATTGCCATTTCTTGAATCGAACCAATAACGGGAGTTCTTGCTCGGACAAACAACACACGGCGTCAATGACCACTACAACATATACGTATTAATATTAAATTAAGATAAGACCGCAATTTTGACACAAAAATCTTATCAGACAAAACAAAAGTATGCACCTTTCATGTATTGGCGCTAGATAACAAGACGACCCTCCGTCGCTCATTGTTAGACCAACATAAATTGACCTCTGGGTAACGTCTTTGCGGCCGAAGCCGTGCATCCAGGACATAAGTATCCATACAAACTCGCTCGCGGTGTGCTGGCGCATAATTCACGGCAGACACTATGAAATGAAATGATAAATGTTATTGAAGATCTTAAACAAAAAAAAGAGTACTAACATAATTAAAGGGTTAAACAAACTTACGAGTTGCAAGTTGAAGAAAGCGTATATCTAAACAATCCATCGTCAAAAACTCCATCAAATCTTTATTGTCAAATGCCATCGGATATGTCTTTTCTGCACCGACAATGCCGGAGGCATCTGCAAGCTTATGAGGCCGATGTCCTTGTACATCTCTTGCAGGTTTGTGCTAGGTACGGAAATAAGCCAGTGACTTGTTCATCCTATGAAAACATAAAAAAACATATTATGAGTGAATGAGCAATGAAAATCAATCGGAAACAACTCACACTCAATCAGTAATGTATTTCCTACCATCGCAGGTGTCGTCCACATCTCAATAAGATGAGCCGGCCAAAGGATGAACCATGTGATGGCAGCGCCTAGTGTGGTAACCTCCTCATCATCAATCGGGACGGTTGTCTCTTCTTCCCCCTCTCGCACACTCGTCACAGTCACCCGACGTTGGTTTTCTGGAATTTGCTTGTTGTGGTGTTTGTCTTGTTCTGGGTAAACAAGACCATCGGCAACAATCCGCCGGTGTGTGTCATCCAAATATAGGGTGCAAGCTATACCTCCTGTGGAGTGTGAGACGGTTCGCTAATATGCACCTGCTGGAGTGTGAGACGGTTCGCTAATATGAACCTCTGCGGTGTGAGACGGTCCGCCAATAACTACCTCTGGAGGGGAGAAGGTCCGCTAATATGTACCTCGGAGGTGAAAACTATCTTTCTTCTTTGGGGATATTCGGGATTCGTCGGATGTACGTTCTTTGTTGTACCATAGCTTGCATTTCACCCGTAGTTGTGCCATAACATCTTTCATAAGGTTTGCTCGAATTCGGCTTCAAGCTCTGCTGGCTCTGCGTCATACAAACGTGAACGTCGTCAGAAAAATTTTGCGACACTCACTCCCTCGTCTCCCCTCGAACGGCATCGGGGTAATCCGGCTTCCCAATCGCCGTCGACAAAATGTCTGCCGCGTACCGGCGTGAATGAGCCTTGGCTACTCTGCTGCTCAAGTGAATCTGTACCATAAGATTTTCATAAATAATAACTAAACTCTTATATAGTATGAAACAAGCGAGGCTATTTAATACTTCTAATTCAACTACTTACGATCTTTGAGGCAACCTGACAACATCTTCATTGATGTATTTGTCCCCTTCATCCTCGCATGACTTTCCATTTTTGTGACGAGGAGGGCGCTGGGGGCTGGATAGCGATGGAAGGATCGGATTGGGAAGCTTCCTTCATTCGGCTGCGACTCTTCCTCCATCATCTTTCGTTCCGGCTTTACGTAGCCACCTCTAGACAAGCAATGCGGATACTTATTTTTCGCTTGCCTCTCTCTATTGGCTTGGCTTGTTTTACGTGACACGAAAACAAACAAAACTGATAAATGCGAATTCAAGTAGATTCAAATTAAAGATAAGATATGACGAAACTTTACGAGAAATTCGGGATTACTGTAGGGACGCCACAAACTCCCTCCAGGTCCTCAGGAGAAATGAAGGAATAGGTCTTACATGGATCTTGGTCCCTCTTTGCCCGCGAATATACTTTTTGTCGGCTTGTTCTTAAAATCTTTCCAACGGAGACGAACTTCGCCCATCAATGCTTCCTCATGGCCTTATGAGTAAACAATACG
Source organism: Acacia pycnantha (assembly GCA_025563575.1). NCBI lineage: Eukaryota > Viridiplantae > Streptophyta > Magnoliopsida > Fabales > Fabaceae > Acacia > Acacia pycnantha. The sequence continues at coordinate 11,701,425 of JAMWYP010000015.1, read as the reverse complement.
CACTTTGCTTCGAGCCAGAAAGCCTAAATAGCTAATGAAGCTGTCTTCCTCTCTGCCAATTGGATTCATATTTTCATCAAACTCCACATGCAGCCTCTTTTTCGATGTCACGGCGAGCAATTAGCTCACCCATGTGTGTGCTACCTCTCCCTTTTCTCTCAACGGGCATATCAACCCTATCTCCCGATGACTCGTCGAGCTAGACATATTCTGTTCATCAAAGACCAATCATTTATGTTAGATAGGTTTTAAATAATAAGCAGATTAATAAAATGAACCAACATGTTAAACGACCACAAAAAGAACATAGTAGTTAAACAAATCATTTTGTAGCGAAGATCTTACTTTACATGGTGTCCCATATTCCTTCACAATGATCCTTTCTTGCAGCATATTCTTCATCATCTATCAATTCTACTTCACGTGTTGTAGGTGGATTTGTTGTGAAAGGGAGTGTATCGTCAAGGTTCAAGGATTCTTCACCATACTTACATTTTTACTTTGAAGTACAATGGACATTCTTTTATTTGCGGTCTGTAGTTGATCTCCCATATTTCTTCGATCACTCCATAATAGGCCATTGATGCTACCACCGGGTTTTTGTCTTTCGAACTCGAAAAGTGCATGGATTCAGCTTCAACCATCACCCACTATTTTGCATAGCACTTCTGTCATCTTGGTCTTTTGTGTAGAAAGAATATCCGTTGACATCGTAACCGCTCCAAGTGATGACCTGAAAAGAAGGCCCCGGGCTAACCACTCGATTGTATCGACACTCCGGTCTCGTGCAATACCTTCTCATTTGAACCACTTTATGAACGTCTTCTTTTGCTCATTCGCTATCTGCATGTCACTCTTCCTTGGATTCATATTCTTCAAACTCTTTCGTGTTCATCAATGTATGGTTGAACTTCTTAGTATTATTCATGATGTACGGGTGTGCTTGCAACACCTCTTCACGAGCTTATTCTTCGGTTTGATTCCTCGAGTTCCCTCGCTTATCCCCTCGTCATCTTTGAGATTGTATCGTCGGCCACGATAGATAATCTTTGCGAGAACTCCATAGCCTCTTCAACTACATATCTCTCAACTATTGAGGCTTAGGCCGATAAGGGTTTTAGAATACCCTTTTAAGATCTTCATGTATCGCTCGAAAGGGTACATCCACCTTAGGTAAGCTGGACCGCAGTCTTACCTCCCTTACCAAGTGCACTATCAAGTGCACCATGATATCAAAAAAGGCGGGAGGAAATGCATCTCTAGTTGGGACAAAATAATATAACCCTCATTCTCCAATTCATCCAACTTTTCAATGTCAATGACTTTGTTGCGAGATAGCATTGAAGAAAATACTCAATCTTGTTATAGTGGATCGAACTTCATCTTTCATAATGCCTCTTATAGCTATTGGTAGTAGTTGTTGCATCAACACATGATAATCATGGGACTTCATTCCCACTAACTTCAAATCGTTCATTGAGACACACTTTCTCAAATTAGAAGAATATCCTTGTGGCACCTTAATGTCATATAGACATCCACACAAACTTTTCTTCTCCGCTTTTGATAGTGTATGAGTTGCGGCTCCATGTATGCCCTCTTACCATCTTCCATTACTCGTGGATGTAACCTTTCTCTTATTCCCATGTCAACCGAGATCTAGTCTCGCACTAATTCCATCCTTAGTCTTCCTGGTATGTGCAAAAGAGTGCGACAAGGCTATCACAAACGTTTTCTCCACATGCATCACATCAAGGCTGTGTCTCACATCAAGACTACGCCAATATGGAAGATCAAAGAAAATTGATCTCTTCTTCCATATATTCTTCTCACTCGCCTTCCTTTGTTGCTTACCCAATATGACGTTGATATGTTTCACCCGACTATAAACGTCCTCTCCGGTTAACGCCTTTGGAGCCGTATTACGCTCCCGTAAGCCGTTAAAACGCTTTCTTAACTTACGATATGGGTGGAACCGATGAAGAAACCTCTGTGGCCGAGGTAGACCGTTTTTTTCCGTGCTTTAGTTGATGGAAGTTTGTGTACGCTTCACATATTGGACATGCTTTATGCCCCTTCACGCTGTACCACGACAAATTTCCGTATGCGGGAAAGTCGTTTATCGTGGTAAAAATCATTGCACGCAACTTGAAGTGCTCCTTCTTATATGCATCAAACACATCTACGCCTTCCTCCACAACTTCTTCAAATCCTCAACCAAAGGCGCCAAGTACACATCGATATTGTTCCCGGTTGTTTTGGTCCGAAATCATCATAGAAAGCATCACATACTTGCGTTTCATACATAGCCGGGGAGGTAAGTTGTATATTACAAGGAGAACCGGCCATGCACTATGGGTCTTGCTAAGAGTTCGATACGGATTGAAGCCATCTGTACAAAGCCCGGTAGAAGGTTTCTTGGCTCATTGCCAAATTGAGGGAACATTTCGTCTATTTTCTTCCATTGCGGAGAGTCGGTAGGGTCGAAGATATTTTCCATCGGATATTCTCTCATCGAATGCCATCTCAACTTCTTCGCCGTTGCTTCACTAGTAAACAGACGCTTAAACCGTGGAATTATTGGAAGATACCACAATGCCTTCAAAGGTTGCCTTTTTGTTGTCTCTCTCTCCGAAACACTAACTTTCTTCACTTTGTATCGTGAAGTTTTACACTTCGGACAATTGCGAGGCCTTCGTACTCGTTTACGTACAATATGCGAGTCATTAGGGCAACTGTGTATCTTTTTATACTCCATACCCATCGTAGACAAGATTTTCTTGGCCTCATACATACGATTTGGAAGTACATTATCAGCGGCAACATATCACACAACAATTCAAAGCGACGTGAAAGCGCTGTCGGTCCACCCACAAGTTGCCTTTAAGTTGACCAAATGTAAGGTTGCGATCAACCGTGTATACTTAGTACACCCGGGGAACAAAGGTGTCTCGCATCACTCCGCACGCTTTCATATTCACCCGATTGTGCAAAGATTACGCCTCAACATCATTAATCATTTTCTCCATTCCATCATCATCATCTACCTCAACTTCATTTGCATGGGGCCTTGCAGGTACTTACTTCCTCACCATGCCATATCCACGTTGTGTATCGAAGGTGTATTCCATCACAAAGTAGGTGGTCCCTTATATCGCAATAACCCTTCGACTCCCATTTAAACAATTAACACATGGACAATAATACATCCCATTTTTGTGGCCACATTCCTTCTAGCAAATTCAATAAACTCTTCCACCCCATTCTCATATTCTTCACTAGTTCTCAATGCATTCATCCAACTATGACCCATTTTATTACAACCTAACATTTCCAACAACGGTCAAGTTCATGTCAATTTCAAGAACGACGCATTTCCCCTTAAAAGTAAGACATCCCAAAATTTCAATAACAACCAATTTCAGCTTAATAACCCTAAACTTAATAACTAAACCAATTTCGGCTAAACAATTTATCAATTATGTAAGATAAAGAAACCATAGAGTCATAGAGTCAATGTTTACTTAAAGTAAACGTGCTTTTACAACAGTTAAAGCTAGAAGTGTTTTGCATTGAATTAATTGCTATCAAAGTATTACCTTTAAGGACATTGGGGTCTTAATCATAAAGAGACTCAAGAGATTACGATGAATATAGAAGTTCGATAGGGAAGAGTAACACAAAGCACATCTAACGAGAGAATCAATGAATGACCGAGGCATAAGAACAACCAAAACTAAACCACTATCTAATCACAAAATACTCCTATAATCCTTCAAAATCAACTACTACAACCAATCGGTGTGACATGACCAATTTAATGAAGCTTTAGACAATTTAGTTGGCCACCAAATTTACTTGAATAAAAATCTACAAATAAGAGCGGTTCCAAATTGTATTCTTTTTAATTAGCAAGAAGTACATTACCAATTAAATGGGGTTTGGAATCAAAGAACAAGAAGAACGAACAAGCTTACTTGGTTTCGCAGGTTTTGATCGGGAAGGAGGTGGAGTGAGCGAGTGAAAGGCAGGAATCCTAATCAGAAGCAAAAATCCAATCTATAAGCAAGAAGCATTAACGATTAAAATGGGTTATTAGGAATCAAAGAACTTAAGAGTAACATCCGAACAAGCTTACTTGGGTTTGGTGGGTCTCTTCGATCGGCGAAAGAGGCGGAGTGAGCGAGAGAGTGCGTGATCGATCGGTGGCGACGGCGGAGACGAAGGAGCGACGGCGGAGACGTGCGGCAAGGAAGCGACGAAGAGCGGAGCGAGTGAGTCGAGAAGATTTCGCGGCCTCTGTCGGAGTATGAGTGTGTGAGGAAAATGAAGAGGCGCGAGTTTATTAACCTAAAAAAATTGACTATAGGCGACTGAATCATCTTTCGGGTCGCCTATATTCCAATTTTGGCGACTGAATTAGAATCAGTCGCCTATATTTTATAAATGGCGACTGATTGATTCAGTCGCCTATATTTTAAAAATGGCGACTGATTCGAATCAATTCGCCTATATTTTAAAAATGGCGACGATTCTAATTGGTCGCCATTTTTAAAATATAAGCGACTGAATCGAATCAGTCGCCATTTATAAAATATAGGCGACTGATTCTCATTCAGTCGCCAATATTATTAAATTTTATAATTATTATTAAAAGAAAATCCTTGGCGCCAAACAAAAAATTCGGGAGCGAAGAATTGACACATTAAAGACGTCTGAAATATATGTAGGTCGCCATAAATGAATTTTATTGTAAAAAATTAAATATTATGGCGCCAAACAAATATTTCTCATATTTTTATGGCGGGAAACAATTTTAGACGTCTGAAAAAAATCGGGACGCAATGATAATTTGTTAGGACTGTTTGACATCAATAATTCAGTACTTGGTATCTTTACTCCACCTTTTTGGATATGATATCGATCGATCTTCTTTGTAATTGCTTATACTTTATTTATAGGGTTAAGTATCAATTTTGCTCATGAAGTACACACCCATAAGCAATGTTGCCCTTGAAGTTTTTTTGGGAGCAATGTTGCCCCAGAAGTATGAAAATGTAGCAATGTTGCCCCTCCGTTAACAGCCCTAACGGTCAACTAACGTTTGACCGTTAGGGCTATTAATGGAGGGGCAACATTGCTATGTTTGGAGACTTCCGGGGCAATATCGAGCCCCAAAAACTTTGAGGGCAACATTACTCCTGAGCATGTACTTCTGGGGTAAAATTGATACTTAACCCTTATTTTTTTCATTTTTTTTTCCTATTTTTATTTCCCACCTAGTGGAATAAGACTTATTTTATTCTACTTTTATTCAGGCTACACACAAAGTTTGAATTCCATTTATATATATATTGGTTGGAAGGATGATTCAGTTTAAATGTAAAAGAAAATGAATTTGTGGAAGGGAAAAAATTTAAAAGTATAAGGATTTTTCAAAGAAATCCTAAAATGTTAAAGTGACGTTTTAAGTTCTTGAGAATAACTTATGGGAGAAACATTTGTTGCAAAATTTCAGAGTTGGAAGATTCCACGTGCATGTAGAAAAGGAATAATGGAGTGTTGAGGTGTAGAAAAGTGAGGGAAGCCACGTATTTCTGAAAGGGGAGGGTTACCCAGTTGTTTATGAGAGGCAAGTGGCGTAGGACAATTTTAAGAAAAGTGCAAAATCTCTCTGAATAATTCCTCCTAAAGTTTGTAACATGTGTTTGGATTTTTTTTTTGCTCAGACATGTGTTTGGATTACTGGGAGAGTATATGGGAAAAAATACTGTCAAGCTTCAACTTGCATATAAGAAATGTATTTTCTGTACCCAAATTAGTCCCATGAAGGTGATCATTGCTTTTTACTTTTTAGGCCCATCGAGGGAGAGGGTAAATGGGTAATATACTAATATGATGGCTGGGTTTCAGATCCATCCATCGGGGTGGCGTCACCTGGCGGGCGGGATGCTATGACTGCTCGACACGTCACACTCCCTCCACAGTGCCATACACCCTCAGGACCCACCTTTGAAAATGGCCCTACCTACACTTGACCCCATTAATGAACCATTCCTTTTTTGGTTCCTGCCTGCCTGAGGTTAGCAGGGGTCACGGGTTAGGGTAGGAGATTATTGAGGGGAGAAGTTGTAAAAACACTAATATTTTGAAATTCCTTTTTAGTACTCCCTATGTTTTTTTATTATAAGACACTAATTAATTTTTTTCATAAACCAATAAAAAGAATTAAAGTTAATAAAGTTGTCCTAGAATCTAAGTAATTTTTAATATTACTCCTACTAATTGTATTAAATTCTAATATTATATTAATTATTACTCTCACCCACTACCCCTATTAATTATGGGAAGACATGAAAAAAATAATTAATACTCATTGGGAACAAGCAAATGTCTTATAAAAAGGACCAAATAAACTTACTAATTTGTACCTTATAATAAATATTAGAGGGAGTACAATGAACCAATATGAAATTTTGCAAATTGGACTCACTTTTTTTTTTTTTTTGGGATTGAGCTGAGCAAGAAGTGAGAAGAAAGTAAAAGTGGAATTGTGGAAGTGAAGAAGAGAGAGGGGGAGTGTAATTTAGGTGAGGGGAAGCAAAAATGAAGCCAGAGTGGCAGAATCAAAAATAAAAGGGTGAGTAATGAATTGGATATATCAGTTTGATTCCATTTATAAGTCTATTTTGATTAAAAAATTTGGTTCTATTTATAATTCCAGTTTCATATAATAAATAAGATTGTGATAATTTTATTTATATTAATTATACCATAAAGATAGAGAGAGAATAAATAGTTGAAAAATATTCAATTATAAATAAGAGCAAATTTGAATAATTTATCCCCATAATTATTGAACTAACCACCTCTCCTTGATATATAAGATTTAGTCATAAGTGACTTATAAATATCACCACTCTGGTCCTATTTATAAGTCATTTTGACCAAAAAATTTGGTCCTATTTATAAGTTTTTTTTGACCAAATAAATGAGATTATGACAATTTTGCTTATATTATTGTACCAACGATAATAGAGAGAGAAGAAAAAGTTAAAAAGTACCAATTCATAAATGAGGGTAAAGTTGAAAATTTACCCCCATAATTATTGAGCTACCTACCTCTCATTGATATATGTGATTTGGTCAAAAGATACTTATAAATAGGATCAGAATGATACAATCATCATAGTACATATTTGGAAAAGGGTGCTGCTACTTCCCTCATAATGACTTTCCTTATTTGGTATGCACTTCCAAGTGGCCTGAAAGTGACACCCCTTCTCTTTTTTACTTTTACTGCCCTCTCTCTTTCTCTCTAGTAGTACATTTCATCTTCCCCATAAATGCCTCTCTCGATCGCCTCCATCATTATAAGGGAAAATCTATATATGCGCTTAATTAAGACCTAAAATTTTAAAAAAGGTTCAAACAACTTTCAGATCTTACAAAGGGTTCTAGGGTCTTTTCTGGGATTTTTCATTAAAACGTTAGTTGTTAACGGGGCTGATATAGTTGTTAACCGGGGCTGATATTATTGTTAATGAAACTGATTTAGTTGTTAAAATATTGTTGTTAATGCGACTGATTTAGTTGTTAATGTGGCTGATTTAGTTGTTAACGTTTATACCAGAAAAAGCCCTGAGCCTTTTTTAAAATCTGAAAGTTGTTAGGATATTTTTTGAGATTTTGGGTCTTAATTGGGCCCTGTATAGATTTTCCCTTATTTTTATCTTTACATTCATACCCCGCTGATTGAGACCCAACAGGCTCATCACTCTCTCTACTCGTCAACAATAAGCATGCATCCCTTCAATATTTTATTCTTTTATATATATTGATATGAGCATTTGACTAGGTTGTTGGGCTCAACTTTTCCCAAAACTATTTTCAAAATTTACAAAACTTTAACGGAGCAGCAGTCAAAACTCTTTCCCCAATGTCTAATGCCTTTTGGTTATTCTTTTATATGTATTCATGTTCATATTAATATATATCACCAAATCCTTTCTTACTTTGAAGAAGCATAAGTGTTGTTCCTATGAACTGTGAAGTGCCGTATGGTTATCGGCTCATGCATTTTTTTTTTGGACAAGAAGGATACTTCTATTAAAACTTCAAAACGATTACAAACCAACAAAGAAACAAATAACAACAGCAGGAATGGAAAAAGCAAACAACAAACAAGCAAACAAGTCTACGAATTACAAGCAAAACAGAATACACCCAAATAAAAACAAACTACAATTCATCACCACTCAATGATTGAAAGGAGGGAGGGGCATCAAGAGAATCAGAAGACGCCCTCTGGGAGTCCAAGGCTAGAAGAGACAGCAAAGAAGGTGTTGGTTGAAAAACCCACCCGATCGGACACACCCCTTTATAAGCATCGGCTGCAATACAGTCAGCGGCATGGTTACTCCCCCCTAAGGGTAAAGGACAAGGAGAACCCAACCTTGGTCACCAAGAGACGAATAATATCGAAAATAATGCCCCTACTCCTCCACAATCATATTCGGCGATTTAGCATTAATACATTCAAGAAGCGAGAGACAGTCGGTTTCAAAGACAACATTATCATGCCCAAGATCGACAGCGAGCATCAAGGCCCTCTTAAGAGCTAAGGCTTCTGTCATAAACGCAGAGATGGATTTAACTTTATCCACAAAACCCCATTTAAAGTCACAAAAATGATCCCTACAGATAATCCCGATAGCAGCGCCAGCCTTATTAGCCGAAAAGGCCCCATCACAATTATATTTAAATTTGCCGACAGGTGGGGGCGACCAGAAAACTAGATGAGCTGGATCAACACTTTGACCCTCCGGAATTCTCTGCCTTTTACCGCAGTTCACCCAGAAATCAAAATTGTTTTTCCTCGCACATTCAATGACAACAACAGGATTAGGATCATTATGATTAAAAACCAAATCATTTCGTTGTTTCCAAATAAACCATAAAATCCAACAAATTAATGAAAAGTTTTGCTTACTCAACAGAGGCATACCTATGAGATGAATCCACCAAGCATTAAAATTCGATACACTAGCAATGTCAACCTTAGCTCCAAGAGAGCACCCAAACCAAATACACCTAGTCCATGGACAATGAAAAAATAAATGTTCCACCGTCTCCTCAGCATCAGAACACACTGGACAAACGTCACTCTGGGATCTCTTCCTCCGGTAAAGAGCAGCATTGGTAGCAATAGCCTTATTTAAGATCCGCCAAACAAATTGTTGAACCCTTGGAATAACCTGGATCTTCCAAATGGACTTCCAGCAGGTTGAAGAGAGAACTATAGAAGACTCAGCCTTGTTGACCTCAGGAAGCATGGTCCATTTACTATGATGATATCCCCCTTTTACAAAATACACACCATTCTTAGCATTATTCCACACCAGTTTATCACCCATCCCATTAGAGGGGATGTCGATGTCAAGGATAGCACTCCTGATTTCCGGCGAGATATCCTGATCGATGGGGGTGAGATCCCATTGCCCATCAATAATAAGGTCACAAACTCTACCTTTTGCAATAATAGGATCATCTAGGTTACTTGGCTTGTCCGGGAAAACAACATGAGGAACCCATTTATCATCCCATATACTAATATCAACACCATCACCTTCATCCCAACACAAGTCCTGAGCCAGAAAATCCCTACCCTCCAAAATACTAGACCAGCACCACGAAGCTTTAGATCCTTTGCCTGCCTTCATGAAACCATCATCGGGAAAATACACGCTCTTCAGGACCGTAGCCCACAAGTCATTGGGTCTCGTCAGCAATCTCCATGCAGTTTTAGCCAGAAGAGCATCATTCATGATGGATAAGTCTCGAAAACCCATTCCCCGCAGCTCTTGGAGTTCGTTAAAGACCCCCAAGCTTTCCAATGTGTTGAACCACTAGACACCTTTCCGCTCCACCAGAAGTTTGCAATAAGGCTGCTAATTTCCTTACATGTCTTAACCGGAAATTTGAAAACATTCATAGGGTAGATAGGAATTGCCTGAAGAACCTCTTTAATCATTACATCACAACCAGCAAAGGAGAGCAGAGAATGGCCCCATCCTTGGATTTAATTAGCAATGCGCTCCCGAACATAAGCTAGAGCCTGATACTTTGTCTTTCCCCAAATACTCGGGATACCCAAGTATCTACCTGGATCTTCTGTCACCGGAATGCCCTAGGTTCTTCCAACCATATTCTTAACCTCATCAGAGGCATTAGAGGAGAAAATGATGCTCGACTTATCAAGATTGATGACTTGACCAGAAGCAGTGCAATACATATTTAAAATGTCAGCCAGATGGTTGCAATTACGTTGAGATGCACGCATGTACAGAAGAGCATCATCAGCAAAAAAGCTGTGAGTAAGCTCAGGGCAACTGTTGCTTAATTTGATGCTTTTAAGGAAAAAATCCGCCTGACTCCTTTTGATCATAGTGGAGAGAACTTCAGCGACAATAATAAAAAGATATGGAGAGAGAGGGTCGCCCTGACGAATGCCCCTGCTTGGGGTAAAGGAACTCACTTGTTCACCTGATAAACAAAGATTCAAACTAACAGAGCACACACATTTCATCAAAAGAGATACCCACTCTGTACAGAAACCAAATCTTAACAGCACATTTTCAAGAAAATTCCACTTCACCCTATCATAAGCTTTGCTCATATCCATTTTCAGAGCGAATTCATACTTACCCCCAGATTTCTTGCGACGAAAATAATGGTATACCTCATTAGCAATAATAATATTATCATGAATACACTAACCTGGGACAAAAGCACTCTGATTCTGTGAAATACAAGTATCAAAAAGAGGCTGCATTCTATTGGCCATGATTTTAGAAATGATCTTATACGAGAAATTACATAAACCAATAGGGCGAAAATGAGACACATGCTTGGGTTTTTGCAGTTTAGGAATAAGAGTAATGTTAGTTGAATTTAAATCATTAAGTACCAAATGACCTGCAAAAAACTCCTTAACCACACAACAAATAGACTCACCAATTTCTGACTAAGAGGAATGATAAAATTTCCCCGAGAAACCATCAGGACCAGGCGCTTTTGTGCTCCCAAGACTAAAGGCTGCTGCTTTAATCTCCTCCGTGGAAACTGGTAACAAGAGGCTACGATTCATATCAGATGAGATAGAAGGCTCAATGAAACCCAATACTATATCCATATGAAGTGGGAAGCAAGAAATTAATTAAGGTGATTCGTAGCATTATTATATATATATGCCAAGCAATTCCTATGCTGTTCGCATCTACTCTTATTATTCTGTACCGTCAGCGACATGTCTCCATTAATTGGAAATATGCGCTAACCTCAATTAAAATGAACCAAAACAAAAATATGCACCAAAACCACTGAATATATATATATATCGTTATATATATATATATATATATATAAGATTATATATAGTGAGTCACTTGACAAAACTACGTCGTTTTGGGAGTTATGGAAATTAATGAAGGGTGTTTTTATATTTTTGTTTTAGAATTTATTATATGAGTTTTACTAAAAGATCCTTAATTAATTCTCCGGACTCAAAACTACGTCGTTTTAAGAGTTCATTAATTCATTTAATCCCAAAACGTCGTAGTTTTGGAGTTCATTAATTCCTTTATTCTCAAAACGACGTAGTTTTGGGGTGACTTGACATAAACTTATGTCAAATGACATGACAAACGATAAACCCATATATATATATATATATAATTCATTCCAAAAAACCACTTAGCCAAATTAGGGGCTTTTTGATTAAAATAAATTTTTTTAAAAAAATAATTACCAAATTAAAGCTTTTTTCAAACTATTTACCAAACTAAGTCTTACGCCATTAATGGCGTGAGGGTTTTTTACGCCATAGCTAAGTTCCACAAAGTTTTCTTACGGCATTGGATGTACCTGCTGTCAGACCTTGTGGCGTAAAAAACTGTCACGCTACAGGTGGCGTGACACTTTTTCACGCCACCTTACCAAGGTGGCAGGGAAAAAGAAGATACGTTAACATTTCTTACGCCATTTAAACACCAGATTTACTCAGATATGTTAACCTTTCTTACACCACTTGTACCGTATTGTCAGACCGGGACCCACTGCATTACTTTTACTAAGATATGTTATCCTTTCTTATGCCACTTGTACCGTACTGTCAGACTACGAGACCCACTGCATTACTTTGGTAAATAGTTTGGAATTTGATTTATTTTGATAAATTTTTTTTTAAAAGAATTATTTTGGTCAAAAAGCCCCAAATTAGGATATCAGTGGTGGTTGTAATGTTAGTAAAGATTAACAAAAATACAAAGTATCTCGATTGTTGATAGCTTTAGTTATTCCATGGCACATTGGCACTGTACATATTATTTTGAGGCAACGAAATTCCTTTCCACTAAAAAAAATACAAAATATCTCACCTGATGCTATATATTAAATTTTCATGAATATCGATAATGTGCTTAGTGTAATTACTCGAGAATTTGGAAGGAGTACGTGAAAAGAAAGAGAGAGGCAAATGAGAAAGGGCCGAGGGAGCTTATCAGAAAATTAATTTGCATGCATGACGGACATTGGAGGCCAATAATGAGGTGACACGTGGACGTGGGGGACCTTTTTCAGGTATGTGACGACGTTCTGATCCTCCTCTGCAGAAGCTGGAAAATGACACAATTTTTTGTTCCCTACTCATAAATTTACCATCCTCCACAACTGTCATCACATGCTTCCCTGTAATCACCTGCAAGTTGGGGGAGACGTGTGACTTGCTATGCCAAAAACAAACCTTCACCAAGCAAAGCATGGGAAGGAGGAGATAGTATGAAACTGGAAGGAACAGAAAACGCTAGCCCCAAAGCTCCATCCATTTTCTGCTCCATTGCAGAGTCTCCTGCTTCTCATTTATTAGCCTGCTCCTTCACTTCTTTTTATGAACTAGGCACGTGAAGGAAGCCCTCTATCCTCATCTTTATCATCCACTTGAAGCCATTTGCTCTGTAACTGTAACCTCTCTTTTGCTTCTCTTTCCCAAAACTTCATCGCCACCACGCATCTAGCCTCTTCTTCCATTCTCTCCATGTCTGATCTCCAAGCTGTCTTCGAGGTCGGAGTCTTGGACGCCATCGCCGGCGAAAAAGCAAGTCTGTCAAGGATATCGCCTCCATAATATCTTCATCTTCCCATCTCTCTCTCTGTAAGGCTTCACTCTTCGATCGACTTACTTAAAAAAGAAAGAAAAAAAGATTGACTTATTTATTGGGACATGGGGAGGGGAAGAGTGGAGTTGAAGAGGATAGAGAACAAGATAAACAGGCAGGTTTCTTTTGCAAAGGGAAGAAATGGCCTTCTCAAGAAAGCCTATGAGCTCTCTGTTCTCTGTGATGCTGAGGTTGCCCTCATCGTCGTCTTCTCAAACGGTGGCAAGCTTTATGAGTTTCTGTAGCAGCCCTGGGTATGTTTTTATGCCAACTCTTAACTTCATCTTCACTTCTTTAATTAATTTTGTCCCCATATATGTTTCTCTTTCTCAATCGATCGAGATCTGCTTACTTCTTTTCCTTTTGCTGCCCTTTAATTTCTTACTGTGTTTTTGTTTATAGTTTGTGCTTAAACTAACACAAGGCTATTTTCTATCTATTTTTTAGGAGAAGAAAGGCTAGCTTGCTTGCTGCAGTTCCGGAGAATCCAACAGAGCATAAAGTCCAAATCCCCGACTACAATATCTGTTGCTTGAAGGCTAGTTTGCTTGACATGATGCACCATTGTCTATAGGTTTTAATTATTTTGCAATGAAGAATGTAGGTTATCTTCTGGTCAATTTTTCTTTCATTCTATTGAGCAGGAGCTAGATAGTGATATGAGGAAGTGTAAGGAAGAGTTCAAGGAGTTTGAGAGACAGGATGTTAAGTACCGGGAAGATTTTAAGCACATGAATCAAAAGATCAAGAAACTGGCAGAAAAAGTTGAAAAGGTAAGAGGAAGGTGTAGTTTGCTGCAGCTGATCATATCCACAAATGGCGCACCTTATTCATTTGTTCTTATTTCAGGATTCATCAAAAATTGAATCCTTAGTAAAGGAGTGTGAGGAATCAACTAATATGATACCAAAACTTGAGGATGCTATCCCGAAGTTGCAAAAATCATTACTAGATGAGGAGAAGGTTTTAGAGGAAATCAAAGGAAGTTCTAAAGGTGGAGTCCTGTTATTTTCAATTCCAAGAAATTGCAAGGTTCTTTTGTGTTTTGATCAATTTTTTTTTGAAGCCTGATGCACCAAAATTAACCCCGCCTTATATTATTTTTATTGAAAATGAACACTTCATTTTGCTCTAAAATTCTAGGTTTTGGCTCCCAAACTTCATTTTTCTTTAAGAGACCATTATTCATAAGAAAGTCATGGTTTTATGCTGCTTTGGATTTTTTGATACTATCGTTGTGTCTTGATTTTGATAGAAGGAGGATGGAATCATACTGTTCTAGTTTTTCTGTTTGAACCATCTGCAATTTGTCATAGTATAAATGGGATATGAAAAATGTTGGCCTGATTGAATTTGATATATAATTTAGTAATTTTAACACTAATATTGATGTAAGCATGCATTTGATTGTTTTGTCATACAATATGAGCCAGCATCACGTTGATAGAAATTATTTTCTGAGCTTTTATTTGTGCAGAAGTAGCCTATAAATTTTATTTTGTTTGCTTGTTCGGAATTCCTGAGAATCCTAATAGGCTTCTGTTGTATATCAGATCTATTCCTTTTCTTTTGAGTATTTTGGTTGGTGAATGATGGTCTTTGTTCTCTATTTTATTTGCTTATTGCATACCTTTCGCATGATTGGTTTTGGAAATTTATATTCAGTAGTGGTGTGTCTCTAGATTTTTCATTTCTCTCTCTGCACTGTTGGTGAAATTTATTGTTGTCGACTGGTAAACAGCTGAAACTGAGAGATATCGCTTGGAGCTTGCCAAAGTTCGTGCTGAGCTAGAACCATGGGAGAAAGATTTGATTGAGCACAAAGGGAAGCTAGAAGTTGCATGTACAGAGAGCAAGCTTTTGAATGAAAAGGTGTTTTCTCCCTTTCTTTCATTTAACCAGCTCTTGTATGAAAGTTCACAACTATGGTGATTTTTTTCTCTTTTGCTTACAGAAAGCATCAGTGGACATTGATAAAAAAAGAACCAAAATTCTTTATCCATTTTTTAAAGAAGACGACATTTTGCATTTGATATGTAATCCGTGAACTTAAGGAGGAGGCACAAATGTATACTTTTCAGACGAGAATTTCTCATATTTAATAGTAGGTTGAAGTTGATTTTTTAATTTTTCAGCATCAAGCTGCTCGTGGAGCTTATGAAGATGCTAAAAACCAGATGCAAAGTATATTGGAAACAATTAAAATAAGAAGTGGGAGCATTTCTCAAATACAGAGTGGTATAGAAAAGAACAAGCGTGAAGCATCAGAAGCTCGTCAAGAACAACAAGTTTGTGCTTTTCCTTTCTTAATTCTAGCTCTTTGTAAGATTTTTGCATTGGGTGATGTGGATGGTCTTTTTCAGAAATGCATCAAAGAACAAGATGCACTGATTCCTGTCGAACAAGCTGCTAGACAAAAGGTTGCAGAACTAAAGTCTATTAGGGATTCTGAGAAGAGTCAGGGATCAGTGTTGAAGGCAATCTTGAAAGCAAAGGAAACCAAACAAGTAGAAGGAATTTATGGCCGCATGGGTGATTTAGGTGCTATTGATGGTGAGTTTTTCAACTGTTGTTTCTCAAGCTTCAGTCTTTTTCCTATTAAAAAATCTAGGTTAAGTACCAAATTTGCCCTGAAGTACACGCCAGGGAGCAATGTTGCCCTCAAGTTTTTGAGTCTCAATGTTGCCCCTAAAGTATGTAAACGTAGCAATGTTGCCCTCCCCATCAACTTTGTTAATTTCCACGGTTAAAAAGCCACGTCACACCGCCACATGGCGATCAAATTGCCACTGGCCACCACCTACTTCTTCCACCCTCTCCCCTCCAATCCACCTCATCGTCTATCTTCTTCAATCATCCGTCTTCTTTCCTCCTCTCCTTCCTTCATCGACTCTTCCTCAACTCAGATCTCGTCGGCCTTCATCCACTCCCTTCCCCCTCACAGTCGACGCCTCCTCCCTCACCATGAACGTCGGTGACAGCGCCGTCAGCCCTTGCTTACCTCACCGCTAGCTTTGATTCCTTCCCCCTCATAGTCGACGCCTCCTCCCTCACCATGAACGCCGGCGATGGCGCCGTCGGCCCTTGCTTATCCACCGTGGCTTTGATTGATGACGCCGATCTTGATCTCCCTATTTCGAGTAGCAAAGCTCTCGTCTTCCTCGAGATCCCGCCGGTTTTTCATTGTTCATTTTTCTGGGTTTTTCATTTCTCAACTCAGATCGATTATGCCGGTCTTTGATCTCGCCTTCTCAGCTTAGATCTCGCCGATTTCGCAGCTCAGATCGATTTTGTTCATTTTTCTGAGTTAAATTTCTGGATTTTCTTCTTCCTCTGACCCACAAAATTTTCGAATGCGTTTTAGGTCTTATGATTACAGGTCCTGAGATCGATTGTGTGCGTCTTTGTTTTCTTAAGGGAAGGTCCGGTGGAGGCGTGGATCATATAAGAAATTTAACTAGAATCATGGCAGCGTATATGTAGTTTTTTTGTTTTTATCGTATTATTTGATTTTTGGTTCATATTATTAGATATGCAAGCATCTGGATTTCTTGATTATATATTTAGTTCATTTTGGTTGAACTCGGATTTTGGGTTTCTGATTATAGTTCATTTTTGGTTGAACTCGGATTTCGTGGTTTCTTGATTATAGTTCATTTTTGGTTGAACTCTGGATTTCTGGGTTTCTTGATTATAGTTCATTTTTGGTTGAACTCTGGATTTCTGGGTTTCTTGATTATGGCTTTCTTGGATGTGATGAGAAGACATTGAAGTCTAGCTTATGGGTTTGATTATGGATTCAACTTATGGGTTTGATTATGGATTCGACTGGCTTATGGGTTTGATTATGGAGGAAGGAGATGGAGGAAAGAAGACAGACGATGAGGTGGATTAGAGGGGAGAGGGTGGAAGAAGTAGGTGGTGGCCAGGTGGTGATTTGACTGCCATGTGGGGGTGTGACGTGGCTTTTTAACGGTGGAAATTAACGGTGTTAATGGGGAGGGCAACATTGCTACGTTTACATACTTTAGGGGCAACATTGAGACTCAAAAAACTTTGAGGGCAACATTGCTCCTGGGCGCGTCTTGGGGGCAAATTTGATACTTAACCCAAAAATCTATTATGTTCCATCTTTTTAAGGTAAAACAAGTAACCAAACTTTTATCTGATCATTACATGTCATTATGTTGACTTCTCATAAACCGATCATTGCAGCAAAATACGATGTTGCCATATCGACAGCATGTGCTGGACTTGATTATATCGTGGTAGAAACTACCAATGCTGCACAAGCATGTGTTGAGCTACTTCGAAGGGAGAATCTTGGTGTGGCAACTTTCATGATATTGGTATTTTTCTACGGTTTTTTTTAGTGGTTTTTATATCATGAATAGTATCAATAATATTGTCTCTCTCTTTAAGTTGGGTTGGCAGCTGCTCTCGTATATTTTATGGGGAAAACAGATGAAATTAAACACACATGCAGGCCTCAGATTGTTTAAACTTAAGACCAATGGCTGTTTAATCTGCTCATTATGCCATAAATAACTGTGCAATATCTGGACGGAAGTGAAGATTCGGATGTATATGGAACTTTGAAATTCATATATTTATTTTTAACTAACAGTAGGTCATCACATTAATATTGTTTAGTTTATAAAGTCCACACATTGGAGCAATTTAATTCCGAGTAGGGGAATGGAAGCTAGCTGGTCCACCCTTTTAAATGATACCATGATCTAATATATACTCTTGATTGAATACAAAATCATAGTGACCAATGGTGACTCAGTTTATTCTAATATTTTTGATATACTTCAATTTTTGGACATACTGATAGTACTTGAAAGTGCATATTTTTAATAATTGTGAGGGACATTGTTTTCTTTTCCAGGAGAAGCAAGTTGATCTTCTTCCAAAATTAAAACAGAATGTAAGCACTCCAGAGGGAGTTCCCCGTCTCTACGATTTAGTGAAAGTTCAAGACGAGAGAATTAAACTTGCTTTCTTTGCAGCACTAGGGAACACAGTTGTGGCTAATGATCTTGACCAGGTCAGGATGCATTTCTTAAATCATAATGCCTTGTTATATTTATGAAAATCATAATGGCTAGTGATCTAATCTCTCTCTATATACAAAAGCTAACGCTTGAAATCTCTCTCCATCTGCTCTTTAATGTCAGCTTGAGGCTTCTCGGAGTCTCTAGGTATTTCTTTTGATGAGATGCTGTCTAGTTTATGTTTTTTTCCTTGATCTGATATGATGTTTTGTTTACTTATATATATGTGGCTTTTATTATGAGATGGTTGATGATCAGCTTCGTCTTTGATTTGTTTTTCACACTTTCTTAATTTTATGGCTTTACCTTCTATTCGTTTTGCTGCTGCTAAATAACGAGTGAACGTCGAGTATAAAACTTTTGCTTCTTGCTTCTTTTTCTTTTTTCCTTTTATATATATATATATATAGAGAGAGTAAAATACATTAACTTCCCCTCTATTTTATCAAAATTACACCAACCTCCCCTATATTTTGGAAACATATATAGACCTCCCTTGAATTTAAAATGCATGTTATAGAAACTTCCCTTATTTTTTTGAGATTCTATTTCCATATACCTAACCGTTAGTTGACCGTTAATTTTGACTATTACATATTTTCTTTGACCAAAATACCCCTCTTTCAACAAATCCATAAGCATTTATATTTGCTTAAAATAATTATTTATACAAACTAAAAAAATAATTAATAACAAATTTATGTTCAGAATTTTCAATATATTTTCTATTTTATTCATTTTTATTATATTAGAAAATTTTAAAATTTTAAATCTTTTTATCATATTTATTGAAACTTGTTTATTTAGTATTCTTTTAAATGACTTAAAAATATTTCTTTTTTTTTTTTTTTTGTCAAACACCATGATTGAAAACATATTTGACAGACATATTTTTATTCACTCTATGTTATTAATAATGTAAATTTTAGATATTATATAACTTATATTATTTTTAATTTTTAATTTCTTAAATACATTTTTGCACAAACATTTATAAACACATTTATTTAAGTATGCATCTATTAAAAGAATTAATTTTTATTTTAATTAATTTTTCTATTTCTACATTAATTAAATTAATTAAGTCTTTATCTCAATTTGGAAAAAATTTACCAGATAACTATTTGCAAAAGTAAAAAATAAATTAGGAAAAAGAAAAGAAAAACTCTTAAATTACTTAAAAAAAATTTAGCCAAAATAAGGGAATTAGCAATGATGAAGGGTAAATTAGTAAATAAAATTTATTTTAATATAAATTTCAATTAAAAAGTAAAAATTCTTAATAGAAGTTAACAGTTTGGAGTTAAGTGTATGTTTTTAAAATAGAGGGGATGTAATTAAGACAAAACGTAATGGAGGTCAGAGTATTTTACTCATATATATATGAAGTTTTCTTTACCATAATCTACTTTACTTTAGAAGTCTGGCTAATTAAGTGACTTAGTGACTCGAACCGAAAGGCAAAACAATGTTATATTGGCCGGGGAGGGAGCTTTTAGATCCTACGGATCATGGAGGAATCTGTCACTCCAAGTCATGGTCAAGATCTATGAACATGTGTCCAGTTTTTATATTCTTTTTGCTACAAACATAGGACTGGTGAAAAAGGGCCGTTATTTGCTATGATTTGTTCCTGAAATTTGTATCTGCGCGTCTTCCGATGAAGCTATTGGGTCAGTGGTTTATAAGTAATAACTAGTACGCTTATAGATTTTTGGACTAAATATAAACAAGTCATGATCTTTACCTCTTCTTAATTAAAAGTTGTTCAATTCAACTTTTTATTTCAGCTTGCTGTCGTGTATTATCTGAAAACTTCGAGTTGCTTTGGTTTTTCAAAACAAGCGAAGTTAAAAATTTGTTCATTCTCAAATGATCAAGTTTCTCGGATTGAGACGTGTTTGGAGAGATGTTGATAGAAATGGTTTTTTTCAAACGGTCGAGACGTGTCTGGCCACTTTTTTTGTCCAAAAAAATCTCTCTCCATCTGCTGTTTAATCAAAGGAAGCCGAGCAGAGAGATGTGGAGAACCTCAGCATTCCGTTGCCGAATGGTGAAGCAACACCAAACGAAGCTGCCGCCACTTCTAAAGTCCACGTTTAGAAGTGTGTGAACTAGTAGTTTTTAAAAAGGTTCAGTTCAAAAAACAACTCATTTTTTTATCTTGGATTCAGCTTCTTTTCATCTGATTTCTACCAAAAATGGCTTTTCAGTGAAAGCCACAAGTCTAAGCGTCATATTAGATTTACCGATTCCTTCATTTCTTTTTTTTTATTGTCCACAGTGGGGAGGGGGGTGCGGGCTCGAGCCCGGGACAGAGGAGTGGTGCCAGCTCTAAAGCTGGCACTAGTGCCACTGCGCTCTAAGAGCGCTGGCAAATACTGAAAAAGAAAAGGAGAAATCAGTGACATGACATAGCATGAGATATTGAGATTAGTCCTATAAAAGTGGTTGCTAGTGAGCTAATAGGGACCACCTGATGAACGGAACATCAAGACGAGGATGACAGTTTGCCTCTAGAGCCAACATTCTTTCTTCCAATTAATAGTTCTTCTTCTTTTGACAAAAGTGTCAATATTTACTTCTTCTTTTTTTTTTCATTCTGGGAGGGTTTCTGTAAGATAAATATGCCTGCCACTTAAAAGATAAGAAAGTAAAGCTTTTTTTTCCGTTGATTTTGAGATATGTTGGTCAATATTTAATATTTCGTAACTATAATGAAACTAGCATGAGGAGAATGGCTCACCTTAATCCTTCTAATTGTTATAGCCATGCCAACATTTTATACTGGTGTGCTGATTAAAAATGCATAGACATGAATCTAGAAATCAAAACCTATCCCGACAAAGATTATCTTGCATTTGGAGGTAAAGGAAAGCTTGTTATGTCAATAATCATGTACACTGAACTCTAGGTAGTCGCAACATGATTCTTAATTCTAGAAGGGGATAACTTAAACAATATTCCCAACACTGTCATTGAACTATCCAGTTTATCTCTTAGTGGGAAGCAACACTTTGTGATACTTATAGGCCTTATCATCATGCCTTCGTTTGGCTTGATAACTTAAATCTTTTGTCTTATATATCGCAAGTAATGTGTTTGCTTTGTCATTATAATTTGCTTCATATTTTGGACTGTATGAGTAAATGGAGTTAGATTTAACCATAGAGGACTCTTATTGATTGGGAAGGTATCCCTACGATGTTAGCTTGTATGCCTTCTATTATTGTGTACATACAGTCTTCCCCACCATGTAAAATCCCACCGAGAAAGAAACCTCAATTCTCCAATGTAGGTCCTTTTAATTTCATTTTTCCATTGAATATGTTTACTTGTATTATGTCCCACATCGGTGGGAAGGGAAATGAAAAACATCTTATAAGTTTTGGATACTTCCCCTCAACACGTTTTAAAGCGTGAGGGGTGACTAACCTCGTCAATCACTAAAATGTTACAACTTGATAATTATGAATATTGCTCATTAATTTTGACTTGATAGTTTTAACGTGTTTTTGATGTGCTTTGTCTTGAGCACTCAAGACGTTTGGTTATGCACCAATAGCTATATTTGGTCGCTTGATGTATGGTTCGAGATGTACAATCACGGATAACGTTGGATTTATCGTAAATAGGTTAAGTTCAAAAGTTGTAATATATATTACTTTTATAAATCCAATAACCAAGTATGCCTTGATGGTGACACCAAATAAAAATGCTTTGAAAGAGTTGCTACATCGATGAGACTTGCAAGAAGAGAAGGCTCACAAATATCTTGATAGGCACATCCTTGGTAATTAGTACGGTCATAGTTGTCGTGAGTGTTCCTTTCTTTGGATATCTCATGTCTCTAGTTGGAGCAATTCGAACGTCGCAGACTTCACTTTTATTTCCATGCCTTTGCTACTTAAAGATTTCATTACGTATAGAAAGTTTTGTTTTCAATTTGTGGCTATAATGAGAATAATATTCACAGTGTAGTAGTGACAGAAATATTTGGTACATACACTTCAAGACTTAATATTATTGAGCACCTATGGTAGTGACAGAATATTTGGTACATACACTTCACCATATATGCGCGGTGGTTGCCTACATTAAGTGCTCAATAATATTAGGGGCTGAAGTGTATATATGTACCAAATTCTCACTATGGCCACAGTTTGAAAACAAAACTTTTATACCTCCCCGAAATCTTTAAGTAGCAAAAGCATAGAAGTAGAAGTGAAGTTGTAACGCTAAGAACTTCTCGAACTAAAGACATGAGATGTCCAAAGAAAGGAACACTCATGGCAACTATGACCGTATCGATTACTAAGGTTGTGCCTATCAAGATATTTGTGAGCCTACTCTTCTTGCAAGTCCCATTAGTTGGTAGACACTCTTTCACAAAGCATTGTTAATTGATGTCACTATCAAGGAATATTTGGCTATTGGATTCACCAACGTAGTAAAGATTGCAACTTTTGAACTTAACCTATTCACCTAGATCCAACATTATTTGTGATTGTACATTTGAACCATATATCAAGTAACCAAATATAGCCATTGATGCATAACCAAATGTACTCAACACAAAGCACATCAATAACACCTAAAATACACAAATAAGTCAAAATTAATGAGCAAGATACATAATTACGACGGTTTATCATCTTAGTGCTTCGCGAGGGTGAGGTCGGTCACCCTCACGATTTTAAAATGTGTTGAGAGGGAGGTATACAGACCTTATAAGGTGTATTTTATTTCCTTCCCGGTCGATGTGGGACATAATACAAGTAAACATATTCATGTAAAAGGGAAATTAAAAGGACTTACATTGGAGAATTGAGGTTTCTTTCTAGTGGAATTATACATGGTGGGGAAGACTGGATCTGCACAATAACAAAAGGCATACAAGCTAACGGCAGTAGGGATACCTTCCCAATTAATAAGAGTTCCTCTATGGTTAAATCCAACTCCATCTACCGTTGCAATCCAAAATATAGAGCAAATTATTATAATGAAGCAAACACACCACTTGCTGATATATAAGACAGAAGATTTAAGTTATCAAGTCAAATCAAGGCGTGACGATAAGGCCTATTAGTATCACAAAGAGTTTCTTCCCACCAAGAGATAAGCCACTAGTTCAATGATAGTGTTGGGGAATAGATTGTTTAAGTTATCCCCTTATAGGATTAAGAATCTGTTGCAACTAAGTAGAGTTCAATGTACATGGTTATTGACACATCAAGCCTTCCTTTACCTCCAAATGCACGATAACCTATGTCAAGATAGGTTTTGATTTCTTGATTCATGTCCATGCATTTTTAATTAGTACACCAGTGTAAAATATTGCCATGGCTATGGCAAATAGAAGGATTAAGCTGAGCCATCCTCCTGATGCTAGTTTCATTATATTATGGAATTGTAAATATTGAACCACATATCTTAGAACAACCAAAGAAAAAAGTACTTAATTTTCTTATCTTTGACGGCGCAGAAAAATTTATCTTAAAGAAATTCCCCTCATAATGAAAAAGAGTAAATATTGACACACTTGTCAGAAGAAGAACAATTAATCGGAAGACATGATGTTGGCTCTAGCTACTTGGACGCAGGGCGGCGATACCAGGCCTCAGAGAAAGCTGTTACAGCGTTGGAAACGGACTTGGCTAAAACACAGAAGGAGGTAATGCTTGTTTCACATTCTAAGAAGAGTACATTATTTCGTGTTAATACCACACAGTGAGTACTTTTTCCTCAACAGGTTGACAGTTTGAGTTCACAACATAGTTATTGATGGGTCTAAACAGCTGAAGAAAGAGGTTGGTTGGTTTCTTAAGTTATTGTGCCTGGCTGGTTTTGCACTTGATTATTTTAGTGTGATGGAATCTTGAAAGTTGGACTCTACTTATTTTTGTCTCATCTATTCTTGGCTTTTTTATTTTTAGGCTTTGAAGCTTCAGAGAAATATTGAAAATGCTGGGGCTGAAAGGTTGAAACAGCAGAAGTCAAAGGTCGAGAAAATTCAATCAGTTAGCATACACTACACTGAGAATAATCTTCAGATAAATTTGATGCATTGTCTGTGCTAATGGCATTCAATTACTAGGATATTGATAAGAATAACTCGGAGATCAACCGCCACAAAGTCCAAATAGAGACGGGACAAAAATGATTAAAAACTTGACTAAAGGAATTGAGGAATCTAAGAAGGAGAAAGAACGGCTAGGTGAGGAGAAGGAAAAATCAAAAGCTACTTTCAAAGAAATAGAACAGAAAGCATTTTTGGTGCAAGAAAATTTTGAGAAAACACAAGAGGTTTGCCCTTTTTCCTTTCTTCTAATGGTCACATAAAGTTCTGTTGACACAATAATATGTAGATTAAACAACGCAACATATCTTTTCCTGTCATGTATATGTCCTCTATTTTTGCTGTACAGATGCTTGAAAAACATAAAGAAGTTTTGGATGAAGCAAAATCAGAGTATGATAAGGTGAAGAAAACAGTAGAAGAATTGCGTGCTTCTGAGGTACTTTCTCTTGTGGGTGTTATCTTTTGATTTTCTGTCACTTTGTAGTTTCGAATTTATCACGGCCATGATGATTTCCCAGGTTGATGCTGACTTTAAATTGAAAGACGTGAAGAGAGAATACATGGAATGGGAAATGAAGGGGAAGGGTTACAAAGAAAAGACTTGATGAATTGAAGACAGCTTTCAAAAGCATCTGGAAAAGTATGTCATTTTTAATTATATGGAATATATTGTGTTACATTCTCAAGGTTCCATGAGATTGTACATTGGTTGCAGAATTCATGTTGATTTGGTGGATCATGAGAAGGTTCATGCTACATTGGCTGAAAATAATCCCAATGAAGCTTGTAATCTTAAAAGGGCCCTTGAAATGGTTGCATTGCTGGAAGCACAGATGAAGGAGATGAATCCCAATCTTGATTCAATTTCAGAGTATGAGTTTGCAAGTTTATTTTGTTTATTATCTTTCCATCTGAACTTGCATTGATGTAGTTACTTTGGATTATCAGATATCGTAAAAGGTATTGTTGTACAATGACCAGGTTGAGGAACTTAACAAAGTCACTCAGGAATGGGTTGATGTTAAGAAACAGTATGATGAATGGAGGAAGAGAAGGTCTGCAAACTCTTTTTGTTATCTGTATTCACTTCATATCTCCTTTTGTGACAATAACCTTTGCTGATTTTGTTATTTCAGATTGGATGAATTTATGGCAGGATTTAACGTCATATCTTTAAAGTTGAAAGAAATGTATCAGGTTTGGATAATCTCTGTGTAACGCATGTTCCTTAGTTAAAATTGTTATAGCTGTAATTTCTATTACAGGTTAGCCTTATTCCCTAAGATTTGGATGCCAATCTGACTTTGCGTACTGGCAATATGGTTCTGGATCTAGAACTTTCCAATTAAATGTCTTGTTCAGTTCCTTTTTCAGAATTTTCCAATCAATGCTCCTTTATTTTGCCATTGATCTTTTATTGAACTGTCTTCCTCTGCATGCTTAGTATGATGCGCATACACCTTGTGGGGTTATGACAAATAGCATGTAATTCCTCTTTTGTGTTTGCAGATGATCACATTTGGAGGTGATGCGGAACTTGAGCCTGTGGATTCTTTGGATCATTTCTCTGAAGGTCTTGTGTTCAGTGTTAGACCGCCAAAGAAAAGCTGGAAGAATATTGCGAATTTATCAGGTGGTGATAAGTTTAGTTATCAAACTTGTTGGGATTTAGGCTTTGATTTGATTCAAATTCCAAGGATTGCAAATTATGTTTTCATCATCATGTCTTCGATTTTCTGACCAAACCTGTAATAGCATGTGGTTTAAATTCTTCTTTGTTTCACTTGCAGACTCTTTGCTCATTGGCGCCTGTTTTTGCTCTTCATCATTATAAGCCTACCCCACTTTATGTAATGGATGAAATGGATGCTGCTCCAGGTACTTTTTTATTAACCTTCTTGTTCAGTTCATTAAATTTGTTCTTCGTTTGCAATATAAATGATTTAATGGGTTATTTGGTGTGACAGATTTCAAGAACGTATCCATCATGGGGCATTATGTAATGGACAGGACTATGATCGATGCGGAGCAGTTCATTGTCATAAGCTTTGTTTGGTGTTCACCTGAAGGTTTTATTTATGATGATTATTGATATAGCTGATGATGATTACTGTACTTACCATGTTATGATGTTATGTTTTGCTTTGAACAGCATGAGGAACAATATGTTTGAGCACCAAGAGCATATTACTATAAATCCAGGAAGTTTCGTGGTATGTCAAAAAGCTGCTTGCTGCTTGATGGGGGCTGTTTGGTACATGGAAGATTTGATGAGAGAAGGGAATTTAGAAGAAGGAAATAAAGGGGGAGCAAAGATTTTTATACAAACACTTATTTTACCCTTAAAAGTAATTAATTCAAAATAAAAGGAATTTTTTTTTCATAATTCAAATTTGATACGAATTTACTTGCATACCATGATGAAGCATTTATTAAAAAAAAATTTATCGGTTAAATTTGAATTTTATGACTAAGAATTTGTTTAAAAATAAAGAAAAATTTGAATTTGTCTAAAATATTCTCCCGCCAAGTTCAAATTTATGATGATTGATGCGCAGTTCATTATCATATAGCTTTGTTTGGTGTTCACCTGAAGGTTTTATTTATGATGATTATTGATATAGCTGATGATGATTACTGTACTTACCATGTTATGATGTTATGTTTTGCTTTGAACAGCATGAGGAACAATATGTTTGAGCACCAAGAGCATATTACTATAAATCCAGGAAGTTTCGTGGTATGTCAAAAAGCTGCTTGCTGCTTGATGGGGGCTGTTTGGTACATGGAAGATTTGATGAGAGAAGGGAATTTAGAAGAAGGAAATCAAGGGAAGCAAAGATTTTGATACAAATACCTATTTTACCTTCAAAAAGTAATTATTTCAAAATGAAAAGGAAAAATGTATTTTTTTTCGTAATTCGAATATGATAGAATTTGCTTGCATACCATGACAAATCATTTATTTCGGAAAAAAAAAAAAGAATTTATGGGTTAAATTTGAATTTTATGACGAAGTATTTATTTCAAAACAAATAAAGAAAAACTTGAATTTGTCTAAAATATTCTTCCGCCAAGTTCAAATTTTTAAAATATTCTCCCACCAAGTTTAAATTAAGGTATAAATTCGAATTTAATCATATTTTCCTGTCTTATAAAAAATAAATATTTTATAAGAGGTAAATATGTCTGAAAAAGTGTCGTTATTCACGAGGAAACTTAGATTCCCACCAATTTTATTGGGATCTTATCTTCTCACCTTTAAAGGAAAATTGGTTGGTTTGGAAACTTGAGTGTCTGAAAAATTGGGCACAAAAATGTACTACCAAACAAGAAAATTTGTCAATTTTCCCTTCTCTTCCCACCTGTTGGATCCGCATACCAAACATGAATGTTTTAGTCCCCATATATATAGTTCCGTTTTATATTAGAACACGAACACACACAAACATATCCTTTTATTGGAGACAATCATGTTCAAATTAAATGTGAACAAATATTGTTTGACAGAAGTTTCATTTCACATGACAAGAAAAAGGAGAGGGTTTTTAGAAGCACAAAAAGTACTTTTTTGCTCAAAATTGTATCTGATTCTAATGTTGAGATGAATTCATTAAGAAAGACAGGGAGGGGGTATATATATGGTTGTTAAAATCTTAGTTGGATGTAATTCAATGTGTGGTTGGTGTTACTGTTGTCTTTTAGCCTGTACGTAGCTACTTCGCGTGCATGCATTTATGATTGGAGAAAGCGATGGTTTTTTTCCCCATTTAAGTTGATGATATGAGAAAACTTGGGAGGGATGATTAGTATGTGAATAGAAAGTGGTGGACTGAGGAACAAGTTTTGTTTTTGTTTTTTTTTTTTTTTTTGCGTTGTGCATCCAAATGTCCCAACAGTGCCATCTTTCGATACATTAACGACCCCAGACTAATCCGGATCGAGACCGAATTGGTCCCTTTCGGGGATGCCTCTATCACCCACGTCTCGAACTCAAGACCCATTGTTAAGTTAGACAACCCTTTACCAAATTTGGCCTAAGTATTTAGTAGTGGATTGAGGAACAAGTTAAATGGACAGCCAAATCTCTTCCCCAAAGGACGAGCGCGGAGGAGAAAGGAAACTCATTGATTCTGAGATATGTTTTGCAACTTAAAAGATAAGAAAATTAAGCATAGTTTTTTTTTGTTGATTCTGAGATTTGCTGTTCGATATTTACAATTCCTTAATTATAATGAAACCAACACATAAGTTATATATATCCTACTTGGTTTTTCAGGAGTTGGGATACTCTTCATTCCATACGCTCTAGCATTTGGAGGATAGCTTAGGTTAATTAATCCTTCTATTTGTCATAGCTATGACAATATTTTACACCGGTGTGCTGATTAAAAATGCATAGGACATGAATCTAGGAATCAAAACCTATGCCAACATAGGTTACAGCTTATCTCCTCTTAGTGGGAAACAACTTTTTAGATACTAATAGGACGTATACAAAGTTTTATTTTTAAACTTTGGCGATAGTGGGAATAATATTCAAAGGTGTCGTATCAGAATATTTGGTTCATACACTTGAGTCCGTCACATTATTGAGCAGTTAATGTAGTCACATATATACCAGTGTTTGCCTTTTGTGAAAGGCATCCAGATTCAGTATTGTCACTTTGAACATCATGATTGGCTAATTAAGATTTTGGACGAGGATGTATAATTCAGCAGACTCGAATGCAAGTCGCTGGAGTTAGGGAATAAATAGGCTCCTGTTTGTTTATTTTGGTTGTAAAAATGATTATTCATTTTTAGTCATTTTATATATAAAATTCATTTTTCATTAACCATCGAAATAAGTTTCAGTTTATCAACTGGCCTTTTTGACAAAAACTTATTCAAATATAAATCATAATTACACTATTTGACTTTTATGAAATTTGCAAATACACCCTTATTTCACGATATCTTCTTTAATATGCCACCAATCTTAAGAAAATTTATTTTGTTGTTAGTAAAAGAAAACATTTATTGATCCACGTTTATTTTCCATGCACAATTATTTAAAGGATTTAATTGCCACGTGAAACCCGAAGGCAAATATGAGAACGACCCTTAGCCAACACGGAGGATCCATTGATTCACAGTCCACTCGTTATTACCGACCAAATTCATAGAACCACACTTTTTATCTCAAACGACATCTCAAAACATGTGTAATTAGTTGCAATCAAACCAAAGCAACGTGGAAGTAGAAATTCTTATCTTTATATAAAAGTAAAAAAGAACTGACCTGACATTTGATTAATAAATTCTTGTTCACGATCCTGACCAGATTATTTGAATTAATTAATATACAATTTTGGACGTTAAAACAAGTTTTTAGTTACAACTGTTGTTACATTTCATCCAACTTTTTTAAGTCTTTCTATGTGGCCGAAAAAGCTTTAAGCGTTTTTAATTTGATAAAAAGGTTTTAATTTCATAATTTAATGATGTCAAAAAAACATGCTAATTTTTCTTAAAAAAATTATTTATTTCACGGTTCACCAATAATTCAGTATTAAATCATCGCTTCACACGGGCGACAATTAATTCGCTACGATTCACCATTGGGTGTGACTCCCGACATTGGACCACAAGTCATAACAGACGTCTCCTCCATTGATGGACCACAGGTCATAACAGATGTCTCCTCCATTGATTGATGTCTCCTTGTTTCTTCGGAGTCCCGACCAAAAAATTTGGACCGTTCATTTCTCAATTATATTCACGTTACAACATAAATTTTGATCCTTAAAAGCACCATAGAAGTACGAGTAGTTTTTCATGCCTTCGTTACTTGTATATTTCTATAATATGATGAATACGTGTTAAATAAAAATATTGAACTATTCTTATTATAAGACACCAATTAATAAGTGTATTTAGTGCTTTTTTATAAGATCTTACTTACTTCCAAAGAACATTAAATATTTTTTTCTATATATACCTATAATTAAAAGAGTAGTGAGTGAGAATGCTAATTAATATGATATTAAAATTTAATGCAATTAGTAGGAAAAAGATTGAAAATTACTTAAATTTTAGGATAAATTTAATAATGTTAACTGTTTTTATTGACTTGTAAAATTATTAGTTGATGCTTTATAATAAAAATTAAATGGAGTATTTACAAAATCATATCACATAACATTAAAAATACAAATAAATAATAACTAACAATTAAAAATTAAAATAAGATATAAGAGGATACTAACATTTTCAATAGTATCATACGTACGTATTTAACATCTGCAAGTTATAATAATGCAATACACGCATGATATATATATATAGCGATACGCGCATGTTTGATCTTTTAAGAAGGGGTATATATAGTAGCTTATTCTGACGGGGCAAAGCAGACCACCTCAATGTGTCCACGTTGCATGGGATTTAGTCAAAACAAACATTATAAATACGAATGGCCTGCCCTTTAATCATGATTTCCATAAACTTAATTTTTAGTCCCCATATATATATAGTTCCGTTTTCTATTAGAACACGAACACCCTATATTCTTTTCTGATTGTTTTTGTTCTCTCTTGCTATATTTGTTTTCACCCTATATACATACTCAACGTTTATATATATATATATATATATATATTATTGATTTCATTTATGATAATAATCAACAGACAATAAACAAAAAGGAGCAACGTAGTTGTTAATTAATTATTTGAAATCCTTTACCAACTGAAGAAGTCCCAAAGTCTAAAAATTATTAATCCTCGAATAAGGGCATCTAATCTCATATTGTCTAATCATAATATCTCAGATTTATATAAAGTTCTAAGATAGATAGAATACGAGAAAACATTAATACTCCCTCCGCTCCTAATTATAGGAGCACATTCATAGTTCAAATTGTACTATGAAAGTGTTCCTACAATTAGAACCAGGAGGTAATCTCCCTCCAGTCCTAATTATAGGAGCAAATTTTAGAGTTGGTTTTGGTCCTAATTATAAGAGCAAGTTTTAACTTTTGTCATTTTTTTCCTATAATACCCCTATTTATACTTTCTCAATAATAATTAAAGACAATAATAATTTAATAATACACCTATATATTTTATAAAGTAAATAATGTTTGCAACTCATTAATGTCATATAAAAATAGTGTCATTTTTTATTTAATGTTCAATGTTCATTTTCCACTGTGCATAAGTATATAATTTTATACTTTATACACCTATATATTCAATCGCAAGACTTTTTGATTTAATGTTCAATGTTCATTTTCCAGAAATTGATATCGCAATACTCCGTTGTGTTCCGATAAAAAAAATACTCCACTGTGCATAATTGCTCTAATATCTTTTTAATTTTCGGAGGGTATTTTTGGAAAATACACATAATTAACTAATTTAACTTCCTTCCTTAATTTCCCCAAATTTTGGTAATTTGCTCGTATAATTAGGGATGGAGGGAGTATATGATATGATACATCATATCTATATCAAATCTTTTATGGAGAAAATACAAATTAAACAGCATCCTAAATAGCTATATGTATATCCAACTCAAATCCTAAAATATAACAAATATTAAATCCTAGTAATATTAACTAGGATTAAGGTGTAATTTTATTAACAAAGTTTTTCTAAGGGGCATCTAGTACAAATAATTAAGTTTTGGATTTGGCAAAAACATCAATAAACAATTTACAAAGGTGCAATTTTATGTCCGTTTGATCAAATTTAACGAGTTTGGTGAATTTGCATCCTTTTAAATTGTGTATTGGTATTTTTACCATTTTCAAAATTTATTTGTGTCTTTGGAAAAATTTGTTAGTAAAATTTCATCTCAACCCTATTAATTAATTAATATTCTAATACTTGCTGCTCTCACCATGGGATAATACATCATGAAACCTGAAAATCTTTAATTCTTTGGATAAATTGACGATCGTGTGTGAGAGAGAGGGTTTAGAAACATAAGTTGATGAAAGTGATAACGATCAAAACATAATTAATACAGAAAAATTAGGTCAAAATTATTGCTGTGGGATCCTGCGGGTGTGGTGTGGGGACGTATATATCCCATGATGTCGGTAACCAAAACATGATACTCCTTCCGGTCACAATTATAAGATTAAGTTAACTTTTTTAGAAAAATTAAGGAAATTTAATTAAATTACTTTAGAGTATTTAAATTTTTTCCACTCCAAACTAATTAGTTTGACTAATAAACTAATATATAATCTAAGGATACTCAACATATGATATGATTAAGTAACTTATTTAAACCTTTAATCTCTTGAAAAATCAATCTGGTCTTATAATTAGGATTGGAGGTAGTACTACTTTTGGTTCTAAATATAAAATCCAGTTGACTTTCTTAATATATGATATAATTAAATAACTTATTCAATTTTTCATTGATTTAATCTCTTTAAAAAAATCAATTGAGGCTTATATTTAGACCCAAGAGGATATGTACTAGCTAGCTACTATGGGTGGTGGTTGTGCGCGACCATCTTTAATTTATATCTTTCTCATGTTGGTTGCGCATAGCACAGATGTACTCGTAAATTGAGGTGTTCGTGTTCCGCGACCCTTCCAGCCACTCAAGTCCCTTTCCTTTTACTCCCATTATTTATTTCTCATATAAATACACGACGTATGCATGTTAGACAGATATACAGTTTATAACACAATTCATGGACCAGTTTAGACCTCCTCCGTACAACGCGTGATCCAAATTTAATTTCTTAGTTCTTACTCATTCCCGGGCTAAGGGATCCACCAAGGCATGTGCGTCCAACAACCACGTGCTCGTCTTAGATTCTTTTTCTGAAAACGTGCCTAATTGCTACATTAAAGTTTTTTTAAAAAAATTTAAAAATAAAGAGAAGATTCAAGAATATGCCAAAGAAAAGGTTTGTATATATTATTTATGTGGCGAAGAGCGGCCACTTTGCTCTGTGTGACTGTACCTACTCATTCTAATCTCTCTCTCTCTCTCTACAAAAGCTAACGGGTGAAATCTCTCTTCATCATTTGCTCTTTCATGTCAAACGAAGCCGAGCAGAGAGATGTGGAGAACCTCAGCATTCCGTTGCTGAAGGGTGAATCAACACCAAACAAAGCCGCCGCCGCTTCTGACAACCAAGCGTGCAACGTCGGCTCCACCTCCTTCATCAAGACTTGCCTTAATTGCCTCAATGCCTTATCAGGTGCTTTTGACTTCCATGTTCACACATCACTCTTTAGTTTGTTTTCATCATTTATCTGCAATATCCCTCATAATATAAAAACTTCCTCCGAGTAAAAAGATTTAGCCTTCCAATTGTATAGTCGTAGTACAAGTGGTCCGTAACGGTGAATTCTGGTGCTGAGGATTTCGTCTCTTATGGCTGTCTCCTTTGAAAATATCCGCTCCCAGAAGCGATCTGGGAATTATCTTTTTGGGAATTATCTCTGAATGATTCTTTTTTTGGATCAACGTTTCCTGGTTATTATTGTATGAGGCACATGGATATATCCATGAAGCTTTAAAAGTTTATTTTCCCCCTCTTGTTAAATGTTGGTCGTACAACAAGTTATTTGAGTCACATACTGAAAAAGAAAAGAGAGATCAGTGACCTGACATAGCATGAGATATTGAGATTGGTCCCATAAACAGTGGTTGCCAGTGAGCTATAATAGGGACCCCTGATGAACTGAACATCAAGACGATGGTGGCGGTTTGCCTCTAGAGCCAACATTCTTCTTCTTCCGATTAATTGTTCTTCTTCTTTTGACAAGTATGTCAATATATATTTACTCTTTTTCATTCTGTAGGGGAAAAAGTTTCTTTGAGATATATATATGCGCCTTAAAAGATAAAAAATTAAGCATAGTTTTTCTTCTTCTTTGCGTTGATTCTGACATATGTTGTTAAATACTTATAGTTCCATAATGATAATGAAACTAACGTTATATATATCCTGCTTGGTTCTTCAGGAGTTGGGATACTTTCCGTTCCGTACGCTCTAGCATCTGGAGGATGGCTCAGCTTAATTCTTCTATTTATCATAGCTATGTCAACATTTTATACTGGTGTGCTGATTAAAAATGCATGAACATGAATCTAGGAATCAAAACCTATCCCGACATAGGTTATCATGCATTTGGAGGCAAAGGAAGGCTAGTTGTGTCAATAACCATGTACAGTGAACTCTACTTAGTTGCAACAGGGTTCTTAATTTTAGAAGGGGATAACTTAAACAATATATTCCCCAACACTATCATTGAACTAGGCGGCTTATCTCTTGGAGGAAGCAACTCTTTGTGATACTCATAGGCCTTATCGTCACGCCTTCAGTTTGGCTTGATAACTTAAATCTTTTGTCTTATATATCAGCAAGTGGTGTGTTTGCTTCTTTTATTATAATTTGCTCCATATTTTGGACTGCAACAATAGATGGAGTTGGATTTAACCATAGAGGGACGCTTATTAATTGGGAAGGTATCCCTACTGCTGTTAGCTTGTATACCTTCTGTTATTGTGCACATCCAGTCTTCCCTACTATGTATAATTCCACCCGAAGGAAACCTCAATTCTCCAATGTAAGTCCTTTTAATTTCCCTTTTACACTGAACATCAAAGTATGTTTACTTGTATTATGTCGCACATTGGCTTGGGGAAACGAAAGATGCATTATAAGATCTAGATATCTCCCTCTCGAACACATTTTAAAATCGTGAGGTGATGGACCTAGCGAAGCACTAAGATGTTACAACTTCATAATTATGTATATTACTCATTAATTTTGACTTATTTGCATTTCAGGTGTTATTGGTGTGCTTTGTGCTGAGCACGTTTGGTTATGCAGCAATGGCTATATTTGGTTATTTGATGTATGGTTCGGATGTACAATCACAAATAACGTTGGATCTACCAGTGAATAGGTTAAGTTCAAAAGTTGCAATCTTTACTACTTTGGTGAATCCAATGGCCAAGTATGCTTTGATGGTGACACCAATTACAAATGCTTTGAAAGAGATCCTACCAGCTGATGGGACATGCAAGAAGAGTAGGCTCACAAATATCTTGATAGGCACAGCCTTGGTAATCATACGGTCGTAGTTGCTATGAGTGTTCCTTTCTTTGGATATCTCATGTCTCTCGTTGGAGCAGTTCTAAGCGTCACAGCTTCACTTCTACTTCCATGTTTTTGCTACTTAAAGATTTCAGGGACGTATAAAAAGTTTTGTTTTCAAACCGTGGCCATAATGGGAATAATATTCACAGGTGTACTGATAGGAATATTTGGTACATACACTTCAGTCCTTAATATTATTAAGCAGTTAATGTAGTCATATATATGCCAGTGGTTGCCTTTTGTGAAAGGCAGTGTTACTTTGAGCATCATGATTGGGTAATTAAGGTTTTGGATGAGGATGTATAATTCAGTTGACTCGAATGCAAGCAGTTTAGATTTTAGAATAACATATATAGTGAATTTTTCTTTGAAAAGTAGTGATTACTTTCTTAAAATCTTGTTACAAATTATAGCAATGATGACATGATTATGAGTGATATTTTAAGATAAAGTTCCCAATTTTTTTCCACGAGTGGGTGTTGATCTTTACTTTTATTCCTATCTGAAATTAATATTCCAACGACTCGGATTTGGTGTGCGGTATGCCTTTGCCAATTCCACTGGCGAGATCGCAAGAGAAGACATAAATACTTAGATAACGAGTGAATTGATATGTACCGAATCCTGGAGAAACTAAAATTAGAAAAGAATTAAAAAAGACCAATTCTTCTGTTAAGGTTCATTAAATAATTGGCCCATTTTATGAATTAAAGACTACTCCATGCTTGGAGACAAAAGGAGCTGGGTTGGCTTTTCTGGTTCACTCAAGATTCTCAATGAGGATTAGATTGGCCTTTCTGGTTGTCACAAAACTCTCAATGAGGATTAGATGAAGTTTAATAAGCTGTATCATTTGAATATACATCTGTTTATAAGTTAGACAAATTAATTTAGTATAAAAAAATGAAGCTAAAATATATATTTAGTCATTTATGTTTACTTTAACGTTTAATCTAATCCCTTAAATTTATAAAGTATATTTTTAGTTCCTTAATTAACCCTAGCTAACACTGTTAGTCTCATATAATGGAAAATGTTGTCTGTACAATTAATTAAAAAAGTATTCTTAAATTTTAAGAATATAAAAAGAAATCCTTAATTCTAATTGACCAATTAAAAATAATATTTTAATAACTAGAACTATTATCACATCTTCTTCCCATGTATGCACACTCTCAATCTACTCCATTAATAGCTTTTTCACTCCAATACTCCTTCCATTTTCTTATTCATTTCTCAGCCGTCAGCATTTCTTTCGTCTTTGATCCTCTCTTCTCGGCACTCCTTCCATTTTCTTACTCCTTTTTTTTCTAATTTTTAATCAACCCCAAGACATCAACTTTATTTTTAATCAACCGCAAGACATCAAAGTCGAACACGGATAGATAGAGATGACCAGGATTGGAGGAAAAGAAAGTTACAAGAAACAGCCGTAATAGCAAAAAAGGACTAATGAAATAAGAAAATGAGGACGTGGCTGTGGAGTAATTATTGTACCGTTTGCATTTTCTATTAATGAAACTAACAATATTAGGGTTAAGGGACTAAAAATATACTTTACAAATTTAAGAAACTAATCTAAACCTTAGAGAAAATATAAATGGCTAAATGTATACTTTAATTAAAAGATAAATATCAATATTTTAAAATAATTTATAATCATGTTGTCTTTTTTTTTTTTTTTTTGATACAAAAGAGAAGGAAAAAACCCTCAACCTATGCCACTACTCAGATCAGCTTGCTCTTTGTCCTTATCCAGGAATCCCGCTAGATCATCGAATAAGGCGTGGAATGGATGAATCCCAGGCCATAATTCGAAAGCTTTCTTAGCTACATAGTCCGCAGACATATTCGCTTCTCTTGGAACCCAATTGACCAAAACCTCCCATTTTCTTGCGAGCATACTCTTGATTTCGTGGATAGCCTCCACATCCTGATGGTTCCCTGGATCCGCTCGATTAATCAGCTCCACAACCTCTTTAGCGTCGATTTCGAATGATTTTTGCACCCAGCGTCCCAACACATCTTGAGGCCCAAAGAGAACCGCCATACTTAAAGAAGAAAACTATCGGCATGCTCATCAGCTTTGAACATAAACCCTTGCATGAGATCACCTTCTTCATTCCGAAGCAATCCTCCACATGACGCCCTTGGTTCGACCATAGGCACCGTCCACATTTTTTTCCCGCTGACGATACAGTTGCAACGATGGCCTTTGCTTTGAACAGCAGAGCATCATTGCATGTGATGCATTGTTCAAAGATTCTTGTATTCCTACGCTGCCAGACAAGCCAACAGATTGTAGAAAATAGTTCGCCCCACTCCTCCTCCCCTCGGCCATGACGCTTGCGAATATTATTCTTGATCCATGAGTGGGTGTCTAACCGAAAGAATCGTCTCACAGATAAAGGTTCAACCACCATCAACCATAGCTTCCTTGTTTCGACACAGTCTCTCAGCACATGGATTAAACTTTTCGAACCCACCCCACACCAGGAGCAGCTTTCTTCACCCCCCATCCCTCGACGGACCCGTTCCATGTTCGTAAGGAGCTTATTATGAAATGCCAGCCACATAAACGACTTGCACCTGATCTTGTGCGAAGTTTCCGGATGTATTTCCATGACCTCTCCACGTATTCGGGACCTCGATAGTGTTTGGTATGCAGATTTGACACTAAACTCCCCATTTCGATTAGGTTTCCAATGACCGATCTCGACCGATCATCAACACTAATACCTGCATACACTGCATCCCAAGTTTTCTTAATACTGGACCAAGCATTAGACCCTCGCCTAGTGGGTCAATATTTGGAATCAAATCGTCCCCACACTTGTACTTGCTCCTTATTACTTTTGCCCATAGGTCATCCCGCCGATTCATCAAGTTCCACCCCAACTTCATCATAAATGCTTGATTTTGGCGGTGGAGGTGCTTCATCCCAATCCCCCTTATCCTTTGGTTGGCACACGGTATCCTACGCGACCGGGTGCGTCTTCTTCTTAGCGGAGATGAACCCCAAAGGAAACTCCTATTCGTTGCTCCATGTCCTCACAAGTTCCTTTAGGCAAATAGACAGTTTGCATAGTGTACCCCGGAATGGTGGAGGTCACTGAAGAAACTAGTGTGGTTCTCCCTGCCAATGACAATGACGTTGCCTTCCAACCAAACAACCTTTTTCGCACCTTGTCCACAATTGTGTGATAACTCCGCTTGGTGACCTCTTATGGTGAAGAGGTACTCCAAGGTATTTGCCAAGGTCGGGGTCACTTGAAACCCCGTACTACTACAAAGCTCCGATCTCTTAATGTGATTCACGTTCTTAGAAAAGAAGACACGGGTCTTGGTTGTATTGACTTTCAACTCGATGCCAAACAAAACTTGTCCAGCAATCCTTAACCACGGCTGCTTGGTTCATATCAGCTTCCACAAACAACACAATATCATCAGCAAAGAATAAATGAGATAAAGGAGGACCATCCTTACATAGATTGATAGGTTTCCACTTCCCATTCCCAATACACTCCTGAATTAAGTGGGCCAACCGTTCCATGCATATAACGAACAGGTACGGAGATAGAGGATCCCCTTGCCGAACACCTCTAGAAGGGGTAATTGATTCTGCTTTCTCCCCATTCCAGATAAGTTGCATACTTGGAGTAGACACACAAGAGAAAATAACATCAACCAACGAACTAGGCAGATTCAGGACTTTAAGGCAATCCCTGAGGAACAACCAATTCACACGATCATAAGCCTTCTCCAAGTCAATTTTGATTGCCATAAAACCTCTCTTCCCCCGAAGGCTCCGCATCGAATGAATGACTTCCTGAGCCACAATAATATTATCCGAGCTATGCCTGCTCGGGACAAAGCTGCATTGATGGGGACTAATGACTGTGGCAACACTGTTTAATTCTATTTGCGATCACTTTTGTAATAATCTTGAAACTTACATTACATAAGCTAATT
Organism: Acacia pycnantha; assembly: GCA_025563575.1. Taxonomy (NCBI): domain Eukaryota; kingdom Viridiplantae; phylum Streptophyta; class Magnoliopsida; order Fabales; family Fabaceae; genus Acacia; species Acacia pycnantha. The sequence goes on along the minus strand of JAMWYP010000015.1, from coordinate 11,661,972 downwards.
GGACGAAAATCAGATACAACCTCAGGGTGATCCTTCTTAGGAATAAGAACAATCAGAGTATCATTAATAGTGCTAATTTCAGTGGGGGAAGACCAGATGGACTTAATGAATTCACACACTGATTTCTCCACTATCAGCCATTGGCTTTGGTAAAATAGAGCATTTAAACCATCAGGTCCAGGTGCCTTCAAAGCTCCCATACTAAACAAAGCGTGCTTGATTTCCATGTCCGTAATATCACGTCCCATTCTACTTACTGCCGATGCATCAAGGATGGGTAGGAAGTAGAACAAATTAACGGTTGCCTCCTATCTTGCTCCTCTGTAAACACCGTCGAGAAATGTGAGGCCATCATCTCCTTAATCTGACTACAATCATACACCCATTCCCATCAATTCCTTTCGAGCTCCAATGAAGTTCCTTTTCCTCCTCCCGTTGGCTCGTGAATGAAAGTACAGAGTATTCCTATCCCCATCCACCGTCCACGTGTGTGAATGATGGCCCATGTGTGTGAATGTTATATGGCCCTGAATATGGAATAGGATTCAAGCATCTTTCAATCAAAACCCAACTACAAAGACAACCCAACTTTCACGCCCAATATCTAAATTACGAAAACAATCATCTATTTAAAAACATTAAACATTAACCCTTCGTCTTTAGGCTCAACCGGCAACGAGGTTTGACACTTTCACTATAGGGAGAGGTTCGATCTCGGGATTGGTCAAGGCGTTGGGGAGGCATCCTAGCTCCTAGGTGTCTAGGTAAACACTCGAGGGTAAGAGACGGCTCGTCCCGCCCAACATCGGTATCACCTAGGAGGAAGGGAGATTTCGCCCGCTCTTGGATCGTGGGTGAACTCAACCCTTTCCTAAAATTTTTATACAAAAAAACATTAAACATTAAAGTTCTGCTTGGATTCACGAGAAGAAAAGTTGGCACAAAAACATGAGAAGAGAAAATGAAAAAAGGGAATAAAAAAACTAGAGAGAAAATGGTATTATATCTCCGCTTGAATGGACAAAAGAAAATGGGAGTAAAAAAAAGAGTAAATATTTGAATCACTAGAATACATTGTCCTTATATCAAAATGTATCTTTTTAAAATTAAATTAATTAAATACCACAATGGAAACATCATATTAATATTGACATAATTTATTCAATGTCTTGAGGAGGAATAATTTTTTTAATATAAAAATGGTGGTAAATTGTGCAACCATTCTAAGGTTCCGCTTAGCGCCAAAGCAGAACCTTCCTCAATGAAGTTTTTTGTATTCACAAGGGCTCAAAATCGAGACCTCTTGCTTAAGCAACCGAGTCCCTTTCACTCAGGCCAACTTCGCGTGGTGACTACCGAATAATGAATGGCCCCGAAATGGACATGGTAGAAGCTCATGAGGTGAAAAAAGTCCAAGAGGTGAAATATTGGTGTTTGGCAAAGCTTCAATGGATGATGGGCTTATGGACAAAAAGCTACTCCTAGTAAAAGAAAAAGTGTGAGCTCCTCGCCATCACTTTCGATCACAGCATGCATGGTAGTTAAAATCTCGATTTATCACTGCGATTTTACGTTTTTACGATTTTTTTTCATTAAAACGATTTTACTAATTTTCCAAACGTTTTTATGTTTTTACGATTTTTTTTACGTTTTTACTACGTTACGATTATACGTTTTACGATTTTTTATCTCTATTCCGATTTTACATAAAATCTCGATTTTAACTACCTTGGGTGCATGCACAATACACATAGATGAGTTTCACTTTTGACATGAAGCCATTACCTCCCGCCAAAGAAGCAACCTCCATCGATCTACCTCCTCAAAGACAGTCTCGGTATTTCTAATTGTTCGATTGTTCCTATATTACTTGCATATTAAGCAGATGGTTTTTTTGGTTAAATGCTCCCCAATCTTTTGATTTCTCCAAAATGTTGATGGCACGTAGGTATCATCATACTATTGCATATGTATGTTGTCAATTTTTCTTTGGAAAAAGCCAACTTAAAGTACAGCAGTTCTATACCGTAAATTTTGGGGAGATAACATTCATAATAATTACTCCCTAGCTCCAGGTCTTTAATATAAGACATATATCTGTTTCTCTTGCATGCGTTTGTTGGTTTTAATTTAGATGTCACCAAGTTCATTAGTTGTGTTGTCAATTGATGATAGCTTGGATTCTTTTATCCCTTTGTGCACTTTTGCTCTTAGTAGTGTTAGATCACTATCATGGACTGATGTTTTTTTACACTCTCCCATTCATATCCCCCTAGCTTTGATTCTTTTATCCCCTTTTGTGCTCTTCTCGCGCTTAGTGGTGTTAGATCATTATCATGGAATGATACCTTCTTTATTTACTCTCCCACTCATATCCCTCTAACTTCATACTAAAGAGTGGGTCTTAATGCAAGAACTCGCCAAGTGCCATGCCATTTTTCAATTCATCATATATAGTTCCCGCTTAATCTTTCCATCAGTTTGTCTTTTTTTTGGTGCAAATGGGGCCTCGCCCTTTCTCATTAACCTCTCATAATGGAACGTGGGTATACAAATCCCATCCTATCCCTAAACACCCAATCATTCATTTCCCGAGGAGGCGTTACGTAATCCTCATTTCCTCCTCCCGCACTATACTAACGCTTGCTAGCATATCAAAGACTCTTATTCCCTTCCCTATATACATGTGTAATATGAAAACACAAAACTCGGAAAAGCCTCGTCGTATCCTCCACAATACACTGACTCCTCACGCTATCATCCCGCAAATTACAAATCATAGCTACAACATGTGACCTCGAATCACATTCAATTACAATATGTGAAACCGATAAGACACAACAAGTTCTAAGCCCATGACTACGCCCGCAGTTCGCTTTGACACTCGAACAAAGAACCCAATTTCTTTGTGAAGCCGCAGATCCACTCTCCTCGGCTTCCTCGGATGAGTCCACCGCAACCACCATTTTGCCTCCACCCTTTGATGCCCATCTACATTAATTTTCACCCACCCGTCTGCATAGGCCTCCCAACCGATTAGCACTTCCTTTCGACAACTCAACCCACGCCCAAACTCCACTTTAGCCTCGCTTAATCTCTTCCACATACCTGGCCACCACACTGCATAAATTGTAAGGTAGCACATACCCTTCCTCAAAAATGCTCTTATTCCTCCAACCCCACAAGAGCCAGCACCCTATCGCAAACACCATTGCCCAGTTACTCCCTAATCTTGATAAATTCCATTCAAACCACTGTTTACCACTTAAATGTATGAACTCAGCCTCAAACTTGCCCTTCTTAAGCTCTTTCCACATACTCCGAGCAATATCACGTCAAGCACATGCATAAGTCCTTCAACTGCTTTTGCGTAAGTGACAAAAAGGTGATCCTCCCATCAATTTCCCTCTACGTTCTGCTGTAAGCAGTCTATCCTGGATTGCAAGCCACAAGAAGGTCTGCACCCTCCTTGGCCCCTCCCATTTCCGTAGTATCCTCCAAATGTCTTCACCCACTTCCTCCTCACCACTCCAAATCCTTTCCATATCCCACACTCCTCCTTCGAAACCATGTCCTTGACTTTTATACTTCTTTCCCATCGATAAGTCTTGAGTGCATTTATCAGCAAGTTTAATTCTTGCACCCACCCATTGATCATCCCAGAAACTTATCCTTTCTCCATCCCCTATCTCCCAAACGAGGTTGCTCACCACTTCATCCCAGACCTGCCCCACTCCCTTCCACAACTCAGAATCAGTTTTCAACAGCTTGCAATCCTTCATGAGGTTGCACTCCCTCCCATACTTGCCTCTAAGCACCTTTGAACAAAGACTTTCTGGCTTGGCAATTACATTCCACGCCACCTTCCCCAACAACGCCTTATTCATTGTTTCAACATCCCGAATGCCCAAGCCACCATTCCTCCTATTCTTGCATACCGACTCCCACTTCACAAAGATGCATTTTCCTACTACCCTCATCACTTCCCCAAATAAAGTCCCTCTGGATTTTTTCCATCCTTCTTCTTACAGTCGCTGGAATTACAGAATGCTGCATAGAGAATACCGCCATTTGGTTCGAAACAGCCTGCACTAAGGTAATCCTCCCAGCCAAAGATAGTGTTTGTTTTTTCCAAGAGCTTAACTTTCCCTGCATCTTATCAAGCAAGGATTGGAACCTCCTCTTATTATTTCTTCCATTCATCATAAACGCTCCCAAGTACCTCCCTAAATCCTCCATTTTCTTAAAACCAGACAAAGAAACAAATTTCATTTTGTATCCTTCTTTCCACATTTTTGAAAAGAATACACTAGTTTTTGTGCATTCACACGCGCCTGTACATTTCACCAAATTTCCCCAGTACTTCCAACACCACACTCATCTGATTTGGATCGGCCTCACAAACTAACAACAGATCATCCGCAAAGAGTAAGTGGGAAACCTCCGTCCCATGCCTACCCATTTTCAAAGGTTTCCACTTCCTTGAATTCACACAATCTACAATGAGGTGGGTTAATTTCTCCATGCCTAAGACAAAAAGATATGGAGATAATGGATCCCTTGTCTCAATCCCTTAGAAGGAACAAAACTGTCCTTCTTACCACCATTCCACATAATTGCCATGTTTGTTGAGTTAATACATCCCATAATTACCCTCCTAAGCTTTTCGCCACACCAATTTCAGCTAATACCTCTCCAACAAAATTCCAATTCATCATGTCATATGCTTTTTCTAAGTCAATTTTGATAATCATATAGCCCTTCTTACCCCTAACACGATTCATAGTATGAACTATCTCCTTAGCAATGATAATATTATCATGAATGCTCCTACACGGCACAAAACTAGACCGGTATGGTGAAACTAGTCTATTCATGAGAGGCTTCACCTATTGACAATCACTTTTGATAATCCTTTGTACACAACATTACAAAGCGAGATAGGCCGAAATTGACTTACCCATTCAAAGTTGCTCCACTTTTGGAATAAGAACTAGCAAGGTAGCATTAACCTCACAAATTCTTTCTGGATTATCCCACAAATTCTGGACAAACTGAGTAACTGAGGGCCCCACCGTTTGCCAATTATGCTGGTAGAAAGCAGCCGGAAATCCATCACCTCCCGGAGCCTTAAATGCCCCCATTTGAAAAAAGGCCCTCTTAACCTCTTCCTCACTAACAGCCCTTCCCAAATTCTCCAACTCCTGTCCCCTGACTCTTCCCCAACCTTGAGTCGAGACATCCAGCTCTCCCGACGGCTTTATCCTCCCTAAACAAGGAGACATAGAAATTCTGTAACAGCTGCATAATTCCTTCTTCATCGTCCGCCCACATCCCCTCAGCATTCTTTAGCATACTGATCTTATTTCTCTTCCTTCTACACAAAGTTTTGTGTGGTAATACCTCGTATTGCGGTCACCTTCCACTAGCCAACGACTCCCGAGATTTTGGAACCATAGCACTTCCTCCCGCCGTAGGATCTCCAAAGAACTCCACCTCAAGGTCCTTCTCCAGCCCGAATAAGATAAGGGTTATAGTGCCTTGCCAACCCTTGTTGTATTCCATTCAGTCTATTCAGAATTCTCCTCTTGCGATACTCAATTTTCCCAAACACCTCCCTATTCCATATCTGCAAACTTTGCTGCAAGGTAGACAGTTGCTCTTTAAAGCCGTTCCCTGCCTTCCAGTTTTCTGTCAGAAACTCACGGAATCCATTATGCATTTGCCATGCTACTTCAAATCTGAAGTTTCTAACCCCAACCCTAGTGGCCTCCTTTTAGTTTGACCAGCATAGGATGGTGATCAGATCCGACCCTAGGTATAATTCGACTTCTCGCATCCTCAAACACTTCTATCCACTTTACATTGCACAAGCACCGGCCTAGACGTTTAAACACTCTTTCCAAACCTTCCCATTTAGGTCCCTTCCAAGTGAAAAAGGGCCCTTTTGACTCCATATCCACCAGAGCACACTGCTGAATCCACTCATTAAAAATACGACACCGGTTCGCACTTACTCGCCCTCCTCCTTTTGCTCTAGCGGTGTCTTAATTTCATTGAAGTCACCCGCCACGAGCCACGGTTCCTCAATCTCCCCTGCTAACGCATGTAAAGAACTCCAGACTTGCTGCCTCCTTTGTTCACATGGACTCGCGTACACCATCAGAACAAGATTCCACTTCACCCAACTTTAATCTACAAAGCAAAAATTGGTCTTCACTGCCAAAACATCAAGTAAAAGCTCCTCCGTGTTCCACAATATCCAAATACCCCGTAGAACCCCATAGCCTCCACTCTTCTTGAAAACTTAAATCCCCAACTCTTAATCACCTTCACCACCGGTTTCCCACCGATACGAGGCTCCAAAATCACTACTACATCAACCTTATACCTATGCCGCAACTCTTAGGACAACGCAAACGCTTTGCTCACCTCTCGCTATTCCATATCGTAAAATCCATCATAACCATACCGAACTTGGAAGCGGATCCACAAACCACACACAATTAAAAATCAGCAAGCATGTGGGTACTAGAAGCCTCCCCCACTCATACATACCTCTTTCCATTTATACCTATCTATGTTATTTTCCGGTACAAATGAACCACACTCCATATTCTGAACTCCATTATGCAACTGCTACTTAGATCCTCATTGTTAATCCCTGTAAATCCCTTATTTGTCCCCAACTCAACTACTTTGATCCTCGCATGCGCAACCCTTCCTCCCCGCTCCTTCCTCAACTTTACACTTTCTTTCTTTCCCGTCCCCATCCCACCCATCTTACTCGCTTCCCAAAGAACTCGCATTTTAACCCGCGGAGAAGCCACCTGAGCGGACTTAGCACTCCGGACCTCCCGCATTAAACACCATTCCCACTCCTTTGTCCTCCCTTCCCGATTCCTCCCGTAAGACGGAAAATCTTGATCCAGACTTCGGTTATATTTAAATCCTTCATAACTCCTCGGCCTCCTAACACGCCGCACCGTCTTCCACACATCTCCCACCTCACATACTTCTTTTCATCCTTCCTTCCTCACTCCCGGGATTCAACTTCCATTCCCCTCCGCCTTCCTCTTATGAAAGCTAGTACATCCATCCTTATTATGGCCAAACCATCCACACTTGGTACATAGACTACTCAGCTCTCATACACCACATTCGGTTTCGGTCTTCCACAATGAAAGCTGGGACCAATGGCTTCGTGAGGTCAAGCTCAACACACATACGTGCAAACTTGCCCTGAACGATGAGTCAGATGTACATCTAGTCGGATAGCTTTCCTATCGCATTTCCTAAATTCAGGAGGAATTTCTTATCAAAAAGTGGCGCTGGCACTCAGAATTCTAACCCATGCCACCAACGACTAATGGTCAACTCTTGGGATTAAACTCGGTTTCCAACGGACACACTCACATACGCATCTCGCTATAACCCATGGTCCCTCTGTCAACGCCCCATATAATCCTCGAATCGCTGGAAATTAACCAAATAAAAGTCATTCTCTAGATCGAAAACATCAATCTTACCTTTCCTCTCCCAAATCTGCCTTAATTTCTTCAAAGATGAAACCGTAGGCAGCTGTCGCCCATCAATTTCACCACCAAGGTTCGACGGAATGGTCTCGTAGTCGCTCCCTTTCCTTCTCTTCCAATTTGAATTTCTGACACAGCGGATCCGACAAATCAATTGAAACACCATCGCCGGTTCAAGACTTTCGCAGTTAGTATCGGCTCCATAATCCCTGTTATTTTCATCGCCTTCGCTCCTTATCCATTCCCACCAACATGTCCGATCATTAACATTTTGCAAGCGACTCTCAGAGGACTTTGAGCTTGCTCCTTACCTTCCACTCGCATCCAGCCTTTCATCTCGAACTTTCATGGATTCATCACCCGAGAATCCCTTCTCGCAAACCTAGCTTTCTTTTCCTCCGACTCGCCTCATCCCGCTCATAATCGACATCGCCTCACCCTCCCCTCGCAGTGAGCGATCGGAGGCCACTCATTATCTCCGCCGCAGGTGGGCGACTGAGCTCTCAATTGATTCCGTAATCGCAAGCCCTAGGGGACCCAATCGCTTCTACTCACCTTCGTATGACTATTCCATCGCTTTGTCTTTACCCTCAAGTTATAAACTCATCATTTTTGGTGGATCGCTTGACCGGTATGGTGGTTTTTTTCACTCACCTTGATTATGATGAAGTAATTTCGATGATTTTGGTTTTAATACTACTCACATAATCATAAATGGTTTTATCTTAGAAATAAATGATAATAACAGTTTAAAGACTAAAATGAAAATAGCATGGTGGTCAATTTTTATTTTGATTCATGGATTTGATTGATCTCCACTATGAAAGACTATTTCAAGTCAAAGTTTAATTTGTTAAATGAAAGTTCATCTAACACCCCCTACTGACTGCAGCTCATTATAGGTTCAAAGTGTGAACACACATTATACCACATGTTTTAACTTAACTAAGAGAATAGGATGTGCCAAAAATCAAATCCTTAACTATTTGGTTACAGAGGCTCTGATATCAAGTTAACGGTGAAGTTTCATCTAAAACGCACTCGTCACAATAGTCCTTTGGATCCTATAATAATTTCTATCACACTTGACATGTAGGAGTATGTTGCAACCATTGAATGCAGCTCATTGGGTTTGTGCAAACGATGTGACTGCTCGACACGTCACACTCTCTCCACAGTGCCATACAACCTCAGGACCCACCTTTGAAAATGACCCAACACTGGAGCCCAATAATGAACCATTCCTTTTTGGTTCCTGCCTGCCTGCGGTTAGCAGGGGTCATGGGTTGGGGTGGGAGATTATTGAGGGAGAAATTGTAAAACACTAATATTTTGAAATTCCTTTTAGTACAATGAACCAATATGGAATTTTGGCAAATTGGACTCACGTTTTTTTGGGATTGAGCTGAGCAGAGGTGAAAAGAAAGTAAAAGTGGAAGTGAAGAAGAGAGAGGGGGAGTGTAATTTAGGTGGGGGAAGTAAAAATGAAGCCAGAGTGGCAGAATCAAAAATGAAAGGATGAGAAATGAATTGGATTTTGCAAAGTCTATTTTGATAAAAAAATTTAGTATTATTTATAAGTTCAGTTTCAAGTAATAAATGAGATCGTGATAATTTTACCCATATTAATTATATCCATAAAAATTGAGAGAGAAGAAATAGTTGAAAAATATTCAATCATAATAATGACAAAATTAAAAATTTTATCCCATAATGATTGAGCTAAATACCTTTAATTGATATGTAAAATTTGGTCAAAAAAGTTTTATAAATAGGATGGGTGGTAAATGTTTGAAAAGGGTGCTACGTACTACTTCTTTTTTTTTTTTTTGATAAATGGGGTGCTGCTACTTCCTCGTAATGACTTTCCTTATTTGGTATGTCCTTCCAAGTGGCCTGAAAGTGACACCCCCTTCTCTTTCTTACTTTTACTGCCCTCTCTCTTTCTCTCTACTACATTATTTCATCTTCCCCATAAATGCCTCAACAATAAGCATGCATCCCTTCAATATTTTATTCTTTTATATATATTGATATGAGCATTTGACTAGGTTGTTGGGCTCAACTTTTCCCAAAACTATTTTCAAAATTTACAAAACTTTAACGGAGCAGTCAAAACTCTTTCCCCAATGTCTAATGCCTTTTGGTTATTCTTTTATATGTATTCATGTTCATATTAATATATATCACCAAATCCTTTCTTACTTTGAAGAAGCATAAGTGTTGTTCCTATGAACTGCCGTATGGTTATCGGCTCATGCATGGGAAGCAAGAAATTAATTAAGGTGATTCGTAGCATTATTATATATGCCAAGCAATTCCTATGCTGTTCGCATCTACTCTTATTATTCTGCACCGTCAGCGATATGTCTCCATTAATTGGAAATATGCGCTAACCTCAATTAAAATGAACCAAAACCAAAATATGCACCAAAACCATCGACTATATATCACTATGATCCTATTTATGTCTTTTTAACCAAATAAACGAGATTGTGATAACTTTACCCATATTATTATACCAATGAAAATGGAGAGAGAAAAAAGTTAAAAGTGACTATTCATAAATGGCAGTAAAGTTGAAAATTCACCCCATAATCATTGAGCTACCTACCTTTCTTTGGTATGTGTGATTTGGCCAAAAGAGACTTATAAATAGTGACCATAGTGATATATATATATATATATATATATATATATATATATATATATATATATATATATATATATATATATATATATATATATATATATATATATATATATATATATATTTCATTCATTCCAAAACCACTTAGCCAAATTAGGATATCAGTGGTGGTTGTAATGTTAGTAAAGATTAACAAAAATACAAAGTATCTCGATTGTTTGCTAGCTTTAGTTATTCCATGGCACATTGGCACTGTACATATTATTTTGAGGCAACGAAATTCCTTTCCACTAAAAAAAATACAAAATATCTCACCTGATGCTATATATTGAATTTTCATGAATATCAATAATGTGCTTAGTGTAATTACTGAGAATTTGGAAGGAGTACGTGAAAAGAAAGAGAGAGGCAAATGAGAAAGGGCCGAGGGAGCTTATCAGAAAATTAATTTGCATGACGGAGATTGAGGCCAATAATGAGGTGACACGTGGACGTGGGGACCTTTTTCAGGTATGTGACGACATTCTGATCCTCCTCTGCAGAAGCTGGAAAATGACACAATTTTTTGTTCCCTACTCATAAATTTACCATCCTCTACAAGACTACAACTGTCATCGATCACATGCTTCCCTGTAATCACCTGCAAGTTGGGGGAGACGTGTGACTTGATATGCCAAAACAAACCTTCACCAAGCAAAGCATGGGAAGGAGGAGATAGTATGAAACTGGAAGGAACAGAAAACGCTAGCCCCAAAGCTCCATCCATTTTCTGCTCCATTGCAGAGTCTCCTGCTTCTCATTTATTAGCCTGCTCCTTCACTTCTTTTTATGAACTAGGCACGTGAAGGAAGCCCTTTATCCTCATCTTTATCATCTACCCGAAGCCATTTGCTCTGTAACTGTAACCTCTTTTGCTTCTCATTCCCAAAACTTCATGGCCACCACGCATCTAGTCTCTTCTTCCATTCTCTCCATGTCTGATCTGCAAGCCGTCTTCGAGGTCGGAGTCTTGGACGCCATCGCCGGCGAAAAGCAAGTCTGTCAAGGATATCGCCTCCATAATATCTTCATCTTCCCATCTCTCTCTCTGTCAAGTCTGTCTGATCTCAATTCTAGGTTTTGGCTCCCAAACTTCATTTTTGTTTAAGAGACCATTATTCATAAGAAAGTCATGGTTTTATGCTGCTTTGGATTTTTGATACTATCGTTGTGTCTTGATTTTGATAGAAGGAGGATGGAATCATACTGTTCTAGTTTTTCTGTTTGAACCATCTGCAATTTGTCATAGTATAAATGGGATATGAAAAATGTTGGTCTGATTGAATTTGATATATAATTTAGTAATTTTAACACTAATATTGATGTAAGCATGCATTTGATTGTTTTGTCATACAATATGTGCCAGCATCACGTTGATAGAAATTATTTTCTGAGCTTTTATTTGTGCAGAAGTAGCCTATAAATTTTATTTTGTTTGCTTGTTCGAATTCCTGAGAATCCTAATAGGCTTCTGTTGTATATCAGATCTATTCCTTTTCTTTTGAGTATTTTGGTTGGTGAATGATGGTCTTTGTTCTCTATTTTATTTTTTATTGCATACCTTTCGCATGATTGGTTTTGGAAATTTATATTCAGTAGTGGTGTCTCTAGATTTTTCATTTCTCTCTGCACTGTTGGTGAAATTTATTGTTGTCTATTGGTAAACAGCTGAAACTGAGAGATATCGCTTGGAGCTTGCCAAAGTTCGTGCTGAGCTAGAACCATGGGAGAAAGATTTGATTGAGCACAAAGGGAAACTAGAAGTTGCATGTACAGAGAGCAAGCTTTTGAATGAAAAGGTGTTTTCTCCCTTTCTTTCATTTAACTAGCTCTTGTATGAAAGTTCACAACTATGGTGATTTTTTTCTCTTTTGCTTACAGAAAGCATCAGTGGACATTGATAAAAAAAGAACCAAAATTCTTTATCCATTTTTTAAAGAAGACGACATTTTGCATTTGATATGTAATCCGTGAACTTAAGGAGGAGGCACAAATGTATACTTTTCAGACGAGAATTTATCATATTTAATAGTAGGTTGAAGTTGATTTTTTAATTTTTCAGCATCAAGCTGCTCGTGGAGCTTATGAAGATGCTAAAAACAGATGCAAAGTATATTGGAAACAATTAAAATAAGAAGTGGGAGCATTTCTCAAATGCAGAGTGGTATAGAAAAGAACAAGCGTGAGGCATCAGAAGCTCGTTAAGAACAAGAAGTTTGTGCTTTTCCTTTCTTAATTCGAGCTCTTTGTTAGATTTTTGCATTGGGTGATGTGGATGGTCTTTTTCAGAAATGCATCAAAGAACAAGATGCACTGATTCCTGTCGAACAAGCTGCTAGACAAAAGGTTGCAGAACTAAAGTCTATTAGGGATTCTGAGAAGAGTCAGGGATCAGTGTTGAAGGCAATCTTGAAAGCAAAGGAAACCAAACAAGTAGAAGGAATTTATGGCCGCATGGGTGATTTAGGTGCTATTGATGGTGAGTTTTTTCAACTGTTGTTTCTCAAGCTTCAGTCTTTTTCCTATTAAAAAATCTATTATGTTCCATCTTTTTAAGGTAAAACAAGTAACCAAACTTTTATCTGATCATTACATGTCATTATGTTGACTTCTCATAAACCGATCATTGCAGCAAAATACGATGTTGCCATATCGACAGCATGTGCTGGACTTGATTATATCGTGGTAGAAACTACCAATGCTGCACAAGCATGTGTTGAGCTACTTCGAAGGGAGAATCTTGGTGTGGCAACTTTCATGATATTGGTATTTTTCTACGGTTTTTTTTAGTGGTTTTTATATCATGAATAGTATCAATAATATTGTCTCTCTCTTTAAGTTGGGTTGGCAGCTGCTCTCGTATATTTTATGGGGAAAACAGATGAAATTAAACACACATGCAGGCCTCAGATTGTTTAAACTTAAGACCAATGGCTGTTTAATCTGCTCATTATGCCATAAATAACTGTGCAATATCTGGACGGAAGTGAAGATTCGGATGTATATGGAACTTTGAAATTCATATATTTATTTTTAACTAACAGTAGGTCATCACATTAATATTGTTTAGTTTATAAAGTCCACACATTGGAGCAATTTAATTCCGAGTAGGGGAATGGAAGCTAGCTGGTCCACCCTTTTAAATGATACCATGATCTAATATATACTCTTGATTGAATACAAAATCATAGTGACCAATGGTGACTCAGTTTATTCTAATATTTTTGATATACTTCAATTTTTTTGGACATACTGATAGTACTTGAAAGTGCATATTTTTAATAATTGTGAGGGACATTGTTTTCTTTTCCAGGAGAAGCAAGTTGATCTTCTTCCAAAATTAAAACAGAATGTAAGCACTCCAGAGGGAGTTCCCCGTCTCTACGATTTAGTGAAAGTTCAAGACGAGAGAATTAAACTTGCTTTCTTTGCAGCACTAGGGAACACAGTTGTGGCTAATGATCTTGACCAGGTCAGGATGCATTTCTTAAATCATAATGCCTTGTTATATTTATGAAAATCATAATGGCTAGTGATCTAATCTCTCTATATACAAAAGCTAACGCTTGAAATCTCTCTCCATCTGCTCTTTAATGTCAGCTTGAGGCTTCTCGGAGTCTCTAGGTATTTCTTTTGATGAGATGCTGTCTAGTTTATGTTTTTTTCCTTGATCTGATATGATGTTTTGTTTACTTATATATATGTGGCTTTTATTATGAGATGGTTGATGATCAGCTTCGTCTTTGATTTGTTTTTCACACTTTCTTAATTTTATGGCTTTACCTTCTATTCGTTTTGCTGCTGCTAAATAACGAGTGAACGTCGAGTATAAAACTTTTGCTTCTTGCTTCTTTTTCTTTTTTCCTTTTATATATATATATAGAGTAAAATACATTAACTTCCCCTCTATTTTATCAAAATTACACCAACCTCCCCTATATTTTGGAAACATATATAGACCTCCCTTGAATTTAAAATGCATGTTATAGAAACTTCCCTTATTTTTTTGAGATTCTATTTCCATATACCTAACCGTTAGTTGACCGTTAATTTTGACTATTACATATTTTCTTTGACCAAAATACCCCTCTTTCAACAAATCCATAAGCATTTATATTTGCTTAAAATAATTATTTATACAAACTAAAAAAATAATTAATAACAAATTTATGTTCAGAATTTTCAATATATTTTCTATTTTATTCATTTTTATTATATTAGAAAATTTTAAAATTTTAAATCTTTTTATCATATTTATTGAAACTTGTTTATTTAGTATTCTTTTAAATGACTTAAAAAATATTTCTTTCTTTTTTTTTTTTGTCAAACACCATGATTGAAAACATATTTGACAGACATATTTTTATTCACTCTATGTTATTAATAATGTAAATTTTAGATATTATATAACTTATATTATTTTTAATTTTTAATTTCTTAAATACATTTTTGCACAAACATTTATAAACACATTTATTTAAGTATGCATCTATTAAAAGAATTAATTTTTATTTTAATTAATTTTTCTATTTCTACATTAATTAAATTAATTAAGTCTTTATCTCAATTTGGAAAAAATTTACCAGATAACTATTTGCAAAAGTAAAAATAAATTAGGAAAAAGAAAAGAAAAACTCTTAAATGACCTAAACAATTTTAGCCAAAATAAGGGAATTAGCAATGATGAAGGGTAAATTAGTAAATAAAATTTATTTTAATATAAATTTCAATTAAAAAGTAAAAATTCTTAATAGAAGTTAACAGTTTGGAGTTAAGTGTATGTTTTTAAAATAGAGGGGAGGTTTATGTAATTAAGACAAAACGTAATGGAGGTCAGAGTATTTTACTCATATATATATGAAGTTTTCTTTACCATAATCTACTTTACTTTAGAAGTCTGGCTAATTAAGTGACTTATCCTCTTCTTAATTAAAAGTTGTTCAATTCAACTTTTTATTTCAGCTTGCTGTCGTGTATTATCTGAAAACTTCGAGTTGCTTTGGTTTTTCAAAACAAGCGAAGTTAAAAATTTGTTCATTCTCAAATGATCAAGTTTCTCGGATTGAGACGTGTTTGGAGAGATGTTGATAGAAATGGTTTTTTTCAAACGGTCGAGACGTGTCTGGCCACTTTTTTTGTCCAAAAAAATCTCTCTCCATCTGCTGTTTAATCAAAGGAAGCCGAGCAGAGAGATGTGGAGAACCTCAGCATTCCGTTGCCGAATGGTGAAGCAACACCAAACGAAGCTGCCGCCACTTCTAAAGTCCACGTTTAGAAGTGTTTGAACTAGTAGTTTTAAAAAAGGTTCAGTTCAAAAACAACTCTTTTTTTTTTTTAATCTTGGGTTCAGCTTCTTTTTCATCTGATTTCTACCAAAAATGGCTTTTCAGTGAAAGCCACAAGTCTAAGCGTCATATCAAGATTTACGGATTCCTTCACTACTAAAATCTTTCTTGAATTCTTGAATCCGAGACGTAAGGATTTATAGAATTTTAAAGAATAAAACAGATGCTTAGAATTTAGAATCAATGAAGTCTCAAGAGTCCCTTCCCGCCAACGTCTAGTGGCACTTTTATTTTTTATTTTTAAATTTCCATAGGTCCCACAAACATCCCTAAAATTGTCCTATCTCACCCAAAAAGTATTTGATTTCTAAAATTTAAAACTCACTTTTCAACGGCTAACCCAAACACGTCTCGGCCATTTGGTAAAAATCACTTCGCCAACGTCCATCCAAACACAAATCACATTTACAACTGACTTATTTTTTATCGACATTTGCAAAAGTTAGATAGAAAATAAGTCACAACTTCTACCGCTAACCCAAGTGAGCCCACCTCCTTCGTCAAGACTTGCCTTAATTGCCTCAATGCCTTATAGGTGCTTTTGACTTTCATGTTCACACATCACTCTTTAGTGTGTTTTGATGATTTATCTGCAATATCCCTCATAATATAAAAACTTCCTCAGAGTAAAAGATTTAGCCTTCCAATTGTATAGTTGTAGTACAAGTGGCCCGTAACGGTGAATTCTGGTGCGGAGGATTTCGTCTCTTATGGCATTCTCCTTTGAAAATATCAGCTCCCAGAAAGCGATCTGGGAATTATCTTTTAGTTGGACCATCTGTACGTTCGCTCTGAATGATTCCTTTTTTTTTTGTTCAACGCTTGGGGGTTCTTATTGTATGAGGCACATGGATCCATGAAGCTTTTAAAGTAGTAGCGAAAAAGAGAGGAAGCTTTTAAAGTTTATATTTTCCCCCTCTTGTTAAATGTCAGTATAACAGTTATTTGAGTCCCATACTGAAAAAGAAAAGGAGAAATCAGTGACATGACATAGCATGAGATATTGAGATTAGTCTTATATAAAAGTGGTTGCTAGTGAGCTAATAGGGACCACCTGATGAACGGAACATCAAGACGAGGATGACAGTTTGCCTCTAGAGCCAACATTCTTTCTTCCAATTAATTGTTCTTCTTCTTTTGACAAAAGTGTCAAATTTACTTTTTTTTTTTTCATTCTGGGAGGGTTTCTGTAAGATAAATATGCCTGCCACTTAAAAGATAAGAAAATAAAGCTTTTTTTTCCGTTGATTTTGAGATATGTTGGTCAATATTTAATATTTCGTAACTATAATGAAACTAGCATGAGGAGAATGGCTCACCTTAATCCTTCTAATTAGCCATACCAACATTTTATACTGGTGTGCTAATTAAAAATGCATAGACATGAATCTAGAAATCAAAACCTATCCCAACAAAGATTATCTTGCATTTGGAGGTAAAGCAAAGCTTGTTATGTCAATAATCATGTACACTCGAACTCTAGGTAGTCGCAACATGATTCTTACTCCTAGAAGGGGATAACTTAAACAATATTCCCCAACACTGTCATTGAACTATCCAGTTTATCTCTTAGTGGGAAGCAACACTTTGTGATACTTATAGGCCTTATCATCATGCCTTCGTTTGGCTTGATAACTTAAATCTTTTGTCTTATATATCGCAAGTAATGTGTTTGCTTGTCATTATAATTTGCTTCATATTTTGGATGTATAAGTAAATGGAGTTAGATTTAACTATAGAGGACTCTTATTGATTGGGAAGGTATCCCTACCGATGTTAGCTTGTATGCCTTCTATTATTGTGTACATACAGTCTTCCCCACCATGTAAAATTCCACGAGAAAGAAACCTCAATTCTCCAATGTAGGTCCTTTTAATTTCATTTTTCCATTGAATATGTTTACTTGTATTATGTCCCACATCGGTGGGAAGGGAAATGAAAAACATCTTATAAGTTTTGGATACTTCCCCTCAACACGTTTTAAAAGCGTGAGGGTGACTAACCTCGTCAATCACTAAAATGTTACAACTTGATAATTATGAATATTGCTCATTAATTTTGACTTGATAGTTTTAACGTGTTTTTGATGTGCTTTGTCTTTGAGCACTTAGCACGTTTGGTTATGCACCAATAGCTATATTTGGTGCTTGATGTATGGTTCAGATGTACAATCACGGATAACGTTGGATTTATTCGTAAATAGGTTAAGTTCAAAAGTTGTAATATATATTACTTTTATAAATCCAATAACCAAGTATGCCTTGATGGTGACACCAATTAAAAATGCTTTGAAAGAGTTGCTACATCGATGAGACTTGCAAGAAGAGAAGGCTCACAAATATCTTGATAGGCACATCCTTGGTAATTAGTACGGTCATAGTTATCGTGAGTGTTCCTTTCTTTGGATATCTCATGTCTCTAGTTGGAGCAATTCGAACGTTGCAGCTTCACTTCTATTTCCATGCCTTTGCTACTTAAAGATTTCGATTACGTATAAAAGTTTTGTTTTCAATTTGTGGCTATAATGAGAATAATATTCACAGTGTAGTAGTGACAGAATATTTGGTACATACACTTCAAGATTTAATATTATTGAGCACCTATGGTAGTGACAGAATATTTGGTACATACACTTCACCATATATGCGCGGTGGTTGCCTACATTAAGTGCTCAATAATATTAGGGGCTGAAGTGTATATATGTACCAAATATTCTCACTATGGCCACGCTTGAAAACAAAACTTTTATACCTCCCCGAAATCTTTAAGTAGCAAAAGCATGGAAGTAGAAGTGAAGTTGTAACACTAAGAACTTCGAACTAAAGACATGAGATGTCCAAAGAAAGGAACACTCATGGCAACTAAGACCGTATCGATTACTAAGGTTGTGCCTATCAAGATATTTGTGAGCCTACTCTTCTTGCAAGTCCCATTAGTTGGTAGAGACTCTTTCAAAGCATTGTTAATTGATGTCACTATCAAGGAATATTTGGCTATTGGATTCACCAACGTAGTAAAGATTGCAACTTTTGAACTTAACCTATTCACCTAGATCCAACATTATTTGTGATTGTACATTTGAACCATATATCAAGTAACCAAATATAGCCATTGATGCATAACCAAATGTACTCAACACAAAGCACATCAATAACACCTAAAATACACAAATAAGTCAAAATTAATGAGCAAGATACATAATTATGACGGTTTATCATCTTAGTGCTTCATGAGGGTGAGGTCACCACCCTCATGATTTTAAAATGTGTTGAGAGGGAGGTATACGGACCTTATAAGGTGTATTTTATTTCCTTCCCGATCGATGTGGGACATAATACAAGTAAACATATTCGTGTAAAAGGGAAATTAAAAGGACTTACATTGGAGAATTGAGGTTTCTTTCTAGTGGAATTATACATGGTGGGGAAGACTGGATCTGCACAATAACAAAAGGCATACAAGCTAACGGCAGAGGGATACCTTCCCAATTAATAAGAGTTCCTCTATGGTTAAATCCAACTCCATCTACCGTTGCAATCCAAAATATAGAGCAAATTATAATAATGAAGCAAACACACCACTTGTCGATATATAAAAGAAGATTTAAGTTATCAAGTCAAACCAAGGCGTGATGATAAGGCCTATTAGTATCACAAAGAGTTTCTTCCCACCAAGAGATAAGCCACTAGTTCAATGATAGTGTTGAGGAATAGATTGTTTAAGTTATCCCCTTCTAGGATTAAGAATCCTGTTGCAACTAAGTAGAGTTCAATGTACATGGTTATTGACACATCAAGCCTTCCTTTGCCTCCAAATGCACGATAACCTATGTCAAGATAGGTTTTGATTTCTTGATTCATGTCCATGCATTTTTAATTAGTACACCAGTGTAAAATATTGCCATGGCTATGGCAAATAGAAGGATTAAGCTGAGCCATCCTCCTGATGCTAGTTTCATTATATTATGGAATTGTAAATATTGAACCACATATCTTAGAACAACCAAAGAAAAAAGTACTTAATTTTCTTATCTTTGACGGCGCAGAAAAATTTATCTTAAAGAAATTCCCCCTCATAATGAAAAAGAGTAAATATTGACACACTTGTCAGAAGAAGAACAATTAATCGGAAGACATGATGTTGGCTCTAGCTACTTGGACGCAGGGCGGCGATACCAGGCCTCAGAGAAAGCTGTTACAGCGTTGGAAACGGACTTGGCTAAAACACAGAAGGAGGTAATGCTTGTTTCACATTCTAAGAAGAGTACATTATTTCGTGTTAATACCACACAGTGAGTACTTTTTCCTCAACAGGTTGACAGTTTGAGTTCACAACATAGTTATTGATGGGTCTAAACAGCTGAAGAAAGAGGTTGGTTGGTTTCTTAAGTTCTTGTGCCTGGCTGGTTTTGCACTTGATTATTTTAGTGTGATGGAATCTTGAAAGTTGGACTCTACTTATTTTTGTCTCATCTATTCTTGTCTTTTTTATTTTTAGGCTTTGAAGCTTCAGAGAAATATTGAAAATGCTGGGGCTGAAAGGTTGAAACAGCAGAAGTCAAAGGTCGAGAAAATTCAATCAGTTAGCATACACCACACTGAGAATAATCTTCAGATAAATTTGATGCATTGTCTGTGCTAATGGCATTCAATTACTAGGATATTGATAAGAATAACTCGGAGATCAACCGCCACAAAGTCCAAATAGAGACGGGACAAAAATGATTAAAAACTTGACTAAAGGAATTGAGGAATCTAAGAAGGAGAAAGAACGGCTAGGTGAGGAGAAGGAAAAATCAAAAGCTACTTTCAAAGAAATAGAACAGAAAGCATTTTTGGTGCAAGAAAATTTTGAGAAAACACAAGAGGTTTGCCCTTTTTCCTTTCTTCTAATGGTCACATAAAGTTCTGTTGACACAATAATATGTAGATTAAACAACGCAACATATCTTTTCCTGTCATGTATATGTCCTCTATTTTTGCTGTACAGATGCTTGAAAAACATAAAGAAGTTTTGGATGAAGCAAAATCAGAGTATGATAAGGTGAAGAAAACAGTAGAAGAATTGCGTGCTTCTGAGGTACTTTCTCTTGTGGGTGTTATCTTTTGATTTTCTGTCACTTTGTAGTTTCGAATTTATCACGGCCATGATGATTTCCCAGGTTGATGCTGACTTTAAATTGAAAGACGTGAAGAGAGAATACATGGAATGGGAAATGAAGGGGAAGGGTTACAAAGAAAAGACTTGATGAATTGAAGACAGCTTTCAAAAGCATCTGGAAAAGTATGTCATTTTTAATTATATGGAATATATTGTGTTACATTCTCAAGGTTCCATGAGATTGTACATTGGTTGCAGAATTCAGGTTGATTTGGTGGATCATGAGAAGGTTCATGCTACATTGGCTGAAAATAATCCCAATGAAGCTTGTAATCTTAAAAGGGCCCTTGAAATGGTTGCATTGCTGGAAGCACAGATGATGGAGATGAATCCCAATCTTGATTCAATTTCAGAGTATGAGTTTGCAAGTTTATTTTGTTTATTATCTTTCCATCTGAACTTGCATTGATGCAATTACTTTGGATTATCAGATATCGTAAAAGGTATTGTTGTACAATGACCAGGTTGAGGAACTTAACAAAGTCACTCAGGAATGGGTTGATGTTAAGAAACAGTATGATGAATGGAGGAAGAGAAGGTCTGCAAACTCTTTTTGTTATCTGTATTCACTTCATATCTCCTTTTGTGACAATAACCTTAGCTGATTTTGTTATTTCAGATTGGATGAATTTATGGCAGGATTTAACGTCATATCTTTAAAGTTGAAAGAAATGTATCAGGTTTGGATAATCTCTGTGTAACGCATGTTCCTTAGTTAAAATTGTTATAGCTGTAATTTCTATTACAGGTTAGCCTTATTCCCCTAAGATTTGGATGCCAATCTGACTTTGCGTACTGGCAATATGGTTCTGGATCTAGAACTTTCCAATTAAATGTCTTGTTCAGTTCCTTTTTCAGAATTTTCCAATCAATGCTCCTTTATTTTGCCATTGATCTTTTATTGAACTGTCTTCCTCTGCATGCTTAGTATGATGCGCATACACCTTGTAGGGTTATTACAAATAGCATGTAATTACTCTTTTGTGTTTGCAGATGATCACATTTGGAGGTGATGCGGAACTTGAGCCTGTGGATTCTTTGGATCATTTCTCTGAAGGTCTTGTGTTCAGTGTTAGACCGCCAAAGAAAAGCTGGAAGAATATTGCGAATTTATCAGGTGGTGATAAGTTTAGTTATCAAACTTGTTGGGATTTAGGCTTTGATTTGATTCAAATTCCAAGGATTGCAAATTATGTTTTCATCATCATGTCTTCGATTTTCTGACCAAACCTGTAATAGCATGTGGTTTAAATTCTTCTTTGTTTCACTTGCAGACTCTTTGCTCATTGGCGCCTGTTTTTGCTCTTCATCATTATAAGCCTACCCCACTTTATGTAATGGATGAAATGGATGCTGCTCCAGGTACTTTTTTATTAACCTTCTTGTTCAGTTCATTAAATTTGTTCTTCGTTTGCAATATAAATGATTTAATGGGTTATTTGGTGTGACAGATTTCAAGAACGTATCCATCATGGGGCATTATGTAATGGACAGGACTATGATCGATGCGGAGCAGTTCATTGTCATAAGCTTTGTTTGGTGTTCACCTGAAGGTTTTATTTATGATGATTATTGATATAGCTGATGATGATTACTGTACTTACCATGTTATGATGTTATGTTTTGCTTTGAACAGCATGAGGAACAATATGTTTGAGCACCAAGAGCATATTACTATAAATCCAGGAAGTTTCGTGGTATGTCAAAAAGCTGCTTGCTGCTTGATGGGGGCTGTTTGGTACATGGAAGATTTGATGAGAGAAGGGAATTTAGAAGAAGGAAATAAAGGGGGAGCAAAGATTTTTATACAAACACTTATTTTACCCTTAAAAGTAATTAATTCAAAATAAAAGGAATTTTTTTTTCATAATTCAAATTTGATACGAATTTACTTGCATACCATGATGAAGCATTTATTAAAAAAAAATTTATCGGTTAAATTTGAATTTTATGACTAAGAATTTGTTTAAAAATAAAGAAAAATTTGAATTTGTCTAAAATATTCTCCCGCCAAGTTCAAATTTTTTAATTTAAAATATTCTCCCACCAAGTTTAAATTTAAGGTATAAATTCAAATTTAATAATATTTTTTGCCTTAATGAAAATAAATATTTTATAAGGGGTAAATATGTTTGAAAGCGTCACTATTCATGAGGAAAGTTGGATTCCTACCAATTTTATTGGGATCTTATCTTCTCACGTTTAAAGGAAAATATTGGTAGGTTCGGGAACTTTAGTTCCCGAAAAAATTGGGCGCAAAAATGTACTACAAAACAAGAAAAATTGTCAATTTTCCCTTCTCTCCCCACCTGTTGGATCCGCATACCAAACATGAATGTTTTTGTCCCCATATATATATAGTTCCGCTTGATATTAGAACACGAACACCCTTTTTATTCTGAATTTTTTTGTTCTCTCTTGCTATATTTGTTTTCACCATATATACATATTCAACGTTTATTATATATATTATTGATTTCATTTATGATAACAATCAACATACAATAAACAAAGGGAGCAACGTACTTGTTAATTAATTTGAAATCCTTTGTACCAACGAATTCTAATCTCATATTGTCTAATCATAATATCTCAGATTCATATAGTTCTAAGATAGAGACACAATAATAAAAAATAGATACAATACGCAAGAAAACATTAATATAGGATGTGATATATCATATCTATATCAAATCTTTTATGGAGAAAATACAAATTAAACAACATCCTAAATAGCTACATCGATCAATATCCAACTCAAATCCTAAAATATAACCAGTATTAAATAATAAATATCAAACCTAATAATTAATTGCAATTTTATTAACAAAGTTTTTTCGGATAAAGAGTATAGCACAAATAAGTTTTGGAATGGGCAAAAATATCAATAAACAATTTACAAGGTTGTAATTTAACGGTTGTTTGGTCAAATTTAATCGTTTTAGTGAATTAGCACCCTTTTGTATTGGTATTTTTCCGTTTCCATTATTTATTTGTACCGGACACCCTTTGGGAAAAAAATTGTTAGTAAAATTGCATCTTAACCCTATTAATTAATTAATATTCTAATACTTGCTTTTAGAAACATAAGTTGGTGAAAGTGATAACAATCAAAACATAATTAATAATCAGAAAAATTAATGACATGGGG
Organism: Acacia pycnantha; assembly: GCA_025563575.1. Taxonomy (NCBI): domain Eukaryota; kingdom Viridiplantae; phylum Streptophyta; class Magnoliopsida; order Fabales; family Fabaceae; genus Acacia; species Acacia pycnantha. The sequence goes on along the minus strand of JAMWYP010000015.1, from coordinate 11,638,092 downwards.
GTCCAAATTAAATGAGTCTAATTAAAGTGAAGAATAAATTAGGCCAAAAAAATATCACTCTCAGACTCTGCACATGCATGTGCGACGTTTGTTGTGTGATTCAATTGCTATATAGGTTAATGATTGAGTTTATGGAAGATAGTCCTAATTATAAGAGCTGGTTAATTTTTTTAGAGAAATTAATGAAGCTAATTAAATTACTTTAGAGTATTTTTATTTTTATCTTTAAAGATACACAATATATGAAATGGTTAAGTAACTTATTTAGCTTCCTTAATCTCTCCAAAAAAGTCAATTAGGTCTTATTATTAAGACAAGAGGTAGTCCTACATACTATGGGTAAATATATTAATAATCGTATTTTGGTAAACGGTTATATTGATGGTAGCATTGTTTCATCAAAAGGTGAGCTCTCAAATTTCTCAACAATTATATTAAACATTTTATCATCCATTAGTATATATGTTTTCTTTTTCTTTTTCACAATACACAAAAAGTCCTGTTCCGGCAAGCCTAAACCACAATCTGCGTATAACTATGGGCTACAGACCCAGTTTACCCATTTCTCTTAAATATGATAGTAGTATATGGCTATTAAAATTAGGGAAAATCACACTAAGATGTCGATTAAGAAAAATAATAACAGAAAAATCTCATAGTTTGTCAATGATATGTGAGAGAACAAAAAGGGGCTTCGTGAGTTGTCATACCTCTTTGACTGCACAATGCAATTGAAGAGCATACCAGGGATATGGGGCTTTCCCGTGCGTTGTCACAGCATAAAGGTATTGTCTCTATAACATACTTGCAGGCCAGTCTTTATCCAATTTAAATAGTCCTATATATCCTTGTATTATCTATTTAGTCGTTTCATGATTATAAGATAACATTATGGGGCTCCTTCATGAAAATTGAGCTAAAAAATTCTGTTGTGGGCATGTTCATAGGAGAGTACAAGTATAATGAATATATTCTCAATCTGGGCAAACAAGAATTGATTTTCCTCTTTAAATCCAAGCTAAAACTAATAAGTGGGCATGTTCATATATATCTTCGATAAAGGTTAGTGGAGGATTATCTTAGGCAAACTTATGGTTTATTGTTTAATGGAAAAAAAAATTTACAAGGCACATGCATATATATATATCCTTTTATTGGAGACAATCGTATTCGAGGCATCGTCGGACATTAAATGTGGACAAATATTGTTTGACAGAAGTTTCATTTCACATGACAAGAAAAAGGAGAGGGTTTTAGAAGCACAAAAAGTACTTTTTTGCTCAAAATTGTATCTGATTCTGATGTTGTGATGAATTCATTAAGAAAGACAGGGAGGGGGTATATATATGGTTGTTAAAATCTTAGTTGGATGTAATTCAATGTGTGGTTGGTGTTACTGTTGTCTTTTAGCCTGTACGTAGCTACTTCGCGTGCATGCATTTATGATTGGAGAAAGCGATGGTTTTTTTCCCCATTTAAGTTGATGATATGAGAAAACTTGGGAGGGATGATTAGTATGTGAAAGCGGTGGACTGACGAACAATTTTTTTTTTTTTTTTTTTTTTTTTTTGGCGTTGTGCATCAAATGTCTCGAGCGGGCCATTTTCAAACACTTCAACGGTGCAGATTAATCCGGACCGAGACCGAATTGGCCCTTTCGGGGATACCTCTATCATCCACGTCTCGAACTCAAGACGCGTGGTTAAGTAGGGCAGGGCCTTTACCAAATTTGGCCTAAGCGTTTAGTGGTGGATTGAGGAACAAGTTAAATGGACAGCCAAATCTCTTCCCCAAAGGACGAGCATGGAGGAGCAGGAAACTCATTGATTCTGATATATGCTTTGCAACTTAAAAGATAAGAAAATTAAGCATAGTTTTTTTTTTTTTTTTTTTTTGCGTTGATTATGAGATATGTTGTTCGATATTTACAATTCCTTAATTATAATGAAACCAACACATAAGTTATATATATCCTACTTGGTTTTCAGGAGTTGGGATACTCTCTGTTCCATACGCTCTATTATTTGGAGGATAGCTTAGCTTAATCCTTCTATTTGTCATAGCCATGACAACATTTTACACCAATTGACATGAATCTAGGAATCAAAACCAATACCAACATAGGTTATGACTTATCTCTTGGTGGGAAGCAACTTTTGTGATACTAATAGGACGTATACAAAGTTTTGTTTTCAAACTGTACGGCTATAGTGGGAATAATATTCAAAGGTGTAGTATCGGAATATTTTATTCATACACTTGAGTCCGTCACATTATTGAGCAGTTAATGTAGTCACATATATACCAGTGTTTGCCTTTTGTGAAAGGCATCCAGTACTGTCACTTTGAACATCATGATTGGCTAATTAAGATTTTGGACAAGGATGTATAATTCAGTAGACTCGAATGCAAGTCGCTGGAGTTAGGGAATAAATAGGCTCCTGTTTGTTTCTTTTGGTTGTGCCTTTGTCTCTGGTTGCTTTTCAAATTTTATATATATATGCGCACCACACACTTTAGGATTATTTTGAAAGATTATAATTAGTGATTACTGGTTTCCAAAAAATCATTATCGAAATTTAGGAAATTATGCAAGCAGGTTAGATTTTAGAATAACATTTATAGTGAATTTTTCTTTGAAAAAGTAGTGATTACTTTCTCAAAATCTTGTTATAAATTATAGCAATGACGATATGATTCTGAGCGATGTTTTAATATAAAGTTCCCAATTTTTTTCCAAAGGTGGGTGTTGATATATATTACGGACTACTTTTATTCCTATCTGAAATTAATTAATATTCCAACGATCGACTTCCGACTTGGTGTTCGATATCCCTTTGCCAATTATTCCTCTTACAAATGAGTCGTAAGCTAATTAAGCTTAATCATTTGATTATAAATCAGTTTATAAATTAGATAAAATAATTTAGTATAAAAAAAATGATATTAAAGCTAAGTATTTATTTAGTCCTTTATATATACTTTAGGATCAATTTGATCTTTTATATTTATAAAGTGTATTTTTAGTCTCTTAAGCCTAACACCGTTAGTCTCATCTAACAAAAAAAATGTTGAGTGTGAAATTAAATAAATTATGCTTAAATTTTAAGAATATAAAAAAGAAAAATCTTAATTCTAACAGAACAATTAAAAATACTATTTTAATAACCATAACTATTGTCCCATCATCTTCTTCCCAGGTACACACTCCTCACTCTCCTCCATTAATGGCTTTTTCGCTCCAATATTCCTTCCATTTTCTTATTCCTTTCTCAGCAGTCGGCACTTGCTTCTTTCATTAGTGGCAGAGAGAATGATAGAATAAAGGGGTGATGAAATAGAAATGGTTTGTAAATCAAAGATTTCAAGAAAATTATAAAACAAAAAAAGGAGAGAGAGGATTAGAGGCAGAAGGAGTGCTGTATGGCGAGAGAGGAGTAAGAAAATGGAAAGAACATTGAAATGAAGAAGCCATTAATGGAGGAGAGTGAGAAGTGTGTATAGATATTTAAAATTGATATTTCATATATAATTTGTTAAATGTGTTAGACAAGTTGGCTGTCCTAAATATTTTCAAACCTACCAAAGGCCTTGTAGCCTAGTGGTATGGAGTACTCCAAGTAGTGGGAGGTCGTGGGTTCGATCCCGCTCCTCGTAATTGCGCCATTAGTGCTGTCGCCTGTAATTTAAAAAAATATTTTCAAACCTCTAAAGTGTGAAACAATTATTATTAATAGGAAATTTTAGTAATTTGAATATAGTTGTACTCGTTAGCTGGATTGTAACGGTCTTTTCGTCGTCGTCACGTATGGATAGGATTCAACCTTCTTCTTTTTTTTTTTTGGTCAAAGGATTCAACCCTCATTAATGTGTTCATAAAAAATAGGATTTACTTTCCACTCGAATCAAGTGCAGGGTCCACTCATTTTTTGCACTTTTCACAGTACAATTAACCCACGCAGACGACCCTCTTGCCGAAGACCCTCTCACTCTCCCCACACAACGTGTCGGATCTCTCTCTAAAAAATTTGCAGCTCTCTCTCTCTTTGGCAAGAAAGAGAAGAAAACATTTAAAAGAGAAAGAGAGAAGTTGAAGACAGAAATGTCGGAAGCAAAAGACCCGGCGATCAAGCACTTCGGAAAGACGATCCTGCTGCCGGAGATACAGGTCGTATCCGGAGCTCCAGCTTCTTCTTCTGGGGATATTGGCGACGATGGTATTGATCACAATCGTGCTTCTCCCACCAACTCATCGCGAGAGTCCAACACGAAGAGGGATGAGGAAGAACAAGAAACTGAGAAGGTATGAAAATTTTAAGTGAGGGTCGTAAATTATTGATTTCCACTGTGACCCCTTATGTAAAACGCAGAGAGATTTCATGGGTTAGTGGTGATTTGGCTTTGGCAATGCCATTTCTGTTAATTTGCTGTGGTAACCTTCTTTTGGTTTATATTATGGAAAGATTAAAGTAGACTTAACAAAAAATTATACACGTCGGAAGCTTTCAATAAATTTTCCCAAAATAAGGCAGTCAAAGGCGTCAGTTGACTGACGCCTCTATCAAAGGCGTCAGAAAACTGACGCCTCTGACAGAGGCGTCAGTCAACTGACGCCTTTTCAGAAAGAGGCGTCAGTTGACTGACGCCTCTTTCCCCCACCTTTTTTTTTTTTTTTCCAAACCCCCTCCCCAAACACGTCCCCCACCCCCCCTCCCCAAACACACACACATCCCCTGTGCCCCACCCCTGCTGACATGTCCCCTGTGGCCCCCACCCCCTCCCCATATACCCAAAACACACATGTCCCCCAAACAATTTAATAATTATATTTAAATTTATAAATAATATTTAAAATTATAAATAATAATTCTAATTAATAATAAATTATAAAAGAGTAAATAATAATTTTAATTAATAATTAGTGAATTAATAAAAATATTTTGTGAAATATGTTGTATATTATTATCTAAAGTAAATACCCTTTATGATCATCGATAAAAACACGGACCACATTTTAGTCCCTAGCAAACAAAAGCGATCCTTATTCGTCATTTTTATGGATTAAAAATGACATTTTGAAATTTGTGAGGGATCAAAATGTCCACCAATCGACCATTATTCATCCTTTTTATGGATTAAAAATGACCTCTTTTTTGTCCATGTTTTTTGTTAGGGACTAAAATGGGGTCCATGTTGGGACACGAGTTTTTCAACAAAATAAAAAAATGGACGAGGGGCTACTAAATGCTTTTTTAATTTCATAGAAAAATTAGATACATTTTTTAAATAAATTGTTCACCCTGACCGAATGTAAAAACATTTATATTTTGTGACTGGGTCATGTTCAAAAAGGTGATATACAATACGTAAGGCAGAACAGTTTGATGGAGAAAGTTGAATGGTTGGTTAATTAATTTGATTGAAGGAACCGTGTAGGGACTAATGAATAAGGGTCGATTGGTGGACATTTTGATCCTCACAAATTTCCAAAATGTCATTTTTAATCCATAAAAAGGACGAATAAGGATCGCTTTGTTTGCTAGGGACTAAAATGTGGTCCGTGTTTTTTATCAGGGATCAGAAAGTGTATTTACTCTAAATAATAATATACAACATATTTCACAAAATATTTTTATTAATTCACTAATTATTAATTAAAATTATTATTTACTCTTTTTATAATTTATTATTAATTAGAATTATTATTTATAAATTTAAATATAATTATTAAATTGTTTGGGGGACGTGTGTGTATTGGGTACATGGTCTTTTGGTTTATATTATGATTCGAATGACTCCTTTGATTCGGTGTTTTGGGTAAGTTTCCATTAGGATATCTTTTTTATGAGTCCGGTTTCTCTCCTTATCATTTCTCTCTCCATCCCTCCTCATCACCAGATCCGGCCGTCGAAATTTTGATCTAAGGGTTCAGAATTTTTTTTCGAAAAACCGCGCACGGTGAACATAACCGCATGCAGTTTTTCGGAAAAAATTTCTGGACCCTTAGATCAAAATTTCGACGGCCGGATTTGGTGATGAGGAGCGATAGGAAGAGAAATGATGGGGAGAGTAGTATCTTCTCCCCTTTTTTATTGGTTTCTTTCAAATTTCCAATTCTTTTTCCGAAGTTCAATTTTTTAATGTTATCTTTAACAATTTGATGCTTGGGTTTGTTTCCACTAGCTAGCAGATTCATGTTACTTCGTTAGCATTCGTATTTCAATGAATTCTCAGGTACTTAATACTTGTTTGGATCACGTTTAGCACATTTAAAAATGTTTATTCACATAAATCGAAATAAAACCCTTCTCACTCTCACTCTCACATGTTTATCTTATACATATAATGTACTAATGTAAATAATCATTAGCACATTTAAAAGCTTCAAAAATCGCTATTCCATACAACCATTTAGCTAATCTGTCATGTCCTGAAATTGCAGCATGATTGTATAGGGTTAGCATTTTTTAAGCTTTTGATTTTCTTATGGTGCTTGTTGATATAATTTATTTTCCTCCATTTTGATTTGTACCTTTCCTGGGATTCAGGCTTCTGACGACCAAGCCTGCGACGTCGGCTCCACCTCCTTCGTCAAGACCTTCCTTAATTGCCTCAATGCCTTATCAGGTGCTTTTGTCTTTCATGTTCACACATCACTCTTTAGACTGTTTTCATGATTTATCTGCAATATCCCTCATAATATAAAATACTTCCTCCTAGTGAAAAGATTTAGCCTTCTAATTGTATAGTAGTCTTAATACAAGTGTTCCATAACGGTGAATTCCGGTGCAGAGGATTTCGTCTTTTATGGCCTTCTCCTTTGAAAATATCCGCTCCCAGAAGCGATCTAGGAATTATCTTTTAGTAGGACCATCAGCACGTTCGCTTTGAATGATTTTTTCTTTTTTCTTTTTTGGTTCAACCCTTCGGGGTTATTACTGTATGAGGCACATGGATACAGGAAGCTTTTAAAGTTTTAAAAGCTTTTTTCTTTCCCTCTTGTTAAATGTTAGTACAGCAAGTTATTATTTGAGTCACATACTGCAAAAGAAAAGAAGAGACCAGTGACATGGCATGGCATGAGATATTGAGATTGGTCCTATAAAGGTAGTTGCCAGTGAGCTATATATAATAGGGACCGCCTGATGAACCGAACATCAAGACGAGGATGGAAATTTGCCTCTAGAGCAAACATTCTTTCTTCTGATTAATTGTTCTTCTTTTGACGAGTGTGTCAATTTTGACTCTTTTTTCATTCTGTAGGAGAAAAAAGTTTCTTTAAGATAAATATACCTGCGCTAGCATAGTTTTTTTTTTTTTTTTTTTTGCGTCGATTCTAAGATATGTTGTTCAATATTTAGAAACCCTTAATTATAATGAAACTAATATATATATATATATATATATATATATATATATATATATATATCCCGCTTGATTTTTCAGGAATTGGGATACTCTCCGTTCCATATGCTCTAGCATCTGGAGGATGGTTCAGCTTAATCCTTTTATTTGTCATAGCCATGGCAACATTTTACACTGGTGTGCTAATTAAAAAATGCATGGACATGAATCTAGGAATCAAAACCTATCCTGACATAGGTTATTGTGCATTTGGAGGCAAAGGAAGGCTGGTTGTGTCAATAACTATGTACACCGAACTCTACTTAGTCGCAACAGGATTCTTAATCCTAGAAGGGGATAACTTAAACAATCTATTCCCCAACATTGTCATTGAACTAGCGGGCTTATCTCTTGGTGGGAAGAAACTCTTTGTGATACTGTTAGGCCTTATCGTCACGCCTTCAGTTTGGCTTGATAACTTAAATCTTTTGTCTTATATATCAGCAAGTGGTGTGTTTGCTTCTTTTATTATAATTTGCTCCATATTTTGGACTGCAACAATAGATGGAGTTTGTAACATCCCGACTTTTCACAAGCAGTATAAATTTTTTTTAAAAAAAACATCATTTCAAAATGATCAGAGTAGTGCACCGGAGCGATTGAGTAACTGATATATATATTAAAATACCCATGGTAGCATGTCTTGCTGTTTAAACAGTGGTACAAGAGTGTTTCAAAAGTATAACAAGAGAATAATACAATCGGATGTATAATGATAACAAGATAAATAAGTACATGCATAACAAGACAATTAGAGTACGTACAAAAGTACAATCGAGTACACACATGACAGAGGAAACACACATATTCATACAATAACCATCAGAGTTAGTGTTACAGTACGCGAACGTACCTTCGTTGACGGATTACGATATTTCTAGCACGTTTACGGAAAATCGTGAAATCTCCAACAACGGCTCGTCGGGCAACAGTAACGGCAAAGAAATTAGGATTTCTGACGTCCTATAAGAGTAATATCACTTCCATTAGTGATTTGATACAATAACTGGCATTTTAGGTAAAAATTACCATTTTTCCCTTCTACCCCTAATTGGCGGAATTTCGCCAGCACTTCGTTACTCTGACAAATTTTCTTCCCAAAATTTTGCCAGAACTTCGACGCCATCATGATTTTCTAAAATATTGACTAAAATAGTCCTATCATATGATATCTAATCATAAAAATAAAGACTACTCTAGCTTTACTAACTACTGAAAGAACTACGAAAGCTTAAAGCTCGGTACCGGAAAACTTACCCAGAGCTTCGCTGCAGATTTCCCCAGAGCTCCTCTCTCTTATTTCTCTCTCTATTTTCGGTTTTTGCTCAAAGGAAGTGGTGTGAAATTTCCAAAGGAGCAAGGTCCTATTTATAGAGGATTTTGTGCTACTATTCACACTTTACCAGATGAATTCCTACCGTCGGATCGCACAGATTAGGTGGCACAATCTTGGCCATCCAACCCTTTCTCTTTCCTCCATATGACATCATCCTCATGATGTCATCCATGTACTTTGATGATGTCACTTACTTCTTCAAGAAGTTTTATACCGATAAAGTCTCCGATCGGTGTCCGAAACGCGTAATCTCGGAAATCTCAAAATTCGGTTAACTAGCTTTGAAGACCTTCTCTTCCATACTAGAAATGTCTATTCCAACTATTTTTATGACTCTGCCTAGGCCATTTCCGGATTGACGGAAGTTTTCTCGAAAACGTGTCCGAACGTGTCCGGCCAAACGAAAATCCGGAAGTTCCAAACTTATGACATAGATGCACTAATTTCAAATATGTCCATAAAAATTCCCAATTCTTTCTCAGTTGTCACAACTCTAATTTTGAAGTCTTTACTTCCAACCCGGCTATCCGCCCTTTTCTCGTAATTTCCTATTTCGTCTTATTAGGAAAAAGTCCTATTGACTTCAGAATTAACTTCCGGGAGAGTTTAACGGAAGATAAAATTCTACTGATCAATATTTTATCCTGACTTTGGAAATCCTATTCCTGACTCTCCAGATAGGATCCGTTCCCTATTTTCCATTTTACTATTCACCTTTTCATTATTTAATTAGAGTTTATTAAATTTAAAACTCTTATATATTATTTATATTCAATTTCCTTTTTCTTTCTCTTTTTTTTTCTTCTTCTTTTTTTTTTCTGCCCTATTTTCGTTTTTTTTATTATTATTTTTTTTAATTTAATTTTTAATTTAATTATTTAATTAATTAAATAATTATTTTCACATAATTTTCCTATTGGTCTAACTTTGTATTTAGGCTTATAAATACCTAAACTCATCTATTTTTCCCAAAACTTTCCAATTAATTAGTAAATACATTCTTACTAGTTTTAAACCGAAAACCACTAATTTTAGGGTTTTACATAATTATTCACGAATTTCCCTTGTCTATGCTTAAGTAATTAGCCCATAAATACTTAATTACTCAGTTATCACTGCTTAGTAATTTTCTTAATTAGAGTACCACATTACCTCACATCTTTTGCTTTAACATGAGATTTTTCATGCCTTCGCATTTTTCGCATTTTTCTATCATTTACAAGGGTATTACCGTCATTTCATTACTTTTTGAGCATTCTTTCTTATTTTCTCCAAGTTCGTAATTTATTAAATTACCATAATTAGAGATAATATATTCTCATAATTCACTTGGTCATTTTACTGTCTTTTGGGATTTTTCACAATTTTTCTAAGTTATTTAGGCATACTAGGGGCATTTTGGTCATTTTGTCACTTTGGCCCTTAAATTCCCTAATTTCCTACAGAATTCAACTTAGAAAAATAGACTATATTTTCATAAGTCTTAAGACCATAATTTCACTTATCAGAAATAACCCATTTATTTATCCGGGTATTACATTTCTCCCCCCGTTAAACAAAATTTCGTCCTCGAAATTTGCACTCAACCAACTAAACTGTGTACTAACTAAACTCCGTCCTACTCGGACTTTGGACTATACGCGTCGAATCTTCACTTTATCCGTCACCGCTCCTCATGATGATCGCGAATTCGTTTTGGTTTGACCACTAAAGATCTTGTCATTTCGTACTTTGATATATGATGTTTCCCGTGGTTCCCATACACCGCGGTTAACACCACGTATACCAAAATGTCTCCATGGTTCCCATACACCATGTTAACACAAGATTACCAAAATGTCTTCATGGTTCCCATACACCATGGCAACATAAGATACCTCCTACTCAATGACATGATCACGGTCGAATTTTTAATTACGAAGAAACATTGAATACGTTACGTAAGATAGCTATCTATAAGCATGTATTACTAGATGATTCCCTCCTAAGTGGAATAGTACCTTGAATCATCTCCGGAGTCCTTCGTCCTCTCGTACATGTTAGTGTGTACACTCGGCTACGGTTTTTGTGGCTTTAATGCCGCAACTTTTTACGGACAAAGTGTACACCGATGTGTCCGGAGCTTTTGACATTTGAAGCATATCGGCTTCCCGCCGCAATCAAGACTTTGGAGATGATACCTCCCACATTTTGGACACGGTCGGGTCTCCGGTATTTTTGGGTTGTTCTGCCGCCTAGTCTGGAATGGCTTTTTGTTGTCTCTTGGAGAGTCACTCCACGGTGCTTCTCTCTTCCGTGAGAAATTTTCACGGCTGCCCTCGCTATAACCCGTGTTGCTACTGTTGGACTTTCGGAACTTACGCAGTTCCTTGAGATTTCGCTCAATCAATCGGCATGACTCCACAGCTTGAGCCATATTAGGAAACATCTGAGAAACGAGCTTCTCCCTAACTTCATACTTTAGCCCGCATGTCAACCTATTCGCCTTCCAGCTTTCATTGTTATTACTCTTCAGGTATGAAGAATATCGTGATAGGTTGGTGAACCGAGCAAAGTAGTCATCAAATGATTCATCATAGCCTTGCTGGATATGAAGAAACTCCTCCTCCTTAATCACTTGTGTTGAGGGAGGAAAATATTGTTCATTGAATTTCTCTATGAACTTCTCCCAAGTGACGAGGGCAAAACCGGGTCGCAAGGTTGTAGCAACGCTCTTCCACCATCGATGCGCATCACCGTCGAGCTTATAGATGGCAAGTTGGGCTTTCCGGTCTCCGGGCATTCCATAACTTCAAAGATCTTTTCTAGGCTCATCATCCAATCTTCACTAACTCATTCTTACCACGGAATGCGGGTGGCTTGACTTGCAAAGCTGTGTGACCCAATATTGTGTGGTCTCGCACGCCTCTCCCTCGTCGTGGAGGTGATCGGGATTTGTCGGACTCCTCGGGTTCCTCATCGTGCTCATCTCCTTGCTCATCTTCTTCTTCTTCGAATGTTGTTCTTCCTCGGCTTGCCGATCATGCAACCGTCTCTCGTCTCTCCCGCCTTTCTTCCAGAGTACAGCTATGAGAGCCCCTGTTCTTGTAGGGTTCTTCTCATCTCCCGTACCTCGATCCGCTCCGGTTGGTTTGGTACCGGATTTACCCGAGGTTGTCTACCTCGTCCTCCACCACGGCCTCGCCTTGCCTTGGCCTCGGGAGCTCCGGCTCCTCTCGGATTCGCCATGTCGCGTTCCTTGATTAGAGGAAACGTTAACGTTAGACACACGGGAAGACATTCCGCATAACACGGACTTTATCACACTAGTCTCTAAACTCTATCGCGCTTAGCATTTACACTCTGCTCCCGGCTTTTACCGCACTTACTACAAACGAATACACTCCCGCAAAATCTCCCCCTTCATCAGAATTTCATTGATTTGGTCTACTCAGAAGTGGATACGAGATTTCGTATCAGGAGTTCCTCTACATGAGTCAAATACTGCATGTACTATCTTTATTAGTCTCGGAGTTTCATCTGGCATGACCCAGCTCCGCGTATGAGCTCTGTGCTAGAATAGAATTAACGTCCAGTACAAACTGGTAGTTATCAGAGTGATGCACCAACAGAGGGTGGTACACCGGTTCAGGATGGTATACCGGTACAGACTAGTACACCGAGGTAAAATGGTACACCGACTCAGGCCTATATCAGTACTTATTTTCAAAATATGCTCCAAATTTTTGAAAAGGCTTAGAACCTAACTCCGTTAACCGAATAGAATGGCCCAGTAAGTGTCTACCATGGGGCCTCACCGAGTTCACGGCGATCGATTGGCACACCCACGTAGACTAGCATTGCCTTCGGCACCAAACTGTCCGTAATAACATAGTTAAATTCATGCCAGGACTACTGCTCTGATACCAAATGTAACATCCCGACTTTTCACAAGCAGTATAAATTTTTTTTAAAAAAACAACATTTCAAAATGATCAGAGTAGTGCACCGGAGCGATTGAGTAACTGATATATATATTAAAATACCCATGGTAGCATGTCTTGCTGTTTAAACAGTGGTACAAGAGTGTTTCAAAAGTATAACAGAAAGGGGTCCTCAGTCGCTACTCCTAAGCGTGCTGCTTGTCCTTCTCCTCGATCCTCGGTCCTCCTGAACCTGACGCTATGTTAAGAGCTGAGATCCAATTTACCACATTGGATCTCAGGTAACGGTTAACCTCATGTTTATATACAACATATATGTACGATGAGACATTCAAATATCTTGGCAACATTTACTATGATCGGACATAGGGAATACATAATCGATATGTATGGCAATAACAATACAATCGGATGTAGGGTTAAAGCACAAGACAACAGTACAATTAGAGTACAGACAAAAGTACAATCAGAGTACACACATGACAGAGGAAACACACATATTCATACAATAACCATCAGAGTTAGTGTTACAGTACGCGAACGTACCTTCGTTGACGGATTACGATATTTCTAGCACGTTTACGGAAAATCGTGAAATCTCCAACAACGGCTCGTCGGCAGCGTAACGGCAAACAAATTAGGATTTATGACGTCCTATAAGAGTAATATCACTTCCATTAGTGATTTGATACAATAACTGGCATTTTAGGTAAAAATTACCATTTTGCCCTTCTACCCCTAATTGGCGGAATTTCGCCAGCACTTCGTTACTCTGACAAAGAGCTCCTCTCTCTTATTTCTCTCTCTATTTTCGGTTTTTGCTCAAAGGAAGTGGTGTGAAATTTCCAAAGGAGCAAGGTCCTATTTATAGAGGATTTTGTGCTACTATTCACACTTTACCAGATGAATTCCCGGCCGTCGGATCGCACACAGATTAGGTGGCACAATCTTGGCCATCCAACCCTTTCTCTTTCCTCCATATGACATCATCCTCATGATGTCATCCATGTACTTTGATGATGTCACTTACTTCTTCAAGAAGTTTTATACCGATAAAGTCTCCGATCGGTGTCCGAACGCGTAATCTCGGGAAATCTCAAAATTTGGTTAACTAGCTTTGAAGACCTTCTCTTCCATACTAGAAATGTCTATTCCAACTATTTTTATGACTCTGCCTAGGCCATTTCCGGATTGACGGAAGTTTTCTCGAAAACGTGTCCGAACGTGTCCGGTTCAAACGAAAATCCGGAAGTTCCACTTATAGACATAGATGCACTAATTTCAAATATGTCCATAAAAATTCCCAATTCTTTCTCAGTTGTCACAACTCTAATTTTGAAGTCTTTACTTCCAACCTAGCTATCTGCCCTTTTCTCTAATTTCCTATTTCGTCTTATTAGGAAAAATCCTATTGACTTCAGAATTAACTTCCGGGAGAGTTTAACGGAAGATAAAATTCTACTGATCAATATTTTATCCTGACTTTGGAAATCCTATTCCTGACTCTCCAGATAGGATCCGTTCCCTATTTTCCATTTTACTATTCACCTTTTCATTATTTAATTAGAGTTTATTAAATTTAAAACTCTTATATATTATTTATATTCAATTTCCTTTTTCTTTCTCTTTTTTTTTCTTCTTCTTTTTTTTTCTGCCCTATTTTCGTTTTTTTTTTATTTTTATTTTATTTTTTTTAATTTAATTATTTAATTAATTAAATAATTATTTTCACATAATTTTCCTATTGGTCTAACTTTGTATTTAGGCTTATAAATACCTAAACTCATCTATTTTTCCCAAAACTTTCCAATTAATTAGTAAATACATTCTTACTAGTTTTAAACCGAAAACCACTAATTTTAGGGTTTTACATAATTATTCACGAATTTCCCTTGTCTATGCTTAAGTAATTAGCCCATAAATACTTAATTACTCAGTTATCACTGCTTAGTAATTTTCTTAATTAGAGTACCACATTACCTCACATCTTTTGCTTTAACATGAGATTTTTCATGCCTTCGCATTTTTTGCATTTTTCTATCATTTACAAGGGTATTACCGTCATTTCATTACTTTTTGAGCATTCTTATGGAGTTGGATTTAACCATAGAGGGACGCTTATTAATTGGGAAGGTATCCCTACTGCTGTTAGCTTGTATACCTTCTGTTATTGTGCACATCCAGTCTTCCCTACTATGTATAATTCCACCCGAAGGAAACCTCAATTCTCTAATGTAAGTCCTTTTAATTTCCTTTTTACAATGAACAGTAAAGTATGTTTATACTTGTATTACGTGCCACATTGGTTGGGCAAGTAAATGAAAGACGCCTTATAAAGTCTTGATACCTCCCCTCTCAACACGTTTTAAAACCATGAGTGATGATGGACTCGCAAAGCACTATGTTAAAATTTCATAATTATATATATTGCTCATTAATTTTGACTTAATTATTTGCATTTCAGGTGTTATTGATGTGCTTTGTGCTGAGCACGTTTGGTTATGCATCAATGGCTATATTTGGTTACTTAATGTATGGTTCAAATGTACAATCAGAGATAACATTGGATCTACCAGTGAACAGGTTAAGTGCAAAAGTTGCAATCTTTACTGCTTTGGTGAACCCAATAGCCAAGTATGCTTTGATGGTGACACCAATTAAGAATGCTTTGAAAGAGTTGCTACCAGCTGATGATGGGACTTGCAAGAAGAGTAGGCTCACAAATATCACGATAGGCACAACCTTGGTAATCAGTACGATCATAGTTGCCCTGATTGTTCCTTTCTTTGGATATCTCATGTCTTTAGTTGGAGCAGTTCTAGGCGTCACGGCTTCATTTCTACTTCCATGCTTTTGCTACCTAAAGATTTCAGGGACATATAAAAAGTTCTGTTTTCAAACTGTGGCAATAGTGGGAATAATATTCACAGGTGTAGTGATAGGAATATTTGGTACATACACTTCAGTCCGTAATATTATTGAGGAGTTAATGTAGTCATATATATGCCAGTTGATTGGCTAATTAAGGTTTTGGATGTACATTTAGCTGAAGTCATATATATGTCAGTGTTGCCTTTTGTGAAAGGCAGTGTTACTTTGAGCGTCATGATTGGCTAATTAAGGTTTTGGATGTACAATTCAGCTGACTCGAATGCAAGCCGCTGGAGTTAGGGTGGGAATTATAGCTCCTGTTTGTTTCTTTTGGTTGTGCCGGTCTCTGGTTGCTTTTTGAGATTATATATATATATATATATATGAAGTATTTGTTCAGTTCAAAATAAATAAAAAAAAATGAGTGTATTTTTCTTTAATTTTAGTACCAATGAGAGGATCATAAAATATGGATTAAAATAGATACCCTTTACGATTATTTTGAAAGATTATAATTAGTTATTACTGGTTTCCAAAAAATCATCAAAATTTAGGAAATTATGCTAGCAGTTTAGATTTTAGAATAATATTTTCGTTAATTTCTGTAATTTTAGTACCAATGAGAAGTTCATAAATATGGATTATAAGAGATAACAACTTTATGATTATTTTGAAAGCTTATAATTAGTGATTACTGGTTTCCGAAAAATCATTATCATAATTTAGGAAATTATGCTAGCAGTTAAGATTTTAGAATAACATTTATAGTGACTTTTTCTTTGAAAAAGTAGCTATTACTTTCTTAAAATCTTGTTATAAATTATAGCAATGACGATATGATTCTGATCGATATTTTAATATAAAGTTCCCAAATTTTTTTCCACAAGTGGGTGTTGATATATACTTTTATACCTATCTGAAATTAATATTCCAACCTCGGACTTGGTGTGCGGGATGCCATTGCCAATTCCTCTTTCGAGATCAGAAGAAAAGACATTAATATTTAGATAACGAGTGAACTTACGGGTACCAACTCTTGGAGAAACTAAAATTAGAAAAGATTTTTTTTTTTAAAAAAAAGGACCAATTCTTCTGATAAGGTTCATTAAATAATTGGCCGATTTTATGAATTAGAGACTACTGCATGCTTGGAGACAAAAGGAGCTGGGTTGGCTTTGTTGGTAGTCATCTGTTAAGGTTGATTAAATAAAGCATGCTTAAATTTTAAAAATATAAAAAATAAATTCTTAATTCTAACTGACCAATTAAAAATAACATTTTAATAACCAGAACTATTGCCTCATCTTCTTCCCAAATACACACACTCCTCACTCTCCTCCATTAATGGCTTTTTCACTCCAATATTCCTTTCAAAGCAATCAGCATTTCTTTCGTCTTTGATCGATAAAGTTCAAAGTGCCGAATGGCGAGGGAGGGTTTTTTAAATGTGAAATTAATCTTATATTAAGGATTCCTCCGAGAAAGAGTAATAAAGTACCACTGGAGAAACTAAAATTATAGTCTATATATACCTTATTATAAGTCACTTGTATGGTTATAAGTAAGGTCTATTTTATAATTTTCGCCCCCGTATCTATACCTTATTATAAGTCACTTGTATGGTTATAAGTAAGGTTTTGTCAATTTTACCCCTGTTTACATACTGTTGGTTGGCACATGGGAAGAGATAAGAGAGAGAAAGGTGTAAGTGTATGCATTATGGAGAAAAAATGAATTGAGAGAAAATGTGCACATTTTCATAAATAAGACCAAATATGCAAAAATTTATTCATTTATAATACTTTTCTTAGTTTGGGAAAATAAGTTACAAGTGATTTATAATAAAATAAAGAGTGGTACTAATTAACTAACCAACCGAAGTTCAAAGGGAAAATTTTCTATAAATAAATGACATTTGAAATTAATATTACCTCCAGTCCTAATTATAGGAACACTTTTGTAATACAATTTGCACTAGAAAAAATATTCCTATAATTAGGACCGGAGGGAGTCTTTCATATATAATCTGTTAAATGTCAGCGAAAACAGAAGATGTGTATTAACAACTGAATTAAGAGAACATCCATAAGAACTCGCACGGAAATCAGTGTAAAAATTATAGGATCAGTATAAGAAGTATAGGTATATATATGTATATATAATTGGAATGCATGAACCAATAATGACATTATATTTTAAACTATTACGACACACAAACAAGAAAAACCCAGAAAGTAGAGAGTATTAGATGCATAATATGAAGAAAGACGCAAATAAAACATTAAATAATTAATTAAGGAGACATACAGCCGACGCCATGCCTGGAATTAGGAAAGACAAGAAACAAGCCACTGCAAACTATTCCAACCATCAATGGAAAACTCTCCATAACTTGATCCATCTCCTTCTCGTGCCCCGGAAACAAACAATCCGTGACCCGGTGATCGGAGAAAGCGATGGCCACGAACACCATAACTGACATTATGGCATGCACAAAGTCAGTGAGCCCCACTTTAAACCTGTCGTCCTTGGGAACTTCCACGTGAAGGCCAGATTTGAAGACGGACAAGCCTTTAGGGGTGACGAAGCCGTAGTAGACGGTGCCGTCGGGGCCCCGAAAACTGTCGGTGAAGTGGAAGAAGAAGCAGGAGAGGGCGCAGAGGCCAAGGAGGACGTGGATCATCAAGGAGTGCACGTCGGAGCAGTGGCCAGATTTGGTGATGGTGGGAAGAACCATCTCGAAGGTCAGGAGGGTTCCGGTTGGGAGGAAGTTGACGAGCATGGAGGTCTTGGAGAGGGTCTTTTGGACGCCCTTTGCAACGGCACGTCGTTTCCGGCCACCTTCTTCTGCCGGAGCCTCACCGGAAGTTGTTCCATGGGGCGCTGCGTCTTCTTGTGGTGGACGAGGGCTTGCATTGTACACTTTGATCCCTATTGCTTCATCAGTATGAATATGATCCATTTCTCGCTCTCCACGTAAACACTTACCAAAGGGTTCTCGATCGTACGTCAAGTGAATAACAAAATGGCTGGGATGGGTTTGGGCGGTTTGTGCTTAACATATAGATGGGGCGGTTCCATTTTCAAAAAAATTTACGGTTATTTCTGACCGTTGTCGTTGTGCTTAAGCAGTGTTCGATTCTACGTCAATATAAAGGTTTGTCAAGTATGTCTATTAAGGTTTGCAGGCACTACGTAGTGACTTTTTTCAAAGTACGTAGTAATGGGGAGTGAAAACAGAGAGGGCACTTTTTAAAAAATAAAGGATAAATAGCATAACTCGTTTCAAACTATTTGTAAATGCATTATGTCTCTTTTTTTAAGAAAAAAAATCTCAAATGCATGATAACCTCTTTTTTTATATGAATGCATGATAACTTCTAGTTACTTGCAAACTTAAACTTGACTTGTGGTCCGTGTCTATGGCAAAAACTTTTTAACGCATTGCAATAATATGTGTATGCACAAAAGTATTTAGTTATTTTTTATGATCTAGATTTTTATTAAATTTCATTGGTAGCTATGAATCATTTTAATTATGAGATATAATTTTAAATAAATTTTACAAAAATAAAAAATAATCCTTTCGTAGAACATGACAGGCGACAACTAGAACAATTAACTAGCGAACGTGTCATCAGATTGTTTGTCACACTAGACATGTGAAAAAATTAAACTAAATGAAATCTTTAAAAATTGAAAAATTGAAAATTTAGAAAACTTATTTAATTAATATGTATTTGAGTATTTCTATATACATATTTATAGTAAAAATTAAATTGGGTGAAAATAAAAGAGACATTATTATTGTTGAAGGAAATGAGAGCATAATGAAGAGGGAGTATCCTGTGAATGCTAATTTTAAAGCAGGAACAGGGGAGATGGGTTGTGATAACTGATAACTTGCTAGAACAGTGTGTTGCCGCCTCTGAATTCTGAATTGCCCAAACAAACATAATTATGCTTCCCTCTATAATATCACCTTCCCTCTTCTCATCATTAATTCAGGCCTTCACAATAATCACAATGTCCTCACCAACCGACTCGCCGGAATCATCATCGTCTTCCCCAACCGCCGACGAATTGGAAGACCACCAAATTCGAAGGCTCACTCTGCTTCTCCCTTTCATTTTCAGGTTAGCTGCCCGCCGCCGTCACAACCAATTATACGATGAAGATTCCATTATCGATCTTCCCCTCCGAATCATCCTCTTCAACCCTGCCACCAGAACCACCGTCATGATCAACCGATCCATTGACTTGGCCTCGCTGCTGGAGGAGGTGTCCACGAAGCCCGGGCTGTTGCCGGCGTCCAAGGATTCTATGGCGGCCATGCCCACCGTCGTGATCACCGAAGAAGAAGATTCTGATCAGTGTGCGATTTGCTTGGAAGATTACGTGATTGGGGAGGAGGCTAGGGAGATGCCCTGCAAGCATAGGTTTCACCCTCGTTGCATCGACAAGTGGTTGGGCATTCATGGCGTGTGCCCTGTTTGCCGATTCCCGATGCCCGTGGACGTCGAGCTCGACGGTGGTGAAACGACGGAGGGATCGTGACCTCATGCACGCAGTCTCCCACATTCACATAATAATCTGGCTCACCTCCCATTGTCTTTCTTTCTTTGATGACAACTCTCCATGTCTTTCTTTCAGGAGTAGATATGATTTCGAAATTCGAATAATTGTATTTATTTTGCAATATTCAAGCATTTTAACGTGATAGAGTAGGGGGAAAAAAAAAACCCCCGCAGAGAATTCAAAACAATATACGTAGAAAGATTGAAAAAAGAAAAAGAAATTCATAAAACCCATTTAAAATTAAATTACTACATTGCATAATTTGATGGCAATTAGATCTTTTATGCATCTTAGAAAATGATCATTAATTAATTTTAACATACATGATACATTAAACTTAAACCTTTATAGAGATATTATTAGTATGCGGAGAAAAAAAATAATGGAGTACCATCAAACGCCACCTCAATTTGGTTGTCCAAATTTAAGAGAAACATGGCAATTGTGAATTTGATTGCGATAGAAAGAATAGTTGCTGTGGAAGTGGAACTAGCGCTAAATCTTAATCTTTCTGTTAATTCATGTCCAATGGTTTTTTATTGATTGAATGGAGTATTTAAATTCTGCGCTTGGCAATGCAAATTATTCCTTCTTCTTTTTTTCTTTGCTAAGCACAAGTGTCTTTAATTTCAACTAAAAGTAATTTTGTTCGAAGAACTATTAGATGTTAAATGTGGACACCTTCTAACAACAATTCAAACTTTAATTTACTACCTTGTGAGGTAGTAGCCTTCCGTATTTCATCAATATTTTAATTGAATGAGTGCTGGCAAATCTCAGAACCCTCCTCTATTTTTTGGTTGCCCACTGACTAATCCGGATCCAACCCGGATCGCGCACATGGCTATGGTGGATAAGTTTCCCAGTGGGTTTTTCTGCATTCACAAGACTCAAACTCAAGATCTTGCTTAAGTGAGACCTTGCTTAAGCGATACAAGCCGCTTATCACTTGTACCAACTCCCATTGGTCAAAACCCTCCTCTATAAACATCACAGAAAGAGACTTCTGTTCTTTGGCCCAGAAACAACATGGAAAGAGACCGTATGGAATATTAAAATTCACTAAGCTTTACTGGCAATGCCAAATAAAAAAGATATTACTCTTAATTAGATTTGAAAATGTTTAAATTTGACTCGGTCAAATAGTGATATGAAAAAGGAAAAGAAAACGAGGTTAGTCAAACTGCATCTCAAGCTGAGTTCTAGACATGCACAGCACCTAAACGGCCGACTGGGGCAAACATGAACACGAAATACTAATTCTAAAGAACCTGCGAGAACATGCATGCAATCCAAGTTGAAAATTAATTGAAAATTGAAACTGGACTGCTGGTTCTGAACCCGACATGAATGGCTAGCTGCATGAATATGGCGGTGCTGAGTGCTGCGTTGTAGTTTTAGTTCTGTTTTCAGTTTCCGTTGTATCAAAAAAAAAATTGAAAAATGATCTGGGGACACAGCAAACTCCTCTAATTTCTTTGTCAGATAACTATTACTGAATATTTCGGCTACTGAAAGTTGTCACGATTAAATAATCTCTAACCTTTACTCTATTTCTGACAAATATCTCAATTTTTTGCGTTCTTGCCATAGGAATATTTTCCCTCTTTGTATTTTATCAATGTTATTTGTAATCTAGTTGGTTAACTCGTTAGTCATGAACGGAAAATGGTTGCAAATAAAGAATGACGTGTTTTCCTTAGCCCACTTTCAGAGAAAGGCATGAATATATTTTAGGGAAAATCCGTACCAGGGCCCTTTTAAACTCAAAAATCCCAATTAAGGCCCCAAGACTCTGCTAAATCCAGAATAGGCCCTAGGGCCCTGATGGGGATTAAGTTCAAACAGCAAATGACCATTTTGCCCCCTTTAATAAACTCATAACATCACATTATTAAAAAAGCAATAGCAGAAGTTTCCAAAAAAAAAAACACGATCAGTTTTGGCGCCACACGAAGAAGAAGAAGAAGAAGAGAGGAATGGCATGGACGACCTGAACGCGAAGGAGAGAACGTAAGTCACAATCCTGAACCTTTATATTTGCTCAACTCAGCGAGGGAGAGAACATGTATATTCCCAATCATCCACTGCGTGCTGAACTCAGGGGATTTAAATTTGCTGTTCGTGAAGGTTTTTTTCAGTTAGAAAGTTGGGTGACTGAAAGCTTTGAGCTTGGGCAAATTTATGTTATTATGAGATAGGAAATAGGCAAGAAATACTAAGATTTTGCTCAAGATATCATTATCACCATTCTAGTTGGTCTTTAATCATTGGTGGGTGGGGTGGAAAAATATGTTGCTCTGTTTTTTGGCATGAAAACAGAGGGAAAGGTGTAATGAGTTAATGGGATGAAGCTACATTTGGTTAAAAAACGCTGAAATGGGATAGTTGTTAATTCACACTGTTTTAGTTGTTAATATGACTGATATAGTTGTTAAAATGACTGATATAGTTGTTACTACGAGCTGAATGTTAAAACGCTTTAGGTTGCTCTGTTTTTGGGCATGGAAACAAAGGGAGGTCTGTTTGTTAGGGGGAATGAATGAATTTGAAAACGTTGAAATGATATTGTTGTTAATACCTACAGTTTTAGTTGTTATTGTGGCTGATCAAGTTGTTAATACGAACTTTATATTGTTATTATGAATTTGTAGATGCATTTGGTGTTGTAAATGAACGTTGGATATTGTTGTCACAATTGTATCCAAGTGTCATTTATGTACACATTTTCATATTGTAAGACAACTGTAAATGACGTTGACAAATATATGTTAAGGCTCTATGATTTGGTTGTTAAAGGGCTGATATGGTTGTTAATGGGGCTGATGTTGTTGTTAATAGGGGCTGATGTTGTTGTTAGTGGGGGCTGATCATGTTGTCAGTGGGGGCTGATGTGGTTACGTTGTCAGTTTTTTCTGATATGGTTGTTAATTGGGGTTGATATAGTTGTGCATTTTTTTTCTGATATGGTTGTTCTTTTTTTCTGATCATGTTATCAGTCGAGGCTGATGATGTTGTTAGTTTAGGCTGATCATGTTGTCAGTCGAGACTGATGATGTTGTTAGTTTGGGCTGATCATGTTGTCAGTGGGGCTGATCATGTTGTTAGTAGGGCCGATCATGTTGTCGGTAGGGCCGATCATGTTGTCGGTGGGGATGATCATGTTGTCGGTTTTCGATATGGTTGTTAATTGGGGTTGATATAGTTGTGCATTTTTTTCTGATATGGTTGTTCTTTTTTTCTGATGTTGATATTAAAGGGGGCTGATGTTGTTGTTAGTTTGGCCTGATCATGTTGTCAGTCGAGGCTGATGATGTTGTTAGTTTGGGCTGATCATGTTGTCAGTGGGGGCTGATCATGTTGTCAATGGGGGCTGATCATATTGTCAGTCGAGGCTGATGATGTTGTTAGTTTGGGCTGATCACGTTGTTAGTGGGGCTGATGATGTTGTCAGTGGGGTTGATGATGTTGTCGGGCCAATGATCACGTTGTTAGTGGGCAATGATGATGTTGTCGGTGGTGATCATGGTTAAATGATCATGTTCATGTAAATGATATATTTGTTTCGATATAGTTGTGCATTTTTTCGATATGGTTCTTCTTTTTGTCCGATGTTTATGTTAAAGGGTCCGATTTGGTTGTCAAATGGGGTGATGTTGTTGTTAAAGGGGCCGATCATGTTGTTAATGGGCCGATGATGTTGTTAAAGGGGTGATCATGTTGTTAGTGGGGTTATGTAGTTGTTAGTTTTTCCTGATAATGTTGGTAAATGAGTACCTTATTATATCCCATTTTGTAGCATCTGCACGTACAAACTAACAATGACAGAGATGAAGGAAACAATTGTCTTTGTCATTCATATTAAAATGTCATGTCACATACATCATAAAAGTTACTAAACTTTGTTATGAATATCAACTCAAGTGTTCTCCACAATTGCTGTAATAAAATCTGTCATACAACCGATGAGATGTATATACACTTAAAACCAAGTCAGCCTAACTAAATTAAATGATTGCTTCCTAACTTCTCATCTTCCGCCTGTGGGAGTCCTCGATCATCGACAACACTTTGTCTCGATGCATGTTGTTTTGATGACTGACCAACCGCCACAACATGCCAATCTTCAGTTCCCGGATTTCATCCATGGAGTACGAAGGCATCGTGTATCCATCCCCTTGCTCAGTGTCATCCCACATATGCAACCACAAAACGACATGAATGTGCTTTCAACACTTTAGAACTTCGCCAGCCATGTTTGACAGCAATGCCATTCAAAACCCAAAATGTCTTCTCATTATCAGACTGATCATCATAAATCTTAACATCATCATTCTGCATTGAGAGTAAGAATCATGTAAGTAAACAATAATTAGAGGAAAAGCAAGTGAACAATTTGAATGTGTAATACCCTAAAAATCACACTTGGGGTAAATATCATAACTTAGGAAAATTGTGAAAAATCCTGAAAGGTAGTAAAATAATTATTAAAATTGAGAGAATATATTGTCTCTAATTTTGGTAATTTAATAAATTATAAGCTTGGAAGAATTGTAAAATAACAATTATAAAGTATTTGGAGATCATAACTAACTCCATAATTATTGATATTTTACATGGGAGATAAAATAGCAATGTTAGTTCATATTTTGAGAGGAAGTAATTAGTTCTAGATAATAAAATTATCAACAAATAATAAGTGATTGATTAAATAATTATTGGTTAATTATTTAAGCTTGAACAATGAAATAATTGTGATAAATTGTGTAGAACTCTATAATTAGTGATTTATGGCTATAAAATTAGCATAAATATATTTTCTAATTAATTGGAAAATATTGAGAAAAATAAATGAGATTAAGTAATTTTGAGCCTAAATACAAGTATGGACCAATAGGAAAATTTTGTAAAAAAATTATGTAAAAATAATTATTAAATTATATAATAATTAATTATTTAATAAAATAAAAATATATATATAATTTGTATGTGAGTGCCGACATCCTAAGGGAAAAAAATAAAGAAAAATGGTGGAAAATTAGTTGGAGTGTTAAATTGAAACACTTAATTAATTTAAGTAAAAAGTAAATAAACACCGATAGGAATTGGATCCTATCTAGAGAACCAGGAACAGAATTTCTAAAGTCAGGATATAATATTGATGAGTGGATTTTTATCCTGAATTGAGCTGCACTGAGTCGTTTCTGAGATCGGTAGAAGAAGTTAGTAATAAGACGAAATAGGGAAAATCTGAGAAATACGCAGATAGTCATAAAATTAGGATTTGAACAAAATAAATTATAACTCAACATTTGGAGATAAGTTTATGATTTTCTGGACATATTTGGAATCAGTGAATTTTTGTCCAAAAGTTGATGATTCCGGAAGTTCGTTCCGAAACCGGCACGTTTTTCCATAAAACTTCCGCAGGACCGTTGGAACCCTTTATGGAATCAAAAAGTTATTTAGCCCGGACATTTCTAATAAGTGAGAAAATGTCTTCAAAGTTTTGATTCCAGATTTCTAAGATTTTACAAGATTACGCGATTCGGACACCGATCGGAGATTTTATCGGTAGAACCTTCTAGAAATGACCACTTGGCACCTTGTGATTGGCCAAGGGGTGCCACCTAAGGGGAGGGCAGGTTGGTTTCCAAGTGGCCTGGTGAGGATCGTGACACCTTGCAGAAGTGCGATCCGACGGCCGATATCCGGTATGAAAAAGCAATGCATAGTGTCACAATTTCTTCTATAAATAGAAGTGCAACCCTTTGTATTTTTCACACCAAAACTCACAAGAGCAAGCCAAAATTTAGAGAGAGGAGCTCTGGGGAAAAAAGCAGCGAAGCTCTGGGTAAGTTTTTCGGCACTTAAGCTTTCGTAGTTCTTTCGGTAGTTAGAGTAGAAATGCTATATTAGTCTTTAATCTTCCAAGTATGATTAGATATCATATTTTAGGGTTATTTTAGTCATTATTTCAAAAATCTTGGTGGGATCGAAGTTCTGGCAAAATTTTGGAAGATTAGAGTTAAAATAGCGAAGCTCTGGCGAAATTCCGCCGATTAGGGGCATCAGGGGCAAAATGGTAATTTTTACCTAAAATGTATGTTATGATGTAAATCATTAATTAATATGATTTATATTTCGAAAACTATGTTGGAGTAGGAGTTATGTTGAAATTTTGGAAGATTAGGGTCAAAGTAACGAAGTGCTGGCGAAATTCCGCCGCTTAGGGGGTCAGGGGTAAAATGATCATTTTGACTAAAAATGTCTGTCGTAATGATAGATCCTTAACAAGTACGTTGTTATGTTGATAGGATATCCCTGATTACGTTTTGACCAACCGTCGTGCCGAAATACCGTAAAACGTCAACGAAGGTACGTCCGCGTACTGTAACATTAACTCTTATGTTTATGGTATGCATATATGTGCTATGTGTATTGTTATGGTATGTTTATTGAATGAAAATATGTTAGAACAGTTTGGTGCCGAAGGAAAGTCTAGTCTATGTGGGTAAGCCATTAAGTCGTCGTGAACTCGGTGAGGCCCCCATGATAGACACTTACCTGGCCATTCTGTTCGGTTTACGGAAGTATGTACGTTCGCGTACTGTAACACTGACTCTGATGTTTACTGTATGCATGTATGTGGTATGAGTATTGTATGCGTACTTGTGGTTGATGGTCTGTTGATATGTTGTGAGTATTGTTATGTGCTTTTGGATACATGCACTCCGTGTGATACATCTACATGCACTCCGTGTGATACATCTATTTGCACTCCGTGTGGTACTTCTACATGCACTCTGTGTGATACATCTGTTATACTGTTAATGTGAATGACTGTGGTCTATATACTGTATATGTGAATATGAGGTTAACCGTTACCTGAGATCCGCACTCTTAACATAGCGTCAGGGTCAGGAGGACCGAGGAGAGAGGGAAGCAGCAAGCTTAAAGGTCCGACCGAAGACTATCGTTTGCTGTCACAGCATAGGAATCAAAGAAACATTTCTGTTGTTGTTCTTACTTTTGAAACACTCGGTTACTAAATCATTGTTGTAACCAGCCAGACTTACGGCGTTTTATATATATATATCAGTTACTCAATCGCTCTGTTGCTCTACTCTGATGATTTTGAAATGATGTTTGATGAAAAACATATATACTGCTTTTGAAAATGGGATGTTACAGAATGAGTGGATTAGGAGTGATTACAAGAGAAATTTACAATACTGGCATTTCATGAATAAAGCAAAACTAAAATTAGTCCAGGTAACTCAAAACAATGATGATACAAGACACCACCAATTTTTTGTGCATACATGGCCATGAGTCAATATCGAAGAGTTAGGATTTTGAAATGCCAAGATTAAACCACACCCATTGATAGGGTGGGTTAATTTACCTCAAAAGCTTGAACTCTTACAGATTCAATTTGAAAAAATAATATATAATGTTGAAATATTAGAACATAATTCTTTTTTCACAGCTGAAAGAGATACATCAAGAAATTGTGAGTACTTCATTTGTTGAGCATTCTCTCCATTCAAAAAATTTCCCTGCAAGGATTCCTCTATTTCAGATGGAGGAGGTTATCTGGCTCCTATGATATGGATTACCGTTTATCCAACAACTTAAGCCATTGGGAAAGGAGCCTAAAATATTATGCACAACACACAAGAAACTGACCTATTTCACGAGGAAGTTTGTCCTCAAAAGAAAATCACATAGTAGATCTAACAAGTTATAAATATAATCATCAGTAATATTTAGACAAATATAACGGTAAAATATCACTCCTGGACTACCACAATCAAGGACAATTTCAGTTTTATAGCCACAGCACGCTGGAAAATCAGAATGTGAGGTTAAAGCTGAAACTAGTTGAAAAACATAAATCAATTTCCCATTTTGAGAAGTAACTGAGGGGATAATTAGGTAACTTGTGCAGGCATAAGCTAATGAAATTCAATAGAATAAATGTCGGGGCAAAATGGAATTCAGAACATTAAACAAGCAAGTTGTCCCTAATTCTACACATTACAGATGTGAAATAAAGAGGCTGCCTGCAAACCAGAGAAGAAAATTAACTTTTCAATGCAAGAGTGCTTTGTCAATGCTAGTAAAATAAATAAAGTAGGATAACGCATGCTACATCTGTAATATAAATCTCTTGTGCATCAGGACCATGAGCAAAAACCTTCATCTGGATGAGATATTGATGACGAGCTTTAAGCCAGTTGAAGCTTTGATCATCAATAAGGCCGCCTCTGTAAACTGGTCATCCACAGAAAGACCTTTCATTGTAAAATTTTGCTCTCTAATATCACTGACCCGTAGTTTAAGGAAACATGGCAACTTTAAAATTAAAAGCATGTCGTTACAAACTGCCTTCGAATTCAATTCAGATCAATATTAAAAGAAAATTGAGTATATTTAATTGGAGCAAATCTCGCGACTTCTACATTGCATATTTTGTCCACCTAATATCCAATAAAAAGGAACCATCGAAGTAAGTGCTTGAAAAGATATTTGTAACAGTAAGTATTCAGTAATTTGCTAAGAAGCATCAATAGATTCAAATTTAGATCCTCCCAGTATAGTAAGATAATCAAGCAGATTCAACCAAGAAAAAAAATGACTGAGGCAGAAAGGGGAAGTGGGGTACACCATCGACTGCTGTAGTTATAACAAAAACCCGCCGGAGAATCAGGGAGATCGGTGAGGATTTAACAAAAACGTAAAAAAGATTAGGTTTAATCAACACATACTCTTTCTCTCTAAAACAACTGTAGATCGACGAGGAGGGAGGTGCAAAGGCGAAGATCGACGGCACGGAGGCGCAGAGGTGGAGACCGACGAGGACGGAGGAGTAGAGGTGGAGACCGACAAGGACGGAGGCGTAGAGCGGGAGACTGACGACGGAGATCAAAATCGGGGACCAGAGCATAGGCATATCGAGAGAGAGATAAGAGAGATATGTACAGTTAGTGTGGGTTTTTTGGTCATTTCATTTAATATTCAAATGTCAAAAAGGGCCCTGGGGCCTTTTCTGGATTTGGCAGAGTCTTAGGGCCTTAATTGGGATTTCTGAATTTAAAAGGGCCCTGGTACGGATTTTCCCTATATTTTAAACCAATTCTTAAAAATATATAAAAATGTATTAGATTACACATCTGATTCTTAATATAATACATATTTACCTAATTTAATCATATTTAAAAAGTTTGTTAAATTAATTAATATGACATAAATTTTATGAAACACTCTAGTCATTTTACTTAATTTTCTCTTTCCCTTTCCCCTTTTATTATTATTGAAGGAGCATTGATAATGATAAATTAAAAAATAAAAAAAAAAATATATGTCTTATATTTAAGAATAAAAATTATCCCTCCAAATAAGCCTGTATTAAAGACAGGAGGGAGTGGCGAATTTTAATTTATTATTTGTTGTGTTGAAAAATATGTAAAAAGTAACGAGTTTTATTTCACAAAGCCCAAAAATCTTTTTTCCTTACCATCCAAACACCCAGCCCACACACGGAAGCAGATATTCTCTCCATCCCTTCTCTACCCATCCCTTCTCATCTTTAGATCTGACCGTCGAAATTTTGATCCAAGGGTCCAAATCATATTTTTCGAACTACTGCATGGGGTAATTTTTACCACATGCCGTAGTTCAAAAAAATGATATGGACTCTTGGATCAAGATTTTGACGGTCAAGATCTGAAGATGAGGAGGGATGGATAAAGAAACCGGACTCCACACACAAACATACTGACACTGATTCACAGACTCGATTGGAGGGATTATATATTGATAGAATGGAACAGCAAATCTATCCAAAGAACCATGTAAAGGGGACCATAATTCGTAAAATGGTAAGGTTTCAGGAATAATCTGTTGCGGAGCAACAGATGATACAAAATTTCAAGAAAATTGACTCGTAGAAGACTATACATGACTCCGAGCAAAAAAAAGAAGACTATACATGACTCTTTCTTCTGTTGAAAGCTTAAATGGTTATATGAAATGAAATCAAATTTAATTTTGTTCCCACATCGACTCATTAGTAGGGCAAAGCAATGGGTGGGTTGGGCAGCCCGAGGCCAAATCCATAATCCGCTCATTGAACTTTAAATGGGTATCGGCTAGCCCATACTCATACTTCAACCCATTTAAACTCATGTAAATGGGCTAGCACGTAAATGGATGGGCTCATCGGGTTTTGAGTTACCCATTTACATTTAACATGTTTATTTTTTTGAAAAAAAAATGTTCATAAGCATTAAACATCTATCCAAATTCGTCATTCTAAATTCTGAAATTTGAATCTTCAAAATTCAATAATCACAATTCACACAAATTTAGACAAGTATCATCATAACATAATTTTATTTAAAATATGGAGTCAAGGAACCCCTTAACCTTATGCCAAAATGCGAAATGAGATGGGTAATTAATAAAAAAAGAATACTAAATAGGCGGGTATGGGTAGCCGGTAGGTATGCCCATAGTCCACCCATTTAAGTCTTAAATGAGCAGGTTCTAACCCGCACCATTATGAGTCTTTTTGGGCGAGCTCAAAATGACCAATTACATTGGATTGTGGGCGGACTCATGGGTTATGGGTTGTGAGCTCAGTCCTATTCATTAGGATACCCTCAAAAGGATATTAGTATGCATGTAGAGATATGTAACCAATAGAATCTGACTTTGAAGAGGGAAATAAGGGAAAAGGGAAACAAACCTGCACAAATACTTACAAAACACACAAGCAGATAGGAAGTAGTATAACAGGAACAAAGACACTAGACACTACAGGGCAATGTTCACAGAACTAACACAAAAAGCAACAGAAGCAGAACTCTGATAATACCAGAGACTTCAATTTTTTGGAACAAGCAATTCAAATGGGACACGAGCTTACACTCTGTAATGGAGCATTTGGGTTCACGGGTTTGAAATAATGTATATATTTTAGTGCAGGCTAACACAATAACTTCTACTGATAGTCAAATAAGAAGCAGAACAACGACTTGATTACTCTTGTTATCACTTACCAGAGAACAACTACATACCCCACTCCTAACTGCAACATTTGAGAATATAGCCAACGACCATCTTAACTATGATTATCACGAAGACGATAGAGATGTGACGATAAAGAATGAAAGAAATAAAACAGAAAGGTGAAAGAACAGGATTTATATATCCAAGCGGAGGGAACCGAATAAAGGTTTGTAATATTCAGGTATAAATAACTGTAATTGATCCATAATACCTTACAACTTTATTGCCAAACACGCTTATTCAATGATAATTTAGTTTATAATTTAATTTATTCCTAAACGCTTCTCATGTATAAATATCCTCCTACCTCTTAATCTTTCGAGGCTTCTTTGGGCCTGGAACTTCTAGTCTACCAACAGAACACCCACATCTTGCTCGAAGAATCAGAACGGCTCTTCCATTAGGGGGTGCTATCTTCTTCAGTTCCAATTCCAGTTCTCGATGATGATCACGAGGCAGTTCAAACAAGCCCTTTTTGATTCCTTCGTTAGGCGAATTCTTCACACAATCCTCTGTTTCCAACTGAATGTCAAATTCAGCCGCCTTTCTCATGCCCTTGCAACCAGGATTCCCGCATTTCCTACTCGTACAAGTCAAAACTCCCCAAATAGAAATCGCAGCAAGAGAAACACCAAATCCTACGTACATAAAGATCGGTGGCGCAAGAGAAACCTCTTCTTTCACCGCATAAAGAATTGCGCAACAAATCTTAATAGACCCAGTTATGACATAGTAAATGAATGGAAAGAACAAGAAACCGAACGCGCAAATTGCAGCAATGAATAACGCTACTTCCACCACAGCCCATCGAGATCGATCGCATGTCACAACTTGTGGAGAATTGGGGGAATTGGACATCCTTCTATTCCTCTGTGTGCTATTAGTTTGTCTTGAATTAGAACCGAATTCGGAAGAACACTCAGAATTCGCCACGACAGGGGTTTGGTCAACGGGCTTGCAGAGCGAGATTGAGCTATGGAAATAGACCATCTCAGAGTCTGAAATCCAATCCCCGATTAAAGTCCACCAGATTAACAATAGATCAAAACCACCAGTCAATATCAAAATCGGATCGACCACCAAGTAGATGATCGAAATTCGTCGGAAGTCAGACGCATCAAATTAAAAATATATATATTGCGGCTAAGTCCAATATTTGATCCGATCAAAGTATTGAAACAGAGTAATATATGGGGAGGTAGGAGTGAGGGATGGGTTTAGGCCGGCTGGAAGCAGAGGAGGAGAAGAAGAAGAAGCGAGGGGACAAACGAAGAGTCGTCACTGATTTATTATCGCCACTTAGGAAAAGGGGAAGGGGAAGGCTTGCGTTCGATTTCAGAGAGTCAGATCAAGTCATACGCGATTACACGTTTTGCTCTCTTACGTGGGCTTTTATTCAACTTAATGGGCTTGGATTCCCCTTTTAATCATGCTTGAATCATTTGGTGGGCCATCTCATGGGCCTTCACCACCGCTTTGCCTTTTTTCTTTAAAAAACAAAATATATTTACAGGTGAGAAGTCCTGAATTTGATCTCGCTGGCAGCCTTACTTCATTACTGCTTGCTCTCTTTAATAATAAAAAATGTTATTACAACATGTGGGAATTACAAAAACATATGACACTACCTCCTTTCTCTTAGTAAAGTTAAGTATACAAATTCTAATCTCTCATAGGATTATTAATGGCATAGACACGTCTCAATTAGCTTGCTCTATACACACACAAGAGTTGTGTCTTAAACTTTCAACCACTTATTTAATTGATGAAAGCTTTTATTACTCAAACCGACCTGAATTGGTGTATATGGTTTTCATTGTCTTTTATTTTGTTTTACTTTTACATGAGGGAGGCAAAAAAAAAAGTAAAAAATGAATGTTAGGTCAGATGGTGAGTAAGAATCCCATAATATTTCTGTTGGTGTGGGAATGTGAATCAGGGAACTGCTCCTGCTAAGGTGAAAAAGATGAGAAGGAATAGAGGGGTTTTGGTGTATATATTTGGGTTAATGATGTCATAGGGATCTTTTTTACATTGCAAAATACCATGACAACATGACATGGATTAAAGTTGTAGAAGAATAGATGTACGAAAGTATTTGAAGGCACAAGAGATCAACCTGGAGCGATTACATAAAGATGCATATTCTACTTAATAGAAGAAGTGGCGTATGGCTATTTCCAGCATCAAATTATGCAGATACAAGATAGAGCAGAGATGAGATGGCATCCCCCTGATCTAGGTTATCTACAGGGTGCATGTGGATGGAACATACAAGAATAGTGGACAAGCAACTTGTGGAGTAGTGATTAGAGATCACCAGTGAAATTGGATATGTGGATTTCAACAGAAATTAAGGCATACTACCTCAACTGCTACGAAAATTCATGCTATCTACAAGGGCCTTGTATTCTGCAAACAATTGGGTTTAAATAATGTTATACTCCATCCATATTGATTTGTTAGATGCTATTCATTTGTTGTCACTTAATTGTGAGCAAGGTCATTCTATAAGAAATGAGATACAGGAAGTAAGATCCCTTATTCTTTCTTACGAGGATCTAAAGATTATTCATATTTACAAGGAATCATTGAGATGTGCAAATTACTTAGCCAGATCGGCTCAAAAGATTAATCAGGATTTTGTATTTATTTCATCACAACCTATTGAATGTGTTGACTTTTTATACAAGTGTGTCTAAGGTCCCCGTGTCCCTGTTCGAATCCAAGCAATTATTTTTTCTAGCCTTCATCTTCCTCACTTCCCTTCATCTTCCCTCTCTCTCTCTCGTCTGTTGAATGGCTAGATGAACCCTATCTACCAAGTCTCTCCTTTTTCTCGTCTCCTTTCTCACCGGAACCAAGTCCCTCCTTTCTCACCGGAACCACTGCAATCTACAATCAACCATCCTCCTCCGATCTAATCGACGTCAATGCTTCTTCTTGCAACGGCGATCCTCTCATTTGCAAGCTCGAAGACGCAATCCACTGCATCATCGTTCGCCGATCCGCCCTCGATTCTTCGTCCCTCACTTCCCCAGTGTCCGGCCTTCTTCTTCATATTTCATCCAGGTATGTTCTTTTTCCCTCGAATGATGCTCTTATTGCTTGTGATTCTTGATTGTGTGAATAGGATGATACGAAATTGCATCCATCACTAGTATGTGCACAAGCTAAACAGGGAAATTGATCTTCTTGTTTCGATTTTGGTTGTCCTTGTCTTGAATGTTACGAAGACTTGTTCTCATTAATGTTTGTTGGAACTTGAAAGGACTTTCTTTCTACTGTAAATTGGGATTCATCAGCCTCTAAGTAGTTCAATGAAGGTGTAATTTTTCCCCTTAAGTTGTTTCTTAGATATTTGTCGCGAATGGGATGCTTTTCATGGATTCTTTTTGTAACCTTGCCATTGGCTTAGTAAGACAAGGTTGCTCTCTTATATACGAGAGAGATTGAGCTGAAATGTTGAATTTATGGTTCTTGAAAATAGTTATGCTAACTATTTTTAGTGTAGAGATAGATAGAGCGTTGATGGTTCTGTTCATGAATGATCCGGTTATCTCTAATATTTTTCTAGTCTTCGATGTCAATAAGAATTATAATTTCGTTGATATTGTTTCTGTGCAAATTTTAATATGCAGGATTGAGTCAATTGAAAATTAAACCCAAGTAGCTTTTATTGTCAACTTTAGCTAGCCTTTCTTCTTCAACTTCATTATGCTCAACAAATCATTCCCAAGTTTCATTTAGCTGCTACAAATCATGTATGTTTTGCTTGAGGATTTCTTGATCTTTTGAAATAGAAATGGTTAAAGTTCATGGAAATCAGAAACCAATTAGTTACGTGCTGATATGAGACAAGAATATATAAAGACTGAAATCAGTATTCCTTGTCTGTTTTATATTGTCTATCTTGGTTCATTTTCTTCAGCATTATCAAAGCTTTTGTGATGGTATTGTATTGTCTTAAATAGTTAAACATCCCATGTTTAAGGGAAAAAATCAGTTTCTTGATGTAATCTTGTCCTCCTCACTCCTCATCAGTACTTGTGAAACCAATCATAATTGAGAATTATAAATTGAGATGCGTCTCCAAATTAAGCCACGTAACCTTTTAAGTTTAAAGGATTAAAATAGAAGCGGGAATTTTTATACTCCAAAGAAAGAATTTTGTCAGAATTGCAAACCAGCAAATCAGTAAATCACCAAGCAATCTCTTTGCAAAACTAAATGCTAATCTCTCTATAAAAGTCATTGGGTGATTATAATACCCCACTACTACTACAGGACCTGATATGATATTGGACGTGAATATTTTGTGACAGAGTATATTGGTGGAAGCAATAATCAAAATGACAGAGTATATTGGACGTGAAGGGTTATGGTGATTTTTGTGTCTATTTACTCTTCCAAGGCAACCCAAGTGGCAGAGGTAAGCTATTCTACATTGTATGGAAGCTTGATCTGATTTTTGTTTGCTTTTAGAGTTGATTTGTCAATGTGTATTTATGTACCTGTTTGCTTGTTAGAGGTAAGCTATCCTATCACATATGACAAACCATAATAATTTTCCTTGTATGTTGCTTTGGAATTTAATTATGTAACATCTGGGCATCTGTATGCCATAGGATTAGAGTATATTGTTTTGTTTAAATTGATTTCCTTGGAAATACTTTTCAATTGGACCTCATTTCGGTTCTAAACTTTACGAATGAGTGGGTTGCCTTTTATCCTCCTTAAAAAAATTTTCGGGGGCGCTACCCCTGAACCCCCGAATCCCATCACTAATTATGCACCCACAAACATTAAATCCTGGTGGCGGAATGTCACTGAGATCGGTATAGTCTAATTTTAGACTTTTATAAACATTAAACATTTGGCTTGCCAATGTATTACCCCAAAAAAAGAAAGTTGTACAATGGATTAAGATAATAGTAAGAAGAATAGGGGCACATTTGAAGTGCAAAAGCGTTGTCCTTTTGTGATTATGGAGATGATAGATATTCATGAAGATCATAATGTATGAACTGACTTAATGCAATTTGAACTAGCTGGGGGCCACCAAGATCATAACGTATGAATTGACTTAATGCAATTTGGGCTACCTGGGGGCCACCAGGTGGGTCATACATATCAGGTACGGAGCCAAAACGTTGGGTGGATCAATGAGGAATTGGATGACGGGTCAACATAAGCCCATGAGCTGGGAATCTTGACGAATGATATGTAATAACGTCAAGGTCGGTCCTCAATTAAGAGTGATTAAGTTGGATCTGAGTCGTACTGGACGCACCACGTTTTCTTCCACGACTGAATAAGCCTTTCAGGTCAATATTCATGGCCATAAATATTCCAGCCATCGCAATAATGAGTCTTCAACTTCAACATTGTCGTCACAAAATATGCTTCAAGTTTCAACCATTTCCACCATTTATCATCCCAACTCAATTATGCGTTTCCATTGACTAAGGGCAAATACTTTGATCTACATAATTAAATGCCCCTTTTCCATAGGACTCTTCACGTTTCAAAATTGCCCATTCTAGTTTTTGTCTCTGAATTTTTGGATGTTGATGCATTTAATAATTAGGGCTTGTTTAGATTAACGGTGACAAAAGTGACTTATTTCCAATATAACTTTTATAGACTGAATGATAAGATAAACATCAGATTGTAAATGTGTTTTGTATTTGGATTGGTGATGGAAAAAGCCGATACGCACTATAAAAAGCAGGTCTTAATGAATTCTTCTTAAAAATGTCTTTTAACTTAAAAACCCATTTGAAAAAATGTCAACTCAAACACCTCAGTTTACTCCCATTGTACATTCTGCCTTCCTACCTTGTTTTTTTAGCTCACCGCCTTCCCAAAGTAGAGCGACTTTTTTCCCTCTTCTTGTTCAATAACTAATTTTTATCAAGTTAACTTTTTCTAAGTGAACTATTAAGCAACCAAAAATCAGACATGCACTAAAAAGTGTGGACAGGAAACCATATACTACGATCTCATGGATCCATAACTGTGTGTTGAGAGTCAATATGGATTAGGTCATTTGTAATTAGTTGACAACTGCTGAGATAATTCTACATAGAAGGTTCAACTCATGTACATTTTTATTGAAGGTTTGGCAAACTGGGTCTTTCGTCTCATAAATATTATTAAGTATAAATAAACCAAAGGAAATGTCATGTAACCACTGCATTTATTTTTATTAACATTCATGCATATAAACGTGTAACATAACAGTTCGCCTAACTTTAAGTGACCCTATACCTGTGAATCAATTATACTTGCTTTCAATTTGATTTTAATTAATAATGATAACGATGGCATATTCATGTGTTGACAGACACGTGTCACACGAATCATCAACAAATATATATGTGTGCTTGTAATAAAAAAAAAGAGAGAGACTATAAATTGGATAAAGTGGAGAAATGCCTAAGTCTCTCGAAGTCCTAATGGATTGAGGTAAAAATAACATCACAGTTGAATGTGTTTGTTTGATTTGGCAGTAGAAGCTGTTTTTTCTAATGTAATTTACAGTATATGAGGTAAATATGTGAGATGAGTGTTGTATCGACTTACGTGAAATGTTAATTTAAATATTCGCTTTCACTATTTCTTTTCATTTGATAAAAAAAAAATTCTCCAAAAGTTTTTAGAAATATACAAAATTCAGATTCGATGCTAAAGTGCAGTCCATGCCAGGCACCCAAGTCCCAACCATGTGAAAAAAGAGCTTAATCTAACTAATCAATCATTGCTTTTATTTTTGTTTGGTACAATTTTTCTTACCATGTTAAAAACAATAGTATTACCCTTCCTTCAAGAAATATCAGTGAAAGCAAAATCATCATCAAGATATGATCCATTTTTAACCAAAACCACGAAAATTTATATCTAAAAAGCTCGTGTCTCAGTTCCATCGCTCCCCAGTCCTCGTATAAATCCATTTGATTCCGTACACATTCACCCGAAACTTTGGCATACGAGTCAACCTCCAGGACTGATATATTTTGGGCTACCTATTTGGCCCAATTTGTATCACCTGAGGCCCGATGTCCATGAAGCCCAATATATTTAGGCTGAGTTTTTTTTTTTTATATATATATGAATGGCTGAGTTATACCAAAAAAATATATATATATGAATGGCTGAGAGTTGTTATGAACCAAAATAACAAATACAAATAGGGGAAATTAATCCCAATGACTGTTGGTCGACCCAAGCTCTTAAATAAGAAGGAGAAACATTCATAATAGCAGAATTAGAAAATACCTATCTTAGCAAGAGCATCAGCCACCCTATTCATTTCTCTAGGGAT
Source organism: Acacia pycnantha (assembly GCA_025563575.1). Classification (NCBI taxonomy): domain Eukaryota; kingdom Viridiplantae; phylum Streptophyta; class Magnoliopsida; order Fabales; family Fabaceae; genus Acacia; species Acacia pycnantha. The sequence continues at coordinate 11,599,574 of JAMWYP010000015.1, read as the reverse complement.
AGAAGAGATTTTAACTTGCCAACTATTCCTAAGCATCTCTTTAATCTTCAACATCTGCATACTTCCAGTAGTATAATTGCAGTCCAGAATCTGATTGATCACCTCCATCGCATCAGACTCGATAATGACTTTACTCAGGCCCATATCCCATGCTAACTGAACCCCTTCTAGAATGGCCCACTCTTTAGCAATAAAAGATTGACAACCAGACTTGGAAGAATTCTGCATTGTAGCCCCGTTAACGTTCAATTTAAACCATCCTTCAGGTGGTTTACTCCAGCCATTAGATTGTACATGATCCACACTACCTCTAGCTAATACACTAGCAACTTCAGTAGAGTAGTTAGACCAAATTGAGGAAATACACAATGACGGGTTGATTGGTTTTATAAAGTTCACATCAAACAAATGACGATTCCTCCAATCCCATAGTTTACAAATAGAGACATCAAAGAATGTTGTAATTCATTTATTTAATATAGGCTTCTAGCCATCTTTTATATCAAAAAACAAATAACTTTATGGAAGATGTCTCTCTATCGCCCAAAAAGAAATCTACGTGTTTTGTATAAGAACAATAGATGTCTAGTCTGATGGACTAGCATGTTGATATTGGATCAGATAGTTCACCCTAGATATCTATGAGACAGATACCCAGGAAAACGTTGGATCATTGTGCACAAGAAAGGCTTTCGTCAAAGGGGGTGGTGTGTGTGCACAGTGACGGCAGTATCGTAAATAGTAGAGAGTAGGTCCATACCTTAGGACATTTTTTAATTTTTTTAATATGGTAGGCCCCACCACAAAACTAACTGACATTAATCGAGATGATATTTTTACTTTGGTTTTACAAGCTCATGTGCATTTTTGTACCTCCGAAAAACATATGGTATTGGGTACACCTTATATATAAGTTCATGTATATTTTTCAACCATAACCCAATAAATTACTTAAAAAGTTGTAAAGACTATTCTGGATGGATCCTGAGTAACACGTGTTGGATTACAGGAACTGGATGGGAAACTCAAACTCTAAAATATTGAAGGGGGAACATAGCTGGAATGAAGAGTGCTTTGCTTGGTGACATGGCTTTCCATTTTTCCACTTTTCTCTTTCTTATCCACCTTCCACTTCCTCCATTATTATTTATTCCTATCTTACTTATAAAATCATAAATAAATTGAAGGAATATGAGAGTTAAAGAAGATTACTAATGTGTTTAAGAAATGACATATAATATTAATTAATCCAATTAAATCTCTTAATCTAATAAAATTATGTAATTAAACATGTCTTACATTAAGGAATGAAAAAAGTATATGTAAGTTAGGTATAATTAAGCAGGGATGGAGTATTTGTTATGGTGAAAGCCTTTAAATATAGGATCTAGTTTGTAATATTGAGAAAATTAGAAGAAAAATTTAGTTTGATATTTAAATTAAAAATTACTACTCCCTAGTCCCTTCGACCCTAATTATAAGACATATTTAACCGATTTTGGAGGAACTAAGGATAAGGGTTAAATTAGTTAATTTTACTCATTTTCTTAAAATGCTCTTATATAAAGTTTATAATTCAATTATCTTGTTGATTTCACATGATCCCTCATTCATATCAATAGGGTATTTTAGGAAGAAATTGACAAAAATTTGAATGTTGTTCTATAATTAGGACCAAAACAAATTCTAAAATGTTGTCTTGTAATTAGGACCGGAGGGATTACTAGATAACATATTTAGGTCAGGAGGTAACACATGTTGGATCAATTTAAAGTTCAATCCTTATACTCTGTTAATTAAGAAGAAAAGCGAAAAGGGCAGGGAGGAGGGGAGAGAAGATTCGTTAGATGCCGAGGGAGTGGAAGTGGACAGCAGCAGCTGGATCACACATTCACACGTGTGGGTCACGTGACAGGCGTGTTGGTGGAATTTCATCTCACGTTTGGGTGGGATACGCTGTTGCTGATGCTGAGGCAGCCACTTTTTCACTTTACTTTTCCAGCGGTGGGACCCATCCCATGAGCTGGCACTTTTTCAGCCAAGTGAACTTGTTCCCCCACTTCCACTTTCTTTTTTCTTTTAATAAAAAAATGGTCAGAAAAACATATCCTAACAATAATTACTGCACGTTCAATAGTCAAACTTTATCCCACCAAATCACTCTACTTCATGAACACACAACTTCCGACCCCAGGTCAGGTCTGACCGCTGAGTTTAAGCATATGAACACGGAAAACGGCTAGGGTCCTCTTCTCCTAGGATCCTTTTCCATCCTCTTCTCTCAGATTCCGCCGTTTTGGGCTTTTGGCGCATAAATAATGGACCTCATGCTTTTTTTTTTTTATTTTTCAGGATACTTTATGATTTAAAAATAATAATTTAAAGTACTGAGTGGTACTATAAATATATTTGAGGATACTTATTAATACTAAAAAATACTTCATAACCTTTAAAAAATAATTAAGAATACTAACTGGTACTAAAAATATATTTGACGATACTGACTGGTACTAAAAAAAAATACTTCATAATCTTGAAAAATTATTTTAGGATCTTGAAAAAATATCATAAAGTATATTTTTAGTATCAGTCAGTACCATGAAATATTTTTTCAAGATCATGAAGTATTTTTTAATACTATTCACTATCCTCAAGTATATTTTTAGTACCATTCAGTACCCTGAATTTATTTTTAAAGATCATGAAGTATTTTTTCAGTACTAGCCAGTACCCTGAAATATTTTTTCAAGATCCTAAAGTATTTTTTTAAGATTATGAAAGTATTTTTTCAAGATCCTAAAGTATTTTTTTAAGATTATGAAGTATTTTTTCAGTACCACAAACTCTTTAGGCATCCTTTCCTTTTTAGAATATTTAAGATTTGAACACAAGACATGTAAAAGGATTTTCAAACTCAACACCAACATGGCACTCAGACTGGCTTCCTTTCCTTTTTGTTCCCAATACCATCTACCGTACTAGTCACATGACGATACCACACTTTGTTCCGCTGTGAGCGTTGCATTTGATGTCATATTTTGTTATACATTAGCTTAGAAAAAAAAAAGATAAATATAAAGATTTTAAAGTGATTTTATTATCTTTCTTAATATTTCTAAAAAAAGTCAACAGTATCTTGTACTGAAAACTGTATGGAGTTATATTTTTTACCTTTAATCTAAACGTGATTGATTATTAAATAAAACACACCAGTCTAAAAGCATATAAACCTTCTTTTTTTTTTTTGCAGGAAAAAGAGATGTTATTTGATGGAGTAGCGAGGGATATATGTGGTGGAACTCGGTGTCACGGTCTCAAACTAGACCTCTCAAAAGTCGTGTTCAACTTAAACTTGATCACTATTCTTGATCTTGGCTAAATCTTGGCTAAGTCGGTTGAACCTTCAAGAGTAGACAAAAAACCAAAGACAAATCTTTGAGAGGGAGAAGCTTTTAAATGAAAATTACTTGAGTTACTTTCGATACTTTATAAACGAGGAAAGTACCCTTATTTATAACTTATTATCTCCTCAATAAGCGGTCAAGATTTAAAACATCTTACAGTTGATAATGGTTGTCTAGAACCTTCTCATAAAATGTCTAGATATTTATGTCTAACATAAGAGTTTTTAGAATTCTCTATACAATTCTACCAATATATACATATATATCTACAACTATGTGGAAGTTTCTAGACTAAAGTCCAAACATCCATAAAAGTGTCTTGGCACACCAAATATCTAGCTTTCCCTGCAGTGTGGGGTGGCGTCACAACTCACATGTGGTATCTATGAAACTAATGGTGTTGATGTCTCACCCAATATATGGTGTATTTAAATAGTTGATTTGATAATAAATTTAATATATTTATATTTGTTAATATTTTTCTAATTTATTTCTGTTAATACTCCTTCAATAATAATTAATGAGTGGAGAGAAAGATATAATTAAGAAAAAGGAATACGACATTTTAGGATACACATATCATATTAACAACTTAATTAAATTTTTTAATCAAATCAAATCAAATAAATATGTCTTATATAAAATATAAAAAAAAAGTAACACTATTTATCACAATATAACCTGTGCACGACCTTTTGTACAAAACCTGCCTCCTCCCTCCCTCTAAACTCTTCCAATTCCTTTTACACTTTACTTTTCCTTTTATTTAGAAAATTTAAAACTCCTCCCTTCCCTCCACTAGGGAATGGGGCTCATACACTCATCCATCTCTAATTGAGCCACTGTAAATGTATAACCCACAACCTCTTTGGAGATGAGAAATGTAAGGTGCCATGTAAGTTATAAGTTGTTAGTTACGCTTTAAAAGAGATTTATTTAATGGTGGATTCAAATGTAATACCATTCAAACTCTCTCCTCCCCATAATTTGTTTTGTTTTTTCCTACTCTTGGATATGAGGTTTCATTCTCTATCTCTGTTTTTCTTTTCTGTTTTTCTTTAAGAAATAGAAGATAGAGAGTTAGAGACTACACTTCGAAATTAGATCTAGCCCGCAACTTTTCATTCATAAATTAAATTTAGCGAGCAAAGTACTTGCAATGGTGAGATTTTAAGTCAGCCGATGGCGTAACTGGGGAATTTCAGTTAGCCTTTAAGGATATGACATAATTTCAATCAACTTCTAAATTTTTTTGAAACTTCACTGCATTCGTTGGGTCAAAATGAAATTAAGTTTTGGTGTGAGAAAACAGTGACACTCTTACTTTATTTATCTTGTAAATGCCTATATTTGTCTTGCAAATTTCTATATTTGTCTCATAAATAACCAAAATGTTTTTAATTTCCTAGTTTTTTTAATCCCTTTATTTATCTATTAAATTTCTTTATTTGTCTTGTAATTACACATATTTATCTTGTGAATTTTCATATTTGTCGTATAATTAAAGGGTTTAATATTTCTGCATTTATTACTGGAGAAACTTTTTTTCTGCAGCACTCACATAAAAGTGAGTGGGTCCCATGATAAAGAAATGTGAGAGAAAATGCAGAAAAAAAATTCTGCAGTAAATGCAGAAACATTAAACCCATAATTAAATGGCTAAAATGTTTTTAATTCTTTAGGTTCTTTCCATTTGCTTTATTTATCTTGTAAATATCATTATTTTTTTTTAAATATCTTTATTTATTTTATAAATACTCTTATAAAAAATAAAATAAAAGAAAGAATGATTATAAAAACGTGAGGTGAAATTTCAGAAAGTTTTGTTGTCCGCTGAAATTGTGTCATATTCGTAGGGCTCAATGAATTTTCACTTTATTATGGGACAATTTCTATATATTAATATGGAGTACCATGTAAATTTATTTATTTTTTTAAAAAAAGTGATTATAAATAATATAACACCCACACGGTAATAGAGGGATGAAATAGGAAATCGAGATTGATTTTGTGTGCAATGTTATTGGGCTTTTTTCCCAATGTGCCCCTAATTAAATAACTATTTACCAAAATGTCCCTGTTTTGAAACTATTTCTCAATATGCCCCTGTCAGAAAACTAATTCTCAATGTGCCCCTGTTTTAGTCGACTAAAACATACTAAATCCATGTTTTAGTCGACTAAATCTCGGGGCCAAATTTTTTTTGAAAACCCCCGAAATTTAGTCGACTAAACATTAAGTGTTAGTCGACTAAATTTCGTCGGAGCCTTTTTTAAAAAGCCCTAACCCGACATTTAGTCGACTAAACCGTAAGGCTTAGTCGACTAAATGTCGGCAGAGGGGTTTTTTAAACCCCAAAGTCGCGCCTATTCGAACCCTAATCGACTAAATCCCCTCCCCAAACCTCTCCCCTCGGTTTTTTGCCCCAAATCTTTGTTGAATCCGTTGGTGGGTAGCGAAGGAAACTCCATTCTAGTGTCATTTGCGTCAATTTTGGTATGTTCTCATCTACATTTCGAATTTCGACGGTTGTTCTTGCGTAATTGTTGTGTAATCTTTGTAGTTGAACTTTGTTAAGCTTTTGTTCTTGTTTGTAAGCTAAAACTCTCCTTGTGCGGCTTGAAATTGTGGTGTGAAGGATGAGTTCAAGTTCAAACACGCTCGTTACTATAATCTACTATAGTGGGAGGCATTTTCAAGGTCCCGATGGTGTTCAATTTGTTAAGCTTTTATTGAGATATATGTTGAGTTTGAATCGGTGAATCATCATCTATACCCATGCATACAAGATCTCCACAATGTTTTGATCAAGAAGAAACACTTGTACTCGTATCTCGCACCTTCACAAGGCTTAAGTGAGATAATATTGACGCAAGAAGAGGAGAATGAGGAAGACGTGAAACAATGCCACCGATGAATGTTCAACCAGTTAGCAGTGGTAAGTTAGTAAACTTGTATTTGTATTTGTAATTTTGATTTAGTGGTTATGACAAAAAGAACAATTTGACAAATGTAGTGCCATTTTGGAACGAAAGCCCGCACTATTCGTTCATTGATTGGACGCAATGTGATGATGAGATGGAGATGTTGTATGGTGATGATGACGAGCAAGGTGGTTGGCATTTAGGTGATCCATTATATGTGTCTCGGCATTTTTCTTCTAAGTCCGAAATGCAACATGCCGTGAAATTATATTGCATGAAGTCTCATCGTACTGACCAAAGTTCATAAAAGTGATGAGGAAAGGTTTGTCATGAAATGTCGAAACAATGCGACGGTTGTCCACGGTATATGAGGGCAATTTTCCCCATGAATGGACACGGTTGGGTGGTGCGTAAGTGGGGTAAAGAGCACACTTGCTCGAACCGAGTCTCGCTCGGGATCATAGACACTGGATACGATGTTATATGTGCAACCATTATCGCACGTTTTCATGTCTTATTTGTTCCGGTTACATTCGGTTTATTTATTGACAAGACATTTGGAATTCGCTTTGTTTTCACTAGGTATGTTAAGAGAAGATCCATCTTTAAAACCGCTTCGATACAAGAGAGGATACAACGTCTACATGGATATAATATAACATACAAGAAGGCTTGGAAGGCGAAAATGAAGGCCATTGTGAAGTTGTACGGTGATTGGGAGGAATCATATGCATTCTTGCCCAATTGGTTAACATACATGACGCAGTTGTAACGTGGGTTCTGTTTTTCGGGCTTGAAACTCATGAATTGTGTATCCAACGTCGTGTGGTGCCGGACAAACGTGTCTTCAATAGGGTTTTTGGACATTTCACCGCACCATTGAAGCCTTCAAGTATTGTAAGCCCATACCGCAAATTGATGGCACCCACTTGTATGGAAAATACAAAGGTGTCCTTTTGATCGCGACTTCACGGGATGGAGATGGGAAGGTCCCGCCCATTGCCTTTGCTTGTTGTTCCTCTGGTGAAACGTACGAAGATTGGTGGTGGTTTCTCTGTCTTCTACGTGATCATGTGACGCAGAGGCGGGGTATTTGTTTGATCTCGATCGTCATGCCGTATCATTAAGGCGATTAAAGATCACCCTACTTGCGGCCTCTATATGCCTATCATGTGTATTGCCTACGACATGTCGCAAGCAACTTTAATACTAAATTTAGGGACACGCAACCGAAAAGACCGTTATGAAACTAGGTATGAAATTTCACATTTTACGTAATCATTGATTTGTGTCCAAAATTGATGGCACCCACATTTCGCTTTTATGCAGGGTACATGAGTTCAAAAATCCGATTTGACATGAGGTTTCAAGAGTTTGTTGATGCAAACCCACATGTTGCCTCTTGGTTTGATCGGCTTCCAACGGAGAAATGGTGCAGGTCCTACGATGAAGACGGACTGAGGTTTGGTCACATGACAACTAACTTAGCTGAGTGTGTCAACAAGGTTCTCAGGGTGATCGTAATCTACCGATAACGAGCTTGGTGAAGATGACTTGTAGTAGACTTGTCGACTATTTCGTCACGAGGCGTGTTCAAATTAGCAAACAAATGGTCAGAGGCGGGATAGTCGCAAAAACGGTAGAAGACGCGATACAAAAGATGGACCATTTGACAATCACATACCGTGTGCGACTCTATGACGAGATTTACAGTTATTTGAGGTTGAGAATGCATACAACCAATCTACACATGAGGCCGGTGACATCATGAGGGTTGACTTGATCAATCGCAAATGCCAATGTGGGAGGTTCACGGCTAGAAGGTATCCTTGCGCCACGTATTAGCGGTATGCAAGGCGGAAAATTTGAACCATTACGATTATGTTGACCCGGTGTTCACTATCTCATACATTAGTCAGTGTACGCCGCACACCGGTATCCGATAGGCGGTGAATTGTTGATTGAACAAGGAGCAGCCCAACCGTTATCCCGGACGCAAATTTGACACGCAAAAGGGCGAGGCCAAAGTCTACAAGGATACAAAATGAGATGGATTGGGTGGAGTCTCAACCTCAAGCGATCGGCAAAGATGTAGGAGTTGTAACCAAGTCGGTCATAATGCACGTACATGTCCAACGATGATTAGACAAGCTTGAATTCTATGTAATCTGTTTTGTATTGAGTTTACGATGATTATGTTTTGCTAATGACTTCAAACTTCAAACATTGTTTTGTTGTAACATTATCGGTTCACTCACCTCTCGGTTTACTTGTATTTTGAATTGCGTAAACTTGTATTTTGATCGATTTAGTCGACTAAACCATTTGGTATAGTCGACTACGACCATACTGAGGCTACATCACTCGCCTGCGGATGGTCTTAGTCGACTAAACAATGCGGTTTAGTCGACTAAACCGATCAAAGTACAAGTTTTTTTTTGTTTAGTCGACTAAACCGGATGGCTTAGTCGACTACGACCACACGTGAGGCTACATCACTCGCCTCTCGGATGGTCGTAGTCGACTAAGCCACCGGTTTAGTCGACTAAACCTGAGCAAAAGACTAAACCGAGTCAAAGTACAAGTTTTTTGATCGTTTAGTCGACTAAACCAGATGGCTTAGTCGACTACGACCACACGAGGCTACATCACCGCCTCGGATGGTCGTAGTCGACTACAGCACCGGTTTAGTCGACTAAACCAGTAAAATACAAGTTTTTGCTGGTTTAGTCGACTAAACCAGATGGCTTAGTCGACTACGACCACACATGGAGGCTACATCACTCGCCTCCGGATGGTCGTAGTCGACTAGCACCGGGTTTAGTCGACTAAACCAGTAAAATACAAGTTTTTTGCTTGGTTTAGTCGACTAAACCGGATGGCTTAGTCGACTAAGACCATCCAAATGTCATAACATACACCATTTTCTTCTTCAAGACTCATACCAAATTGTGATGGGAGTCCCCAAACACAATGCCAGACAATACAATGAGAATCGACAAAGACATTACACTTAATCAAACCATTAAACCGAATCAAACATCCATTCATTTGTTCGATCAAAGGAAACATAGTAGAGGACGCCTTACATCAAGACAAAAGCAAAATCAAGTCAAATGAAATTTGAAATCTAAAAACAACAAAGGCAAAACAAATAAATCTAATCTTCCTCCTCGGATGTGCCGCCCGCATCCTCACCCTCCTCATCATCGGCCGCCTCTGCTCTCGTCCAATCTCGCAACCGCCCAAGCCTATGCTCTATCCCCTTCATGGCACCCCGTATCCACTTCCACCTTTCATTCTCCTTCTTCCACCTCTTTTTCCGTTTGACTCCATGTTGGACATCTGTTCCTGCTAGCATTGATGGCTCTCATGATGTAACAACCCGACTTTTCAAAAGCAAGTAAAACTTTTTTTTTTTTTTGTCAAACATCATTTCAAAATCATCGAGTAGAGCATTTGAGCGGAAAAGTAATCGATATATATATTCAAAATGCCCACCGGCTAATTACATAAACGGTATAGTAACCGAGAGTTCCAAAAAGTAAAGGATAATAATGGAAAGTCTTCACCGGATCCTCGAACCCGCTGCTTCCCTCTCTCCTCGTTCCTCGGTCCTTCCGACCCTGACGCTATATTGAGAGCTGAGATCCGCACCGGATCTCAGGTAACTGATTAACCTCATGTATACAGATTACACATATGGTTACACAACAATAACATATAAACCACACCCAACCAATGCACATGTATCGCTCCCAAAGATACGAGATATATCGCTCCCAAGATTACAGATGTATCGCTCCCAGCATTATAAATGTATCGCTCCCAGCCTTGCAACTATATCGCTCCCAAAGATGCATACGCTTATTTTCTAACATAATATGCATTCCAACAACACCCCACATATATACACATTATACACACATCGCACACATACCATCTACAAAGCATACTATATCCATCGATTAGTGTTACAAGACGCGAACGTACCTTCGTTGACGGTAGACGGCACTTCCGTCGAAATCGTACTTTTCTACGGAAAAACGTGAAAACGTCCAATAGCGGCACTTCTAACGCAGAACGGCAGCCAGATTAGGATTTCGACGTCCTATAGGAGTAATATCACTTTCATTAGTGATTTGGCATTATAAGTGGCATTTTAGGTAAAAATTACCATTTTGCCCCTATACCCCTACTTGGCGGAATTTCGCGGCGCTTCGCTACATAGGCTATTTTCTTCCCAAAATTTCGCCAGAACTTCGACGTATTTATGATTCTTGAAAATAAAGACTAAAATAGCCCTCCCATATGATACCCAATCATACTCAAAATTTAAAGGCTATTACTACCCCTAACTTTTAAAAGAGCTATAAAAACTACAACTTTTCAATGACTCGATCCCTACTATGTTTACACCTCGCATATTTTTTCAACGCAAACAAGGCTCTAAAACATTTGTAGGAATCTTGTCACCTACTTTCTAAATCTAACTAACAATTCTACTAACTACTAAACTAAAAACTAAAGACTAAAACCCGAAAGACTTACCCGTTGAAGACTTGGCAGAGCTTCCGCCTAGTAACTTCTCTCTCTTCTTTCTCTCCCAAGGATTTCGGCCAAGAGAGCAAGAGGAAGGTGTGAAGAATTCTCAAGACCATGCATGCCTATTTATAGAATTCTCAAGGGATACATATGGCATTTTCAAAGTTGTTTGAAACCATTAGATCTAACTTGCTTTGGAAGACAAGATCTTGGTCATCCAACCCCTCTTGGTCGACATGGGTGATGATGTGGCAGCCAAGGATTGGCTCACAAATGGTGAGTCATCCTACTTTATGCCCTGCTCGCCAGTATTCCCGATCGGTACCCGATTCGCGTGATTTCGGAGAAATCTCAAAATTATGGATTTACAACTTTGAAGACCTTCTCTTCCTTATCAATAATATATATTTAAACTTGAATTTTGACTTTAGACAGGGTTCCAACTGTCCGGCTGAAGTTTCTCGAAAAACGTGTCCGAACGCGTCCGTATCGAAACGAAAATCCGGAAGTTCCAGTTTATAGACATAGATGCACTGATTTCAAATATGTCCATAAAAATTCCCAATTCTTTCTCAGTTGTCACAACTCTAATTTTGAAGTCTTTACTTCCAACCTGGCTATCTGCCCTTTTTTTCAGAATTTCCCTATTTCGTCTTATTAGGAAAAAGTCCTATTGACTTCAGAATTAACTTCCGCAAGAGTTTAACGGAAGATAAAAACCCACTGATCAATATTCTACCTTGACTTTGGAAATCCCATTCCTAGATCTCCAGATAGGATCCGTTTCCTAATTTCTAAATTACTATTCACTATATTTAATTATATTATTATAATATTGCAAGTTGCAAAATTATTTCTCATTTCATTTCTCATTTTTTTTTTTCCTTTTCTTTTTCTGCCAATTATTTTTTCGTTTTTAATTAATTATTTATATAATTATTTTTGATTTAATTATTTAATTAATTATTTAATTAATTAAATAATTATTTTTACATAATTTTTATAGAATTTTCCCATTGGTCCATTCTTGCATTTAGGCTCAAAAATACCTAAACTCAACTATTTTTCTCCAAAATTTCCAATTAATTAGTAAACATATTTTTACTAATTTCAACCCATTTTCCACTAATTTTTGAGCTTTACATAATTATTTCATAATTTTCTTTGCTCAGCTTAAGTAATTAGCTCAATATTACTTAATTACTTTATTATCACTTGTTGATAATTTTCTTAATTAAGACACTCCTTTATCTTCAAACTTTTGCCTTAACATTAGAATTTCCATGCCTCATGCATTATTTTATAATTTACAAGGGTATTTTCCATAATTTTTCTAAGTTATTTACTCCTCCTGTGGGTATTTTGGTCATTTTGGCACTTTGGCCCTTAAATTCCCTAATTCAAATTTCAGGGTATTACACATGACATCACCAAGGGAGAAACCACCTTCCGCTCAACTATGTCCTCCATATGAACATCATCATCATCCTCATCATCGTCATCATGGATCTCGGGAGGAACAATAGGTGGATCCGCCCAACAGCAGGTACCTCCTCAGGCACATTGGTGAATCGCCACATACCATTTTCCCCCTTGGAGATCTTGCACTGCTCCAACAAACGCTGACCAAATCTAGCATTCCACGTTTTGTGAGTCACCATTTGCTCATTGTCCATAGAACACCAAAATACTCCAATATCCTCTCGAACCGAGATAGGCATATGGGAGTGCGGCTCCACCTCTGTTTCGCCTTAGACATCATCCAGCAAATGTAGTGCCTCCAATTGACATTAATGTCATGACGAATAGCCCACATGACAGGATGTCACCCTCCAACACCCTTGAATGATTGTAAGCCCGAGGAACAAAATGTGGGTCATGACATAATATAGAATGCGGGCATCAATAGTCACCGACCCACGAAACTACAGGTGTCTATGAGGTAATGGCCTCGGCCTCACGCACAAGCATCATCCCGATGATATCCCGTGAAGGGTACAGAGCTAGAATCCCCATCATACGATAAGTCCGCACTCCATCAAAATTATATCCCAAGAACGTCCTCCACAGATGAATCCACCAATATGTCAATCCCGCACGCGAGATTTAAAATCACCATCAATGTAGCTCGGGTTATGGTAGAAAGCTCTCACCATAACCTCGAATAGGGACAACTCATCTCCGCCAAGTCTCTCGATGGGCATTATCCAACGTCAAGACTATCTCAAATCCTCACCAAAGAAAGAATGCTAGGTCCAGTGACTTTGGCTTGCAGATGGGTCTCGTGGCAAAATTGGCTACGAATTGTTCGTGCTCTTCTTCATTGTTATCAAAAGAGATAACCGTACGGAGATCCACAACGGCTCAGGCCGCTGTGCCCTGAGGAGGATGCCCGCGCTCGCCCGTTGTTTAACCCGCCTCCCACGCTCGTTGCAGTGTTAGAAGAAACTTCTCTACGAGGCATGATGACGACAACAACCTACAAAGGGACAATATAAACCATCAACAAAACCCGAAACATTCATCGTTTTCACTTTCCCATATACATTCATCATTTTCACAAACCAATAACGTAAAATCAATAACTTCAAATCAACAACAAACACAATCAACATAAACAAGAAATATTCAAATCAACAACAAACAAATAAAAATGAAATCTTCAAATTAACAACAAACTTTCATTTTCATCCAAAACTACAAATGAAATACTCAAATCAAGATCAAATATACACAAAACACAATCAACAACAACAAAATTGTAAAAACCAAAGTGAAATTCGTCCAAAAATAAAAAAATTCTAACCGATGTAAATCTTTCCACTTTCACATGTAAATTCGTCATTTTCATCCATAAATACGAATGAAATACTCAAACCAATAAAAAATATACGCAAAACACAATCAACAACAACAAAATTGTAAAACACCGAAGTGAAATTCGTCCAAAAATAGAAAAAAATACTCAACCGATGTAAATCTTTCCACTTTTACATGTAAATTCGTCATTTTCATCTATAAATACGAATGAAATACCAAACCAATCAAAGATACACAACCAAATCACCCAATGAAAGCACAAAACAAAAAAAACGCAAGAACAACCGTGAAATTCGAAATGTAGATGATAACATACCAAAATTGACGCAAATGACACTAGAATGGAGTTTCCTTCGCTACCCACCAACGGATTCAACAAGGATTTGGGGCAAAAAACTAAGGGGGAGAGGTTTGGGGAGGGATTTAGTCGATTAGGGTTCGAATAGGCGCGATTTTGGGGTTTAAAACCTTTTTCTGCTGACATGTGCAATGTTATTGGCGGCTTTATATATGGGCTGGGGTGTGGGCGTGAAGGAAAAGGAACAGGGGGGATAACCGGATAACGATAAATTCCCAAATGAATAAATAAATGACAATTAGGTACACAATCATTTTTTATTAAAAAAAATGAGTTATACATATTAATTCAAATGATTATACATTCAGGAACCTTAGTTACAGATATTACATTCAAATTTTAAAATTTAACCCTTAATTTTGGTTTGCAATTATTTGATTCGGTATTTCTAATTTATTTTTAATCTGATTATTATTGATTTATTTTTTGGTACTGAAATGTTTTTTCTGCAAAAGGAATAAAACGGGGAGGAAAGGAGGCGGGTCAAGATGCATTGTCATCCACAAGTAGCAAAAAGAGAAGTAAGAAAATGGTTAATGTGCATATTTGATATAACTTTTAGGAGGGGTAATCGAGCTTATTTATTATTTTAATTGAACTTTTGGGTTTTTTTTCGTTTGGATTAAATTTTTTTCGAATCGGGTTTATGAGGATAAAAACAGCTTATTTGAAAAACCAGCTTTCCTGGCTTATGGAGTATAAGCTCCTTATTTGAACTTGGCTTATGGAGTATAAGCTACTTATGTAACCATCAATCAAAACACAAATCATATTTCACAATCTGACTTTTATCCAATTTAAACTTTTTATAAGTCATTTTTCTCACCGGTATTCTAAACAAGCCTATCAAACAAATAGTCAAAATCATATTATTTTTTAAAAAAGGGCTTAATTTTTTTCCTTTTAAAAAATTATGAATGACTTGAATTTGGTGGGCGAGGAAAGAAAAGATAAGAGGAGACTGTTATTTGTGAGGAGAAGAAGAGAAAAGCTAAAAAGTGGTGAATGGAATTGCTACTCTCCTTCGTCTTGTCTTTATTATAAGATATAAATAGATATATGTATGTAATCATCTTTACAAAGTACTTACTTATTTCTAAAAAATATTAAATATACTCTAATGTATAGACATAATTAATAAGGGTAGTAAGTGAAAGTAATAATTAATATGATATTAGAGTTTAATGTAATTAATAGGAGTAATATTAAAATTACTAAAATTTTAAGATAAATTTAATCACTTTAACATTTTTTATTAATTTATGAAAATTATTAGTTAAAATCTATAAAGGATAGGATGAAGTATTTGGCATCTCTCAAATTTATGACATGTGATGTGTTGTTGTGTTTACATTCATTGGCAACCCACAGAGAGAATCAAAAGCAAGAAAGGGAAAGATCTTTTTAAGGCCACAAAGAAACTTGTGGCTCAAATTCTTCGTGCTTTCTGACGTGGCAACCCCAACCTGCTTCCCCGGATCAACAAACCTAAATAAAAAACAAACTCGCTCACACGCCGACGACCCACTCACTCTCCCCACACAACGTGTCGGATCTCCCTCTACAAAGTTTTCAGCTTTCTCTCTCTTTGGCAAGAAAGAGAAAAAACATTGAAAAAGAAAGCGAGAAGTTGAAGACAGAAATGTTGGAAGCAAAAGACCCGGCGATCAAGCTCTTCGGAAGGACGATCCCGCTGCCGGAGACACCGGTCGTATCCGGAGTCTCTTCCGGAGCTCTGGCTTCTTCTTCTGGGGATATTGGTGACGATCACAATCGTGCTTCTCCCACCAACTCATCGCTAGAGTCCAACACGAAGAGGGATGAGGAAGAACAAGAAACTGAGAAGGTATGAAAATTTAAGTGGGGGTCGTAAATTATTGATTTTGACTGTGACCCCTTATGTAAAACGCAGAGAGATTTAATGGGTTGGTGGTAATTTGGCTTTGGCAATGCCATTTCTGTTGACTTGCTGTGGTAACCTTCTTTTGGTTTATATTATGATTCGAATGACTCCTTTGATTCGGTGTTTTGGGTAAGTTTCCATTAGGATAGCGTTTTGGATTGGTTTCTTTCAAATTTCCAATTCTTTTTCTGAAGTTCAATTTTTTAATGTTATCTTTAACAAGTTGATGCTTGGGTTTGTTTCCACTCGAAGATTTATGTTACTTTATTAGCATTCATATTTCAATGAATTCTCAGGTACTTAGTTAATCTGTCAGGTCCTGAAATTGCAGTATGATTGTATGGGGTTAGCATTTTTTAAGCTATTGATTTTCTTATGGTGCTTGTCAATATAATTTATTTTCCTCCATTTTGATCTGTACTTTTCCTGGGATTCAGGCTTCTGGTGATATCTGCTCTATGTGTTTTTCACTTCCATTTTTGAACCTTGACAATAATTTACACCATACATATATGGACAGCCATAGACAAATCTTATTTCTCTCTCTTCGTATTTAGATCCTTCTGACCACAAATAATTTATTATACATGATTTTTCTACTTCGTTTTCTCTGGGTTGGCAGCATGCTTGCTGCAAAATTCTCTTTTCTATTTGGCTTTTGATTGTTATAGAATTCAACACTGGAATTGTGCCATTCAAACTTTTCCACTGGTTTTCTTGTTATTTGAACTTTAGTATACGTATATATACACTTCTCCTTGCCTTCTTCTAGGTCTATAGCTGATGTTTTCTCTTATACGAGGAGAGTTGTGATTTGTGTCATAGTTCTCTGAGAAATCCAGTATCATTTATTTCCCTTAGTTCTCTGAACCTGTTGCTGTACATAAGGTGGATGGTAATATTTCACACCTTCAACTTTTACTGACATATTGGAGTAACATGATTGTGGATTAATGGGATTTTGACTATTGATATTGCAGTTTGGATTTGATACAACAGGTAGAAAAAAGAGTTTTCAACTCTCAATTATACGTGATGATATTGAAATCTGGTGTATTCTTTTTGTTTGTTCTAATGAAGTAGCTATTTATGCTGTGTAGTCTAAGTTTCATTTCAATATCAAAAAAGATCCTGTTGAATAAATTATGTCTTTAAGAAACCTCAGTATATGCAGTACTAGAGAAGACAATACTGATATTCTGATTGATCTATTGTTTTAATAATTACTTATGAAGTGCTAATAAGAAAAATTGGTCTACTACACCAACATGCTTAGCTGATGTTGTTATGAATCCAGGACACTTTGGGAGAGAATCCAAATGAGAATATGGAGGATGGAGCCCCCACTCTATCTACAGAAGAGGTCACTAATCCGGATGCAGCCTCAAGAACAGGTGAAGAATCTGATACACCCCGTGCTGAGAAGGATGCTACTTCATTGAAGGCTTCAAAATCTGAAGAAGAGCAGAGTGAGACGAGTAATTCACAAGAGAAGACTTTGAAAAAGCCAGACAAAATACTGCCCTGCCCCCGCTGCAATAGTATGGACACCAAGTTCTGCTACTACAATAATTACAATGTCAACCAACCCCGCCACTTCTGCAAGAACTGCCAGAGATACTGGACCGCTGGTGGAACCATGAGGAATGTGCCTGTGGGCGCTGGTCGTCGAAAGAACAAGAATTCTTCTCACTATCGCCAAATAACTGTTGCTGAGCTCCAGGCTGCTCAAACAGACATGCCAAATGGAGTACATCATCCTGCCTTGAAGAAGCCCAATGGCACAGTCCTTGCTTTTGGGTCTGATGCACCTTTGTGTGAGTCAATGGCATCTGTATTGAACCTTGCTGATAAAACAATGCAGGACTGCACGAGAAACGGGTTTCATAGACCCGAAGAACTAAGAATTCCTGTTCCCTATGCCAGTGGAGAGAAAGGAGATGATCATTCTAATAAATCCCCTGTGATGTCAACAAAGCCAATGGATGATGCAAGCATCAACAGGCAACAAGAACAAGCAATGCAGAACTGCCAGAGTTTCCCTCCTCAAGTCCCTTACTATCCCGGGGCACCTTGGCCTTTCCCATGGAACCCGGTGCAGTGGAGCTCTCCAGTACCACCACCGCCCGCATTTTGCCCTCCAGGATTCACCATGCCATTCTATCCTGCAGCTGCATATTGGGGTTGTACTGTCTCAGGTGCTTGGAACATACCATGGCTACCTCAACCGTCATCACCAAACAGCATTAGCCCTAATTCTGGTCCTAACTCGCCCACCCTGGGTAAACATTCAAGAGAAGAAAACATGCTCAAGATAAATGACTCAGGTGGAGAGGATGAACGTGGTGGTAAAGAAAATGGCAAAGAGAAGTGTCTTTGGGTTCCTAAAACTCTGAGGATTGATGACCCGGACGAAGCGGCTAAAAGCTCTATATGGACAACGCTGGGGATTAAAAATGATAAGGCTGAGTCAGTTCGAGAGGGAGGACTCTTTAGGGCATTCCCATCAAAGGGTGATGGAAAAGATCACTCAGCACAAAACTCAACAGTCTTGCAGGCCAATCCAGCGGCGTTGTCTAGGTCACTCAACTTTCACGAGACCTCATAAAACATTTTGCTAAAATATTTGTAATTTTTGTTTTTGCGTGCAGCAAAAACTTACGATGGCTCCCTAGCTATAATGTTCCTAAGGAAGTTACAAATGCCAGGCAATATGTGCTCACCACCAGCCTTGTTTGGAAGTTATTTCTTGTCGTGAGCCAGCTGAAAGAAGAACCAAAGAATTGGTTCTTCTCTGAATCGCCTTGAGGAGAAGGAACCTTCTTTTCTTTTCAGAGTTATTCCTCTTTCTTAAGTGACGGCTTGACTTTTTTCCCCTCTTCCTTTTCAATGAGATGGTTTGCTTTAGATTTATGTATATAAGTTTGTATGACATAGGGATAGATAGAACCTAGTGAATTTGCCTACTTAGATTTGGGATGTATATAAATAAGAATGGGAGTTCAAATTGAACTTCTTGTACTGGTATCTTTCTTCCATAATGTAATCCTTTGTTTGGTTGGATTAGGCAGTCTGCTTCTGTTTATATTGTATAGATTTGACTGCAAGAATTTGAGGAATTCTTGGATGCACTCAAGTTTCCAGGCATGTGAAAGACAATGAGCGTGTTTAAGAATTTTTGTAAGATTCCAGATAGATTGTACGAGTGATCTGTAGTGTAGGATTTTCTTGAAAATTGCAATACAATTACAACTTACAAGACAGAATGGATTTTGTATATTTGATTATTTGTAATTGTTATGGTAATTTTTGGTGTATATTACTCCTTTCAGTCCTAATTATAGGAGTATTTTTGTAGTGTAAATTGTATTATAAAAGTGTTTATATAATTAAAGCCGAGGGTAATAGTATTTAAACTACGAGGAGAATCTATAAAAACTACAACTGCAAATGGGGCTGAGATGATAAATTGCCAAGTACCAAGTTAAGGAAGTAGAAAAGTGACCCTCTGTTTCTGAAAGTAAGGCATGCCAAAAGTCAAAAGGCATTCATGCCCCTTAAATTCTTACCACACATGGCAGCAATGTTGTCGAAATCGAGTTTTTACGTAGATACGGAAGGGGTGGTAGAAACATAAATCGTAGAAACGACACGAAACGTAAAGTTTCTACTTTCTATTATTTAAGGTTAGAGCTCAAAATTATACACACACACATGGGGAAAAATCATAAATCACTACTCAAAATTCAATGAACAACTTTATATTTAAAAGATATAAGTCATATAACTATATAAAACATTAAAAAAAAAAACTTATGTTAAAAAAACTTACATTTATAACTATGGAAATACGTTAAAAGTTATATATAACTATCCAGTCTTCACTCTCCAAAAATCCCGAGTCCAAGATACACGATAGAAATAGGGGTTTTCAACTTTTCATCCTTTTTTTTGTTAAAGTAAAAACGGTAAAAACATAAGTTTTTACAGTTTTTAAGTGTTTGAGCGGAGTTTCTACTAGTTTCTGCTCAGGACAGTTTTTACTTACGTTTCAGTACGTATGATCCTAGTAAAAACTTACTTTTACACTAGTTTTTGACAATACTGCATGGCTGAGAACCTTTTCTTTCAAGGCCTATATAAAAAGAATAATAATCGGTTTTAAAAAGGGGGAAACTTTCATCTTTCTTAAGTGAATTTATACCTTAAGAAAGACAAGATCTTCAAGAATTGATGCATATATTTTTGATGCGATTATTTCAAGTACAGACCTTGTCTGTTTCTGTGAAAGAAAAGTATGGACCTCTCCAGGTTCGATAAAATATGTTCTGTATCAAGGCCAAACTTAATAGGTTTCAAAGACCAATCGATATTCTCTCTCTTTGTTTGCTCTTCAATATTTTAAGCAAATATTGTTTGGGAAAAGCATTTATCCACCAACTTTGATCAAATATAACTGATACGTGCCCAAAAAATAGACTATATTAATATACATATACATATACATATACATATACATATACATATACATATACATATACATGTACATGTACTTTCACCTATGTATTCGGGAAAAAAACGAGAGTATGAATAGAAAATGCGATTTGATCAACCTGACAAGTTGCTGCTTTTATTCAAGAGGCGGAGATTGACCAATGATAACTAGTTTAGACTTAGTTTAATGCCTTTTTGACATAATGGATTCCAGTATTATTCAAAAAAAAAAAACGTGAGGTATCATCGTATATATGGCGCCATGATTGATACGCAACATGTTAATGAAGGCTGCCAACTAATTAGGTATAAGTGCATAGCAATAATAACTAATAAGTGCTTCTATCATACCAGAAGTTGAATATCTTATCCATCCTTTTTGACCAGAGAGCTGGCGACTCGAGAATTCCCTCCAAACTGCTCTCGATCTCTTTTTCTTTGTTTCCCTTGTGACTTGTGTGAATCATGAATCATGAGTTTTTGTTTGGCGATTAATCTTGAACTGATGCAGTCTCGGTTTTCATCTGTTATTTTGCAATATTTAATAATGTTCCACTCCCTTTTTATGCTGTGCGTGTGTGTAAATTATATAATCCTGGTATCAAAGAAAGTAACAGCACCGAGCGGGAAATTTACCAAAATAGCAATTTTTAATAAATAAAGTTGGATATTCAGGATATTACATTCTTCTACATAAAGTTGAATATCCAACTTTACATTCTTTTTTTTCTTGTATTTCACAACTCAGATTTCTAAAATGCTCAACTAGGTTCTGGAATGCAGAGTTCACCGAGCCTGACTCGCTTCCTGTGTTTCACAATAGACCCCCAACTCTATGTAGCAGTCTCCGCAAGGTCACCACCCAGTAATTGTATATATCGGCAAGCGACCTCTGAGCTTACGTGGCCTGACATGGCTGAATTTCTCTGAACTGGGTATGATGATGTGGCCAGATGGGTCGAGACGATATATGTATAAAAAATTCCAGGTACAATTATACAATCTGAAAATCCTCTGAACTGGGTATGATGACGTGGCACTCAGTGACGTCAACTGGTACGACGCCACTATCGTCAGTCGTGTCAGGAGTCCTGACGCCACATCTCAGTGGTGTCAGTCAATCAGCTTCTTTGACTGCATTAGTTTGGTAAATATTTTGCAAACTACTCTAATTAAATACAACTTTTATTAAAAGTTGCTATTTTGGTACTTTTCCCGCACCGAGCCAATATCAGCTAGGATATGCATCCAGAAATCACGTGCATGTATGGAGTCAAGAGAAAAGCATCTCTCCATTAAGGCCATGGAAATAAAAGAGAAGAAAAGGTATAATTAATGATGGTGGAAAGTCCATTTTAAAAAAAGACATATAAGTAGGTTTGGCACAAAGAAAAGCCCACCTTGCGTAGAAAGTGAAGGAATCCGATTTGCCAACTTTAGAGCTAGTGGAGCATGAGCCTCTCACTCTTGGGTCCATGCCTCCTTCTTTATGTTTATACTCCCTCTGATCCTTATTATAAGGTACCAACTACCAATTCTCGCAAACCAATAAAATTAGTTAAAAGCATTAAAGTTATCCTAAAATTCAAGTGATTTCTAATTTTATTCCTACTAACTACCCTAAACTCAAATATCATATAAATTAGTACTCTCTCCCATTACCCTTATTAAATATGGGCAGACTTTGAAAAATAAATTAAATGCATCTTGAAAACTTGCAAGTGTCTTATAAAAAGGATCAAAAATACTTGCGAGTTGGTGCCTTATAAGGATCAGAGGGAGTATATAATATATTATTACTAATATCTATTGAAAGCAAGTGGTAAGATTCGGTTCGAGAAGTGGGAATTGGGAAAATGGTGTGGTAAGCTTGGGAAAAGCACCAATGTAGCAACTTTTATATAAAAAAAAAAAATTGTACCTAATTAAAGTACTTTGAAAAAAAATTACCAAAGTAATGCAGTCAAAGGCGCCACTTGTCTTGACGCCACCCTTCCCCCTGCCCCCCCCCAAAACCCTACGCCCCCCACCCACTAGAGACTCGGTCATGCTCGGACAGTGCCCTCTTGGGGGCTTAATTTTTTTTTAGGAAATAATTTTACCAAAAAAATATGCCTTTTTCGAAAAGCTTCGGGGGCAGCACTCCCCACACCCCTCGCAAGGGACGCTGCCCCTTGACCCCGCCCGCTAATCGGCTAGCAGGACTGCCGTATCTAACTGTTCGTAGCGTGATAATTTAATCATGACACCTTTAGTTTCTTTCATATTGTATGAATTATCGCGCTACGAACAGTTAGCTATGACAGTTCCACTAGCCGGTTAGTTGGCAGAGTCAAGGGACAACGCCCCCTGGAGCTATTCGAAAAAGGCATATTGTTTTGAAAAAATTATTTCCTAAAAAAAATTAAGCCCCCAAGAGGGCGTTGTCCAAACATAACAGAATCTCTAGTGGGTGGGGGGCGTAGGGTTTTGGGGGGGGGGGGGTGATGCCTTAGTGGCATCAGGATTCTTGACGCCACTAGTGGCGTCAGGATTCTTGACGCCACTGCCAGGTGGCGTCACTCATCCTGACGCCACTGATGGTGTCAGGACAGGTGGCGCCTTTGATTGCATTACTTCAGTAATTTTTTTTTTCAAAGTGTTTTAATTAAGACAATTTTTTGTAAAAGTTGCTATATTGGTGCTTTTCCCGGTAAACTTTTCTCTCATGACTGTGGGCCGGACTCGGGGTTAATCTAGATTAATCAGAATCGAAGGTTCCTATGAAATGAGTGAGCAACCAATATATATATATATTACCACTGAAAAAATATATATAATATCGATGACGAACTTGGAACTTTTGTATCCATTCATTAACCTTAAAACTATATTGCAAGCCCAGATTTGCAAAAAAAACCAAAAGAACTTGCAAGGTAGGAAGCTGCCTTTCCCTTTGAAAAAACCACTCTCCCATTTCGGCTCTCTCTGGGCTTCCAAACATATTATAACGCTTCCACATCCAAGGCCGGATATATCCCATATCTCACGTCACGTGCGCCTCAACATTCGCACTCTAAGAACGACGTCGTCTCTTTTGTTTCACTTTTAATTTACATCATTATTAAGCCTGCAATCTTTTGTCCCCTTGATTTTAACTGATAAAATAGCCAGCAATGATGATTACTTATTAATCTTAAGTTACTGCAGTCCTTTTGGATCTCAGTCCTTTCTTCCAATACTCGAACTCATATTTTAGCTAATAACACTGCGATATCTAAAAAGAGTTTGTTTAGGGAATAAATTATATTGAGTTTAAATTATTTGTTAGTGTGGGAGGCAATAGAAATTTTAAAAAAGAAAAATGAACTAAGTGGCAGAAAGAGTTAGGCAGTGTTAGCGAAAATGAAGGGAGTAAAGGATCATCTGAAGCGACTGATAGTTCTCAGAAACCGCCTTTACTCACATTCAACGAGGGCCCTTCATTTTCTTTTTTTCCTTTTTGTCTTCTCGGTAAAGCCCATTACTTCAGTGCCATAAATCAGAATCTAGATGATGTGGGTAAACAACTCTCACCCACGTTTAGATTCTGGTTTATGTCAGTGAACTAATGAGCGCGCCTCAGTTTTTACCAAAAAAAAAAAATGAAGGGCCCTCGTTGGAGGTGAGTAAAGGCGGTTTCTGAGAAATATGAGTCGCGTCAGATTATCCTAAACATTATATATAAATATAATAACCCGCTGCTTGACCTGCTTCCTTCTTTTATCTCACTCCCTTCACGTTTAACAACCAAATCTCTCCCCCCCTGTGTTTACATTCGCCTCTGTCTTCCTAAAACTTTCCTAAGCAGGACCATGGGCCCCTCTCGTTTTCTCGCTCTTCTTCTGGTCATGTCTCTGCTCTCTCTCTCCTTCACTTGCGGTATCTCCTCTCTTCTCGCTCTGCTTTTCACAAACCATTGTTTCTTCATTTGTTTATCGTCAATTCCTTGTGTTGATCAGCAATGACACTTTTCTCTGTGAATATTCAAGGTTTCGGGAGAGCACTGACGGATACGGTTCCTCGTCATCATTATACTGCTAAGGCTGAGACTACGGAGGTTTGATTCTTTAATTTCTCAGAAAATGTCTACATCTCTGTAGAAATAAAGCCAAGATTATTATTCTCGTACATATGCTTGCTCTTTGGTTGTACGATGTTGACATCCAACACTACTTTTGTTGTTTGTCTTGTAGGAAAATTCCCGAAAATTGAGGATGATGGCACAAGTGATGGATTATGGAGACCCAGAGGCTAACACCAATCCCAAATATGGAGATCTTCTCACCCCACCTTCACCTTCTTCACTAAGTCCATCTCCCTCCTAATGCAGGAACCACAAATTTAGAATGTTAACAATCATCAATGTCGGTTGTTCCCCCTTTTCTCTGTAGATTCTTTTGTTTTGAACAATTTCCCTTTGGATTTGAATGCTGTGTGTGTGTGATCCCAGAAATTGTTTATGCATGGTTTGGTTGTGTTATTGTGGCGTGCTATTGTCGGTAAATCAAAAGGGACTGGTCTATCTCATTCTCATATCTAAGAATAACGACAAAAGAAATAAAATAACATTTGACTTCAGAAGTAAGAGTGAGTGTGTATATGGATGCGAGATTAATGGCCGACTTATGAGCTAAGAAGGGAGGTTCTTTAATGAAGGTTCACGTGCATTCCAGGGGGTTCCATGAGGTTTGACCTTCCCATATCCCTAAAATAATTCATAAAAGCAGAGCTTATCGGATTCATGCTTTTGATTTTTTACACCCTCGTATGAGTCCTTAAAGACGAAGCTTCTTGATATACAACGTTAAACTAGCAGGGTACCATGTAGTTTCCTCTTACTTTCTGCACTTTTAAAATAGCAAGTGACATTATGTATGAGATCAAGAAGGATTTATTAGCATTATAAGATCCTAGTCTGATTATAAGAATACGCTGGCTATCTTGTGTTGTGTGCAATAATGTGCAATATATCTGCCTTTTCTCTTCTTCAGTTTTGTTAAATTAGTTGACTGATCTCTACAGTGACCAAATTTTTTCAACACAAGCGGTCGGTGGGAAGATAATGAAAGGAACCAACTCATTTTAGGTTGAGCTGTGTATTAGTTGGAACGAACTGATTAGGAGAGTATTAAAATGGTATTAATAGAATCGGTTTAGCATTTATATATATATTGGAATCACAATAAAACGGTAGTCTGGTAGCGTCTTTTGATCATTTGAATAAATATGAGTACTCTTTACGTACGTGGGCAAGGATCAAATTTGGAATTGGGTAACAACACTTTTTGTGTGCAACAATTAATTTCCCTTAAAATGGAAAATCCTTAGAAAGAGTCCACAAAAGTCATTTTGTTTTTATGGGATTCAGTTTGTGTTGAGGTGGTTTACATTGAGTTCTACAACAGTCATTGGCTTTACGCCACCAGGCGTCACTATTTACAATTTCAACTTGTTATAATGCAGTAAGGGTGGGCATGGGTTGGACTCTGACCTCACTTCTTAAATTGCAATTTCAATCTGGGATCAACTAAATTTGAAGCTCAAAGGGAGTTGGCATAGATGGTAAGGGATTTGTTCAAGTCTCAAAGGGATGTGTGTTTGATCCCCGTTGCCGTCGCTGGGACTC
Source organism: Acacia pycnantha (assembly GCA_025563575.1). Lineage (NCBI taxonomy): Eukaryota > Viridiplantae > Streptophyta > Magnoliopsida > Fabales > Fabaceae > Acacia > Acacia pycnantha. The sequence continues at coordinate 11,573,479 of JAMWYP010000015.1, read as the reverse complement.
CTTTGGTAGGCGATCTCGTAAGTCTCCATTAAGTGCTCAAAGAGCCCAGAGCCGTGCTTTGGCCTTGATGAGGGATTGATGCCGAACCCCTCTCCAGAACCTTTCTTCTTATAAAAAAAAAAAAAAAAACTCATTTTGATATAAATTCGTAGGATTCTAAGCCCATTTTTAGGGCCATAAGTATTAAGCCCATTCGAAATACAGAATCCAAGAAATGATGTCAGCATACGGCATACATTTCAAACGAAGTGCCTTGACAAAATATTACATCAACATGCACATCGTCACATGAACTAAAATGTTCAAAGAACAAAAGCGTGGTGCATCTTTTCCTATTTTCCGAGCAAGTGTTGGTGAATATCTTAGTTACTACGGCGGAAGGCATTTTGTGGTTTCAAGTATGAACTCCTAAATACTTAAAGTATACACAATCACCTCCTTTATGCTAGTGTTAGGGAATCAGTTTCCTACTCATAAAAGGATGAGCAGGGGGACTCCACCCATCTAAATAATTCATATTTGATTTCTTTTAACTACCGATTTTTAATTAAAAAATTATTTTTAAAAAATATGTTAGTTGGGATTATATTTATTTTAAATTCTCTTCCCATTAAAATATTTTTTTGAAAAATAAAAAGTGAAAAAAATAAATCTCGATCGTCTAGATGGGAAGAACTCCCCCTACTCATCCTTTAAAACTGATTCTGAAAGGAATCGAAATCATGAACAGTATAGGACTAATTTAAGTCGTTTAGGGGGAGCTCTTCCATCTGGACCGTCCAAATGAGATCTGAATGGTCTAGATTTATTTTTTTTACTTTTATTTTAAAAAAAATAAAATTATTTTAATTGGGTAAAGAATCTAAAATAAAGATAATTTCTCAATTAACATATTTTAGATGAGTAGGAAAACTGGTTCATTCCCTTCACATCATAATCTAACGCGCTTTTAAAAACCTTTGTCCAAATGAATCTCGAAAAACAAAATAAAACCGAGCTCCTCATCCAAGAAGGGCTTAAAACGATCAATGAGAAAAGAACCAAAACAGTAATTGATTTAAGGGTTAAGGTGCAAAAATAGACATGTATTTTTGTCAAAAGTGCGCCCAGTAGCAAATACTTTTTTTAGGTGCAAAAGTGACTATGTGGTTACAAAAGTGGAGCAAAGGTCACATTGACCGTTAAGGGGGTGGATGTTGACCGTTAAGTTTGAATGTTTGACTTAAACATATGACGTGGACGTTGACTGGGTGTGTGTTGCAGACAAGTGGCAGCTGATTAATGGATGACTTGGGAAAAGAATATATTTTTGACTTATCTAAAAAAATTTAATCCCAAAAATATAACCCTAATTTATAAAAAAACAAAAAAACAAAATATAACCCCTCCTTCAACCTCGAGACCTGACCCCCCCGGCGGCTGTCGACCTGAACAACCCCCCGGCCGTCGACCTGAACCTCCCCGCTGTCGACCTGAAACCCCCCCATTGTCGACCGAAACCCCTAGCTGCCGACCGAAACCCGCTTGTCGACCGAACCTCCCGACGTCGACCTGAACCTCTCGACCGACCCCCAACTCGCTCGATCCGACTCGCCAAGCTCGCTCCTGAACCCCCACAAGCCCGATCTGAACCCCCTCTCCCTTCGTCCCCACAAGCCCGATCTGAACAGTGAAGAAGCAAATCGCTCTGTTTTATCGCCGTTTCTGAAAGTGAATGCTAATAGGTTTCCGTTTCTGAAGCAAATCGCCCGAATGGGAATGAATTTATCTTCTTCTGAAATTTGCTCATCCTTCTTCGGTCTTCATTGGTTCGAATGGATTTTTCATTTTCTTGAGGGAAAAACTTGAAAGCAATTTGTTGTTTGTCCATCTCCTAGTTGATGTGTTCTTGGTGTTCTTGGTGTTCGTCATTAATTTTTTCTGGTGTTCTTAGTGTTCTTGCTATGCTGCATTTGTTTTTAGATTGGGGGTATTTTGGTTTTTTTGAAAAAGCAGAGGTTCTTGGTGTTCTTGCTGATGCTGCGTTTGTTTTTCTGGGTTGAATGTTCATGGTTGAATGTTCTGGGTTGGGTTGAATGTTCATGTTCATGTTAATTTTGGGTTGGACGGTCAAAAATTTCGAAGGAAGGAAGGGTTTTTGTTTTTTTAATTTCTTTTTTTTTTCACTGCCAACTAGGATAAAAATTTGCTGAGTCAGCATCCATGTGAATGTTTTTGGTCAAACTAACGGTCAACTAACGGTCAATGTGACTTTTGCTCCACTTTTGTAACCACATAGTCACTTTTGCACCTAAAAAAAATATTTGCTACTGGGCGCACTTTTGACAAAAATACATGTCTATTTTTGCACCTTAACCCTTGATTTAATACAAAAATACTCTCGTCCTTATTATAAGCCACCAATTAGCAAGTTTATTTGGTCCTTTTTATAAGTCACTTGCTTGTTCCCAATGAGCATTGATTATTATTTTTTATGTCTACCCCTAATTAATAAAGATAATGGGTGAGAGTAATAATTAATATACTATTAGAGTTTAGTGCAATTAGTAGGGGTAATATTGGAAATTACTTAGATTCTAGGATAACTTTATTGACTTTAACTACTTTTATTGGTTTGTGAGAAAAGTTAGTTTGCTTTATAATAATAATAAGAAGCAGATAGAGTAGTTGGGTTGAATCTAATAAATTCGAACAAAAATAGTTCTCTGCGTGTGTTATAAAAATAGTGAAAGAAATTGCGAGTTGGCTTGCCAGGATTTGTTATTACTGGTTTCCTGGAACATTGTAACTTGCAAAGAGCAATTCCACAATATAGAGTCTAGAGAAGTCTGGTCCAGCGTCGGCGTTAAGCAAACGATAGCAATGGAAAAGCAATTCCACGCAGGTGAAAGTCAAAGTCGCGAAAACAAATTCCCCAGTTTCCACGCCATGTTCGCATCAAGTTTCCTTCATGCTTCTCTCCCATTTCATGGAACGTACGTGGTTGATAATAAATGATTCCCCTGGAAATAGAAATACCTTTACACGGAAAATGACGCCCTTCATTCCCAGCATTGCATGTCTCGACTCTTGAAGCAAATGTTGAGACAAAATCCAAACATAAAAGACCAATTAAAAGCAGGCCAGCCTGACCTTACTTGACCCGGCCCTCTCCTTAATGGAACCATTTTTCCTTTAAAAAAATTTGTGAGGAAACAGAACACGAAGTTTCTTCCTATGACGGTGTCTCTTAGGACCATTTCTTCTCTTGTTCTATTTTTCTTTATAAAACCCATATCTCCTTCCCTCCCTCCTCCAACAATTTGACCACTTGAAAGATTTTAACTTGATACATCTCTGTTCTAGATTTACAATTATATCTCAATCTCAAGCCATGGTTGTTGGTGACATTCCCTGCTTTTTAACTATGGAGAAGACATCACAGTCCCCCCTGTTTGGTCTCTTCGATTTTTTCCTCTTCGGTGCACTCTTGAACAGATTACACACCATTCTCAGAAGTTTTTTCTTCTTTTTCCTATCCCAACTCAGTCCTGTCAACCCAAAGGTAAAAGGAGATGTACAGGTTTCAGTCCCCGAGGCGTGTCAGGGAGAGAGTTTGTGCCATGAAAACAGAGATGATGGGAAGCTAGAGAGGGACGAAGTGAAAATGGTGATGGAAAAGTTGGGATTTTTTTGCAGCCCAGAAGGTGATGAACTCGAGGATATGTATGGTTCGGATCAGATTTCTGGAATGTTCGAAGAGGAAGAACCAAGCTTGGAAGAGGTGAAGCAAACTTTCGATGTGTTTGACGAGAACAGAGATGGTTTCATCGTCGGGAGGGAGTTGCAGAGAGTCCTGTGTATTTTGGGGTTGAAGGAAGCCACGGAACTAGAGAACTGCCAGAAGATGATCGCTAACTTCGATGAAAATGGAGACGGAAGAATAGATTTTCATGAGTTTGTTAAAATTATGGAGAGAAGCTTCCACTGATTTATCATAGTTACATGTAATTTCTTATTGCACGATCCGATCGAAACTTGTGCGAGCTTCTAAGCATCATAATTCACCTTTCGTCAAATCATATGTGGATATTCTTTAAACAATTGATGGCTAGATTTATTTTTTTAAAAGTAAATACTGTATAATGTTTTTCATCATATTTATGCCAAGTATTATAATTATAATTAATGTGAGTGCTATATATTACACCGGGTTTGCCTTTGATTTCCCTTCCTCCACATAATTGCAAGACCCATGAAAGCCGCCGCACAAAACAAGTGGACTGACACCAAAACAGGAAAAACAAAAAACCCTAGCCCTAAAGAAGACAAACCCCATGCCAGACGACCTCCCCTCCGACCAAAGCCGGAGGAAGAGATGCCGGAAAACCACCACTTGAAGGTGCCTGCACGTACAAGAACGAACTGCAGAAACTCCATGGAGGGAGAGAGGAAACGCAAGGCTGCAGTTGTCTCTCATTCTTAATATAAGACTCACTTAACAAAAAAAAAAAAAATTTGAACTACAAAGTGCAAAGTAGATGGAGATACTATCATAATTGATAGAATTATTAAAGGGAAAATATCAATGAGGTCCCAAAGTACATAAAAAATAGTAAAAAAATCTCAACCTAAAATCACATATTAAAAAAGTCCTAGGGACCTTTTTATGATTAATTCATTTTGAGAAAAGACTTTGTTGCCCATACGGAATAAAAAAAGGAAAGAAGTCGGCAAGAGAATGACGTGTGTTTATTTTCATATGTGAGAAAGGAAAAAATGGAGATTTTGCAGCTATCATCTACTCTATGTTCGTTGAGTAATTTATTTTCTCGGTGGTGTACGTTGGTTGCATTCAGAGAGTGAAGGGTTAGTGAAAGGTTGAAGCTTGGGCTCATAAGTGGACTATATGCTCGTACATAGGTAAGTAATGCTAAGATTTTGCTAAAAATATCATCTTGACCATTAAAGTTGGGGTTTCATCGTTATTGGGTAGGGTTAATAACATCGTGCTCTGTTTTTTGGGAAGGTAGCAGAGGATTAGTAATGGTTGATGTGATGATGATTTGTTTTGTTAAAAATTCTGATACAAGATTTAAAAAAAAAAAAAACTTGTTAATACGTGCAATTGTTGTTGTTAATATGGTTTTTGCAGTTGTTAATACAATTATCTTGTTGCAGATTGTCTTGAACTATAGCAAGTACTTCGAGGAAAAATTTATTATGTTTCTTCAATGTGGGGGGATGTTTTTAAATGGTGGGGGAGATAAAGTCAATATGTTGGAGGTTTGGTAAGAACAAGATGCATAAAGGAAGGCACAACTTATGACAAGTGGCGAAGAATCATATCATCTCTAATTGGAAAAGAATGTAATGACAATTTCTGTGAAATTCAAATTTAGTTTTGATACATCTACATTTGTGGATCTTCTAGACGATGAAGGGGTGGATCATTTAATAAAGTTTAATGAAGAATATGGTCATGTTTACATTGAAGAGAAAGTAAATAATGGCAATATACAACCACCAATGAATGCTGAAATGGAAGATGAAGAAGTGTAAGTTTAGTTGGCATAACAAAACTAATTTGTTGTTGTATAAGTGTTGAATGAGGGCTCATATATTGTCTATATACACCCATTATTAGTGACTTCTTGTAACACCTTTTGTATTTTGATGGGTGGACAAGTTGTTGTAATTACAACATACACATGGACCTGAAACTACATATGATATTTTGCCTTGATCTGATATTAAGTTAAATGAGTAGGTGCAAATAGTCACTTACTCATACAACTTAATATTTTTATATGATATTCACTTCTCAATCTAGGATGATATAGTTGTCAACATTCTTTGAAAATATTGTCAAAGTAACTTTTTGTGTTACCAAAATAGCTTTTACTGTTGTTAACGCCTTCTGTGCATTTGGGGACAATCAAAATACTCAAGTCTTGAAATGGCTCTAGGTTACAAAATTTTGTTGTCAAAATAACATTTCTTGTTGTCAATATAGCTTTTATTGTTGTTAAAGGCCTGTGTGCGTTTGGGGACAATCAATATACTCAAGTTTAAAAATTGCTCCAAGTTTGAAAGTTTTGTTGTCAAAATAACATTTCTTGTTGTCAATCTAGCTTTTACTGTTATTAATGGCTTCTGTGTATTTGGGGACAATCAAAATACTCAAGTTTAAAAATAGCTTCAAGTTTGGAAATTTTGTTATCAAAATAGCATTTCCTATTGTTAATGACCTCTGTGCATTTGGGGACAATCAAAATACTGAAGTTTCGAAATGGCTCCATGTTTGAATTTTTTTTTGTCAAAATAGTATTTTATGTTGTCAATCTAGCTTTTACTATTATTAATGGCCTCTATGCGTTTGGGGACAATCAAAATATTGAAGTTTCGAAATGGCTCCAGGTTTGAAAATTTTGTTGTCAAAATAGCATTTCTTGTTGTCAATCTAGCTTTTACTGTTATTAATGGCCTCTATGCGTTCGGGAAAAATCAAAATACTCAAGTTTAAAAATGGCTCCAGGTTTGAAAATTTTGTTGTCAAAATAGCATTTCCGATTGTCAATCTAGCTTTTACTGTTGGTAAGGACGTTTCAATCTAGCTTGGGCAACATAGTAATTTTACATTCACAACTAATATAAATATACCACACTGGTCCTATTTATAAGTCTAGTTTGACCAAATCTCACATACCAAGGAAAGTTAGGTATCTCAATGATTATAAAGCAAATTTTCAACTTTACCCTCATTTATGATGGGTGCCTTTTAAAATTTATTGTCAAATCTCTCTCATTTTTTTCTCTTCCCAACATAGCTAGTCAATCTCTCTCATCATCATTAATATGGGTAAATTCATTTATTTGGTCAAAATGGACTTATAAATAGGACCAAATTTTTTGGTCAAACTGGACTTATAAATAAGATCACAGTGGTATGTGATTTTGGGTTGGAACTTTTTTGCTATTTTTTATGTAACTTGAGACCTCATTGATATTTTCCCATTATTAAAATCCCAATTGCTTTTGCCTGAAAATATGTTCAAAATCTTGATATACAATAAAATTAAGAAGAAGAAGTGACACTGCCCTATAAGAGTAAAGTACCTCTATGTTCTCTTCTCTCCCCTAAACCATGATTTTGCTTATGGACATATTAAGGGAGTGATACCTTTTTTGTATGTGGACATATTAAGGAGTGATGCAAACATTATCCTGACACACGGATGTTTATAAGCTTTCAACTACAGTATATTGTGGCTATTTGGAATGCGACGTTGAAACAGCACAAAAGGCAAAATAGAGAGTCTCAAGATTTATCAATTCCTTGTAATCTCAGGAAACATACGAAAGCAGCCACTTGGAACAGAAGGAAACAAGTACACTGCCCATGCCCGAGTTCAGTCCATAAATTCAGGGTAAGCCATTCCCTCTGAAGCAAGCATGTTGCTGATAATGAAAAAGATGTTCATCCAATAGAATTGGTGCAAAGCACCAGTTTTTGAAGCCCAAAAATAATGGAGTAATATGCAGCCACATTCTCCTGCCTGTGAGAAACTGAGAATTATCCACAATTCTCCAACATCACTCCAATTCCCTTTGGTACCCTTCATTATTTTTTCTTTTTCTTTCCTAATCTCGCTTGATTTTGGGACAGCAACGTTATATGCCTTCTATATACGCAAACGTGGAAAAAGCTAGCTTGCTACATGTAACTGATAAGAAAAGTCGGCTATGAAAATGCATACACTCGACAGGGAAAATATCCATGTAAACAGTTTCCCCGATGCCCCCGACATGTGAGTGAATCTGCAACGTTTATTTAGCCTCTACAAACCTTCACACTTTCCACTTGTTATTCCTGAATTTTTCTTACTCCCTAACCCCATGAATGCGTCTTTTTACCACTAGAATATTTGTTCTCCTTGGCCTTCATACATCTATCAATTCATAATTCCCAATTTGATGGAACTCTAACATATATTCTAAAAAAACTCCTTTAACCACAAAGTGTTATATTCTACAGTTATATAAATTAATACTCCATCTGGTCCTAATTATAGGACATATTTAACTGATTTTGGGGAGATTAAGGAAAGAAGTTAAATTAGTTAATTTTACTCATTTTTCTAAAATGCCCTTATATAAATTTAAAATGACATAAGTAAAAGAATTAACAAATCCTGCCACATACTTCTCCGACCTATAATTTTTCTTTCTACACATTATCTAGTTGAAATAATGGTATTGCTATATATACATATTTGTGTGTGTTCATATATCTACACACATATATATGCACACACACACATATAAACATATAAAGATACATACATACATGTATGTACACACATACATGTATTACAAATTTATGTGTGTGTGTCCCTATATATATTTGTGTGTAGACACACACACATCTAAAAGTTTCACTGACTGGAAAAGTCACATACTTACACATATATAATTTTTCTTTCTACACATTATCTAGTTGAAATAATGGTCTTGCTATATATACATATTTGTGTGTGTGTTCATATATCTACACATATATATGCGCGCACACACACATATAAACATATAAGATACATACATGTATTACAAATTTATGTGTGTGTCCCTATATATATTTGTGTGTAGACACACACATCTAAAAGTTTTACTGACTGGAAAAGTCACATACTTACATACATATATTCACAAAAAAACAAACACACTTGAGAGAATAAAATAGGTGTATTTTAGAAAGAAATTAACAAAAATTAGAATGTTATCTTATAATTAGGACTAAAACCAACTCTCAAATATTATCCTATAATTAGAACCGGAGGGAGTACTATTTATGTATAGTTCTAATTCTTGGTTATACCCTTAGAATTGAATACCTATGTATAAAAACCATGTACTACACATTCAAAGCCACACTCGAATAGGGACCGGCCACACCTCCAGGACAGTGACACTTTCATCTAGCCATGGCCACAGCCCACAGCCAACAACGGTTCAGGGGAATAAGTAGTGCATACTTTTGCTTCAAAATGCTCTTGGTAGCATGATACAAAGGTTCACATAACAATTCTACAAATCAGAAAAGGTAACAGAACGAACGATAGAAGGCCCTAAAAGGAGTATGGTAGCTTGGAAAATACAAGAGTGACTGATAGGAGGAAAGCCATGATACTTGCCGCATTACAGATTTTAAAAAATCAGGGCACACTTCTTTGAGATCCAACTAAAAGGTAACAAATATAAGTAAAAGAAGCACAATCAATCGCAAGGCAAGGGAAGGAACTTCAATTTTTTGCCAAGGCCAAGTGACTTTAATTACTTGAAAGACAACTTATCAACCATAGTAAGGTGGTTGACCAGGAGGTGAAGCGCCACCAGGTCTAATATTTGGCTGACCCGATCCTTGAGCATCTGGGCTGCTTTCCATAACAGGTGAGGAACCGGGACCTAGAGGTGAAGCGCCACTGGGCTGTACATTTGCATTCTGTTGAACCCTGGGTTGAGTGATTCCCAGAGAATTTGCATTGTGAGAAACAGGACTTGTATGTGCAAGAGGTGATGAAGCAGCAGGCATTGCTGCAGGGGAATAGGCAGGGGCTGGAGGGGCCGCATAGGTTTGACCGTGAAAAGTACCAGGCGCAGATGCATAACTTGGTGTAACTGCCTGCACGGTGGGATCCCATGACGGAACTTGTCCTCCAGGGACCTGACCCTGTACAGCAGGAGAACCACCAGGGTACATAGGAGAGGCCTGAAAATTCTGCCAAGCTGCGGCAGGAGCCTGTGCTGCAAGCATACTTGGATCTGGGACTGTATAGTCTCTACTTTTATCACTGAAAGCCTAAAACCAAAACATGATTATACAAAACTACAATCAGCTTGATAGATGATTATCCAAAGATATAAAAAATTGTAAAATTAATCAGGCGTCAAGAAGCATACATTTAACAAATCTCTCTGACCACGAATTGTCCAAATTTCTTCTTAGTACATCTTTAATATTTATCCCCCTTTCATTTTCCCCCTCATGAACATTAACTCAAAAACACATATTTTTATACCTTCACATTGAGATCAGTATGACGAGAGTATGATAGATGAAGCTTACAAAAGCCACCATCATATATGCAATGGCCCTCTAAAGCTTCTCTGGCAGTTGCTGCTGTTGTAACATCTGCAGATAAAAAGGTAAATGAGCACCAAGAGAATAAAAAACTGATAAAAGAACAGGATGTCAGATTATGTTAAGAAAAAAACTGATGATTCCGTCAGACTATAGTTGAAGACAATCATAGGTTAAAAAGGTCCAAGAATTTAAAGGTACATTATAATTGATGCCAAGTTGTGGTTATAGTTTGACTAGGGGTTGTGATCATTCTCACCCCTTTAGGGACATTATAATTGATGCCAAGTTGTGGTTATAAAAAAACAGGAAAGTTTTAATTAGCTTAGCGAGCGAATCATTTAGCTAAACTAGCTCATATTGTAGGAAACTTTTGTCTCCTTGATCACCCACCACCTTCGTACCAAGAGGCGGTTGTTGGTGAAGGATAGTAGGTTGTAGTTTTCCATGTTGTAGATGCTCTCTTGAGTTATTAATGGATTCCAGTTTTTATTTTAAGAAAAAGGTACTAAAAGTCAAGCCAAGAACCATGGTATAGTACCAGTCAAAATTAAATATGCTTTTACTGCCACTCTAAAGTGAGATCCAATAACTCACCAGAACATCCATACTTGCAGTTGGGCTCTTCATAATTTCTTTTTTCCTAAATTGTTATAATTCAATTATGCTAATAAACCTGGGTTTTATTCTTAAAAACTTAAAAGGACATCCAGCTTATCGCTAACTGATATGTAAAGCATAGAAATATTAGAGTTAGTTCATTAGTCAAGGAGTGAGGAAATTAGAGAGGTAGTTGTTAGTAGTTAGTCAGTTAGGAAGGTATCTATTATAGTTGTTAGTTGTTAAAGGTTGCTGTTAGTAGTTGGTTAGCATCTGATTAGTGAGTAATTGCTATTGGGCCTTGAGAGTCTAGCCTTTGCCTATATATACAAGAGGCTAGACTAAGGAAAGGCATGTATTGATTGATATTGTGTTTGATGGAATGAGCAAATTTGTTTCGAATCTCTCTCCCTTTTATTCTCTTCTCACTCCCTCTGAATTCTGCCTCTTAACCTTCTAAATTCTTAGTTTCTCTACAACTTCTATATCCCTAACCTCCTAGCATTGTACCACAAACACAAGAGAACCCCCCCAAAAAAAAAAAAAAAGGTTCCATCCTAATGCAGGGTTCTATCTTTTATGCAACACTATGGGCAACCGACCAGGAAACAAGTTTCCTGGTAAGACCCTAAATCTGTGGTTAATTCTGGAATAAAAGGGGAAATATATGTTTTAAAGAGAAAACAAGTATCTCACTAACTCTTTAGGAACAACCCAGAAGAATCTCCAATATGCTTTATTCAATAGGCGAAAAGCTAATAAATAGAAGTAGCTTACAGAGAGAGACTCTAATTCAAATAACTAACTACCCTTGATTCTAGCAACTTACTCCTAATTTTGTGGATATTCCACTTATTTCTCAACTACTCAAAACCAATACTTAAAACAAATAATAAATAATTCCTAATCCATCCTAAGACGTTTATTTTTCCTAGAATAAATCAAGCCATATCGATTTCAATTGCTATCACTTCCCCTTTCCCAACAATACACATCATATTTCATGAAGCACATACAATAAATATGTATTTTTGAAATACCTATCTAAAAAAGGACATAACACTGATTCCCAAGAAAGAAAAAGTTAAGTAGGTTAAGTACCAGGGTACTGAACCAGAGCCTGAGTTTGCCCATTCTTTTCAAATATAGCAATTTTCTGCACAGTACCAAATGCAGAGAAGACCTGTGACAGGCAGACCAGCAACATTCATTACAAGTTCTCAACAACTTAATATTCACATGAGGAATAACTTTTCTTACCGTGTGAATAACATCTACAGTGACAGCATATTGCATGTTTTCAATGGATGCCAGAAGCACATTACTCTCAGGTTCTTTTTTCTTCCCATCAGGACCAACAGCAGGCTGGAGAACGAAACTGCTTAGTACATGCTAAAAACAAGAAAGCAGAAACAAGATAAAATGAATACCTGCACCATCCCCTCAATAGCAGTAGGATTAACAGGAAGGTAAGGATTTGTGTAGTCCCTGCAGAGTTGTCAAAATAGTTCAGCACTATTAACCAAACATCAACATTGGAAGAACATCAAAATAATATATTAAAGAAAATAAACTTTCAGGAGACATTGACATTCTTGAATAAAGCTTTAAAAAGAAGAGGGTATGAAACATAAATGGAGCTTTTCTTGAAGGCTGTGAACTCTCTTGTAAGGAAAACAGGTGACTGGTAAGATATGAGTGATTAGAAAACATTGCCGAATCTGTCTGCTCATTTAAATTCATGGAAGAAATAGGAAGTGCTTCAGCAAAGATTTTTGGGCACTTGGGATTTCTCAAAAATTGATTCTAAATTCCACTTCCTAGCATTTTCATACATGATAGGTGTCCCAGGTCTCGTACTTAACATGGTTTATCCGTGAATCCTTCTCTTCCTAAGAGATCCCTAAACTGGAAGAGACTATGGTCTAAGGACCCCTAAACTAGAATTTTGCAATCCAATTTCACTATCCCTCTTTAACCAAGATAAAATCCAAATTCAATCTGACCAAGACAAAAATATTAAATTGAATATAATGGCTGGAATATATTTGAGAAGCAGGCTGGTTCATGTAAATATTGTTCTCGATATTTATTTATGATTTCACAGTCATTACATCAATTATTCAGAAAAAATTTCCTCCAGAACTAACCAAAATCCAGAAAACCATTGTTAATCAAAACAACTACAAATTAGATGCAGAAAAGGATAATCTTCTCAACTAACAAATTCAGTTGACAAAAGGAGAGGTGAGGAATCCAAGATATTTTCCCATGTTAAAGCAACTATAAACTATAGATAGCTAGCATCAATACCAACGATGGTAAAAAAATACCCACAAGCAGAAAAACATCACTTCCTTCAGTTGATTTTGGAAAAGAATAATAACTTCAGCTTTAATGGCAATAACAGGAAAAAGATCAAGAAATTTACTAAGTGGATATGCCAACACATCTGTATTCTGACTATCAGGCTTCACTAACCCCTAGATGACAAAAAGCACATATCAATTAGCAGGTCAGAAAACACCATGATAAATGACAACAAGGACTTTGACATTTTATCTGCGAATCTCAAAACACCAGCAATCATGTGACTAAACTATACTAAATTATAGCAGCTTTGCAAATAAATCATTACCTGCTGCGATGGGACTGGAACTTGATATTAAGATCAGTATGCGCTGAGTATGAAATACGCAAATGACAAGAACCAACATGCTCAGGGAGCAAGTATCTGAGTACAAAAACATAAGCTAATCAGTATATAATACTTGCTCAGTTATAATTAGAATCTATGATGAAGGATGGAAGGGTCAAATTGCAAATGCACTGCTTGCCTGGGTATGCTTCTTCCATCTAGTGCATTTCTAGCTGAAGCAGCAGTATCCGCATCACTGAACTGAATCAAAGCCTGCCATAACAAAACACATAACTAAAATGGATACTGAAAATGACATTGAGGTAAATGTCATATGATAATAAATAACTGTCTAACCTGGAAGCCAGCAGCCTTTTCAAATGTAGCAATTTTATGTACAAACCCAAAAGCAGAAAACACCTGAATAACAGAATAAAATACTAGTTCAGACATCATAATGATTTTTCCTAAAAGAATGAGGTGGGAAAATATATAGTCAGATGACTTGAAATCATCACAAATCATGAGTTCATCAGGCAACAACAAGAAGTTTCAAACTGATGAGAAATAAGTGCAGAATGACACCTGGACTTATATGGGTGACCTTAGAAAGGAGTATGACGTACATGATAATTATTCCAAACTGTCTCCAACAAAAGTATCTAATTATGAGAGATCACCATCTGTGATTCAGCCGATTTCAATGGAAAATGACACATGATTTAATCAGGATTCCTTCTAACGCTAAATAAAGAGAAGTAGATAAGACATCACAATATTAAATGCTGAAAGATGACATGGAACTCCATGAGATTTGAAGGTATAAAAACCTAGAGGCGCATGACAAAGCATTCAAATGAGATTGCAGAACCCCCTTTCATAAATAAATAAATGAAACTGATAGGATGCAGCAAGAATAAGGAGATCAGGTAAATGGGAGACAAAATTTTCATGATTGTAAAAATCCTCCAATGATGAACTTTGATTTTATATGCCTTTCTCCTAATGGTAAAGTGATTCTAATCTCTATTGATAGATATTATAGAGCATGAAAAAAGAAAAGGGGTCAACAGGCTTTCAACTCTGCATCATGTGAACAGCAGGAAAAACAACTAAAATTCAACAATGGATTTTTCTATTGGTAATTACTCTTTCTTTGTTTTTTCCCTCCTTCAAGGGGCTAGCACTCCTTTGCTAGTCAAACACCGTGAGTTACATGACATAACCAGATGTGACTTAGGGTTAACCCCCTTTCTTTGCACTAAAAAATATGTTTTCTTCTAAGAACTATGCCCTCTTTTTATTCTCTTAGAGTTTCATATCTTAAAGCGAGGTTAACTTTGCTTCATACAATAAAATACAAAAAGTTTAAAACAGAATTTGATTTCAGATAAAAAATCACTTTCTAGTGACATTAGTTACTAAATTACGATTCATGACAGTCCGTACTTTAGCATTATATAGTTTAGACTTTAGACCATACTACTTAACTGCTCCTGCTATCTAAATCACAAAAAATTGCATGACCGAAGAGGAAAATGTTGTGTCTAATGTACTTCAAGATGACAAGCTGCAAGGATAATGCTTTTATGCCCATTATTAGAACACTGAACGGCAATATTCAAGCAAAAGAGTTTGAAACAAGTAGAACTAAATCAAATCAGCAGAGAAGCATATAAACAATAATGAAGTAAAGCCATACTTTTGCCCAAACAAGGAGCTAGTGGCATATATCCAAATCAACTCAAAAAGAACTTACCAAGTGGATAACATCAATGCTCACGTCTCCAGCTTCCACACCTTCAATTGTTACCAGCAAGACATTTCCCGGAACATCTCCAGGACTTTTATTGTTGACAATTTCGTGTCTATTAGAATACTGAATGTAAACAGTTTTACCACGAACTTGCGCAGGCTCTGAAGACGAGGCATAATATGAAACCATTGAAATGGCTTGATTTAAATCTGCCTGGTAATGACATCATTTTAAAGAGTTCATAAATCAGAGTTAGATAGTCCAGAAAGAACGGTGTTCATCAGATATTAAAAATCACAGCCACAGACATCTGGAAGAAGCAGAATATTTTAATCTAGGGAAATGAGCTGAAGTGCTTCCAGGAAAGTCAATCCGATGACCATTAGCTGAACTAATGTATTATTTTCATTAAGTTAAATGCATTTTTTTGATGTCAAAAACTTTTCTACGAGTGTAAACAGCTTCAAATTTTCAATTTGTTGCTTTAAATCCTTTACACGTTTCACTTTCATCTTGACCTTGGTCCCTCCAAGAATATCGCTAGTTCAATTTCTTTCATGAATCAGCCTTTGGCAAGTACCTCAGTTTATTTCTACTCTAATTTCTCTCAAAAGACAAAATAGATGGTTAAAAAAAGGAGCAAGAAACCATAACTAGATAACAGGTGAGAGATAGAGATGAGGAACTAACAAATTCGACAAAAGCCTGGTTCCGATTGGCGCCGACATTGCACTTGGTGTTGACAATTTTCCCGAAGGGTTTACAAAGCTCTTTGATCTCCTCTTCTGTGCACTCCCATGGAAGATTGCGGAGGTGCAGGACCTTAGAAGGGGTTTGAGTGTACCGGAACTGGTGCTGGCTTGAGGTTGACATTTCACGATTTGGGGCACCGTTATGGAATCCGGCGCCGCTATAGATTACGGGTCGCGAAGGTAAAGTCAAGTGGCTGGTTGTCAAGAAATTGCTGCGATTTCCAGATAGCTTGAAGGGGGGTGAGGGATGTGGACGGGAATTTATACCGTCACGGACTCCCCCGAGGTTAGATCTGCGACAGAAACTGTGCGCGCTATTTATCCTTGTAACAAGTTCCCACGTTCTACCTCCAAAATAAACGAACAAATATTTGTTAGGTCATGTATAAAAAGGTTAAATATGAATAAAATTACCCATTTTTATTTAGGGATATGACATTATCATTACTACTTTTTCACTGTTAGATCAAAATCTCATCTATCTCTATCATTTCTCTCTCTTATTGAAATTCTGATCTAACGTTGAAAAAGTAGTAGTAACATTGATAGTGACAATATCCTATCCCTTTTATTTAAATGTTGTTTTACCTAATTCTCTCATGATTCTTTTGTTATGGCCAACCGAGAGTCAAATACAATAAAAAAAGATAAAATTGATTAAAAGTTCATATAATAAAAATTTATTATAAGAAGGATCTATATGTTTTTATACATAGAGTATAATTTTACATTAAAGAATTAAGGGCTACTAAATAAAAATCAATAATTACAATAGCCCCTTGATTATACATTGACAATAATGACGGCTTGGTTCAATTACACAGAAAAGAGAGTGATATTACAATGTTTGATTTAAGGGTTAAGGTGCAAAAATAGACATGTACAAATATATTTTTTAGGTGCAAAAGTGACTATGTGGTTACAAAATAGAGCAAAAGTCACATTGACCAGTTAAGGAGTGAATGTTGACCGTTAAGTTTGAATGTTTGACTTAAACATATGAAGTGGACGCGATTGGGTGTGTTGCGAGACAAGTGGCAAGCGATTAATGGATGACTTGGAAAAAGAATATGTTTTTGACTTATTCGTTCGGAAAATAATTAATTAATTTATCTAAATTGATTAATTACTAAAATCTAACATAACACACTGCAAATCGGGAATCCAAAACCCTAAATCCATTAAAACCCAAAAACTAAATAAATAAAAAATGAAGCTCAAAATCCCTAACCAACGAAGAATCACCATCACCTCCATAATCTTTGCTTCCTTCACCTCTTCTCCTCCTTCTTCGCAGCTCAGTGACGATGGTTTCACAGTTTCTCCTCCGTAAGAACATCCAAACTTTTCGTTCTTTCTAAAAAAATTTTGTGCTTCAAGGGTTTGAAGTAGTTGCTCCAATTCCTTTACGAAATCAATTGCACCTCTGATGATAGACGCATGAATTAGGGGAAAATGAATGATAATTTTATTACCCTTTGGATATAGGAAGGAGGCATGAGAGTTCTCGGAACATTGAGACGGCGTTCATCCGGCATCGCCTGCCCGTTCGACGGCTATGTGGGTCATTCTCTCGGTTCTCCACTTCTTCCTTGTTATTGACTGGTCTTGTTCTCTTTCGCTTTCTCCGTTTGGGTCTCTGCTAGAATTTTCACTTGATTATTGGTGGGTTCTATCTCGAACCATTGTAGTGAACGAGGAAGATGAGATTATTCGTTGGTTTCGGATTTTGAGCTTCATTTTTATTTATTGAGTTTTGGGTTTTAATCGATTTAGGGTTTTGGGTCATTCTCGATTCCGATTTTGCTTGGTTCGAATGTTAAATTGTGTGGTGAGAATCGGATTTTGTGATCCGGAGGGTCGCTGCGATTTCTGGAATCCCGATTTTTGTTACACAAAGTCGATTGTTTCAATCGGGTTTCGGCTCTGCGATTTCGGGCATCCGGATGAACGTTCGTGTTTCGGGCAAAAACTTTGGGGATTAAATTTTTAGATGTTTAAAAAATAAAGAAATGATATATTTGGGGATTAAATTTTTAGATAAAGAAATTATATTTTCTCCATATAAATAAATCATTTTTTCCAAGTCATCAATTACTCAGTCATCTACACACTCCTAGTCAGCATCCACATCATTAACTTTAGTCAAACCATCCAACTTAACGGTCAAGATCCACCCCTTAACGGTCAATGTGACTTTTGCTCCTATTTTGTAACCACATAGTCACTTTTGCACCTAAAAAAGTATTTCTACTGGACGCTCCTCCGACAAAAGACATGTCTATTTTTACACCTTAACCCTTATGTAATGTTTGAGTATTACATTTTGTAATCTTGATTATATAAATGATGTAATCATTAACCGATAAAATTCATGAATAAGGATGCAAACCTCGGATAATCAAGTGAAAAAGACCTTAATGTCATTATAATATTGTAAATTGATTGAAGTGCCCGCCCATAGATGCTATGAGTATTCAACATTGAAAAATTAAAAATAATATAGAAATTTAAGAAATCATAATCCACCATTAAAAATATTAAATATACGCAAAGAAGTAATGTTATATTAAAAGCTTTTTTTAATCTCAGTGTCATCCCGAAAATCAAAACGTACCATTAGCAATGTTGCCTTCATTGGACGTTAAGAAGGAAATGAACTGTGGTTCCATCTCTTTCGGCATTGCCGGAACCACCATGAACCTCGTCAAAATCAATCCCACCACTCTCTTCATCTGCAAGTAGGCCATCTCTTTCCTGGACAAATCCTTGGCCCTGCCTGAAACACCTGATAGCTAAATGGATCTCTCGCCAAGCACCTCCACTTTTGTGAATCTTCAATGCTTCCTTCTCTTTAACCATCTCTTCGGCTTATACTCTCCCCAATTGCTCCCCACAACCAGGGGCGCATCTTTTCAATGACAAGGGGGCCATGGCCCCAAAAAAAAAAAAATTGTTTAGATTTTTTTTAAAGAAAATTTAATATAATGCAATTTTTTATCACATTTTCCCTCTTTTCTTTTTCATTCCCTCCCACTTTCAGTCTCAATCATCTCTCAATCTCTCTGTCTTTTCTTTTTAGGACATTTGGAGGTCAACCTTTTATATATTTGGGGCTTATAATTCAAGTTGTGTTCATGTGGGGTCTTATATGATTTATGTCAATCTTATCATTTTTTCTATATTTCATTCTAATTACCTGAAATTTTTAGCTTATCAGTGAAATTTACTTTTGTGGTGTATTCTTTAGTATGCTTTTACCTATTTTACACTACACTTGTAGATGAAGTTTATTGATTTTTCATTCTAAACCTCACCTCTTACCTTCCAATGTTGTGGTGTTCAATTACATGAAGTCATGGTTGAACCAAAGATTCACAATCACATAAATTAAAGCCTCTTGCCTTCCAATGTTTGTGGTGTATTTTTATATTATTTTCTTTTCTTGTTTATATTATTTTACTTTTTAATGCAATAAAACTTTTCTAAAAAAAAAAACCCCACAACTTCTCCAAAGCAAACAAATAACAAACCCTGAGTTTGATCGGCTTCTTCAATTGCCATATCTGCAGACTTTTCTTGGATTCAGCAGCTGCAACGCTGATGAGGAACTTATGGATGGGATTAAAGAGCTCCCAAGCGAGGGCCTCTTGTGGGATTAAAGCACCCCCATTGGTTCAAACGGAATTGGCTTCTTCAGAGTTAACCAGTCTTCCCTGAAAGTGAGGCCCAAGCAAGTTTGGTAGGTGATGAGAGAGGCGGAAGAGGGTGGAGGAAGGTGGCAGAAAGGCAGCAGCCAGAGGGATGGAGGGTGGGAGGAAGAAAGACAAGAGGAGGAGGAGGAGGAGGCACGTCTTCGTCCATGGGATGAGCAAAAGGGCAACACTACAACAACTCAATCAAATTCAAAAAAGGATTATGAAGATGGGGATAAAAGAGACAGAGGCAATGGGATTAGATGGAGAAAAGGGGAGGAGTCAGAGAAGTCACCGTTGAGGGGGTTCGGATCATCTCAGGATGCTTATTCTCAGCGAGTCAGCGTCTCTCAGTAGCTCAAAATTTGTGATACTTGATCCCAACGCTTAAAATTGAAACATGTTAAGCACATTTAAAAAAAAAATATTTAATGTAAAACAAATTAATTATTCTCTAACAAGACAGAAACAAGACAGGCGTTATTGTCTCTCACAGACAAAGACACGGCCCTAGATCAATTGCCGTTCAACAAATTCTCAGTGACCTCCCACTCAATTCAATCTTTGTAAATTGGGTCTTGTAGGACTTGGTCTGCTAAATTTGCCCATTAAAGTCGCGTGCACGAAGATTCTTCGAGAACCATTTGAGGTAGTAAGATGGGAGGCTTCCTAGCATTTTGCCTTTGTGTTTTCCAAAATCTATTATTCTGTCTTTGGCTGGGGAAAAGCACCAAAGTAGTAACTTTTAACAAAAATTTTACCTAATTGAAACAGTTCCAAAACATTTCCCAAACTAAGGCAGTTAAAGGCGTCAGTTGACTGACACCATCAAAGACGTCGATCAACCGACGCTTGATCGAGGCGTCGATCCACCGACGCGCCTCGCGTTGATTGACGCCTCATGTTGGGGTGATTTTTGGAGGGGGATGGGACGTGTTGGGGGCCAAGGTGTTTTGGGACGTGTGTGTGGGGGTGGGGGGTTGGGGCCAGCAGGGGGACATGTGTGTGTGCTGGGTGTGTGTGTGTGTGGGGGGCCAGCAGGGGGGACGTGTGTGTGTGTCTGGGGTGGGGGTGGGGGCCAACCGAGCAGAGGAGTCGTGGCGCGCTGATGCCACAGGCTGTGGTGGCGTCACCAACCGACGTCTTTAACTGCCTTAGTTTGGGAAAATCTTTTGGAACTGCTCCAATTAGGTATAATTTTTGTTAAAAGTTGCTATTTTGGTGCTTTTCTCCTTTGGCTGAGATTATTTGCAGTGATATCTGTTGCTTGGGAGGCGCTTAACGTCAGAAATAGCATTTCACCGACAAAAATAATCGATTCCAATTATTGATAGGATCTAGATAGATAGATGTTCGTAAATAAGGGAGATTCATGGAGGAACAATTAGATCAAATGAAATCTCAAAATTTTGGATGAAGGCTAGAGAGACCTGCGGAGTTGAGAGCCTAGATATAGAGAAAGAGCAAGATGATATGTCTCTTGTGAACGTTCAAGATATAAAGATTATGAGGGATGAGAAGAAACATGCTGCTGAGCATATCTACTTCTGTGCCATATGGATTTTTTAGTTAAATAAAAAAAGTTGATGATCAAAGTTAACTAATTAACGAGAAGGACAACATTGTTACGTTTTAAGACGTTATTGAGACTCAAAAAACTTCTAAGATAACATTGTTCCTTTGTTTATATTTACGGGGCAAATTTGTCACTTAATCCTTAAATAATATTCCATCATTAAATATTAAAAATACCCAACATATATGCCCAACATATAAAAATTAAAATATTGATGTCAACATTGATTACAAATACACGCTGGAAATTAATATATAAAAATATAATTCTTGTTATATGGTATATATAGTGCACAAAATTTGAATTATCAAGCCTGCATTAACTTTAATTTATTACTATATACGTAGATATGATCCAACTTATACAGGTTGTTATATTTTTTTGCCAGACATATTGGTTGTTATATATTAAATATATAGGTAGTTTTAAGTAATTAATTATTATATATGTGGACATGGATATTATATATATTTGGTGAAAAATAGATAATTTAATGAGTGAAGGTGCAGATTTGCCAACAAAGTATTACCTTAAGAGCACGTAGCACAAAAATGTTTTGAATGTACCTTAAATACCAATCAACAATCAAAAATATAAAATATATCAATCAACAATTAAAATATAAATTATCACAATGACATTAAAATTAGGTAACCATTTGGTGCTCAAATCAACCACCTTCTTCATCTTCCACCTTCGTCTTCTCAAATTTAAACCGGAGTTTTCTTTGAATCAGAGCGTCACAAATTGAACCACACCGAGGCCTTCAACCCTTACATCTCTTCCTTTCCAACGACAACTCCCTTCTTCATCTTTGCTGGAGAGAATGACAGATCAAAGGAGGTGAAAGTGGCGAGATCAAAGTAATGAAAGTGAAAGTGTGAGCGATCAGTGTTGGTGCTTACTTGTATATTTTTCCTTCTTCCTTTTTAAATTGTCCCATCTCCTTCTACTAATACCCTTTGGCTTCTCAATTTCCTTGTCAACAACACGCCGAGCCAGAGTCTTGATTCCCGATTTCTTCAATTCCTTGTCCCCCAACTTGTCAAACGCTAGATTGAGCAGATCAACGAAATAGCCACACTCAATTCATAGTCACACACGAATTTCTCAACATCCTCTTCGATTCCAATGCCCACAAAAGTGTGATTCGAGTTTTCTGAGAAAATTGATCAGAGATAGGGGGAATGTTCAAAGCGTGAAGGATTTGGAAAATGAGGCATCGAGGGCCGACGCAGAGCTATAATATGAAGACCGGATTCTCCATATTGCGCTGGAAATTAGGGCACCATTCGACGTCAATGTCGACGATGAGAGGTTGAGGGAGGGAATGGAGGTTGCGGGTTTTGGAGAGCCAGAAATCGACCATGGAAGACGATGAAAACAGGAGTGTGTGAATGTTTTGAGTGTAGGAGGTAATATCGTAGAGATTATGAGTGTCGTACAGAAGAGCGTGGTGGCCCGTTTGGGATAGCGGCGTAGAAGTAGCTTTTTTCTTAATGCACTTTTTTTCTGATGGACTTTTTCTGATGTGATTTGTGTTTGGGATAGCGGTGACAGAAGTAGCTTTTTTCTTGATGGGTATTTGTTTGGCATGACTTTTAAAAAAATAGATGGGATGAAAAATGACTGAAAAGGGCATGAATTATATATATATAAAATGTGATAATTTGGGATTAAAAAAATAAATATAAATTAAAACAATCCAATATCTACAAATCCAATATAAAATCTGATAAGTTGATCCAGAGAGAAAACACGATGCATATATATACTTTAAAACAATCCAATATCTACAAATCTTATAAAGGATGAAAACGGGCTTTAGATTTTATTTACAAAATGATTCGTCATTTATCAACCCAGATTTTTTCACTTTATCACATAACTTCAGGTGCTGTCGAAGAGAGAGAAAAGGAGAAGTGAATGGGGGTACAACTGTCAAATTTGGAGAAGTGTGATGCTCTTAAAAAGTGATGCAGTTAGAAGCAACCAAGGCTTGCTTCAAAAAAAAAAAACCCAGCTTCAAGTTTGAAGCACATCAAATAATTAGATCATCCAAACACTCATATTTTTACTTCTACAGTGACAGTGCATTTGATGTGCTTATTTTAGCACCCACAGCCATGCCAAACAGGCGCTATGACTCACAAATTCATGTGTGAAAGTGCCTTTTCCTTGACACATGTATGCCACATCTTCCTTTTCTTTGCGCCACATCATCAACCTCTTAAACGACGTTACGCTAATTTTAACGTTACTATGGTAGTTTCCATTTTTTAATTGTTAGTTGGTATTTAAGATACTTTCAAAATATTTTTGTGTCAAATGCTCCTAACGTAGTACTTTGTTAGTCAATTTGTACCTTAGCCCTACTTTAATCTATCATACATATATATGTAGATAGTGGCAATTTTGTCTATTGTTATATTATTATTATTTATTCACATATTTAGAATAATCTAATTAAACATTTTTATGTCTATATAATTTTTTTTTTTGATATAATATATAATTTTTTTATAACGAACCAAACAAATTCCCGTAATCATCATTTTACTACATTATATTTTATTGTATTTCCTCTGATTCCATGTTGTAGGTAATCTAAAAAGTATGTTCATAAAAATTCAGGCCCAGACATATGCACTGTAGAGCAGTACTGGATTTCATCTGATCATGGGTTAAACGGTTAACCTTGAACTTTTTTTGGTTAATCTTGATTAAAGCAAAGTTTTTTGGGGGCAAAGCAAAAAAACAACAACGAGAAAGAAACCAGTTTGGGCAGGGATACGATTATCTACCTCAGGTGACCAAATGGGCCGCCTAATTCAGTTCTCCAAGTTCTTCTTCTCACATGCGAGTAGCGACGACTTTCTGGCGTTGAAGAATTGACCAAATTGATCCGTCCGCTTGGAGCATCTCTTCCCTTATCGGCAAGCCAGCAACGCAATGCTCAGATCTGTTTAGCTTAGCGTGTTACTCTTCTCTCCTTTTTCATTGTTTTTCTCAGAGAATTCTCTATAGCCCCTCCTTTGAACTAAAGGTAACCGTACCCTTGATTTTTTTTTATAAATACATTTCGTCCTACTTGCGCTCCTTGATTGATCAGTTCTGTCTGTTTTTCGTACTTCTCTTAACGATGATTTCTCCCGCATATCCGTTGACGATCGATGCGGAATTCTTCCTAAGTTCCTATGAACCCAGAGTCTTGGTTGTGGTTTTCTAATTAACCGCAGACGTGTGCTTATGTTGTGATTGATGCATTTGGGTATTAATCTTTGATGGCAGGGTAGGGTTTGTTGCGGTCTAATATGTTCTTAGAATATGCGGTTTCATGCTGAGAGGCTAAATCGAACCCTTTAAAAGGCTTATTTTTATTATGTTCTTCATTATTTCTAGTTGACAGGGCAGCTTGTTTTGTACAAACATGGTATTTGCTTACACGTTTTTATTTTCTTCAAGATTTACCCGCATAAAGTAAGGGCGACGAATCGTGATTCTTAAAATTGAAACTAGATCTCATTTTTAAAATGACAATATGATTTTCTGTAATGAAGAAATATCTTGTTCAAAAAAAAAAAAAAAACCTTAAAAAAGAAAGAAAATCTTTTTTCGTGCAAGTTTTGAGATGAACAAATATTAGCCATAATTTTATGAATTTCATTATGTAACTTGTGTATCTTTTTCAGATTATTTAAGTTCAGCTGAAAGCTTTTAATCTGATTCAAAGTCGGATATAAAGTATTTTCTGTAATGGCTAGTCATGGAAAGCGATCCCGCTCTCAGTCTGACTATGATACCAGAGGAAGTAAAAAGAGAAATATGGGTGATGATAGAGAGCAGTTTGTAATTGGTCCTGAAGATACTGTGTACCGTTATCTGTGTCCAGTCCGAAAGATCGGCAGTGTTATTGGTAGGGGGGGTGAGATTGTTCGGCAACTGAGGATAGACACCAAATCAAAGATTAGGATTGGCGAGACAGTTCCAGGATGTGAAGAGCGTGTTATTACAATCTACAGCCCCAGTGAGGAGACTAATGCTGCTGAGGATGGGGGCACTTTTGTTTCACCAGCTCAGGATGCTCTGTTTAAGGTGCTTGACAGAGTGGTTGCTGAAGAATTTCATGGCGATGAGGATAATGAAGGAGGCCACCAAGTTGTAGCTAAGCTACTTGTACCCTCTGATCAGATTGGCTGTGTTATTGGAAAAGGTGGGATGATAGTTCAGAGCATCCGTAGTGACACTGGTGCCCAGATTCGTATACTAAAGGATGAACATTTACCTAGATGTTCACTGAGCTCTGACGAACTTGTGCAGGTAAAATGAATGAATTTCTCCGTAATCTTTCTGTCTTCTTTCCTTTATATTTTATTTAAAATTAAACACATTTTTCTTTGCATTGCATGGAGACTAAAGATTGACCCACATTATTCATGGCTTGTGGTTTGCTATATATTTTATTATGTTGATATACTGATTAAAAGTATTTCTTATCTTTCTCAGTTGTTTGCTCCTAGTTATTCCGATTCCTGTTTCATATGGGTCAGAATTGGATTGTTAATTGCCTAAGTTGCAAACCTTTCTCTCTCTCTCACGCACAGAGGATTGTCTTCCTCAAATTTGTTTTCTTGAAAGCTCTCAGTCATTTTCATCTCTGCAGCTCTAGTTTTAGTTCTACTATGCTGTTTTGGTACAATCATCCAGTTTGACCAACATTCATTGTGGTCATTTCAATCTCATTTTTTGTTTATTATATTTACTACCTCCGGTCCTGCCGATTTTGGGGAGATTAAGAAGAGGAGTTAAATTAGTTAATTTTACTCATTTTCCTAAAATGCCCTTACATAAATTTTAAATGACATCAGTAGAATTAATAATCACGGCTAGGAAGACGACGTGCATTTGTTGATTCAAAACGAAAATTCATGGAATTTTCGCCTTGAAGTATGAAAATAATTCTTAAATATATTCATTTTAAATTTAAAATAATTAAATTTAAATGGACATTTAAAAAATAACCATGTATTAAGATGTGCGAGACCAAACCAGACAAAATTAAATTTGGTCTATCAGACTATAGGTCTTTTTACTTTTTCTTTTTATTTCCCCCTTCGGTTTGGTTTAATTAATCTTTTGAACTACTTTAATATTTTTAACTAAAAATTTTATTTGAGTTGGAATTTGGGTGTCACTAGGGATATGATATGTCTTAAGGCTCAAAGAATGCTTACCGAAGTTTATACGGAATGTCTAGCAACAAAAGTTTGACTAATTTTAAATATGACAAAAATTACTCAAAATTATTTTATTAAAAAAACAGTAGAATTAAGGTGTATGTAGCATTAATGAGTTGTAAGTATTACATACTTTATAGAATATATATATAGACGCATTATTAAATTATTATTGTGTTTAATTATTATTGAGAGAGTATCAATAGGGGTATTTTAAGAAGAAATTAACAAAAATTAGAATGTTGTCCTAAAACTAACTCCCAAATGTTATCCTATAATTAGGATTGGAGGGAGTGTTTCATAGTGCTTTGAATGGCTAGTGGTTTATTAGCTGTATAGATGACTTTGTTGTACAAGTTGAGCTTTAGTCTATGCATATAATAATTAATTTTCTTCTTTTTGTTGATTTGAGTTACCTGAATGTTGTTGGGTAATAATTATATGTTAATGCGTTTCTGTACTGCTTGGATGTGGAACTATAGATTTCTGGGGATCCTGCAGTTGTAAAGAAAGCTCTGTATCAGATTGCAACTCGACTTCATGATAATCCATCTCGAACTCAGCATCTGCTTGTCTCTGCTATGCATTCTACTGGTGGCTCACTTGTCGGTGCAGCCACAGGAGCACCAATTGTGGGGATAGCTCCTATTATGGGTTCTTATGGACGATATAAAGGTGATGCTGGAGACTGGCCGAGGTCATTGTACTCAGCTCCAAGAGATGAAATATCATCAAAAGAATTTTCAGTTCGCTTGGTTTGTCCAACTGGAAACATTGGAGGTGTGATAGGCAAGGGAGGTGCTATAATAAATCAAATTAGGCAGGATTCTGGGGCAACAATCAAAGTTGATAGTTCAGCAGCCGGAGATGATTGTTTAATCAGTATTTCAAAAAAGGAGGTAAAATGTTGACCATCCATTGAGCCTTCTTTCTTTGATTTGATTTCTGTTGTATACGTGATAGTTTTAAAATTGTTGTCATTCAGTTCTTCGAAGAGGCATTTTCTCCAACTATAGAGGCAGCTGTCTGTTTACAACCCCGGTGCAGTGAGAAAGTTGAAAGAGATTCAGGAATCATCTCATTTACTACCCGTTTGCTGGTGCCAACCTCAAGAATTGGTTGCCTTATTGGTAAAGGAGGATCTATCATTACTGAAATGAGGAGGCTTACAAAGGCTAACATCCGCATCTTGTCAAAGGAAAATCTTCCTAAAATTGCATCTGATGATGATGAAATGGTGCAGGTAAGTGCATTATTATAATTTCATCTGGCTTTTTCCTGGATTTTTTGTGTGAGCAAAGGTTGCTTATTATGTCCTATAGTTTTGAACGATGTTTATCTTCTTTGTTGATTAGGTTTCTGGAGACCTCGATATTGCCAAGGATGCTGTTGTGCAGGTCCTCACACGGCTAAGAGCAAATCTTTTTGATAAAGAGGGTGCTGTTCCTGCATTTCTTCCAGTGTTGCCATATCTTCCTGTTTCAGCAGATGGTTCAGACTATGACAATAGAGATAGCAAACGTCATGGACGTGGACCTTTGTATCAAAGTGACTATGGTGGCTCAAATGATTTGGAAGCTGGTGAATCTTTTGGAAGCTATGGCAATTTACAGGTACTTGTCTGCTACCATGAGATTCCAAGAAGATTACATCTGGATGAGTCATAAATTGCATGTTCGACCATTATTTCTTATCCATTTTTATAATGTAATAATGTTCCAAATATCTATAGCTTGGCAGCAGCAGTGCTTATGGAGCCTATGGAAATTATTCTTTGGGACGGACTAGCATTTCTGGGTAACTAATCTTCCCACATACTCTGTTTCGTGTGATTTTCACTAAGATCAATATATGATAATTATTGTGGATTTGTGATCTTATTGTGTAAGGTCTAAAAGGTTTTGTTCAGAGCTATAAAGTGAGCTCCATTTTAAACTCATGTTTTACTCCCTCGGGTCTTTATTATAAGGGCTTTCCTTAATATAAGATCTTTGGTCTATGGCATTAATTTTTGCTCCAAGTGTCCTATACTTCGATAACCCTTGGCCTTAACTAACAAAACAATCTTCTCACTAACTAAAGAACCTCTAATTGATAAACTTCATTGAGGGTAATTTTGAAATCATTGAATAATTTTGGCTGAAGTCCTTAATCTTTGTTGTTTATTGATTTTTACAATGAGGACCAGAGGGAGTATTATTTACAAAAGGTTCTCTCAACTATAAGGTTTTGATTTGTGTCTGTGTTTTCTGGTCAATCGATACCCACCTTTTCATGAAGGGGAAATTGAGTTCATCTCTCTGATGGAAAATTCTAGAAGTTTATAGGAGGATGTATGTTTTTTTTTTATAAAACTTTTTTCAGCTAACGTATTCTCTAGGAAAATATTCTAATCTGAAACTGTTTTATAGGCAGCTGTTTTGTGCCTAAAATATTTTTAAGAGTCACGATTCTGATGAAAACAAAGGGACCAACTTTTGCCATAAAAAAATAGATGGGAGGGGGGACCGAGACTCCTTATTGACCTGGTCCATGTTGTGAAGAGACTACACTTACTGATATTTTATTCTAAGATCTTTAAGCTCATCATGCTGATATTTAGCATCTCCTACCAGGTTGCCTAGTCAGAACAATGTTTCTCGCAGGAGAAACAATGCTTACTAAAACTTGGTTGATGGGTACGTGCAGGTAGACTACATTTTTTATCCATTTTGTCTTTTATCTGGCCATTGCCTATGATATAGCCTAGTCACATTTGTATATAAACTTTGATATCTTAACCTGACCAATATCCCATGTAGAATTCTGATGCACTTCTTTTCCCTTTGTTGCCTTTCCCTTCCCATCCAAACAGCTGAGATTTATGAAGCCCGAAGCCCGCCTACTGCCTTAACCTGAAGACCAGATGAACCAGGGTCTGACAAACTCATGGCCCTCCTTGACGCTTCTACTTAGTGGACCAAACATATGTGGAGACTATTAAAATTTGCCATGTCCTTTTTACCTTAATTCCCAAGCTTGAAAACTTGTGCTCCCAAGAACCTATACAGTCGCTTACCTTTGTTGCTGCTTTCTCATTCTAATTTATGTCTTTAGAATTAAAAAATTCGATGTTGCTATGATCCTTGGGTAGTTATATATCTGTACTGTTGCTTGTGGGTTTTGTTTTCCTAATTGTTCAGCATTGTTTGCAGTATGAACTTTTCGGTTGTTTGAATTTAATGGTGTTGATTCCTGGTAAGTTGTTCTTTACATCAAATTTTGGTGGAGCCTTGTGTCATCTGTATTGCAGGTGTCAATTTCTTCCCCTATCAATCACTGGAAGCAGGTGACGGTATGTTGCATCATTTGCCTGTGAAACTTCATTGTTAAAAATTGAAGAGAACTTAGTTGTTGAATCAATAATGGTATGAACGTATTGCAACTCGCTCTGCTAGGTAAGACTGAAGTCAAAAGCTAACTTGACTAAGACCGTGTACTGGGAGGCATGTTTTGTGTTTGGTGATCCAGAAATATCCCTGTCTGTTCATCTCTTTCCTGAGTTACCGATACCGTATATTATTTGATGTCTCAAATTGTGTACCCGGTGCATAGTCTTTTTCTGAGCTTAATCAGCATTACAGTTTTTTAGAATTCCATAAGTTTCTTTTTTACATTGAAACAAGTCTTTGATGGATTAAGAGGGTAGGACCACCGAAAGTGCTTGTAGATATCTTCCAGTGTTTTAGGAGGTTGCATAATATGAATAAAGTGTTTCTGTGCCATTTTGATTTCGTGGAAGTAATCTTTGGAGGGACTATGAGCGATTGAAATTCTGCTGTTGATGGGGTAGGCTCACAATATCGTTTTGAAGATTTTATTTTTAATTGTGATTTGCTGACATGCAGCTTTTTTTTCAACACGATATTCAGGTTCTTAGTAACTATGGGCTCTCAGTTTCGCCGCGATTCTTTCTGATTGAGTTTTCATTAGACTGCAAAAATGTAATCTAAAAACGATGATAAAAAATATCAATTCCTTTTGATGTTTTTTTGGTACAAAATTCATTTTTTAAATTATTTCAATAATTTCCTTTATTGCATGAATGTGATTTAGAATGGACCGTCGACGTTTCTAATGAGAGTGAAAAAAACTTTCACAGCTTAAGGTGCTGATGTCTTCGTGTTTGGCACTTTTGAGTTTTGTCTATAACCAATAAAACAAATTAATTTTTGACTTTATAAACCATGTTGATATGACGGCAAAATAAAGCATGTTAATTCTTTTTTGTGCCTGGTAAGAAGAAGACAATGCACTAATGTGCAAAATCATATAGCTCACTACCGCTTCACGTTTTAAGCCAGTATCAACAGCTTTATGAAATATCCATTAAAATAAAACTTCTTGAAATTATCTAGATCCAAGCTTAGCTAATCGAAATGGTTTCAAATAAGATTTATGAACTTCAAAAATTCATTGGGAACTTCATTATACAGAAGTATTCAAGATACGTTGTGGTCGACTACAAATATACCCAATAGAATTTACTCCCTTGGCTTCTTATTATAAAACATATATAAAGAGTTGGTTTTAATCATAAATATAATAGGTTTAATGTTTCTGTTTTTACTACATAAATTTTTTCCTGTCACATTCACATAAAAATGAGTGGGTCCCACTAATATTTTTTTCCTCTTCTCTTTACAATGGGATTCACTCATTTTTATGTGAGTGTGACAGAAAAAAATTTCTGCAACAAAGCAGAAATATTAAACCCAAATATAATACATAGTTATCATATTTGTCAATTTTTTCCTGATTTATCTTATTGATGTTGAACAATAATCAAGTAGGAGAAGAAATGATGAAATTAAAGAAGATGACTATGATGTTTTAGAAAATACATGTCATATTAACTAACTCAACTAACCTCTTTAATCTAATTAAATTAGGTAAATATGTCTTATATTAAATATGGAAAGAGTAATACTTTTCCATTATGCTTCAATGGAAAAGGAAACTAGAGATTTTTTTAAATTAAGGGGCAAACACTAACCGTTTAGTTTTACTAACGGACTGAACTCGCAGCTTCCTGGAGAGCTTTCAAACTTTCATACCAATAGGTCACATGATAGAGGTTTTGTTTCTAAATCAGCTGCTCTCCTAAAATTTGCATTTGCATGTGTGGCTACCGTTGAAACCGAATAAAAAATACAATAAAAATGTTTGTGTCTGCAAGAGGATAAGAATTCAGAGCTTTTTCCCGTGAAAGGCTCACCAGTTTGCCAGAAATAATCGCGGTGTGTTTTCTTACTTTCTTTACGTCCAGTTGTAGCAATTCAAGTCCACCTAACCCAACTGACAACGGACTCAGCTCCAAGTGAATGAATAGTACAAGTCCTAGTGATATACTGTGCCAAAAGCTGAGCCTTCTCTTAAATGTTAGATGACCCTCCACGTGCCACAGTAGGGTGATTTCAGAACCTATTAACGTCGTGTTTTTTTCATTACCTCCCATAATTTTTATATCATATCTGTCCAATCAATCTGATTGGCCACAGTACTATTTTAACTTTTCTCTCTTCTTTCCAATTTAACGGTCCAGTTGGACTCATGAGGTATAATGAAAAAAAAAAAAAGATTATGAGAATATCTGCTTCTTCCCTCCGGATTTACAGTTTGCAGTTTTCTCTTTTCTTTGGTCAAAAGGATTTGCACTTGCTCAAGCTAATGTTCCAAGTTCAAATATTTATTGGTTCTTTCACCCAAAGCAAAAGTCACATCTTGCAATAAGAATGCTCCAAGTTACTCAACTTTTTCCTGATACCCTTTTAGACAAAGGACAACAATTGGACAGTTATAGGGCTGTCCCCACTGGCAGAAAATGCTAGCCCTCATTAATGCATATTTTTGCTTTGCTTCCCAACTTGTATAAACAATCTCTTTATGCGAACCTCAAGTAATTGCATTTCTTTTAGCCTCAATCCCCCATTCGTCTATTCCCTGCCTAACACGGCATTGTAGCCCAATTGGCTTCTTCTCTATCTGTTCACAAATAGAGAGAGGGGTCTGTTATTGATCTTCGTTTTAATAGGGATTGCTGTTTTCCTCATTCGGGAAAGTTCCTGCTGTAGTAGTATTGTGTTCATGCCAGTGATATACTCTCATTTCATTGGCTACAGTCTACACCACACTATCAGATGATTGTCAACTTCCCTTTTCTTTTTCTTTTTTTTCCTGTGGTAAAAATAGTAACTTTAGGGGTTATTGGTCCTTGAAAATTTCATCAAAAGGTCTAGCATGTGGGAATGAGGTCATGTGATGCAGCCAAGGATGACTTGCCGGCAAGCTTTACAATATATGCAATAAAAATGATCGGCAAGTCATCTCTGGCTACATGAAACCCTCATTTTCTCATGCTAGATTTTTGGATGAAAATGCCCTACCTTCATTTCTGGAGATCATCGCATACGCTACCCAGAATCTTTTTGGTACCGACTGATGCAACTGTAAACTGCTTGAAAGTTTAATGGACTTTCATGCCAGCTGAAAAATATGGCTCAATGTACGAAATTATATCACAGCTAAATATTTAAGCTTTTTAAGTTTCTCCTCAGGTTGATGTAATCAATCTTGCTGAAACTTTGCAGGTCGATGGACTTTGCACCAAGCAGGATTGAAGCAGTGATTACCATTTGCTAAAATTTTCTCAACTTTCGTGTAATGTCTCTACATGCAATATTATATCTGTATCATTTCTTGTTTTCGTATTATTTTATCTTATCTTCATACAGTGCGAGGGATCTGATCATATATAACTGTCTTCTCTGCTAGGAATACTATTGAAATGATTCCAAGTTGTTAGGCATGCATGGTCTCAGTGGCGGACCTACGTTAGTGCCAATGTAGGCAAGTGCACACACAAAATATATATAATTTGAAAGAAATTAATAACAATATGTGAAAGTAGTGCAGATGGTTAATCCTCTGATCCCTCCTCTTAGTCACATGTCACGAGTTCAAACCTCCCAAGTTCCTTTTACTCTTTTTCCCCCATTTCCATCGTTCCCTTTCTCTTCTCCAAATTCGATCTCTGCCCTAGCTCTCTCTTCACCAACTCCATCGTTCCCTTTCTCTTCTCCAAATTCGATCCCTGCCCTAGCTCTCTCTTCACCAACTCCATCGTTCTCTGGGTTTAGACCTTCGGGTTAGAACCCTCAAGACAAGGAATACTTCTCGCAGTCCCTGCCGTTTAGGAAATTTCAGCAATCGGCTCCGGTAGAAGTTCCGATTCTGTCCTCTAGAACTATGCCCAAGAGGAGGAACGACGAGCTGGCTTTAGAGGACGACGATATTGAGGACGATGACAAGATGTTGCCGCCCCATGAAATCGTTGCGAGGGGTTCTGGAGTGTCACCGAAGACCACTTCTTCGGTGCTGGAAGGGGTCGGAAGAACCCTCAAAGGGAGGGATCTTAGACAGGTGCGGAATGCTATATGGCGCAAAACTGGTTTTCTTGATTGATTTGTGGTGTTGCTCCTCTTAAAACGAAGAACATTTCTTGTAGAGGAAGTTCAATTTTGATTGATTCGCTAAGGATGGTGACTTAAATGAGTATGTTTAGTGAACTTGGTTGTTAGGAAATGGAAATGGCAGTTGGCCCTTCTAATATTATTTACAATTAGAATTCTGGGATCAAGTTTTTGACAACTTTTCGACTGGCTGCTACTATTTTTATTTTTAATTGTATCGAATTCTCTTTCTCAACCCTGAAACACGTGAACCCTGTTTTTGCCTTGTTCCTGTGGGACACAAGATTCTTCATTTACTGGAGATTGAATTCTCTCATTTATCGCTTTGCTTTTGCCAAATATTAGGATTTAATCCTTATATGGCTGAGTTTCAAGCTTGTTGCTTCTCGATTCCTTCGGCAACGTTGTCAGCATACTAGAGTAAATGAAAAATTTTGTTGGACAACGTTGATTCAAATACCTTAGCTTGTAACAAATTTAAACCTAGTCCCTTTTCTCATTGGATCCTTAAATATGTATAAATGAAAAATTTTGGTTTGGCATGCTTTTAGAACTTTATATGTGGTTTTGATATAACTATTTCCATGTCAATTGAGTAATCTCCTCTTTTATTTTTGTTGGTTTCAGGCTAGTGGGTCGGTAAGAAAAATTATGACATGAAGTGTAAAATATTAAGGTGCCTAGAACTAGAATCAATAGGAGAAAAGAGCTCCAAAATTGATAAAACTCGAGTGTCGTCAAGGTCCTGTTTTCAAGAATTAGAGTTGCGATTCACAGGATAAACTCTATATCAAAGAGGATTGAGGAATTGCAGGACAAAGAGCTTCAACCACAACTTGAGGAGTTGATTCAAGGGTAAGATTTTGTTTTTTTCCTTTACAAAGTGCTTATCTATGCAGCATCCTGTGGCTTTTAATTGGATGCTACAGAGAATGTGTGTTTGGTTGTCTTCAATGTTATCAGAGTTATACCAAATTGGTGAGCTGGTGCAAGGACCAGTGTAGAACTCTACAGAATTGATTGAAAAGAGAACCAATCAAGAATTAGTCAAATCCGTGTCTTTGATGTTTCTGTATAATTTCTTAATATAAAATAAAAAATTATTAATTTGATTACTACTGATTCAACCACAATTAGACCATGGATGAATTGGTGAATCTTGAACCAGCACTTTGAATGGTTTCATGACCGGTCCTGTTTTCAAAGCATTGGTCATACAGGAACTTAGTGCCTAAAAGATTATTTATTTAAGTGAACATATTTGTTTATATACATTCATTTAATATGAACATCAGGGGAAACTGAATTAAATAGACAAATGAGCTTTGCCTAGATTAGGATAAAATTTGTAGCACAATGCAATGAATAGTCTGGTGGGAGTTTATCTTTAGCAAGAGACATTTTCGTTTTTCTTAGGCTCAAGACATATGCTTTGTGGATGAGTATTTATCTGTTTCTGTTTATATGAACTCTTATATTAAGAAATGAACTTACTTCTGTATTTCCTCTGTTATTTTTGCTTTGATGGCAGTTTAAGTCGAATGTGGGAAGCAATGTTTCAATGCCACAAGCTTCAATTTCAAATAATGTCAACAACCTATAGTAACAGCCGACCGAGAATAGCCACGCAATCTGAATCTTGTGCTTCTCTGTTCTCAATTCTCGTGGTAATTTCTAGATCCCCTCTCTGTTTTCTTTTCTTTTATTGTTTATATTCTTTTGTTTTTTAACGAGTTTAAAACTTTCCTTAAAAGTTTTTTTTAAGGGCACTGTCCCCGAACCTCCGAATCCCACCACTAATTATGCACCCACAAACCTAAAATCCTGAGTCCGCCATTGCATGGTCTGGTAAGTACTTGCCACTAGTTGTTTCAGCACCTGCAAAGCTATAGTGTAACTGTTTGCGCTCTTGGCTCCCATACAGGTACAAGTTTTCAATACAAAGTGGCACCACATACGAGATCCGTTGGAGTTTTCCGTGATCAATGAATACAACTCACAAGATAGGTTACCCTTTGTTTTCGAGTACACTTCACTGCTTCAGTGTTGAGTTTGAGACCACAGAATTATTATCCACGTCAATTCTCCACAGTGTCATCTGATTGTTCATGCGCTACAGCAGGAAGTTTCTACCAATAGTACAGGCTTTATATTCACCTCCCAAAAAAACAAAAAAACAAAAAGAGAGAGTTCATAATACTCCTACTTTTCTCTAAATGTTTTCATGGTCCCCCTCCCAATTTCTCAAGGTGGTTTCATACAGTTTGAACAAGATAGAATACCAGAAAATTGTTCTGGAAAAATCATGGAGACAAGGCATGCCAGAAACTCTGTTCTGGCTCTATTCTAGTTATGCCAAGGTTCTTTGATATTAATGTATGCTATGGCTTCACTTGGAACCCTTTTTATTATTTTTTAATATGCGAAAGAAAAAAGTTCTCCTCTCTTTTAATTTTGTGCTCACATTTCCTAATCTGATTCTGCAAAACCTGCCAACACTTTTAACTTTTACCTTGTTTGCGCGAACTTTAGAAACTATAAAGTAATCAAGATTGGTGTATCTTACTAGTAAGACCAAGAAGGTCAAATTGACCGAACCTTATTAATCGATATATCACTGATGGGAGACTTCTCAATACATAAAACTCGGAGAATTAGGTTCACATTTGAAATATGAAGCGAATAAACAGTATATATAATCAATAAGACACAGATCAACAGAGTGGACTTTAGGAGTACAGAGAAAATTGAGAAAAGTAGAAAGTAGAAACCCAGAAGAGCAAAAAAGGATAAGGAACTAGATATATATAAGACCTTCTCTTACGAGCAAACCAAACATGAGGACGAACAGGCCAAGTGTGATGGATTGAGTTGGGGATATGAAGGTTTGTGAGTATGCAGATAAAGTCAATACTGCACCAACAATTCCAATCAGAAGGGCGATCATGTTCTGGCTCATTTCGTTTACAGAGAGGAGAAACAAATCAGAGACTCTCGTCTTCTCTTTCTGCAGTGATTTGCTTCTTTCTCTTGATGCAGGAAGATCCCTCTTCTGTCTCGTTCTGATGGTAAAAGGACCAATCTTGGAATTCCGTTCCGGCTTTGTGGCAAAAGTCAACTCTTTGGTTCACTATCAAAGGGCTGGACATGCAAATATTTAATATAAACTCAATTTAATATAATCTACGTTCATAAATGTTGGCAGGGTCATGATCACTTTGTCTCTCTACCTGATATTTTAATTTTACAAAAAAATTTAATTTTGTCATTTAGTTTTATAAAGTATTTTCTGAATTATTTAACCCTAATATCTTTAATTTTATTTCATTAATAAAAAATGTGAACGTTGCAATTTAAAATGTTGATAAATGATAAAGCAAGGTAAAATGCTAACATATTAAGAGTTTAGTTTTCAAAAATAAAAATAATTGGATTAAGATATTATTTAGGATTTTTTTTAGAGAAAAAAGATAAGAAAATACCATTTGAACTCCAAAATCTAAAATTAGTTATTTCCTCCTAAAATAAATTATCAATTGCTGTTTAAGTGTAATCAAAACCTATACTCTAGACAATTCGATTTGAAATTTTAAAGTTTAAATGGTATTTTCTTTTTTCTCTTTTTATACACCCAGAATGAAATATCACTTGGAAGTAAATTAAATCTAAAAAACTGAAGTAGAGTTCGGGATCTCCGAAAGAGCCGCTGGGTTTATCAACATTTAAGATTAGTATCGACATTTGTGAACAATGATGATCTAAACACTTTGCGCCAATCCTATTGTGAAAGAACAGTGTGAAGACATCCTTGGAATATACACTGGATCCCACAATTCCATTGTCACGTTCCAGTTAATTTCCCAGTCCCAGAGAAGGAATATTCAGAAGAAACCTATGAATGTCACAGGCTTCTATAGATTAGATCATATTCAACAAATTGAACCGAGTAGAACATGGGATTCGATGGCATCTTATCGCCAATTTCGCAGCTATATTATGTTTCTTGATCTCAACTTTGGTTTTGAATCAAACAAATAATGCATCAGAGCGTTGCCATCTGCTTCAACTAAGCTGTACCCACGATTCTTCTTTACACCACTCTCATCCATCGACTTCCTCACTTTCTCTGCCCCAACCCACTCACCTCTTGAAGCATACACGTTAGACAACAATACATAGTCACCACTCTCGTCCTTTCTCATTCCAAGAAGCTTTTCGTTTGCCAGTTTTGCCAACTCAACGTTTGCATGAACTCTGCAAGCTCCAAGCAAAGTCCTCCATACTATTGCATTCGGTTCAATCTTCATTGAATCTATGAAATCAAACGCTTCCTTCAATAGTCCAGCACGTCCCAGCATGTCTACCATACAACCATAATGCTTAATATTGGGCTCAATTTTATATTCACTCCTCATATGATCAAAATATCGATAACCCTCATCAACTTTACCAGCATGGCTGCAAGCTGCCAAGATTCCAACAAAAGTGATCTCGTTTGGTCTGATTGTGGTCCTCTGCATCTCCCTGTACATATCAAGTGTTCCCTCAGCATAGCCATTAAAAGCCAAGCCTCCTATGATTGAGTTCCACGAGGTCACATCTTTATCTCTAATTGCTCTGAACACTTCAAGCGCCTTTTCTATACTTCCACACTTGGAATACATATCAATGAGAGCATTCCCAAGTATTGTGCTCAAGCCTCCTGAACACATTTCACAGATGTATATATGGATATTTTGCCCCATGTCCAAATCTCCTAGTTCGGCACAAGCAGATAACAGGCTCAACATGGTCACTTCATCTGGTCGTTCCCCAATTTTTCTCATCTCCTCGAACAGCTCTAGTGCCTGCTCATGCGAGCCACAAAGCACGTAACCTGCGATCATTGCATTCCAAGTAACCACGTCTCTCTTTGGAACTTCGTCAAACAGCTTTCTCGCGCTCTCCATCTCGCCTTGCTTAGCATACCCAGTTATCATTACGTTCCAAGAAACTAAATCTCTCACAGGCATTTCATCGAACAGTTGACGCGCAACTCTAAGATCCCCTCGCTTGGCATATGCCGCGGTTAGTGCTGACCAGGGAACTACGTCCGTCTTTGCGTGATCATCAAAAAGTGCGTTTGCAATCTTCAAGTCTCCACAGTTAGCGTGAAAGAATATAAGAGTGTTTCGTACAGATGGATTTGACTGGAACCCGAATTTCACAACCCTTCCGTGAACTGCAGTGCCTGTTTTAACCCAGAAAAGCTTTGTGCAAGCCTTAAGCACGAAGGGGAAAGTGAAGTTATCGGGCTTTATACTTTGATTATCCATTTGGGCATACAGAGCAATGGCCTTTACGGGGTTTGAGCTTTGAGCGGAGGCTCTGATCATGGTGTTCCACATGAAAATGTCTGGTTCAGCAATATGGGCAAACACTTGGTGGGCATACTCTATAGTGCCCATAAGTTCCATGGCACTTATGAAAATGAGTTCTTTGAGGTGTCGAACGTTTGAATTGAAGCCATTGACGATCATGGAAGCGTGGATCTGTCTGAGAGCTCGAAAGTTGGTGCATCTTTGCCATATACTCGGTCGCCTCTGCCGGTTAATGCCGCTTCTTTTTCTAATCATCAGACTCAGTGACTCACTAGCGTTCCCCTCCTTCTAATCCCAAGTATAGCATCAACGCGGGGAGACACGTGGGAGGATGATAGCCGTTAGAGTAAATCGATGGCGCAAAACACATTCATCTGGTAAAAAACAAATGAAACTGTGGAGTACAATTTCCATGCATGAACATGAACAGAAATCCAATGAATAAAAAAAATTAAGTTGTAAGCTTTTTACTTGTCATTAATTTTTCTTGATTATAATCTACAAGTTTTCATTCACTTGCATTTCTAATGGGTAGTAATCAGGGGCATAGCCAGAAATTGTAATTACGGGGGCGGAAATTATAGAATAGGACCTAGGTATTTATGAAATTGCATCTAAGATCTATAAACATTCAAGATGTTCATTTTAGTCCCTTCACAAAACTTTTAGTATAGACTAAAATGAAAATATTAAAATTTTTATAAGACTAAAATGTAATTTCTTAAAAATTTGGGTCATTTTCTATAATTTAGCGGGGCGGGGGCCACCCATAGCCCTCCTCTCCCTCCGCCCCTAGTAGTAATAGGCAATCGCTTTAACTTATATTTTCAGTTACATCTTCAACTTGATCTAATAAGATTGAGTGCTTGTTTATTTTGGATTAATCTATTAGTATCTAACGCTACTAACAACTGAATACCTGATTTGTAAGAGTGTAAGAATATAGATCTGTTATGGGAGAAACCTTGGGAACCGGTTCCCTGTTCATCCCAAGGACGAGCGGGGGCTTCGGACTGTCCCAAGGACGAGTAGGGGCTCCAGACCGTCCAGAATAAATTTGGACAGTCTATATATGATTTTTATTATTTTTTTATTTTTTATAAAAAATAATTTTAATAGGTAGAGAATCTAAAATAAAAATAATATCTCAATTAACATTTTTTTAAATAATTTTTTCTTTTAAAAATAAAAAGTATAAGAAAATAATATAAAAAAAGATTTGGACCATCCGTACGTCCGTATGGATGCCGGCTCGTCCAAAGGAGAAGCAGGAAACCAATTCCAGACACCTCGCTACCTCCAAATAATTATAGTTGCGGCTGAGCTTAACCTTTATATATATAACTGAGCTTAACCTTTATATATATATATATATATATATAAAGTATAAGAAAATAATATTAAAAAAGATTTGGACCATCCGTACGTCCGTATATTTCAGACACCTCGCTACCTCCAAATAATTATAGTTGCTGCTGAGCTTAACCTTTATATATATATTATATATATTTTTTTATATATAATGCTGAGCTTAACCTAATGATTTTTTTTTGATACAAGGCGAGGGGAGGGGGATCGAACTAAGGACCTAAGGGGGGGAAACAAATCTCAATACCACTGTACTACTAGTAGTGTTGGTTAATGATTTTTTTTTTTTTTTGATAACAAAAAGTTTTGGAGGGGTTCGACATCAGTCCCCCACCAAAGCCAGGGTACGACCCCGAGCCCTATGAGCACTTAGGTGGGACTTACGAGATCGCCTACCAAATGAGTCCCAGCGACGACAGAGGTGATCGAACCCACGACCCAAGGGCCTAATCCTGGATCCCTTACCATCTATACCAACTCACATTGGCTGGTTAATGATTTATAATTTACACATGACAACTTTTGCCGAAATACCAAACTGCAGCTAAAGGGTACGGGAATGTTAATGAGTCGGCCCGACTAAATAAACTGAATTCAAGGAATCGGCCCTTTGAGCGCATGGGCCAGGCCTATCTTATAAACCTAAGACTGGGCCTTCTAGATGGAATCACTGTTCTTTAAAAAATGTGTTGAAAGGGAGAGTGTTGGATCTTAGAGTTTTTTTTTTTATTACTCATCCGGTATCCAGAATTTCACCTTGACTAAATTTTGGAGTTGGTCAAGGTGTTTGGGGAGGCATCCTAAGGTCTGTGAAGCAATAGTAATCTAGGTTAAGATGGAGACATGTGTACTCTTAGTTCTGAATTCTGCAAGTTCCAATCACCTTGTCTTTGGATTGTGGGTAACTCTAATCTCTCACCTAAAAAAAGCGCCGAAAAAGAACCCAATCGGTTCAGGATTTGGCTTTGGTCCGAGGCATCGGAACATCCGCTACGTTTTTTTGTACTTAATAATTTACTGCATGTGGTACAAATTTATTAGACAAAAAACGCAGAGGACGGTCCGATGCATCGGACCAAAACCAGGTCCATCGGTTCAATAGAGACGATTTCGCGCGCGAAATGTTCCCGGAAACAAAAGACTTGAAAAGGAAAGGAACTGCGACTATGGAGCAAATCAGCTTCAGACAAAATTCAGTGGCACAGGTAAAACATCGAAAACTAACCCATGTGTATACGAACTCTATAATTGCATTTCCAATCTCAAATGTACATAGTCAATTGACAGTCAGGATTTTTATTCCCTTTGTTTGAGGAATTACAATTACCATTCAATTGATTTTCGGAATGCACAGGTTGGACTCCGTTCCGTTTCCTTTTAATAAGACGGACCACGGTCTTGATAGATCGAAAATTGGTCGATTAGAAACCTCATGATTTATGAATTTGGATTAAACGCAGCTTATGCGGTTGGATGCGATCAGCACAGCAAGTAAGACGAGTTCATTATATAATGAGGAGTAGGGGTGGAAATAAGTTAGACAGAGGTTACGGTATAGCCTACTTTAAGCCTAGTCTTTTTAGTAAATAGGTCAGACTTAAGCCTATTGTCAGATTTATTTAGGTTAATAGGTTAAACTTATTTTTACAAGGCTTAGCCTACAAGCCTATAAACCTGGGATTTAGTTTCTTTTAAAAAAAAGTATTATTATACATAATTATATATAATTTAATCTAAATTAATTGTGTAAATTATTTATAAAATTAATAACTTAGTCTCAACCTTAAGTTTCGAATTTCATCATTTACCCATAAAGTTAATATTTTCATTTATAAATTGATCACATCTATTTCTTTTTTTTTTTATCGCTCAAGATAATATTGCTAGCTCACTATCTCTCCTTCGATTTGTGTCATTTGATGCAACATAATAATTGTAGTAAGTTTATTTTAGTGATAGTCAAATGAAAATGATTCTAATAAGAGGAGTTTGACTCATTCTGTGCAAGAAAAATAAGAAGTAAAATCTAGTTTTACATATCACTTGTCGTGCTTGGTTGATTTTAAAAAAATGCGCCCCTCAGTCAAGCTTCTCACGTTCCGCGAATAGCCGGGAGTATGGTAGTTAAAATCTCGATTTATCACTGCGATTTTACGTTTTTACGATTTTTTTTCATTAAAACGATTTTACTAATTTTCTAAAAGCTTTTATGTTTTTATGATTTTTTTATATTACGATTTTACGTTTTACGATTTTTTATTTCTCTTCCGATTTTACGTAAAATCTCGATTTTAACTATATTAGCCGGGACATTGAGAAATATCCAGAAAGACATTTAAGGAATCGCTCATGGATGATTGATTTTTTTTTCCTCTTACTAACTCTTTTATTTTATATGAGAACGAATCGCTAAACTTTTAAGACATAACATTGGCTTTTAAATAAGTTTGATGAATTATATATAAACTTAGATACAAAAGATTTAAGCCTATTTAAAGGCCTACATTTTAAGTAAGCCTTTAAATAATAAGCTTCAGGCCTTGTTAGACTTTTTAAAGACGGAGACTTAAACCTAAAAAAAAGGTTCCATATAGGTTTAGGTTTTGAATCTCGTAGGCGTAGGCCTATTTAGCAAAAGCCTCACCTAGCCTAGTTTATTTTCATCCCCAGTGGCTA
Source organism: Acacia pycnantha (assembly GCA_025563575.1). NCBI lineage: Eukaryota > Viridiplantae > Streptophyta > Magnoliopsida > Fabales > Fabaceae > Acacia > Acacia pycnantha. Next base: position 11,530,190 of record JAMWYP010000015.1, on the reverse strand, counting down.
GTGGGAAGTGGTATTTAAATTTGGACTGGAATCTAGGAATAGGGATGGGGGAGTTAACACCGGAAGAATGATATATTGGGAAGTGGTATTGAAATTTGGTTGACTTACGAGGAAGGGAGACATGAGCAGGAATTCATATATCGTCGAGGGTTAAGATCATCGAAGTTTATTTCGTCCTTGCAATGATGCATGACAGTTACCAGCTGGCTAAGGAAGACCATGGCAATCTTGAATTATTTCTCGAGTTATTTATTTTCACGGAGAACTTTGGTTGAAGACTTCGTTCATGTTGGGCATCACAGTCGTTCTCATTATGACTCACGCAGGTCTCTATGAACTTTGATGTTTGTATATTGTTTCTTCCAATATGGCTTCGATTATCGAACTTGAAGCAAGCTATTTTTCCTGGGTGCTTGAAAAACCATCCTGGTTTTTAAGAAAAGCATATATACACTTTGAGTAAGAGATTTGTAAGAGCAATCTCTTACTCCGGGGTACATTTGAACTCGGTGCTAGTTTGACGTTTGGTTTCACATGCGTGGAATGGACCCTACATAAACTTCCACTGTGCCGATTTACAGGGTTGCTGATGTGACCTAGTCTGGTTCACCATCATAGGAAATGGTTACAACAACTTATCCATTTTACTACTTGCTTGATTTTCACTGCTTTCAAGGAACAAAAAGGGCTTAATGGGGGTGAATTCCACACACACACACACACACACAAAAAAAAAGCTTACTGGGGTGAAACCCACCGATTTCTTTTTCTGGTGAGTCTATCCTAAACTTTAATGAAAGGAGGAGATGACTTAGAAAAAGTTAGCTCCCTCATTAGGATGGATATAATTTTAGGTACAGCCGTGCGATGTAAAGATGAGCCCCGCAGCATTTGTTCAAGAACTCAAGATCATTTTCAAATATTGAATGCAAGCCTAGGGATTTTGATCAGCAGTTGGAGGAATCTATTCTGAATCTGGAAACGCATTAAGTAAATTAATAATCACGCACATGAATATAATCAAAAGTTTCAACCTACTCAAGGTTAAGCTTTAAAACCTTAAAAGTCGGTATCACCTGATGATGCCTTCATTATGACAGTTTTGGATGTGTTTTCTGTGGTGACAGAGACATCTATGTTCATAGCATGGCTTTATGATGAGTTATGACAAATAATTTATATGCTTATCTGCTAACAAACCTTGTAGAAAAATAAGACGTGATTTACTCTTTGATCGGTGATTTAATGAGTTCAGGCCCGCCTACCTGCGGTATCTTGTATATCTCCTGCTCAGTTTGACCTCTGGTATTATTGAGTGTAATTTTTCATTCATGTTACCATCATATTTAGGCATCATCAAGATCCTTATGTGTTACGACAGTGGTAAAGGATAAGAAGTTACTCGGGAGTGGCTACGGTCCACTGCAGTGGACCGTTCACTGTCCTTTTTTACATTAAATTTGCACCGCATGCGGTGTGTGTACCGCATGCGGTAATTTTTTTTAAAAAATTTACACCGTCTAGATCTTCATCCGAAGGCTCAGATGAGGAAGATAATGGAAGAGGATGAGAGCCAGATCCAAGTTACTCACCCTTCCGGATCAAGTAGTGACTTGATGTTTTAAATTTACTTCACTTGGGTTTTTTTACTGGTGACATGGGTGTCTTCAGCTCAGTCAAATTTTTGTTAGAACGAGGCACAGAGATTATTGTTGTCATTAACAATTTCTTAACAAGTTCACTGATATTTCTTGTAATTTTGATATTTAAATACCTCCCATCCCTCGAATAATAATTGATCTAGTGAGCTTACCATCTTCCTTGATCATTTTTTTGTCACAGGGTATTCCGTTTCTGCCGCTGGAGCCAAATCATTGTTGACGGTGCTTGTGAATTGTGACTCAGTAAACGTTGGCTGGCTCAATTATGTCTCCGGTGAAAGTGAGAGCATTTCTGGCAGACTCTGAATTGGAGCACACTGAGATGATAAATGCTAATGGTAAATTGAAAAAAGATTAGATTTATTCTTGAAACGATTCATGAGTCGATTTTCATCCCTTACTGTCGGGCATCGACCACGTGGGACTCGTATGACTTTGACAAGTGTAAGGGGCACTCATTTAATAGCATCATTATGACTGCTGGACCATTACCATGCTAGAGCTGGCAATGATCAAAGAAAATTTAAGAAGGGTGTCCCCATTGTCCTTCCTATAGCCTATATGAGTCTTGGATCCATGAGACCTTTCCATCGCACAACAGATACACACATTTAAGTTTTTCTATATCAGTCCTTTTTTTCATCCAGAGGGCCCTTCTTTTGTCTTTTCATTCGCCAAATCCTTCAAGATGCCCCTCCTACACCTTCAGAGCCCCACCTTATTAAATTGCTCGTGTTCCCCCCCTAATTAAGACCTCAGTCGTTAAGGAAGTTCTTCTGTGGAATCAGTTCATCACAGTCCCAACCATTAAAACGTCCGCCTTTTTTGGCAGCTCGAGTTTATGATCTGGGTAACTGTCGACTTATGGTTTAAGATCCACCATTATCTTTCGTAGATGCCTTCTTAATTTATCTGCGTCTTCTGCTCATTCGTTACCTATTCGTGGCACTCTAGGAGCCAGGTAGCTCCATAATGTGAAAACTAGAACTTTCACGACAATAGGCTTCTACAGTATCTCTCCCGCTAATGTTAAGATCAAATGCTACTAATTAAGTTAGATACTTTCTGATTGGGACCTCTCTATATGTGCCATTGCAAAACCGACATAAATTAATGCAACTATGAAAAGATTATGAGGATGCATTTGCCTCAATGTTTTGGCAAAATCAGGCCTTCATTAAAGTGATCATATTCCATCGCCTTCATTTCTTGTGCGATGCACTGTGTTGATTCATGTCTAGGGGTTAGCATCAAAACCCACTCACATCGTAGTCATTTTGCAAAATGTAACCCTCAAGCCAGTGATCCAGTCCAGGTCCTTCGGAAGTATAGTCTCTGCTCACTCTACGGGCCTAAGAATCCCTACAAAAGTCTAGGTACATTATTTAATTTTATCACAAGATTAACCCCCCTTCCTTTAATTTGATTGATGCCCAAAAGGTAATCAATATGTTAATATATTATATATAATAAAATAATAAGAAAGAGTTCCCCACCAAAATCTTGCCAATCAAAGCTAATCAATCCTATTGGACTTGTTAATCCAAACAAATTACTCTGTTTGGTGGCAATATGACATCGTAGCTAATACTATCAGTTGATCTGATTGACCGAGTCAGACACGTCTCATGCAATTTTTAGTTTTTTACCCAGAAGGTTAAAAAGTAGAAGTAGCACAAATCGGGACTGGAACTCAGTGATCTGTTGGTAGGCTGTAGTCGGCCTCTAATGGACTGCTTTGGTGGCTGGTAAGGACTCTAGATTGCTATGTAGACTATAATTTATCTAAATTATGACTGACTATGGGCAGGTTTCAGTCAACTTTGTTTGGTCGAACCTTACAGGAAAAGTACGAAACAAATTTTGGTTTAGTTGAGACCTCATGTTTGTAGTTTGCACTGTTGAAGGACCATGTATAAGTGAATTCTCTGGCTGAGCTTCACTGAGACTAAGCTTAACTTTAAAGTTTAAACCCTTCCTTGAGTTAGTTGCATTCTGCTGTATGCTCCCGTACTTCACTATAAACAGAAGTTTGTGTACTTTATATTATTATAAAGGGGGAAAAAGAGAAAAAAAAATCTACATACCAATCGATGGACGGATAAAATCAAAATTCGTGTGGACCCGATTGATGAATAATTAAAACCGGCCCTAGCTATGCCATAAATCTTGGGTGACGTATTACTAAAAAGTTATGGCTATCACTCGGTAGCTCATTGTTGTCAATAGGATTAAAATTCCAGTCTAGTGTTATGAAAAGACATAAAACCACTGTATTTTTGTTTCTGCCAGTTTATACTATTTTTTTATACTACCAGCTGATATTACTAGATATTTGAGCCATCCAGTTTCAAGGTTTGTTGATGCCACTACAGACACATATTTTTTCTGGGACTCAAATTCAAGATTTAAAAGAATCTGTAAACCTTATACCGCTAGACTATCTCTCAGTTAACCGTTGGTAGCCCGTTTATACTATTACATCAATGCATTTGCAAAAAATCTCCAAAGCCAAAAGCCAAAAGGTGGAATATAAACTCAGAATTCAATAAGAAGGGTACTCTTGTAATGATAGTTCACATATACTCTGTCAAATTAATTTCTTATCCCATTTATGCCGCTTACCTTTCTTCTCTGCCCATCTCTTCATTTACTAGTCACAGTCCTTCCCCTCCTTTCCTCTCTCCATAGCTTTCTCTCCTTGTGCTATATAAAGAAGAGGAGAAGCTACTACAGTCTTTAGTAGTGTTACACTTCCGAATGGGTCGGTCACCATGCTGCGACAAGGTGGGCTTAAAGAAAGGGCCATGGACTCCTGAGGAAGATCAGAAACTGTTAGCTTATATCGAAGAACACGGCCATGGAAGCTGGCGTGCCTTGCCAGCAAAAGCTGGTAATTTTTCGGATGATATTTGTTCAATAATATAGTAGAAAAGTGTTTGCAGCTTAAGTTCACTGATATATCCTGTAATCGATGCTATGTTGTTGTCTATAGGACTTCAGAGGTGTGGCAAGAGCTGCAGACTGAGATGGACCAATTATCTTAGACCTGATATAAAGAGAGGGAAGTTCAGCTTGCAAGAAGAGCAAACAATCATTCAACTCCATGCTCTCCTAGGGAACAGGTTTCGTATTCAAACGAAGTCATCTATCTATCTATCTATGCTCAGTTGTAGGATACAAATTCTCGTATATTACGACTTAAAGGAAGTTTTCTACCGACAGCCATTAGCTTGGTCTTGAGGTTTTTGTCCTTGGATTTTCACAAGACATAAGTATTCATAGATACCATTTCTTCCCTAGTTTCTCTCGGCCTGTTGATCGGTGTTGAGGACACAGGCAGGCACCGGATTTATGAAAAACCCATCATGATTCTAACTTTCTTGAAAGTGTGAGCTTTGGTTCTTATTCAATTCTTAATATGTACTGTATTTCTTTGCTTTTTTTCCCTTTCCCTTCTTGTGCAGTATGTATTAAATGCATCGGCCTCTCAGTTTCTTCAACCACCTATTCTGGCCTATCTTCAACAAATAAAATTAAATGTGCTTTCTGCCATTTCCATAAATTACTCCCTGACGTCCAACTTTTTTCAATTTGGTCTTTAAATGCAAAAGGATTTAAATCACTGCGCCATGCATGTGAAATTTCCGGTGCAATTGGAAATGAACACGCCATGCATTATTTTTCATTCTGATCTGATCTATTAAAGTTGCATTTTTTAAATATATCAAACATAAAGAGTTGCTTCCGGTCATTGATGGATCCGAGGGTTAATTAACCTTGGTTTCTATGGCGTGTGTCTCTATTCTTTCCTGTTGCCTTGTACTCAGGTGGTCAGCTATAGCAACACACTTGCCAAAGAGAACAGATAATGAGATCAAGAACTACTGGAATACGCATCTTAAGAAAAGGTTAGCCAAAATGGGAATTGACCCTGTGACCCACAAGCCCAAGAATGATGCCCTTCTCTCCATCGACGGCCAATCCAATAAGAGTGCTGCCAACCTTAGTCACATGGCTCAGTGGGAAAGTGCTAGGCTTGAAGCTGAAGCAAGGTTGGTTAGAGAATCAAAACTACGTTCACATTCATTGCAGCAGCACCAGCTTTGCAACTCTGGGTTTTCTTCGTCATCTTCTGCTTCAACTTCATCAGCTCCAGTTGCGAATAAACCAGAGGGACCACCTATTTCCTCTCGCTCTCTAGATGTTCTAAAGGCGTGGAATAATGGAAGTTGGTTGAAATCTACTGATGGCCAAAATGTTGGTGGTGGCGACCTTGAATCCCCTTCTTCTTCCCTGACTTTCTCTGAGAACGCTCCACCGATTATTACCAGTGAACTCGGAGAAAGTACAATGCCTATGATCGAGTTTGTTGGCTCGTCTGGTTCTTCAGAGACAGGTATTGTGAAAGAGGAAGGTGAGCAAGAATGGAAAGGTTATGAAAGCTCTGTTCATCTTCCAGAATACAAAGATGGTATTGATAACACCATGTCTTTTGCGTCTAGCCTGCATGAGTTGACAATGTCATTGGATGGCACGTGGATTACGTCTGACTCTCTTAGGACTAGTACTGATGCTATCGCTGAGGAAGGGTTCACCAATCTTTTGCTTAATACTAACTCCGATGACCGGAGTTTGTCGGAGGAGGGCGGAGGAGAGTCTAATAATAACTGTGACGGTAATGGATCAGGCGGCAGTGGGAGTGACCTGTATGAAGATAACAAGAACTACTGGAACAGCATTCTTAATTTAGTCAACTCTTCCCCTTCTGACTCTCCCATGTTCTGATGATTCAGCGCCATGTTTCCTCAAACCAAATCTAGAGTCATTGATTTTCTTTCCATGGCCATAAGAAGCGAGCTTGTTCACATAAAAAAAGGTTTTGTTTGCTTTTAGAGTGGTGTCTTTCTTGGGGAGTATGTAACTTGTGAAAGCAACAACGGCGGATTCCGTGGAACCCAGGTCACTATGGTCGCAACCGCCATCAAATGTTCATATTAATTTGTTCTGATTCGACGACTTGATTTCATTATCTTTTACATCTCCATCTAAGAGTCCTGATTTTTCTGGGTTATGTTCTTTTGAACAAATTGATGGTAGATAGAGTGTGAATTGAATGACTTTTTTTTTAACCGCTCCAAGTTATTTCCCTGTGCTTAAGTTGCATACAAGCACGTCCCAAATAAAGCGGTATTTACTATGGTATTTATTGCTGTTGGTTTCACGTCACAGTCTGGCTTTTCAAGGATTTTAGTCATTGTTTTTATTTCTGGGTCATCTCTCCCTTGTCCACTTCATCTGCTAGGTTGTCATGTACTATTTCAAGATCGAAATTAAACTAAAATTTTTGACTTTACATTTTGAATGGTTCGTATGAGTACAAATTGAATTTGTACACGTGTTCATATGTATTAACATCCACATCTCATTCATAATTAGACCAATTTAGTAGTTAACACCTCCCAGAGAAAAAATCATGGCCAATTTGAGCCTTTTATATTTACATATTTTATTAAAACTTCGTATTAGTTCAAATTGCTAACGAGGTATGCTATGCACGAGGCAATCAGCTTATGAAGATATATCAATGTGTCTAATGATATCTTTTTGTGAGTACTAAGTAAACATGTTTCCAGTGACATTTATATTTAGTGTTTTATTAATTAATTAGTACAAATAAAACCCCGTTATCCTATATTATTTCGGGAAAAACCCATTGTGACTGAGACTTTTTTTGTATAATCACCACTTGAATTTACTAATGTGAATATAACGTGTGACAGAGGTAATTATATTTTATGTATTGGGTTAAACCTTATATAACATTGGCTAAGACTTTGGTGGACGACTAATTAGAAAGGATTTTTAAAACTAACAGGTGGTTGGTATAGTGGAATGTAGCGCTGGATTCTTTTAAGAGGTCTAGGGTTCGAGCTGCAGTAACGTACTTGTAATCCGCCTTGTATGGAGCTACCACTGTTGGGAGGGTCATCCTTACCACTACAGAACCCGAATCCGAATTAGTCAAAACCAAAGGTTCTGATGAACGATTTTTTAATGCATAAACACGATGGTTATTCTTATCTCATTTTTTTTATCTTCAAAATCTTATACACATCAAAACTGAAGAGGAAAACCTTTGGTAAAATATAGAAAATATTTAAAAATAATTTTCTATTATATTTTTTACCTCATTCCATTTTATTTTGTATACTTATTAAATGAATAGCCTCAAATGGTTGAAAAAGCTGAGAGAAGGCTTGAATAAGGGGGAAAAATATCTTGGAAAAAAAATCACAGAAACATGGGCAGCAGCTACGTTGAGAGTGACATTTCATATTATAAAATAAAATTGATAAACATCGCTCCCTCAAAGATTTTCATGCTTCCAGCAATGAATGCCATGGGGCCCTTAATTGACTTTTCAAACCAATACTGTTGCTCCCCCATTTTAGAAGTTGTTCTGGCGTAGAACCAGAACCCTAGCCCTGATGGGGCTAGGATGTTGATGTTGATTGGGACTTGACCTAAGGTTTTGGACTGCAGGGGTGTATGATGTCTGGATAAGTCATCCGAGGTGTTGCCCATCTCCCGACGTCTACGTCGGGCTAGAACTTGTTGAGCCCATTTCCCCGTGTACGTGGTAACGTTGCAAGGTCTGATGAGTCGGGGTGACATCCTGCGTCTCGTGACGTGCCATGTTGGCGTCCTATGGCTTGAGGACTCGTGGTGAATACCGATGTCCAAAAAGGGCGGCGAGGTAATAACCTCCGGTCCTAAGAGTGCCGCGGTAGAACCGACGACCTAAGGGTCCGAGGTGGTAACCTCCGCCCTAGGAATGCCGTGGTCTTGCTTCCGAGGTTGGCTCAGGGTGGCAGGGCGCCTGTGGACGAGGCAGCCCCTTCAAGCTAGAAGTTCTTTTCTTTTATTCTTCCTTTTCCTTTTGTTTCGGCGTAGGATGCCGGTTTTGTGTGTACTTTTGAACAATTAACCTTATGAATGAAAATTCAAGTAATTGGTCCATTGTGTACTTTTAACTTTATGCATAAACTGCACATAGTCAAGTTCTAGACCGGGCGGGGTCTTTAAATAATTAGAGTCCGCTTAGTACTCTTCGGTGTCGAAACCAGTGCATGAGTAGGGGTGTCTAAATATACCACGCTACGAGGTTCGGAGTCGTTATCCGGGATTTTAACCAGGGTAAGGGCAAATTGTCACATGCTCATCCGTGGTCGTCGTCGGGACACACTTTGACCAAGTGGACCTGATCAGGGTCCAGTATGACTATTCGCCTTCTTACTTAGGTGTCAATTTCGATGCATCAAAATATATACCGGGTGCATGGGCCTCGGTGTCGGTTACCGGGCGTATGGACCTCGGTGTCGATCGCTTATTCAGCGAATCATTTAAGCACTCTTAGAATTGAACATTCGGTTAATAAACCCTTTATAATTCTAGAGATGATTAGCTTTGTAAAGCTGACAATTCGGACATGAGGTGTCCGTTGCGGCATTTCGGCTACGACTAGGCCAGGTTTTCTAGAACGTAGGCTCCTCTGTTGAGTTTTTCCTTAATCCGGTAGGGGCCATCCCAATTTGCGGCCAAATTGCCATCTCTGGCTTTTTCGTTACTGACGTCGGCCCTTCGTAGGACTAGGTCTCCCCAGTCGAATACCACAGGCACGACCTTTCTGTTGTGTTTGGCCGTAATGAGTTGTTTGGCCGCCATGTCTAGGCCGTGTGCCGTGGTTCATCTTTGCTTCCGTCAAGACTTTACGCCGAACCCGAGTTTTAAGCGGGATCGGTGTAGCTAAAGTCGCGTTCTTCTATTTTGGAGGTGGATTCCATCCAATTTAATACGGCACCCTTGCGCCCGGTGATGGGAGGGTACCAATAGCTCAAAGGAAACACGGGTGATATGTGGATTCGAAGAAATATGTAATGAACAATAACATATAAAGAAAAAGGTACATTGCCTCCACGAATAAGATCTTGTACCTCGCGATTTATGCAAACTTTAGCATTGACGATGACGGTTGTCATCTCGAAACAATCGATTGATGCACGTATTAAGTGTAACCGAGGTTCGTTAAGGTGTCGTGACCCGAATTTGTTTCTCCATTTGTGGGTGTCGTAACCCTTAACTCGTTTGTCCATTATGGGTGTCGTAACCTGGACTCGTTTATCCGTTCTGTTGCCCCCAGGCACCGGTAGTTCAGTCTTTGAGTGCCGGGATGTGTTGATTTACCAACCGGATCAGATTGTTCGTGATTGTCGGGATTGCTTGCGTGCGACCCGAGATTCCGGGTTTTAACTTAACACCAAGATTCAGGTTTACATACTCTAACACCGAGATTCCAGGTTGAGATACTCGAACACCGAGATTAGGGTTTATTATTTCTCGGATTCATACATGTAAATAGACTTGGTGGGATTGCCGGTGCAACACGGAGCCCGAGTTTTAACCAGATTCGGTGTAACCAGGGTTCGTCTTCAAAACTTTGGCAGAGCGGGATTTTAACCGATTCGGTGTAACCGGGTATGCCTTCAAATTTACTCGGAGCGGGATTTTAACTTGATTCGGTGTAGCAGGGATCCGTTTTCAAAACTTTGGCAGAGCCGGGGTCCTAACCAGATTTGGTGTAACCGGGGTATGCCTTCAAATTTACTCGGAGCCGGGATTTTAACCAGATTCGGTGTAACCGGGGTATGCCTTCAAATTTACTCGGAGCCGGGATTTTAACCAGATTCGGTGTAACCGGGGTCCGTTTTCAAAACTTTGGCAGAGCCGGGGTCCTAACCAGATTTGGTGTAACCGGGGTACGCCAAGGAGGGAGGATGAGAATCCTACTCAAATTTGGGTTCCAAAGGAGAAAAGATGACTCACATCTGGGTTCCCCAGAAGAGAGGATGAGAATCTGCTCAAATCTGGGTTTCCAAGAAGAAAGGATGAGAATCCTATCAAATTTGGGTTCCAAAAGAGAAAGATGACTCACATCTGGGTTCCCCAGAAGAGAGGATGAGAATCCTGCTCAAATCTGGGTTCCCAAGAAGAGAGGATGAGAATCCTATCAAATTTGGGTTCTAAAGGAGAAATGATGACTCACATCTGGGTTCCCAAGAAGAGAGGATGAGAATCCTGCTCAAATCTGGGTTCCAAAGGAGAAAAGATGACTCACATCTGGGTTCCCAGGAAGAGAGGATGAGAATCTGTTCAAATCTGGGTTCCCAAGAAGAGAGGATGAGAATCCTACTCAAAAATCCGGGTTCCCAAGGAGGGAGGATGAGGAGGATGAGAATCCTGCCTACTATCTTCTCATCATGTGAATTCATGAAGAAACAGAAAAAGATAGGGCATCTAAATTTATACCGAATTGAAAAGTCCGGGTTCCCGGGAGAGAGGATGACGATCCTTGAGGAGGAGGATGAGAGTCCTACCTACTATCTTCTCATCATGTGAATTCATGAAGAAACAGAAAAAGAACCCGACTTATCCAATGAGAGGAGAGAGGATGACGATCCTTGAGGAGAGAGGATGAGAATCCTTCATTCCACATTGCTCAATTTACCAACTTATCCAATGAGAGGAGAGAGGATGACGATCCTTGAGGAGAGAGGATGAGACTCCTTCATTCCACATTGCTCAATTGCCAACTTATCCAATGAGAGGAGAGAGGATGACGATCCTTGAGGAGAGAGGATGAGACTCCTTCATTCCACATTGCTCAATTGCCAACTTATCCAATGAGAGGAGAGAGGATGACGATCCTTGAGGAGAGAGGATGAGAATCCTTCATTCCACATTACTCAATTTACCAACTTATCCAATGAGAGGAGAGAGGATGACGATCCTTAAGGAGGGAGGATGAGACTCCTTCATTCCACATTGCTCAATTGCCAACTTATCCAATGAGAGGAGAGAGGATGACGATCCTTGAGGAGAGAGGATGAGAAGTTGACATTCATAACAAGTATCTAATGAATTATGAGTTCAATACATCTGTTTAGCGAGAAGACGGATATTCCTTGCTCATTATCGGACAATCACTTATTCACAAACCCCGTGTGGGGCTAATAGTTTGAATTTCCCATCTCATGGAAAACCCTTTTCGCTCGCGTAGCCCTATCCCCCTAGGGGTATTTTAGTGATAGGTTCTATAGGAACTGGACGATCCTATTTGGTCAAATACCTAGCGACAAACTCCTATCTTCCTTTCACACTATTTCTATTCTTAGGATTGAAACAAATTAGAATTCTCAATTCTCTACGACGTCTAGCGGATAAAATATTTTCAGGAACAAGCAAATCATAATTCTTTTTTCTTTATTTATGGATTTCTTAAGAATTTGGTGCTTTCACTCCTTCATTCCACATTGCTCAATTGTCAACTTATCCAATGAGAGGAGAGAGGATGACGATCCTTGAGGAGAGAGGATGAGACTCCTTCATTCCACATTGCTCAATTGCCCGGCTTATCGATACACACCCTCTCTTAAAAGAATTCCCAAAGAGAGATCTGGTGATCCTTCCAACTATCTTCTCGTCATGTAGAGACATGGAGAGTTAAAAGAAAACCCATGTGAAGAAGCTCAAAACCAAAGTCGTTGCTCAAACAACAATTGTTTCTCGAATCCTTCGAGAGGTGCTACGATTCTTGATTTTGCTTTGTGGATTTTCGAGAACTGCCGTGCAAAGGCATCTGACTGCTGCTTCTGGTATTGACCATCGTTGGTCGTAGGAATCGAAATTTACGGTCCCCACGGTCGGCGCCACTGTTCTGGCGTAGAACCAGAACCCTAGCCACGATGGGGCTAGGATGTTGATGTTGATTGGGACTTGACCTAGGAGCGATTCCTAGGGCCTACGTACCACGAAGAGGATCAAAGTCCACGTAGTTCGAGGATTAGATGAGGCGTTTAGCCAAAGGGGGTGGTCGTATGCTCTGTGACGATTTGTATGTGAATAGCCGGAGCGTAGGCCGTGTAGAAGATGATGTACCTTTAGGTTTAACCCGCTATATATAGAGGCTACCTTAGGTTTAGGGTTTGAACTGTGGGCTTCATGCCTCAAAGCCCAAGTGATGTGGCGTCATATCTGTGCCATGTGGATTGCCCCTTGTTGGGCCATACAGCGGATAAATCCGTGAAGTCATTGTTTATAAACTTTACCCGAAGCCCAAGTAAAATTAATTTTGTTGGGTCGATAATTAATTAATTTACGGATATTAAAAAATTAGTCAAATTAATATAATTATTGTTAACAAATGAGTTTTGTTTTTTCCTTCTACCATGTTAGTTGAAATTATCCTTTGACAGAAAATGTCTTGATATGTGTAATCAATAGAAATATTTTGTAATAAAAATTACAAATTTGAGAAGTAAAATAAATCGATGTCTTATATTTATCATCAAAGTAAACTCCTTATCTAATTCCTCAAACTCAATTTTCCTTTTTCTTTCACCGAACACCAGCTCATCATTATTCAAAACTTGAAATTGACATTTGGCATGCTTAGAGAAACTAAATTTTTTTATTTTTAGTCAACTTTTGATATCTGGTTCTTGTAATGGATTTATTAGTAATTTGGTGCTTTCTCTTATTCACTATTTGAATCGCGCTTATGGTTTTTTTCTCGTTTGGATGAAAACGGTGGCCAATCAAGCTTATGACTTATTGGAGGAGCTTATGATAAGAGCTCCATTTCCTAGCTTATTTTACTATTTGAATCGGGCTTATGGTTTTTTCTCTTATAATTTATCTCAAAAGTCACTTATCCAAAAATCATTCCAAACAAGTTTATTTTTTCACAAAAGCTACTTATCAACCATCATTCCAAACATAAATCATCTTTCACAATCTGACTTTTATCCAATCAGATTTATCTATAAGTCTGATTGCCCATCGATAAATAGCTTAAAAATTAGTTACACTGTTGATAAAGTTATACATATTATTATTTAAAGGTCTGTTTATTTTGTATTAAAAAATTCACTAATTTAAATATATTTATGGCTGTCAAATTTTGTTTACTGTATAAAATAGGGAGAATCCCAATTAAATCTTCTTGAAATAATCAAAACCTAAGTCAAGCCTATATTCTTAATTGGGGTAGGATATTGTCACTACCAATTTTATGTCACTACTAAGTCATTATCACTTTTTCACCGTTAGATCAGAATCTCATCTACCTTTATCATTTCTCTCTCCTATTGAGATTCTGATCTAACAGTAAAAAAGTGGTAGTGATATAAATTTGGTAGTGACAATATATTATTCCTTCATAATGAGACCAAGAGGTTTGATAGGGATTTCAGAATATTGTTAAGTGACAACAATACCCCTTAGTTTGAAAAGAAACTATTTACGCAATTATTGCTTCTTCTTCTTTTTCTTAATTAAAAAGTTATAATTAAAGCTTTGTCTTCCAATTTTCAATCAATCAATCATTTTCCAAAGCTGCCTGGATTAAATTGTTTTGGAATTTACAGCCGCGAGCTCTTGGGTCGAAAGCCGATCAGGCACTCATTAATTAGTAACATTGATTGTGGAAAAAGGGTGATTGAGATCATTGCGTTTTTGAAACAATATGGATTCTTAGTACAATTAGGGCTAAGGTGGGGAGAGGTTTTTAGGGGACTGATGCTCAATTCAAAGTTTGGATCTCTGGGAGACCATTCTAAAAACTTGTGCTAGTGGATGTTCATAGTATTTTAAGATTCCATAATGCTTATAACTTCTTATGGTTTTATATAATTTTATGTTGTAGATTAATTCTTATGTTTATAACATTGTAACTTTTGGGGGCATTGGATGCCAATATATAGAAGCTTAACACAAATGAATATGAAAATGTTATAGGAATGATAGTTCTCCTCCACTCTTTATCTCTACAATTCTCTTTTGTCTTTCTTCATCCCTTCACCTCAATCTCTTATATTTTTTTGATTTCATCTGTATTTTTATTTTGGGGTTGGATCATGCATGATTCTCTTAAAAACAATTGTCAATTGATATAAAATAAATATTTAAAAGATTGCGGGAAGTTAATAAAATAAATAAATAATAATCCCCAACTGTGTTGCTGCCTTCGTTTTCTTTTCAAATATATGGGTATTATTGTCATTTAACAACATTCCAAAACTCCTTATTAGATCTTTTATCCTTATTAAGAATTTGTTTAAAGTGTGGGTTTAATTTAGGTTTTGATTATTTCAAAAGGATTTAATTAGGATTGTCCCTACAAAATAAGCTTAAACATTTGAAGCAATGCAGCTAAACCAACAAAAAAGAAGTTGCACGCCATTAGATCATAAGACTGTTGATTAAATATTATTTCTTCGATCGGTAAGATATATTTGGAGGAGTTGATTTTAATATTAAATATAAGATATGGTTTTTATATTTATCAATTTTTTTTTTCTAATTTACCCCTATTGATGTTTGCTCAACAATAATTAAGGAGAAGAGGGAATTAAGAAAGATGAATAAGATGTTTTTGAAAATCCATGTCATATTAACTAACTTCCTGTTACGGACTCATATAAGACCAATTTAATGTATGATCCAACAAGGGGAAATCTACGTGACCTAGATGTGGCGGGGTAACACTTAGGCTTGGAGGCACAAAGATCCATAATCCCAAACCTTAACCCCACAAGTAAACTCTATAAATAAGAGGTAAACCCTAGAGGTACCAGGTATGATTATTCTCTCTCAATTACTATTCTACTTTGGCTGTGCATGCATACCACCTCTCTTTGGCTAAAGTCATCCAATTCATACATAGTGATATACTATTCTCATAGCTATATAATTTATAGATACCTAGGAGAGAGTTATCTAATCCTAAATTAATATACTAGTCCAACGAACTAGACATCTTTGTCAATTTAGACAGAACACTTCCTTTATCTAAAATATGTTTTATATTAAGGATCGGGGGAGTAGATATTAAAAATTATTGCTTACAATCAGACATTTTAATTTTAAAATAGTATAAATTTTAAGTATTTCATAGTGCAATGAAATGCCAACCATTGTTTAAACTAGCTAGTATCTCATAGCATGCAGGTAATGGACGTTTTCTTCATTACAAAAAATGGACGGTTCCTCCAAAAATTATGATAAAAATGTTCGTACATACATACATACATACATACATACATACATACATACATACATACATACATACATACATACATACATACATATATATATATATATATATATATTGCAATGTTTTAGAAACAATTTATAATAAGGGTTATTAAAACCGGACCAGACCAGCTAGCTTGAGTTAGAAACCAGTGAATTAGGCACCTGGGCGGTTTGGGTGAACCCCAACGTGGGGTTAGTATTTTTAAAAATAATAATAATAATTCATTTATTTTATTTTATTCAGAATTCATATTAATAACCCTAGAATCTTTATTTCTTTACTGATCAATCTCTTGGTTACCTCCAATTTGACTCTAATATGACCCACGACCTTGACTAGTTAGAGGCCAGTCCGAATTTAATAACCTTACTTACAATACTTACTCTAGAAATTTGCCACTTATTGGTTCTGTTGGTAGACATATTTTTCCTTCCAATAAAAAGGGAGTTAACGATATTTTAATTGCAGTAGTACTTTATAGGGAAAATTACATTTAAGTCCCAAGGAAAGAAAAAAATTACAAAAAATCCTCTTGAAATCATAAAATTACAAAAAAGTCTCAAGAGAATTTTTGTTGTAAATACATACATTTCGTGTTGTAAATACATACAAATATTTACAACAAGAAAAATATATATTTACAACAGGAAAAGTATATATTTACAACAACACAGAAAGTAATTTTCATTCCGTACAAATAATATCAAAAAAGTCTCAAACCATTTACAACAGGAAAAATATATATTTACAACAACATTTAAACACCTGACCATTTACAATGAAAAAGTATGTATTTACAATGAAAAAGTATGTATTTACAACAACATTTAAAAATTCTGTACAAATAATATCAAAAAGTCCCAAACCATTTACAACAGAAAATGTATGTATTTACAACAGAAATGTATTTACAACAAAAATTTCCTTGGGACTTCTGGGTAATTTTGTGATTTCAAGGGACTTTTTTATAATTTTTTTCCTTCCTTGGACCTGAATGTAAGTTTCCCTACTTTATTATATGCATACTTATAAATTGAAGCAGAGGAGTAAATGCTAGTACATGTCAAGATATGATATGAGACATAGCATTATTGAATTGTCACCTTTTTTCTTATGCTATATATGAAACGTCACTTTCCTTCCATAACTATTGAAAAACTCTTTTTTTTTTTCATGTATGATTTATTAAAACTATTAACTAAATATGTATGTGTGTATCAAAAATGTTTTTTTTTTTTTAAGCATCAAAAGGTTTAAGCGCTCATTTATCAATATAAGATGTGCCAAATAATTTCTTTCACAGTCTTGAGGCTTGCCTCGATCACCTTCACATACACAGATTATATATTCTTCTACAGATAATTAGATATAGTATAGATCTTGTAGTTTATTTCAAAACCAACTTATTCTTCCGGGTTTTTTTTTTTTTAAATATTATAACTAAACTCCATTGGAATTTTAAAAGGACTCTATAGACCAAGTGAAATCTATTTTAAACAATGAAATATTTATTATTTTGAATATTAGATACTATCCTAGAGAGATGTTTTTATTAGTCCTCAATTTAGACTATGTAGTTATTATTATCATCTTAATACTACCTCCGGTCTTAAATAAAAACATATTATGTAATGTAATTTATATTATAAACTATGTTTTATATTTAAGGTTAGAGGAGTATCATTTTTCTTTTTACTCCAAAAAAATATTTTAGATACTATCTCTTTTTAATACTCCCTCCGGTCCTAATTATAAGACATAGTTGACTTTTTTGGAGAAATTAAGGAAGATAATTAAATTACTTTAGAGTTTTTTTTTCCTTCAAAGTAATTAGTTTGGCTAATAAACTAATATATAATCTAAAGATACACAACATATAAAATGATTAAGTAACTTATTTAGCTTCCTTAATTTCTCCAAACAAAATCAACTATGTCTTATAATTAGGACCGGAGGTAGTAACTTGTATACAACTGAAAGGGTAAGGTGATTGAGTGATAATAGTATAATACTAACAGTTTAGGTTAATGTGAATATATATTATGGACTTTCATCCTTATCCTTCAAATAGTATTATTTAAAAGAAAATCTAAGGAGTGAACCATTCAATGATACACTATACTCTCTCTTACCCTTTTTATAAAGAACAACTATCATAATTACGCAATTCAAAATGCTAGTTAACGGTAATAAAAATGTAAGATATGTATTTTTTTTGGGTTAAATACCTAATTTGCTATGGAAGTATGGATAAGGGGGCACTCAGCACCCGTAAGTTTTTTGGGTCCAAATTTGCCCCGGAAGAATGAAAAAGGTACCAAATTTGCCCAAAACTAACGGAAGGTCAAACAGACGTTTGGCATGTCGGATTTTTTTGGGTTAAATACCTAATTTGCCATGGAAGTATTGATAAGGAGGCACTCAGCACCCGGAAATTTTTTTTTGTACCAAATTTGCCCCGGAAGTATAAGAAAGGTAGCAAATATGCCCAAAACTAACGGAAGGTCCACGTAGGTCGTTAAAATGCCACATGGCTAGGAAAGAAACACAGTGGAGACAGTTCCGGTGGGACCATTGTGAACACCATGGCTCTCCGATGTGGGGCTGAAAACCTGCCAGTTGGTGTGGCAAATTGATACCAAACGATTTTATCCCTTAGACCCTTACAATTTCTCGATTCTCAAATTTTCAGGTACTGCCTCCTCACTCCCCCCCCCCCAAATTCCCTTATTTTGCTTCTCTGAAATTTTATGATTTGGTGAAAGTTTTGACAATCCATATGACCATCTCTAACTAGGTTTATTGCCAGTTTTTTATTTATCTTGATTCGGAGAACTATTTGGTTTATTGGTAGAGCATTTTTTAGAGTACAATGGGAATACAAAATTGTTTTAGGAATTATCTCTAACTGATGGCTTTTGCAGATCCAGAGCTAATTCAAACATCATGTTTGAAATTTTCTGGGGATCGAAACCAATCGGATCTGAAGTAGAGGAAGGTCGCAAATAGAGTTGGTAGGCATTGTTGTGGAAGCTGGCATACCCGTCGGTGAAGGAGTGGAAGAAAATTCAGAAGCACGAACCGCCGAAAGCGAGAGGGAAGAGAGAGAGATGAATGAGGTGTTGACGTGGTTACATGATCTGGCATATGACTCACCCTCCACTGTGTTTCTTTCCTAGCCATGTAGCATTTTAACGACCTACGTGGACCTTCTGTCACTTTTGGGCAAATTTGCTACCTTTTTTATACTTTCGGGGCAAATTTGGTACCAAAAAAACTTCTGGGTGCTGAGTGCCCCCTTATCAATACTTCCGTGGCAAATTAGGTATTTAACCCAAAAAAATCCGACGTGCAAACGTCCTTTTGACCTTCCGTTAGTTTTGGGCAAATTTGGTACCTTTTTCATACTTCCGGGGCAAATTTGGTACCCAAAAAACTTCCGGGTGCTGGGTGCCCCCTTATCAATATTTCCATGGCAAATTAGGTCTTTAACCCTTTTTTTTTTTCAATCATATCCCTATTTATAAAGAAAGTATATGAGAGATACTGAGTGAAAAGTTATTGTAGAGAAATAATGAGTGATATATATTTAATAGGGGTAAAAATAAAAATAAAAATAAAAATCAGTTTAAAATTTTAGGTAAAATGGATTTATTCCTTATATTAATAATCACTTAAATGAGAGAGATGATTCCTTATAAAAATGACTAAATGGAGTATAAATTATACTTTTTAATTGAGGGAAAAAACAGAATAAGGCTCTCCACATGGGGTGAATTATAGCCACATCACATGCATTGCCTCATCGTTTATTTTTTTATTTATTTTTTTAAATTGTGAGGCTTATCAATGTTCATTTATTCTGCGAATTATGAACCCACATGGTTATGGATTTACCATGACTGCGACACTTTAATCGACAAGGAAAAGCTGCGTAAAATGGCATCTAGTTTATTAGCCTATTAAATAATAAAAATATATTGCATGATGCAAATTAAAGGGGAAATTACTTTCTTCTTACCAAATATGTTAAATCTACTATTTTCGATTTTCAAGCTCTATATTTATTTGTTTGTTTAATTTTTTTTTAAAAAATATTATTATTATGCTTTATTATTTAAAAAATTTACTAAATTATAAGGTGACCGTACCTTTCCAAACAAACTTTTATCCAATTATGCCCTTGCGATCAACTATATATTTTCATTTTTCACCCATCTCACGTGGCATGGATTAATGAAACATTTAGAGCCAAAATAATCCATACGTGTGTATTTATCTAATTAATTGACTTATTTAGGAACAGTTGATATGGAGGATGAATGACATTTAAATTCTGGAAGAAGGAATTAATCAACAAGTAATTTCACTTTTAAAGTCAATTACTACCTCCCATCTTTAATACTCCCTTCAATCCTTTTTTATAAGAGCTTAAAATTTGAATTATTTTAGTCATTTTGATAAGAACACGACAAGAGGTGTCTAAACATTTAATGATTTTCTTTTCTTTTTTAACTCTCATTAATTATATATGTTCTATCAATAAAAAGATTGGTGAAGCTTATATTTATTATATTTCTCTATTTTAACTTGTGCCTCATAAATAAGAGTATACTTAAAAAATAAAGTTTATTTCAAACATATTTATTATTTTTTAACAGACTTTAACTACTTTCTTAAATCACGTAATCCAAATAAAGAAAATTTTGATGGACACGTACGTACGTTATTTGATTTATAAGAGTCAATTATCTTACACCCAAAAGTAAAGAGACAGAAAATCAACGTCTTAGAAGAAAAGGCTTCATAATTTGAAAATTGACAAGCATGAATGGATTTATCACACTGTTTAGATTCAAGACAATACAACCCCTTTCTCCCTAAACATCAACTTCTGTTTCAAGTCGCCATGTTTTTCCTTTTTGTTATTCTGCTTGAAAGCAATATTCACTCATGAGTGGGACTGATTTTTTTCTCCCCATATATAATACTCCCTCTAGTCCTAATTTTATAGGACAACATTTAAATGTTGGTTTTGGTTCTAATTATATGACAAAATTTTAATTTTTGTCAATTTTTTTCCTAAAATACATCTATTTTATTTTTTCAAGTGCATTTGGTTTTTGGTAAGTATATCTATGTGGGTACGTAGACTCTTCCACTAAGTGAAACTTTTAAATTGCTGGATTTTAATTTATTTATAGATCAACTAACATTAATTTGCCAATACATATATATATATATATATATATAGACACACACACGAGTGTGTGTACATATATCTATATGTGTGTGTGTCTGTCAATATATATGCGTGTATACACACACACACACACATATATATGTATGTATACACACACACACACATATGTGTTTGTGTCTGTGTGTGTGCATTATATGTGTGTAGATACACACACGCGCGCACACACACACACAGATATATCTATATGTATATACACACACATATATGTATATATAGCAAAATCATTATTTCAATTAGAAAACATGTGGAAAAGAAAATAATGAAAATTCTATGTTGGAGAGGTATGTGGCAATGACTGTTGATTTACTTTTACTTATGTCATTTTAAATTTATATAATGTCATTTTAGGAAAATGGATAAAATTAACTAATTTAACTCATCTCTTTAATTTCCCCAAAATCGATTAAATATGTCCTATTATTAGGACTGGAGGGAGTACATCATAATCTAAATTAAATTCTCAACAAAGACAAAAAAAAATTAAGATCTCCATGAGTTTTAGGTGGCCACTCCTGTCAGGTGGAATATGAGGAGGATCATATATACACAGCCTTACTCCCATAAGTGGGGAGATTGCTTTCAAGATTATATTTGAAGCCGTAACCACTTAGTCACATAACCACCACTACTTTTAAAAAATTAGCATATTCTTATATTATTGGTGCATTTATTTCTTTGCTTCCTATTTTAAATACTTTTTTTACTAAAATAAAAAGTTGGGGGGCATCAAAGTCAAACAAAGGCCTATTTAGAATAAAGCTAAGGGCCAGACAAAGTAATAAATGAAGGACCTAACGCAAGTGAAATGAAAATTAAAGTAATAACTCAAGTGCCTTGAATTGAGCTGTTTGGTACTAAAGAAGTCACGAATCCAGATTGACAAATGGCGATTGTTTAGGCAAAGGAGAGAGACAGAACAGAGGGAGATACTATTGTTAGTAAGACTGTAAGAGAGCTTCTCCTCGCCAGTGAAATCAGCCTCATAATTTCTAAGGTAATTAAAAGACGTTGCGAATTCTGTTCAAGTTATTTAAGTAGCAGCAGTAAATGAGTATGGATGGTAGTGGTGAAGCTAGGAGAAGTTAGAGTAAATGAAGGAGAGTGAGAACTGTCAACTATGGGTGAAGATCACTGTATTCGGTTTTTTAAGGAACAACATTGATTGCTCAATAATGAAGCATGCATTGAGTGATTGAAGCAGCAGGAAGGGCATGATTCAGATTCAAAGCACCTCACTCACCCCCATACATGCCTTCATTGTTTTATGGCTCAATAACCCACTCAACTCCTTATCGTAATAATGAAAATCAGAATATACATGCACTTTGATTTATGCCCTTCCTTCCTTCTTCAACTTGTGTTAATTCCTCACAGGAAAATCCCTTATTAAAAGTTTTATTGGTAAAAAAACCTGATGAGTTTTTATATATAAAAAAGGCTTAAGTAGTAAATCCGTCTCGGAAGTATAGGCCCAAGAACAAGAACAAGATTGTCTTGAAAGTTTTTTTTTTTTTTGCCTCAATGTTGCCTTGGAAGTTTTAAAACATAATAATGTTGTCCTATTCCGTTAAAAAACTCATGTTGACCATCAAAAAATTGACGTTGAATGTTAACTTTTTAACGGAAATGGGCAACATTGCTACGTTTTGAAACTTCCGGGGCAACATTGCTACATTTTGAAACTTCCGGAGCAACATTGCCACGTTTTGAAACTTCCGAGGTAACATTGCTATGTTTTGAAACTTTTGAGGCAACATTGAGACAAGAAAAACTTCCAAAGCAACATTGCTCCTCAACGAAAACTTTCAAGGCAAATTTGCTACTTAACCCTATAAAAAATATTAGTACACTGCACATTGCACATTTTGTATACACAAGCTTCAGTACTCTCACTTATTTCCATATCAACAATAAAATTTTCAATGAGGATTTTTCACTAACTTTCCCGGATATTATTAATCATCCACCTGCTACTTAGAATTTATGAACATGCCAGAAAGCCTTTGGTATAGTATGTGCCCTTTGTGATACGAAGTCTCGGACTTGATCCCTACACTCTTCAGGTCATGCACCTATCGTCCAAATTGAAAGGGGGGAAAAAGAATTTATGAACATAAACTATCATCCCTTATAATGTAGTATGGATATATCATTTTATAGGGTCTGCCCGCATGCTCATCCACCCAATTTTGGGTGAGAGACCTTTTTTTATGTATTATTATTTATTTGGATTAAATTATATGTAAAACCCTAAAATATTTTTACAATCCAACATTTCAAATTAATTAATTTCTAATCCTGTACTTAGAAATATTTTTCCTTTAATATGAATATTTTGAAATATTTTTTTAACACTCAATATCTTAAGCTGATTAATTTTTAGTGTATGGAGTTTTTTTTCGTTAAAAAAAAAAAAAAACCCTTTTATTTGAGGATGGGAATTCCTTTTTTTTTTGATATAAAAAAGTTTTGAAGGGGTTCGGCATCAGTCCCCCACCAAGGCCAGGGCACGGCCCCGGGCTCTATGAGCACTTACTGGGGACTTACGAGATCGCCTACCAAAGGAGTCCCAGCGACGGATGGGAATTCCTACTAATCCAGGGAATGTGATTCCATTTCATATGTTCGCTTGGGCCCAATTCTATCACTATAATTCCCTGTATCAGAAAGGCGTCATGTGGGTTCTGACAAATGGTCTAAGCTCTGTTCTATTCGGCTGAGGCAGAAAAATGATTACACCATCGCATCCCTAGGAATATGAGAGCTTGAAAATTTATGATGCTCTGCCAACTTTAACTCCTCAGAAATCTCAACATACCTGCATGGTGTTTCCAACAATCAGAACAGACCCAGTGATGTTCAAAAAATAGTGCATGACATAATGGCGTCTGAAATCATTCCAAAGAGGGGAAATTATCTGAGCAAGAGAAGAATGTGGGTGTGTGATGGCTACGTAGTTCCCAAATATGAACTTAGGTCAGAATAAATTCCGCCCACAGCGCACAAATAATCAAATGAAGCACTTAGATTATACATCAAATGATAAAAGCGCCAGTGATTAAGCTTTGCAGGGGTGCAATGCAGATCCAAAGTATATGTAAGGGGGCTATAAAGCAGCAGAGACAGCAGAACAACAAAAATAGACCCTATAATTATATTTATACACTTTAAGATTAGACATCAAATGATATAAATGATGTGAGAACGCGTTATATATACAAGCTCAAATACAGAGCAAGTACATCTATTTATATCAAAAGACTGTCATTTCTCTAGAAAGCACATATGTTGTTATGAGCAAACACAGGGCATTCATGAAGATGAAGTTAAGGCAGCTTAACTTGTAAAGTTCCAGTATATTTCCAAATTTCAGATACTTACTAATACAAATTTCCCAAACACTACTCAAAGGAATATAAACAGAAAATGAATGAATGATAGTAATCCAAGCAACAACTGAAAGAAACACAACAACTTGTAGCTTGTTTGTCAACCCAGATATAGCATCTTTTGAAAATACTCAATGAAGCACTATTCAGCCCACAAAAATAAATTAAATAAAGAAAGAAAGAGACATTATGATTTGCTTTATTTCGGCAGTCATGTTTGTAGTATCGTGAAATGCATTTGTTATGATATGAGTCTCCTATCAAATCTAAACAACCTCTCAATTTGTTATGATAAGACTACTCTTCTGCTACTGATTCAATTTAAGGGTTAAAAGTTAAAACCAAACTCAATTGAAATTTTTGGGTGATACAGGCAACCTAAACATGTTTAGTTAAGGCTGCAAAGCGAACCCCAACATGTATCTTTGCACATTGCTATAGGCCACTGATAATTAAGTTTATGCAGTGCCTCAGTACTAGTGCATAGTTGAATCAAGCCACAGAAACATTCGACGTCAAGTAGAAAAGATATTAAGATAAGACAAAAGGCCGAAAACTAAAATAAAATGGAAGCAACGAAAACATGTCTTTCTGCTGGAATCGTTGATTGAAAACGTAAGAAAAAAGAATACAAGAACTAGTCCAATGCGCCATGGATTTGGAAAAAAATTCTTAGATCAAGGATAACTAATATGCTCTATGCTAATTGACTGGACTGGCCACGGGATCTAAGACGATTTACAAACCTTATTCAAGCCCTCAAGCAGCGCAACGCTATTTCTCCTCTGGAGATTCACTCGTGAAGGCTATAAACATTGAACCGATCCTCTCGGCGCGAAAGGGCAGGAGCGAAGAGGAAAACTATTTTTCAGCTGTCTGATCATCTCTCGCTTAAATCAGTGCCCGCGAATGTCGACCCTTTAAAATAAGTAAATAACCGTTGGAGTTAGGGTTTACGTTAAGGGGGCGGCGTTAACCGAGCGGCTTCGTGGTTGAAATAAGTAATAACCCTTGTTTGCTTTGCGGCGGCTAGGGTTTAGTTGAGATGAAAATTAGAATGGGGTAAAGTTGTCCTAGAATTTTATAACTGGGGATATAAATGTAAAAAAATACGAATCTCAATCGAACGCGCCACATTTCCTTGGGCCCATGCATTTCGTCAGAGGCCTTTTCATGGAATCGGGCTTGAAAAAGGAAGTCTGATCCAATAAACCTAAACAATTTTATCGTCAGTTCCCTTGAGCCTAAATAGTGTTTGACAAAAAAGAACTAGGAAATGTGCTCTGCAGAAAATCGCTCTTTCATTCCGCTGTCGCGTGTAGAAGATGACCTAATCAGGCGTAGCTCTAAGAAAATAAAGAATACGGGGAAAGGGGTAGGCGTTCCTCAGGGCGACTGGCCTAAGCTGGGGGCAAAGAGTTCGGAGTTTAGTCAAGGAGGATCGTCTTTTGCTGATAAACTGAAAGGTCAGAATGGGGATGGGGATAGCTCTGACGAAGATAACGTGAAGGAAGGTGTGGGTTATTCTGAGGATGTCATGTCCGAGGATGATACCGAACCTGATGATTCAGCCCCCCTCTGTGTAACAGAAGAGGACCCTATTCGAAATTTCCCTACCTTTATTTTCTCGGACAGAATGAAGCGTAGGTTATACAGAGCTTGGCGTAAATCAGTTATAGTTAAATTGCTGGACAAATCCATTGGCTATAAAGCCTTGCTTACTCGTTTGCAGACCATGTGGGCGAAGAAAGGGGTGATTAGGCTCATCGATATTGGCTATGGGTTTTACGTGGTGAAACTCTCAAACAGAGACGACTATAAGGCAACACTTACTGGCGGTCCGTGGATGATTTACGACCATTACCTTACGGTGAGGCCATGGGAGCCTAACTTCGACCCTGCCACAGCAAAGATTAACAAAGTTGCAGTGTGGGTTAGAGTTCCAAGGGTTTTTCTGGAGTATTATGATCGTGAAGCATTGTCAATCATTGGAGACAGGATGGGTGATAATCTGAAGATCGATATTAATACTTCCGGCCAACTACGTGGTCATTACGCCAGGATATGTGTTCTTGTGGATCTAGGGAAGCCGTTGATGTCTGGGTTTAAACTTGATGGTGTAGAATATTTTATTCACTATGAAGGTCTTCATATGCTTTGTACCTCATGTGGTATTTATGGACACGCTTCAGTGACTTGCCCCTCTCAGTCGAAAAAACAGGGTACTGGGGAGGATAAGCTCCCGGAAGAGGGGAACGGGCAATCACAGCAGAGGGATAAGGTTTCGGCCAAAGATCCCTTTTCTCATCGGGATCAATGGCGGACAGTGCAAAAACCACGACGAGTAAGGAAGACGAAGGAGGTACAAGAGGGACCACTACGTCAGGGGGTACAGGGCTCACGTTTTGGCGTCCTAATCGATACGGAGGGCCAGACGGTTAAGGAACCCACCAATGACGTGGTACAAGGTTGCCAGGTGCAGGAGTTAATTGTGCCCCCTCCACTACTGAGGAGCAGGCCAGTACGAGACCAGAGAATGTCGAAAGAAGGGAATGGCGCACTGAAGGCAGGGGTCAGTGATATTCAAGTGGTCCCCAAGGCGAAGGAAAATGTAGGTGCTCACGAGAAAAGAAAACGAGTGGAGCCACGTGCCAGGGACGGAAAAGGGGGTGAATTATTGATGTTAACCTATGGGGATCGTATTGGGTCTCAGCCAGGCCCAAAGGCTCAGTTGGAGGAGAACCTAATTACTGATAGGAATGTTACCCTTGGAGGAATTGTGAGGGAAGAAGTAGGGGCTACAGGGGATAGACAGGATCTCTTGGACCCTGGTGAAATGGATGTGGCCCAAATGGACCTCTTGGATCCTGGTGTGGATGGCGATGTGGTTATGGGCCCCTCAGATCCTCCTCTTGGGCCAGATACTTCTAGTCGTCCAACCGATGGGAGTCAAGATGGGAATTGGGCTGAGGTGTCTCTGGTTCCAGAGACCCAATTGTCTAATCAGTGTCAAGTGTTACCCAAGCCAGGTTGTAATGGTTAGTATCCTTATTTGGAATGTTAGAGGAGCCAGTAATAACCGTCTCCTCCGAAATTTAAAGGCTGTGTGTAATGGAAGTAGGCCACTTATGATTATTCTCCTCGAAACGAAGTGTTTTGATCAGAGTTCCTTTCGGACCTTACTCTCTTGGGGATTTGATGCTATGCATTCTGTTCCTTGTGAGGGTCGTTCTGGAGGGATCGCCTTGCTCTGGAGAAGTCAAGTTATTAAAGTGAATGTTCTTGAGGCAAATCGCCAGTTTATTCACGCCAGATGTGAATACCCTAGTAAGATCCCCCTCCTTCTCACGTCAGTGTATGCGGTACCCCACTCGAATTTTCGATCCACACTGTGGGCAAAATTACGCTTTATGGCGACAGCAATTGTTGAACCTTGGGCAATTGTCGGTGATTTTATCGATATACTACTATCGTCAGAACGGATTGGGGGATCTTCCTGTTGTTACCGTCGGATGAAGTGGTTCAGTGATCAAGTCTCGATGTGTGGACTTTCTGATCTTGGCTTCCGGGGTCCTCGTTTTATCTGGAGAGGTCCACTAATTTCTGGGTTTTCTCGACTTTATGAACGTTTAGACCGTGCCTTTGGCAACGATCGATGGCTTCAGGATCTAAGTGATGCTTTTATAAAGGTACTCCCCAGAATCTCTTATTCTGATCATAACCCGTTATTGTTGCAATTTCAGGAGGACAGGCTACCTATGTTGACAAAAACCTTTAAATTCAAGGCCATGCGGCTCTCTCATGACTCTTTCGACAGTTTTCTGAAAGATTGTTGGGGGAAGGATATGGAAATTGGGACACAACTCAATCAGGTCCAAGACTGTAATACCCCAAAAATACGTATCATAATTTGGTAAGATTATACCTATAAAAAAATAGGTGAATATAGGATATCAAATAATAAGATATAATTATCTTATTTTCTAAGGAAAAATCTCTTGGAAATTAGAGAAATTAAGGGCCAAAGTGCCAAATGACCAAAATGCCCCTAAGGGACATAAATATTTAGGAAAATTGTGAAAAATCCTAAAAGTCGGTGAAATAATTATTTGAATAATGAGAGTATGTTATCTCTAATTAGGGTAATTTAATAAATTACAAACTTAGAGAAATTGAATAAAGATATTCAAAAAGTATTGTAATGACTATAATGCCCTCACAAATTCTAAAATAATGCAGAACACATGGAAACAGAAATGTCAGTATTATAATTATGAGGAAATGGGACATTCTAATTAAGAAAATTATCAACTAATGATAATAAAGTGATTAAGTAATTTCTAGCTAATTACTTAAGTCGAACAAAGGAAATTATGAAATAATTATGTAAAACTCAAAAATTAGTGGTAATTGGCTTAAAATTAGTAAAAATATATTTACTAATTAATTGAAGATTTTTGTGAAAAATAGTTGAGTTTAGGTATTTTTAAGCCTAAATACAATAATAGACCAATTAGGGAATTTTGTGGAATTTTTAAATAAAAGTAAAATAAATAATTAATTAAGTAATTAAATAAATACATAGAAAACATTTACAAATCCAAACAATTTGGGGCTGCCGAAATTATGGACAAACAAATGAAGATAAGATCACATTTTTAATATCTTGCAAGTTGCATAATAAAATATAATATAATTTAATTAAAGTAAAAAGTATGAATAGTAATATTTAAATTAGGAAACGGATCCTATCTAGAGATCTAGGTATAGGAATCCCAAGGTCAAGGTAAAATATTGATCGGTGAGTTTTTACCTTTAAGTGACCTCTTAGGAAGTTAATTAGAGGCGTTTGTGCATTTTCCTAATAAAACAAAATAGGGAAAAATGCATATAAGCATATTTTGGAAAAGAGGAAAATAAATTCTAACTCAATATTTAGGAATGGGTTTGAATTTATTTTGACATATTTGGAATCAGTGAATTTTTCTGAAGAAGTTGGTGTTTTCAGAAATGCATTCTGAAACCGAACGCGTTTGGACACGTTTTTCGAGAAAACTTCAACTGGGCAGTTGGAGCCCTATATGGGATCAAAATTTAGGTTAACTTGGACATTTCTAGTAAGAGAGAATATGTCTTCAAAGTTGTAAATCCAGAATTTTGAGATTTCTCTGAAATCACGCGAATCGGGTGCCGTCGGAAATCGGCGAATAGGGCATAAAGTGGCAATTATCACTATTCTTGGACCACTCCTAGGCTGCCACACAGCCCTTGTGCATGTCGACCAGCCTCTCCATGGCCAAGGATTTTCCACCATTTTGTGTTGAATTTTCCATGGTTATAATCAAAGGGAAAATTACAACTTTGGGCATAAAGTAGTTTGTGAAATTGCACAACTTGCCCAATCTTTTCCTATATAAAGGCATGAGGGGTCTTGAAATTTCACACCATTTTCTTGCCCTTTGGCCGAAAATTAGAGAGAGGAAGAAGTAGAGAGAGAAGCTCGGGGGAAGTTCTCAGAAGTCTTCAACGGGTAAGTCTTTCGGTCTTTGGGTTTTTAGTCTTTAGTTCAATAGTTAGTAATGCTAGAATAGTCTTTATTTTTATGTTTTGATATTAGAAGGGAGGGCTATTTTAGTCATTATTTTCGAGAATCATAATTGCGTCGAAGTTCTGGCGAAATTTCGGGAAGAAAATTTGCTAGAGTAACGAAGTGCTGGCGAAATTCCGCCAATTAGGGGTATAGGGGCAAAATGGTAATTTTTACCTAAAATGCCAGTTATTGTGCCAAATCACTAATGGAAGTGATATTACTCTCATAGGACGTCAGAAATCCTAGTTTGCTGCCGTTACGCTGTCCGACGAGCCGCTGTTGGACGTTTCGCCGTTTTCAGTAAACGTGCCATTTCCGTCAAAAGTACCGAAGTACCATCAAACGAAGGTACGTTCGCGGCGTACTGTAACACTGACTCTGATGCTTATAGTTTGCTTATATATGGTTCGGATAATTTCATAAACCATGGGTGGAACTTTGTTCTGGGCCATGCACAGTGACTAAGGATGTTACACTTAGATAATCACTTACAGCTTACGGGTTATACTTATAATGCCGTCATAGTCTTCCTAGCGCTACGGACACGACAGTACATCGTGGCACACATTTAAAGTGCGAGACACATAACTTTGCTTGTAGGGCGGTTGTTATTGAATGATCATGTATCATTCTTTGTAATCATAGAAATATCTGTTGAACATAAAGTGTTATATAAGCATGAGGATAACCGTTACCTGAGATCCGATGAACGTTGGATCTCAGCTCTTACTATAGCATCACATCAAGGTCTGGAGAGAGAGACCATGGACGGAGGATATGAGTAAGCAGAGCAGACATCACACATGAAGATGAAGACCACGAGAATACCGAGTAATGATCGGCCGATGAGATGTAAAGTCATAATCAGATAATGTATTAATCTTTATGAACAGGCAGATACGCCACCATTATTGTTATAATCAGTTACTCAATGTTTTTTTTATTCTGCCGATGCTCTACTCTGATGTTTTAAAAAAAAATTGGCTCTGAAATTGGGATGTTACACTTTATGGTATCGGAAGCGGTTTTCTGGCATGGATCGACTATGTTAATACGGATAGTTTGGTGCGAAGGCAAGGCTAGTCTACGTGGGTGTGCCATAAGTCGCCGCTAACCCGGTGAGGCCCCATGGTAGACACTTACTGGCCATTCTGTTCGGTTAACGGAGTTAGGTTCAAAGCCTTTGAGCATATTTTGAAAATGAGTACGATATAACTCTAGTGTTATGTTCTAAAGCGATACCTCTGATAACCCCTATATGAGCATCTGATAGTCCCGATAACCCTGTTATCAATTTCGGATAGTTCCAATAGCCACGATATCGGTCTTCGACACTCTGATATCAGTCTCTGATAGCTCTAATAGCTCTGATATCAGTTTCTGGTAGCTCTGATAACCCTGATATCAGCCTCTGATAACCCTGAAAACCCTGATAATGTCGCCTACCGACGACAATTTTGACTACCCAGAAGATCATAGACCTTGAAAATCAGTTCCGACACGAATTCTGATAACCTCCTCTGATAACTCTGATAATCACCAGTGTGTACTGGATGATAGTTCTATCCTAGCATTAAGCTTGTATGTGGTGCTAAGCCACGCCGGACGAAACTCTAAGACCGACGAATAGAAATACATGCGGTATTCAACCAATGTTAAAAACTTCTATCAGAAGAACCTTTACAAAATTTCGTATCTTTCTGGAGTTTGGACTAGATCCACACCTCATCATTTTCTTTGAAACCGCTTTTGGGTGGAAAGCACAAAAGAGCTCTTAGGAGAAGGACTAGCCCAAGTTTTCATCTGTTCATTCGTCATTTCAAGTGGCGGATAACCACAAGATATAAATAAACCGAAACGCGAGATGACCTACGAGAAGATAGATAAGGAAATGCGGGAATTACCATCCGGTGTTGCACTGTAATGTGAGGCCGATTTGCTCTAAATGCCAAGAACCGGGGCATATTGGCAAAAGCTGTCCCAGATAGTTACGGAATTCGAGCCACAGAACATAGACCAGATGTTAGCATCGCTCGGAGCAGAAGTCGGAGAATCCTCAGAGATGGTTCCGGATGCTATCGTTTAGTTAAAACTATTTCAGTAGGTATTATGAATCGATCCAAGTGCTAAACCGATCAATTTATTTTGATGCTTGTACGGATCCTTTTGGGATGCATACGTATATTTCCTTACGTTGTATTAGTAGCTACACCATTGGGTGTGAGCTTTTAGCTTGTAGAGCGTATTTTGAACCCAGTTTCGGATATAGTATAAATCCTCCTACGACTTCATAACATCGACGACATTCTAAATAAGCGTTAAACAAACGGTGATGAAGAACGGTGACAAAAGAATATATGATTCTCACAAGCAGAGATAGAACTGATGCGGAAACCGAATATTTATGCAAGTAAATTTCGCGTAACATGCCAATAAACAAGGCTCGGGAATAAGAAATTAAATCATTTATGTTGAACAAAGGCGTGAGACAAGTTTTCATAAATTGAGTGAGAAGTTGATTACCGCACCAAGAAATTGGTTATCCCAAATCCAAATATTTTTAATGGTACTGAATTGGGATATGTCTAGGCTATGACATGACAGTGTGATAACTTACCACTCTCAAGTCTCTTAAAGTCAAACCAATTCACACATAACGTAGTGATAAGTATTATCATATTTCTTAAGTAACTATAAAACATATCACGATTGTATCACTAAGTATAAGGTATCTTATGTTGCCACGGTGTATGGGAACCACGGGAACATAATATATCGAAATACGGCATGATATCCATGAGTATGAGATATATGGTATTCTTTGCGGTGTATGGGAACCACGGGAATACTTGTATATCAAAGTGCGATATGATGAATGTGTAGTACGCGGTATTATGGGTGCCACGGAAACACTTATGTACGCGGTGTTATGGGCGCCACGGAAACGCTAAAACACTAAAGTACGCGGTGTTATGGGCGCCACGGAAGCAATATATATAAAGTACGTGGTGTTTTGACGCCACGGAAACACTTGTATATATCAATTTAAAACATGATAAAAACATTATAAATCAAACCAAAGCAAATTTTCGATCACCAGGAGGAAAGACTCAAGTTTTCGACATTAGTATCAACTACCATAAGTTAAAAGGGGTATAGATCCAAAAACAAATGTTCACTTCCAAAAGATCGACGATCTACTCTATTGTCTAAAATTCCTACATCTTGTCAAAGTTGACTTACGTCCGAAATACCATCAGTGGTGAACCAAAACTAGCAGCGATATAGAAAATAAGTAGCAATCGGATAGAGAAAACTATCAAGAAGATACTTTCTGCAAAAG
Source organism: Acacia pycnantha (assembly GCA_025563575.1). Lineage (NCBI taxonomy): Eukaryota > Viridiplantae > Streptophyta > Magnoliopsida > Fabales > Fabaceae > Acacia > Acacia pycnantha. Next base: position 11,496,786 of record JAMWYP010000015.1, on the reverse strand, counting down.
ATTGTACCGGTATTTCACATGACGAATCAAGGAAACAAAAGCTGCATGGATATGAAAACTTGATCTTGATAAGGGAATTCCCATGAAAGCGTAAATACGCTGATAAAGCCGAACTTCCAAGTTTTCTTACAATCAAGATGGCACAGTTGACGCCTTGAATGGGTAGAAGTGTAAATCACTTATATTGCTCGATAAAATTATCGGAGCAGAGATTTTCGTAGTTGGGATATGATTGATCACGTCTCTTGATAGTTTGTACAAGTCACAAAAGATCGTGAGAATCTTTTGGTGAATGAGATGATCGTACATCCCTAGATGCCGGTATCAAAAGAACACCTCAAAAAAACGAACAAGTAGTTCGCATCACATGAGATCATTCGAAGTATTTGTTGGCAACAAACAAGTCGTTATTAGATAACCTTATCCCCGAACCTGTTTAGACTTCCATACGATGTGACAAAATCGTTGCAGTCGGATTTGAGATAGAGTAGAGATCCGAGGTTAACAGTCCAAGGTTTAAGATAGTACAGAGTATAGAGGATAGAGTACAAATTTCGAGGACGAAATTTTGTTTAAGGGGGAAAGAAATGTAATACCCCAAAAATACGTATCATAATTTGGTAAGATTATACCTATAAAAAATAGGTGAATATAGGATATCAAATAATAAGATATAATTATCTTATTTTCTAAGGAAAAATCTCTTGGAAATTAGAGAAATTAAGGGCCAAAGTGCCAAATGACCAAAATGCCCCTAAGGGACATAAATATTTAGGAAAATTGTGAAAAATCCTAAAAGTCGGTGAAATAATTATTTGAATAATGAGAGTATGTTATCTCTAATTAGGGTAATTTAATAAATTACAAACTTAGAGAAATTGAATAAAGATATTCAAAAAGTATTGTAATGACTATAATGCCCTCACAAATTCTAAAATAATGCAGAACACATGGAAACAGAAATGTCAGTATTATAATTATGAGGAAATGGGACATTCTAATTAAGAAAATTATCAACTAATGATAATAAAGTGATTAAGTAATTTCTAGCTAATTACTTAAGTCTGAACAAAGGAAATTATGAAATAATTATGTAAAACTCAAAAATTAGTGGTAATTGGCTTAAAATTAGTAAAAATATATTTACTAATTAATTGAAGATTTTGTGAAAAATAGTTGAGTTTAGGTATTTTTAAGCCTAAATACAATAATAGACCAATTAGGGAATTTTGTGGAATTTTTAAATAAAAGTAAAATAAATAATTAATTAAGTAATTAAATAAATACATAGAAAACATTTACAAATCCAAACAATTTGGGGCTGCCGAAATTATGGACAAACAAATGAAGATAAGATCACATTTTTAATATCTTGCAAGTTGCATAATAAAATATAATATAATTTAATTAAAGTAAAAAGTATGAATAGTAATATTTAAATTAGGAAACGGATCCTATCTAGAGATCTAGGTATAGGAATCCCAAGGTCAAGGTAAAATATTGATCAGTGAGTTTTTACCTTTAAGTGACCTCTTAGGAAGTTAATTAGAAGTCGTTTGTGCATTTTCCTAATAAAACAAAATAGGGAAAAATGCATATAAGCATATTTTTGGAAAAGAGGAAAATAAATTCTAACTCAATATTTAGGAATGGGTTTGAATTTATTTTGACATATTGGAATCAGTGAATTTTTGAAGAAGTTGGTGTTTTGAAATGCATTACGAAGCCGAAGGCAGCGTTTGGACACGTTTTCGAGAAAACTTCAAGCGGGCGATTGGAGCCCTATATGGGATCAAAATTTAGGTTAACTTGGACATTTCTAGTAAGAGAGAATATGTCTTCAAAGTTGTAAATCCAGAATTTTGAGATTTCTCCGAAATCACGCGAATCGGGTGCCGATCGGGAAATCGGCGAGCAGGGCATAAAGTGGCAATTATCACTATTCTTGGACCACTCCTAGGCTGCCACACAGCCCATGTGCATGTCGACCAGCCCCTCCATGGCCAAGGATTTTCCACCATTTTGTGTTGAATTTTCCATGGTTATAATCAAAGGAAAATTACAACTTTGGGCACAAAGTAGTTTGTGAAATTGCACAACTTGCCCAATCTTTTCCTATATAAAGGCATGAGGGGGTCTTGAAATTTCACACCATTTTCTTGCCCTTTGGCGAAAATTAGAGAGAGGAAGAAGTAGAGAGAAGCTCTGGGGGAAGTTCTGCCGAAGTCTTCAACGGGTAAGTCTTTCGGTCTTTGGGTTTTTAGTCTTTAGTTCAATAGTTAGTAATGCTAGAATAGTCTTTATTTTTATGTTTTGATATTAGAAGGGAGGGCTATTTTAGTCATTATTTTCGAGAATCATAATTGCGTCGAAGTTCTGGCGAAATTTCGGGAAGAAAATTTGCTAGAGTAACGAAGTGCTGGCGAAATTCCGCCAATTAGGGGTATAGGGGCAAAATGGTAATTTTTACCTAAAATGCCAGTTATTGTGCCAAATCACTAATGGAAGTGATATTACTCTCATAGGACGTCAGAAATCCTAGTTTCTTGCCGTTACTGTTGTCCGACGAGCATTGTTGGACGTTTCGCCGTTTAAGTAAACGTGCCATTTCCGTCAAAAGTACGAAGTACCATCAAACGAAGGTACGTTCGCGGCGTCTTGTAACAACGACTCGATGCTTATAGTTTGCTTATATATGGTTCGGATAATTTCATAAGCCATGGGTGGAACTTTGTTCTGGGCCATGCACAGTGACTAAGGATGTTACACTTAGATAATCACTTACAGCTTACGGGTTATACTTATAATGCCGTCATAGTCTTCCTAGCGCTACGGACACGACAGTACATCGTGGCACACATTTAAAGTGCAGACACATAACTTTGCTTGTAGGGCAGTTGTTATTGAATGATCATGTATCATTGCTGTAATCATAGAAATATCTGTTGAACATAAAGTGTTATATAAGCATGAGGATAACCGTTACGAGATCCGATGAGCGTTGGATCTCGGCTCTTACTATAGCATCACATCAAGGTGGAGAGAGAGACCATGGACGGAGGATATGAGTAAGCGAGCGGACATCACACATGAAGATGAAGACCACGAGAATACCGAGTAATGATCGGCCGATGAGATATAAAGTCATAATCAGATAATGTATTAATCTTTATGAACAGGCAGATACGCCACCATTATTGTTATAATCAGTTACTCAATGTTTTTATTCCGCCGATGCTCTACTCTGATGTTTTAAAAAAAAAATTTGGCTCTGAAATTGGGATGTTACAAAGACGCTCTCTATACCTGGAATAAGGAAGTCTTTGGATTTGTTAAGAGAAGGAAACGTAATATACTGGCAAGATTGAGGGGTATCCAAAATTCCCCTAAATATCCTAATTCACAATTTCTATGTTATCTGGAGAAGCAACTGCAGGAAGAGCTTAATTCTGTCCTTAGAGATGAAGAAATGAAATGGTTCCAAAAGGCTAGGGCAGAGTGGATTTCAAATGGTGACCGCAACACCAGGTACTATCATCTGAAATCAACGATGCGACGCTCTAGGAACAAGATTCTTATGCTGAAAAATGACCGGGGCGCTTGGATTGATGATGAGATTGCTTTGAAGAGGATGGTTGTAGAATACTTTCAGTCTCTCTTTCAGACTGAGGATACTGGTTTATCGTGGTGCAACACTAGTACTAATTTTCCTACCATGGATAGTGATATGGTTAAATCTCTTGGTAGTATTCCTTCGTCTGAAGAGATTAGACGCGCTTTGTCTTCTATTGGACCCTACAAAGCACCTGGCCTAGATGGTTTTCCCTCTATCTTCTTTCAGTCTAAATGGAATATTGTTGGGGAAGCATTATGTTCTTTTGTGAAGTCGGCGTTTAAGGGGGAGCTAGATTTTACAATGCATAACAGAACTCTTATCTCCTTAATACCCAAGGTTGATAAACCGGTGGTGGTGGGTCATTTTCGGCCCATATCCCTATGCTCGGTTCACTATAAATGTATCTCTAAGGTCATCTCTGGCCGATTAAGGCCTCTGATGGACTCGCTGATCTCACCTTTCCAGGAAAGTTTCATTAAAGGCCGGCAAATCCAGGATAATATTATAATTGGCCAGGAGATTATGCATACTATGAAGTTAATGAAGGGTAGGAAAGGGCGTATGGCTTGTAAAATAGATCTTGAAAAGGCTTATGATAGAGTGAAATGGAGCTTTTTGGAACGGGTCCTGATTGAGGTTGGTGTTGAATCTGCATTTATTTGTTTGATCATGTCCTGTGTGACCTCTGTTTCTTACCATCTATGGGTCAGTGACTGAGGCATTTTCAGCTAAGAGGGGCCTCCGTCAAGGGGATCCCATGTCTCCATTGCTTTTTGTCCTATGTATGGATAAGTTATCACACTTGATTAGTGATGAAGTTAACCGGGGCAATTGGAAACCAATTTTGGTCTCTAAACAAGGACCGGCTATCTCTCATCTAATGTTTGCTGATGATGTTCTGTTGTTTGGGGAAGCTTCGGATTCACAGGCTCATTGTATGTTGTCTTGTCTGAATAGTTTCTGTAGTATGTCAGGTGAGAAAGTTAGTACTGTTAAATCATCAGTTTTCTTTTCTCCTAAAGTACCGAAGGATAATAGGAGTTGTTTAGCTACTATAACAGGTATGAAAGTCACTACGGAAATTGGAAGATATTTGGGATTTCCCTTATCTCGGAAGAAGAGACCGACTGAGACTTTCCAGTACATAGTCGATCGGGTCAGATCAAAATTATCCTCTTGGAAGGAGAAATGTCTATCTACTGCAGGGAGGATCACCCTTGCGAAGTCTGTTATTTCTGCAATTCCTCTATACCCAATGCAGGTAGCTAAAATCCCTGTAGCCATTTGCAATAAGGTGGAGAGAATTCAGCGGAATTTCATTTGGGGTCACTCTGGCTCCCCTGGTGGCTTTCATCCTATTGGATGGGACCAAATCCTTCTTCCCAAGAACCAAGGAGGACTCGGTTTTCGAAGGTTGACTTCCCTAAATGATGCATGCGGTGCCAAGTTGGCATGGAAGCTTGTTAATGGGTCCAATGGTTTATGGGCAGAGGTTCTGTTCAGAAAATATATGTGCCGGGAGGAAGACAACCTACTATGCAAGAGGAGAAATGACTCGTTATTATGGAGTTTTATTGTGCAGCAAAGAGAGGTAATTGAGGAGGGGTCTAAATGGCATATTAGAAATGGTAGAAGTGTTAAGTTCTTTGGGGATAAGTGGCTGTTACCAAATCAACCTCTAAAGGATGTCTGCATCCGAACTCTCTCCGAGGATGAGGAGCACATCGCTGTTATAGACTAGGTTTCCTATGGGGGTTCGGATTTTTCGAAATTAGCGGATGTCTTACCAACTTCTGTTATTCAAAAATTCATTGCGACAGTTCCCCCTTATCCGGATGCTGGGGAGGATATTCTATCATGGGGCGGAACTAACAATGGGATATTTACGATGAATAGTGCTTACTATCAGCTGGAACATATTTCAGAGGCTGATAATGATCAACTATTCAAGCTTATCTGGCAATGGAAAGGAGCAGAACGGATTCGTGTATTCTTGTGGGTTGCCTTTTCCAATCGTCTTCCTACAAACCGTTGGAGAAGTTGCTGGTCCCCAGATTCAGCTCTCTGCCCTTTCTGTGAGGTAGAAGATGAAACTGTCCTCCATGTTCTTAGGGATTGTAAATATGCGCGTGATATGTGGTGTGATCTACTCCATCATAATCATTTCACTCCCTTCTTTGCTGCGACCTTAAAGGACTCGGGGAAACTGAATCTAAAAAGAGACCTGGGAGTACGTAAAGAAGGTTATTGGCATCTCATGTGGGGTGTGGCTGTGTGGCATCTATGGAAGTGGAGGAATAAGGCTATTTTCGAAGAAGGTTTCCAGAGGCCTCATGTTTCAGCTATCCTTATTGACCAAATATGGAAGAATTTTAGCACAGTCCATACCCAGACTCTTTTCTCTCAACCCATATCTCCCTTTGATCTGCGTTGGGTGCCTCCGGACAAGGATTGGATTAAAGTCAATGTAGATGGAGCAGTTTCCAGGTTATCAAGCCGAGCGGGTTGCGGTGGGGTTCTTAGGAATCATGATGGGAATTGGGTTGCTGGGTTTTCACATTTCCTGGGAAGTTGTGGTGTATTGAAGCGGAGGAATGGGCTATATTTAAAGGATTAAGTTTAGCTTGGGAGCTTGGCTTTCGCAAGGTCTGTTTGGAGTTCGATTCTCAAGAGCTAATTGAGATGATGAAGGACTAGTCATCACAGATGAGGGGGAATCTTCTCCTATGGAAAATTGGGCTCCTTCAGCAGAAAAACTGGGAGTTGCGTATTGAGTATATCTCCCGTGAGAAGAACAAAGTGGCTGATGCTTTGGCAAAGAGTGGTATTTCGATATCTGCATTTTTGGACATGTGCCCTGAGATTTTAAAGGCTCTGGTGGCACAAGAGAGTCTTGGGATTAAATTCCCTGTAGTTTCTACTTAATTTTCTGTTATGTTCATTTCGTTTGTAACAAAAAAAAAAGTAGTGTTTGACATGGTATTAAAAAATAGAATACTTGGTATATCCAAAAAAAAAAATAGAATACTTATTGGATTTATCAAATTAATACCAATAGCGATTCTCTTTTTTAGTTTTTACCAAGGTAGGTTCTGAAATCCAAACTGCCCACCAAACCGGTTGGGATATTGGGTCGGGTCAGTGGTTCAAATCATAACTAACCCAAAGTTAAACTGGTGACAATTTGAACATTTCAGAATAATTAATATGAAATTCTAAAAAAAAAAATTACGCTCCTCGAACCGGGTTGATATCTGGACTAGATTGGTTTACTGATCAGCTCATCGGTTTCCGGTAACAAAAAATTAAAAAAGGAAACTTGATTATAAATGGTAGTCAAATAATGTTAATAGAGTTTCTAACGTCACCCAAACCTCTATGCAACCATAAAATACGTGTCAATTGATTTTATTTAGGTTTATTGTAAATGTTTTAAAAAAAATCTCAAACAATTTTTTTTACATATTTTATTATATAAATTATGTAATTTTGAGGATATTATACACACACATATCTGGAAGATTTATAATTTTAACTGCAGCGTTTGAAAGTAGAAAAAACTGAAAGAATGTATGGCTGGAGTTTTTTTTCTGGGTGGGGGTGGGCATGCAAATGAAATTTTCGGATAAAATCAGTGTTGTCCGGGAGAGGATTCTCTCATTGGCTGATTTCTGCCCATCTCTCATAATCTCATCCAGACCGTCAAAATCTTGATCCAAGGGTCCAGAATTTTTTTAAAAAAAAAACCGCATGCGGTTGTTTAAAAAAAATCCTGGGCTCTTGGATCAAGATTTCAACGACCCATATTTACAGATGATGAAATGGAATTTTTCTTTTTCTTTTTTCAATAAAAATGGAAATCACATAGGAAGGCTGTGTTATGCTGACTCTGCTGATTCTCCATCCCCGCCGTGGATCTCTTTTTCATTCACATTGGGTCAAATTAGTGTGAATTTATGTTTACATAAATTGTAAGAAAACTATTTTACATATTTATCTTGTCACTGTTAATTACAATTGAGAAAACTGTTTTTAAATGTTATTGTCAAGGTTCGGGCAAAAAAAAAAAAAAAGTTATTGTCAAGGATAATTCGTTTGCAAATTTGGAAAGTCTACGGAAAATCTTCAAGTCCAGTCAGAGAACAACAAAGAATAAAGTCATAAAGAATTGATCCGAAAGGAACCAGTTTCCCTATCTATTTTGGGATAGGTAGGGAGAACTCTTCTTATTTGGACCGTCCAGATGGGATCTGGACAATCCAGATTTATTTATTTTTTCCTTTTTATTTTTTTTAAAAAAATTATTTTAATGGGTAGAGAATTTAAAATAAAGATAATTTTTCAACTAACATATTTTTTTTTCATTTAAAAATTAGCAGTTAAAAAAAATAAATCTGGACCATCCAGATTAGATCTGGACGGTCCAGATCAAGAAAAGCTCTCCCTACCTATCCCAAGATCCCAAGATAGGTAGGGAAACTGGTTCCTGCCAAAACATCTTCAGACACACCAGTCTCAGTCCAGTGGTGGAACCAGAAAAAAAAAAATTTAGCTCGAGCCAATAAATAAACATATTGAACTACTCCCTTTACTTCTTATTATAAGGCACCAACTAACAAGTATATTTGGTCATTTTTATAAAACACTTGTTTGTTTTCAAATAGCATTAAATATTTTTTCCCATGTATACCCATAATTAAAAATGTAGTGAGTGCGAATAATAATTAATATAATAATGTTAGAGTTTAGTGTAATTAATAAGGATAATATTGAAAATTTCTTAAATTTTAGGACAAATTTAATAACTTTAACTGTTTTTATTGACTTATGATAATTGTTAGTTGGTTCCTTAAATAAGGACCAGAGGGAGTATTTATAAATAATATCAAATAACCTTGAAAAAACAAATAAATAATAACCAATAATTATAAATTAAAATAATATATAAGATAATACTAACCTTTTTGGTATCTCAAACAAGAATTTTATTTTTCTCTCACAGCCTACTAACTAATGAAACAAACATTATTCTTACAGAGAAGATAAAAAATTAGTTGTGGCCAAATAAAATATCATATAATAAAGGGTTAAGGTGCAAAAATAGACATATGCTTTTTTCCGAGGAGCGCCCAGTAGCAAATGCTTTTTTCAGGTGTAAAAGTAACTATGTGGTTACAAATTAGGTGCAAAAATAGCGTTTGATCGTTAAGTTTGACTTTTGACCGTTAAGTTTGACTTTTTTTGCTAACTGGACGATGACGTGGCATTTCAAAGGTGCAAAAATAATTTTATGATCTTGAAAAATATTTCAGGTATTGATCGGTACTAAAAGGATACTGAAAAAAATATTTCAGGGTACCGATCGGTACTAAAAAGTATTTTCGGATACCGATTGGTACAAAAAAAAATCATAATTTTGAAAAATTATTTTAGGATCTTGAAAAAATATTTCAGGTATTGACCGGTACTAAAAGGATACTGAAAAAATATTTGAAATGTCACGTCATCGTCTAGTCAGTAAAAAAAGTCAAACTTAACGATCAAAAGTTAAACTTAACGGTCAAATGCTATTTTTGCACCTAATTTGTAACCACATAGTTACTTTTGCACCTGAAAAAAACATTTGCTACTGGGCGCTCCTCGGAGAAAAGCACATGTCTATTTTTGCACCTTAACCCTATAATAAATATATATATATATATATATATATTAACAAATTTTATAAGATCAGCCGGAGCCAGTGGCGGACCTATGTTGGTGCCAATGTGGGCAAGTGCACCCACAAAATATATATAATTTAAAAGAATTAATAACAATGTGTGTAGGTAGTAAAGATGGTTAACACTTTAGTCTCCCCCTCAATAGGTCGCGGGTTCGAATCTCTCAAGCCCATTTTCCCCGTTTTTTTTTCCCATTTTCGTTCTCTTCGAGTCTCCCAAGCGATAAGGACTTTAGGGTTTGTTCAGTTCGTTGGCGAGAAAGCAAAAGCAAGATGGCCACATTCAATGAGGTGCAGAAGAAAAGGAGAGCTTTATTATCGCAGAACAAGAGAAAGCTTCATGGCGAGCCTAACACTGGCAAGCTTAAGAACAGGCACCAACCTCTTTCCATCTCCGGAGAACGACAATGAAGCTCCTCAAAAAATGGCGTCGAGTACTCTCTTTTCTTCCTTCTCTCTTTTTTTTTTTTCGTTTCCTAATAAAACGGAAATCGTCTATTCTGCTGTGTATTCATCCTGTATTTAAAGTTGCTGAAGCTAATGATTCTTACGTTTTGAATTGATTGAAGGAGCAAAAGGAAGCTCTGGAGAAGGGCTTGGTAAGTGGTAACCATGGAAGATGTAGAGAAGATAGTTGTCAAGCTGAAGGTAACATACATTGATATCATGTTTCTGCTTTGTTTTAATGATAATATTTTGCAATCATGGAATTCATATTTGCTATATATCGGGTGGATAGACTATGTATCTTGCAAGAATTGCCATTATTTGGTGAATTTGCGAAGGAAAATTGTTAGGCGCAGAATGTTCTTTAGTGTTCTTAAGTTCTTTTTGTCTTTTAAATGGTATTACTATATTAGCTTGTAAAGTTGTTACCCTTGAATTATCTTCTTTGGAAGCTATTAAAGCCTAAGGGGATTGCTATCGTGTCTGTTTTAGAAATCCTACCCACTTGTCCTCATACCTTAACTCATCTTTGTATCGGTTGTTTCAAATTCCCGTTTCTACCATTGCACTCGCATCCATCTTCTGTTTATTCAGAATCACCTTTCTCATTTTCAACTTCTGTTCTTGGCTCTGAAGTTTGTAGCTTTTGAATTTTGATCTTGCTTTCTGCCTAGTACGTGTTACAATTTCTCCAAATGCAGATGCTAATATCCTCCAATGCCAAAGTGTTATCATCAAAACCAAGTCCTCTTGAACATTTTTGTCACCCATTATATTGCTTCCAACCTACCACTACTTACTATCGTGAATGTCATTTCAAGTTGAAGAACGTAGAATGCTATGATGACAGCAGTTGAAATCAAAGTAGAATATCTTGAGGTGTGTATTATCCTCTGTATATATAAGAGGAGGACATATGACATAGAACAACTATTGCCAATCTGCATTCTCACTGTGGCAAGAGCTCTGAAAAGAGCATTATTGAAGAATCATCATGCACAAACTCTTCAATAGATCTGGCTCAAATCCTTATTAAGTTGAAGTTTTCTTTTCTCATTTATATTCTTTTTTTTAATACATTTAAAACTTTCCTTAAAAAAAAATTTCGGGGGCTGCCCCCGAACCCCCGAATCCCACCACTAATTGTGCACCCACAAACCCAAAATCCTGGGTCCGCCACTGGCCGGAACCAACACCCCAACTAACCATCACTACATTCCACCATTGAGTCCCACCATTTTAGCCCCCAACTTAAACCCATCACAAAGCATATGTGCCTCAGTCTTAATATTCGTATCCACGTCCATTTTCCATCCTATATATGATATGCTTATGCAAACTAAAATCAAACCTAAATATATTTTTAGTTTTTTAAGTTTTATATCGGGGATACATTTGATACCATAATTTTATAGAGTATACTTTTAAACATATAATTTGAATACCGTTAATGTTGTTAATGAAAAATATTAATATAATAAACTCAAGTAATGATTGTCCAGTCGATAAAATATATTTAAGTTTTAATTTTTTAGTGTAATATATTTATACTATTAAACTAAAATATACCAATAAATTCTTGCAAATGAAATTAAAGTTTTGATATTTAGGTTGTTAAACTAATATATTTATATTATCAAACTAATTTTTTTTAATACAAGTAAAGTTTTGATATTGACGCCTTTTTTAGATATTTTCAACTTATGCATATTTTTAATTTAAGAATAATAACATTAAACTTATTGCGTCAACATTTTCCGTTAACAACATTAACGATGTTAAGATTATATAACCAAAACTATACTTTATAAAACTAAGAAACTAAAAGCATGCTTCATATAAATTTAAATGATTGAAAATATATTTTAGTCTAGGGTTAAGGAGCAATTTTACACATGAGCTTTTCCCCCAGGAGCGCCCAGCACCACGTGCTTTTTTCTGGAGCAAAAGTACACACGTGGTTACTTTTTGGGAGCGCCTAGCACCACGGCAGTTAGTTGACCGTTAGTCAACCGTTAACTTGGATGGAACGCTGACGTGGCGCTTATTTGGACTGACACGCTGACGTGGACGCTGACGTGGATGCTGACGTGGACGCTGATGGTAGAAAAAAAAGAAAATTACCATTTTGCCCCTTAGTTTTAAATGAAAATTACCTTTTTGCCCTTGGTTTTAAATGAAAATTACCCTTTTGCCCTTAGTTTTAAATAATAATAAAAACTAAAAATACCCTTCCACCACCGGCCCACCACCGCGGCCGACCACCACCACCCCATTGCGGCGGCCGACCACCACCACCGGCCGGCGGCGGCCGTGGCCTGGTCGGCCGGTGGTGGGGTGGCTTGCAAGGGCCCACCAATGAGGGGTATTTTTAGTTTTTTTTTTAAAAAACTTAGGCAAAAGGGTAATTTTATTTAAAACTAAGGGCAAAAGTGTAATTTACCCGAAGTTCTTGTTCATTTCCATCCAACTTAACAGTTGACTAACGGTCAACTAACTGCCGTGGTGCTGGGCGCTCCCAAAACGTAACCACGTGTGTACTTTTGCTCCAGAAAAAAGCACGTGGTGCTGGGCGCTCCTGGGGGAAAAGCTCATGTGTAAAATTGCTCCTTAACCCTTTAGTCTAAAATCAATGTTCAAACGTACTGTGAGATAGTTGTAAGACACAAATTAAATTGCAAGATTCCTTGGTTTTTTTTTTATATAAAAATTTTAGGAAATGGGCTGGGTTCACTTACGATTCAAGGGTGGGGCGAGATCTCCCTTTCTCCTAGGTGATACCAATGTTGGATAGGGTGAACTGTCTATTACCCTCAGACGTGAACTTAGACACCCATGAGTTAGAATGTCTCCCTAGCGCTTTGACCAACTCTATAATCGAGCTCCCTCTCTTTGATAAGGGTGTCTAACCCTTTAGCAATTAAAACGAACGAGGGGTTCAAGATTCCTTCGTTGATGATTGATGAAGAGAATGTAAAGGGGAGTAGATACTCTCAGTATCTGCTCCCTCCTCATCCCTCAGTATCCCTGAATCTCAGTCGTCTAATATTTCATCCAACCGCGTAGAAAGGGACACATCATACATTTCAAAATACCGCATGTGGTAAAAATTACCGCATGCGGTAAATATGAAATTTTTGGAATGTATGATGTGTCTCTCTCTATGCGATTGAATCAAAAATTGGACGGTCGAGATGGAGAGATACTGAAGGATACTGAGGCGCTTGCTTTTGAGGCAATCCGCGTCCGAATGTAAAGTGGGTGGGGCCTAATTAATTGGTGGAAAAAATAATGGAGAGGCGTACGCTTTTGGATTCAGAGAAGGCATTATCAGAAAATGATGATGGGGTGTGCCCAACTTTATCAATCAAGTCAGCGGCCCAAGTGAACATTAGGCCATGCGCATTTGTTTGGTCCCATCAACGCCACTGAATCAAACATATATGCCTACCGCTCTCGAGTTTCCACCACACACCGCATCTTAATTCAATATCCCTCATCATTCCCTTCTTTTTATTTTTTCTAAATAATAATAATAATAATAATTATTCCCTCATATCTCTATTACAGATTATGTACAGATTTACAGGGCTCATCTTAGAAGGCGTCGTCAGTCATTTTCACAAGGCATTCGATACATTCAATGAGTATTATATGCTCAGCAGGAGATGGTATAGAAATTACAATATAATACTGGAATTTAATGTCGTTAATACGGGTAACACTAAAAACCACTTGAATTTTAAGATAAAATCAATATTTTTAACTGTTTTTATTAGTATTTGTAAATAAGTTATAAGTGACTTGTACTCTTTTTATTTATAAATGCATATATCCTTTTATTAGAAACAATCATTTTTTTATATATAAAAATTTTAGGAAAGGGGACAGAGTGCTTGGAGCCCAATCCACAGGACATACTAGGTTAGAGAGTACACATGTTTCCACCTCTTTCCAGCGTTTCTACTGTTTCATAAACCCCAAAGATATCTCCTCTAGGGCCTTGAAACAATCATATTTAAAACACGGTCGAACGTAAAATATAAGGCATCTTTCCATGGAGATTAAGACTATTGATTTAACGCGTTATGAGGGACTAGCCCAACCTCTAAATCCAACCCTTGCTAGTAAAAGTGATTTATACTGACGATAACAAGAGCTTGTCTGACTATTTGATTAGGTCTGTTTGGAGAGAGTTTTAAGTAGCTTAAAGTCAGAAGTACAATGTTTGAGTTGAGATTTAAGTTTATTGGGTTTTTTCTTATTAAAAACTCCTAAAAGAGTCCGTTAAGGAAAAAGCTCCATGGAGTAGCTTTTTCCAAAAAGCTGTCATCTTTTTTACGTGAGCCCCATCATTTCTACTACAATCAATCCAAACACAAATCATATTTACAACTTAACTTTTTTCTTATCGGACTTCTAGAAAAGTCAGATAAAAAATAAGTCACCGCTTCTATTGCTAACCCAAACATGTTAGTAACTGCTATTAGATTAAATTAAAGGTTGAAGCATTATCTTGGACGTGAATAACTCTATGACTTGATATTAATTAGAGATGTGTGCCAACTCTATGGCTAGCTTGATCTTGATTAGAGATATGTGCCGCGCAATCGAAGGTGCTTCTCAAAAATATTGTTGCCGTTGGTACCCCACCACCGCCCCAATCATGTCATTTTCAAGTTTAACATCTCAACGTAATTAATTAATTGCTCTAGTTTATCTTCAATTCCAAAGACCCGACAGCTCTTGACAGACACATTTGAAAATGCCAGGACGAACAACTTGGAAACAACATATATATATATTGACGTGCCTATATAATTATTAACGTTTGATGGACAACACATGATCATAATACATGTGATTTTCCTAGCTACATGCCAAAACAAATGAAGTATTGTTTTTTTTTTTAAATGTAAGGCTGTTTTCTAAACTGTATCCTGAATCGAATTCTCAGAGAACATTGACTAAGGAACAGTTTAAACTATGTAAGATAAAATATGACACTAATTATAATATATACATTGACGTGAGACACTCGTTATCATGTGACGAGAAGAAATGGCGACACTTTTTGTCACCTTCGTTGTGAACAGGGGTTGATCATTTTGTTTAAGTTTGGTTTTTATGTGGTTGGATCAAAATATTGATCTTCACAAAATTAAAGAAGATAGACTGTTGTCCCCACTAACTTTATTTTTAAATTATTGGTCGATTTTTTTGCCATCAACTTAATGATCGATGATAGATGGCCTTGTTAATTGATATAAAATATTGCCCTCTTGTTTCTCTTTCTCTGGTGGGACATTTTCAGGTTAAAAAATCAAAAAAGAAAAAGAAAAAAAAGAGCCTTGCACTTGTATATCGAAGAAGAAGATGAGTGACATCATGCAGTGGGATCGGGGTGAGTTTTTGTGTAATACCCAAACCACGGTTTTAGAATACATTTTTTGTAAGCCGAAAGAAAACTTATCTCACATCTCATATGATTATTTCATAAATCGTAAAAGTTATTCTCTAAAAACTAATAAAAACACACAGGGGCGGAACTTGAGACAAAAATTTGGGGGGGCCAAATAGTGGTGGGGAGCATCGGGGGCCGAAATTGTTTTTTTTAAAGGAAAGTTTTATATGCATTAAAAAATAAAAGAATATAAACAATAAAAAAATAATAATATAAAAAAATACACCACAAACATTGGAAGGCAAGAGACTTTAATTTATGTGATTGTGAATCTTTGGTTCAACCATAGACTTCATGTAATTGAACACCACAACATTGGAAGGTAAGAGACTGAGGTTTAGAATGAAAAATCAATAAACTTCATCCACATGTATAGTGTAAAATGGGTAAAAACATACTAAATAATACACCACAAAAGTAAATTTCACTAATAAGCTAAAAATTTCAGGTAATTAGAATGAAATATAGAAAAAAAATGACAAGATTAACATAAATCATATAAGGCTCCACATAGAACACAACTTGAATTATATGCCCCAAAGATATGAAAAGAGGGGGGAAAATTGGAGGGGCCAAAATTTAATTTTACATTATATTTTTTAAAAATTGAAAAATTCTAAAGATTTTTTTTGGGGGTGGCCCCCCTTGTCCCTTAAAGATCCACCTCTGCAAACACATATTTAGATTGAGGAGAAAGCAAGAAGAACATGGGGGGGGGGATTTGGGGGCAAAAATACTTCCAAATAATAAGAAAATAAATTTTTTTTGGTTGCCATCTTAGTATTTTTAAATTTCTTCCCTAATTTTGTCCAATTAAACATAGGGTAACAAACAACAACACTGTTTGGGATCATATTAAGTCAAGCTTATAGACTGAATGGTAGAATCACTCAAATTAAAGAACGTATATATGCATGCATTAATTGTTAATAATCCCCTTGATTTTTGAAACCTTACAATGAAAATTCATCAACTTTTACTTTCATACAAATAACTACGTATTACTACCTCCGGTCCTAATTATAAGACATAGTTGACTTTTTCTTGAGAGATTAAGGAAGCTAAATAAGTTATTTAATCATTTCATATATAGTATTTTCTTAGATTATATATTAGTTTATTAGTCAAACTATTTAGTTTGAAGAAAAAAATAAAAATAAAAATATTCTATAGTAATTTAATTAGTTTCCTTAATCTCTCCAAAAAAATCAACTAGGTCTTATAATTAGGACCGGAGGGAGTATTGATTTTGTTCATTACTTTCATATAAAAATTTATTTATATATAACTCAAAGTTCGAGGAGTAGTCTATATGCAAACAATAATAATTTTAATTAATTGGTATGAAATTAATAATTTTGGGCTATATATCAACATAAACTTAAAATTTTATGACAGGTTTATTGTAAAGTTTTAAATGTTAGTACGTAATAATATATACCTACTCCTTTTGAACGAAAACATAATTAAGTAGCTTTCAATCACTCCATCAATATATATATATATAAAGATAACTGATTAAATATATTTTAAATTGGAAAGGTCTCTGTTTTACCCCTATTCAAATATGCTCAATATCTCTTTTCTCTTTTGATATCCAAAATCCAATGTTTACAACCAAAAAAATAAGAATAAGAATAAAAAATGATAATTAATAATTATCTAAGTGACTTACATTATAGACCAATGATATATTTGCATGAATGGTAATTAATAACTCTTAAGGTTACCTATATTATACAAATAAATCCTATATTTTAAATCAGATAAAATATGGCATAACATTAAAAATGGACTTTTGCATGTCCAATGATCTAGCCTCAAAATGTCATTTACCATGTCCAATGATATTAATTATAGCAATACTTTTATAATACAAATTACACTACAAAAGTGTTTTTATAATTAAGACCGAAGGTAGTACACAGATCGAAGAGATGATGTAACTCATTCTCTAGCAATCTCTCTCGTAGTTGTGTTGATGAGGTCCATATATTTGAAGATCAGCCCTCGTATAGAGATATGCGATAGATAGATGATAATGAGTGAAAATAATTTTTTCCCTAAAAAAAAATCCTTATTACAGTAATGCATATCCATTTTTTTATACAAAGAAAAAAATGACTGGCCACTTGCATCGAAATGCCGCTATTGAACTACTTTTTGTGTGTAGATGACCATTCAGTCATCATCACTTTGATTAGATTTAAGCTTTATAAGATTATTTTTATTTAAAATTTTACATATATATATATATATATAAAAGTAAACAAATTATTTAAAGCTGTGAGATTATTTTTCAACGGGCCAAGCTAAAAGTCTTGAGAGGAATCATTTTTCGATTTGTTTGATGGATATACAAGGATTCCATTTAATGATTCACATCTTTAATTGATGCGATACTATATAACTTTTACAAGATCGAATATGCGACGACCAAGCGACTGCTTTAGAGACCAGCAGCTATTACTTTATTTATATTGCAGAAGATGTATCCTTGGTTGCTGAATCTCAGTTCGAGCTGGGACAGGATCCGGATACCGGGCATGCCAGGTAAGTATATGCTCCCCTTCTTTTAATATATATTTATATATATCTATTAAATTAAATGATTATTGCCTCATGGAATTGTAGGGGGGCCGGTAACCGGACCTTCCCAATAGTTGTTAAAGATATTGTCAAAAAATATAACATTGATATTCTCTGTCTTCTGGAACCTCGGATTAGTGGTGCTAGAGCTGATAATGTATGTCGTAAGCTTGGTTTTAGTCATTGGATTCGTGTGGAATCTAATGGGTTTTGTGGGGTATCGGCTCTGTGGGACAAAGGAAATTTTGACATTACCTATCTATCATCTACCACCCAAATGCTTCACCGTCAAGTTTACAATCGTAAATAATTCTTCTAGCCTTATCACCGTGGTTTATGGTGAAACTAACTCTATTGGCGTGAACATGCTATGGGATTCTCTTCGTCTCTTAGCCAATAGCTCTACCCTTCCTTGGTTAGTCCTCGGAGATTTTAATGCTTATCTTTCCCCTTCGGACAAGCCGGGTGGAGCCGCCCCTCATGGATCTCTATGAATCGGTTTAGGGATTGTATCGATGATTCTCGGTCTTATTGAAGCAAGGTTTCAAGGGGATAAGTTTACTTGGGAAAGACAGGGCCTAAAAGAAAGATTGGATTGGGTTTTCACCAATATCAACTGGATTCGTTGCTTTCCCATCTTCACCGTCTGTCATGAGCTAAAATTTAAATCTGATCATAGGATTGTGGTTGTGAATTCTAACCCCCCCTCCGTCGTAATCATATTCAAAAATCCTTCTTTTATCAGGCTGCTTGGTCCCTTGAGAATGACTTCAAAGACATTACCGCTGACGCCTGGTGTGAAACTAATTGGCTCGGTGGTCTTCGCAGATTTAGAGAATCCGCTTTGGAGTGGAATGAGAATCGTGTGGGAAACTTTTCCATGAAGAAAAAACAATTGATGAGGCGCTTAGAGGGCATCGATAAAAGTAGGAAGATGAATCTCCAAACGGGTCTTTATCGCCTTGAAAGGAAACTATGGGAAGAATATCACAAAGTGGCAACTCAGAAGAAATTGTCTGGTTTCAAAATCTAGAAGTAAATGGCTTCGTGGAGGTGACGAAATACAAGGTTCTTTCACGCCTCAACCATGGTTAAAAGGAAGAAACAGAGAATTGGAGCTATCAAGAATGATGCAGGGGAATGGATTGATGATCATGATACTTTGAAACCGATGGCCCATGATTTCTTTAAAAGCTCTATACCGGTGGATGCAATTGTCGAGACCCCGAGGGGTGGTGCTCCAACTTCCCTTCCATTGATGAAGCTTTGATTCAACCTCTTGCCAGAAATGTCTGCAAAGTCGAGATTAAAAATGCAGCCTTTACCATTGGAGCTTTTAAAGCTCCGGGTCTTGATGGCCTTCAAGCTCACTTTTTCCAGACTCAGTGGTCTGTTATAGGCGATAAAATTTGTGATTTCATTGAAGAATGCTTCAACAATCCCTCTAAGCTGTCTAGCATAAATCAGTCAAAAGTTGTTCTTATTCCTAAGGTTGATAATCCAGCTACTTTGATGGAATTTCGTCCTATCTCCCTTTGCAATGTGAGCTTCAAAATCATTACCAAGCTCCTAGCTAATAGGCTAAGGGCGATCATGCCCCTTCTTATTGGTCAAGAGCGGTGCGGCTTTATTGCGAATAGATCTAGTCGTGATAATATCCTTATTGCTCAAGAAATTATCCACTCCATGAGAATGAATGGGAGAAAGAAGGGTTTTGTGGCAATCAAAATTGATATGGAGAAAGCTTTCGACAGGTTGGATTGGGGGTTTATCAAGAATACCCTCAAATGCCTTAACTTGGAGAGTGATTTCATTGATCTCATTATGGCCTCGCATCTCTTCTACCTCTATGTCTATTCTCTGGAATGGGGACGAAAGCCCAAGTTTTACCCCATCTAGAGGTGTCCGACAAGGTGACCCACTAAGCCCTTATATATTTGTCCTCTGCATGGAGCGCCTGGGCCATTTAATCAAAGCGGAATGCGAAGGGCATCGGTGGAAACCCTTCTTTTTCAACCGAGGAAGCCCCCGCATCTCCCACTTGTTCTTCGCTGATGACCTCATTCTTTTCACAGAAGCTTCTTGCAATCAAATGGTTGAAGTCCGTAAAGTAATTCAAAGCTTCTGTGAAGTTTCGAGGCATAGAATCAACATGGACAAATCTCGTATGTTCTGCTCTAAAAAAGTAAACTTCAACAAGGCTCTCGAGCTAAGTCATCTCCTTGGGATTGGGATTACTGCTGACCTAGGTAAATATTTGGGTGTCCCAATCTTCCATAAAAGGGTTTCCCATGCCACCTTTAACCCTATTGTGCAAAGAGCCAGGAAAAAATTGTCCTCGTGGAAGAGCAAGTTTTTGACTATGGCAGACGTTCGATTCTCATCAAGTCTGTACTCTCTTCCCTGTCTAGCCACTGCATGCAATCATCTCTCCTTCCAATCTGTACAATTCGAGAAATCGAGCGAATTTCTAGGAATTTCCTCCGGTCTCGGGATGAAGAAGTGAGGAAAATGCACCTTATTGCTTGGGAAAAATCACGCAAGCTAAGAAGAAGGGGGCCTGGGTTTCAAAAATCTTCGCCGTCAGAACAAAGCATTTATTATGAAATTGTGCTGGAGTCTCATAACCAAAAAAGATGCCCTCTGGGTCCAATGTTTGTGGTCCAAATACAACTGTGGTAACCTGTATCTGCCTAATATCTCCAAAAAGAGAAATTCATCCTCTCGCTTGGAAAGCGATTGTTGAAGTGTGGGATATCTTTCTCGGTGGTGTTGGTAAAAGGTTAATAATGGGGTAGGTACCAAGTTCGGACTGACCTCGGCTCCCTCTTGATCAACCCATCATATCCTCTATCCAGTTCCTTCATCGTCAATCAAGATGAGACGGTTAGGGATCATCTTTTGCCAAATGGACGGTGGAACTACCACAGATGGCTTGGTGTTCTCCCTCCGAATATTATCAACATCATTTTACAAATGAATCCTCCCTCCAACAATTCCCCAGATTGCGTTACCTGGAGAGCAGCTAAGGATGGGGCTTTCTCTGTAAAATCCGCCTACCAGTTTCTCTCCGACAGCGAAGAAGCAAGCATTAGTAGCTTCTGGGCCCAAGTGTGGAAATGGCAACTTCCAGAAAAAGTTAAATATTTTATGTGGCAAGTTGGCCACGAGAGACTTGTCACCAACTCCCTTCGGGCTAGGAGGGGCCTTACCAATGACAACGATTGTCCTTTTCATTGCAACAACGAAGAAAGTGTGATCCATGTAATTCGAGATTGTGAGCGAGCTAGAAATTTTTGGAAATCGATTTTAAGGCACAAGCCTGGCAAAGGGAGATTTCAGAATTTCTCATGGACAAGAATCTTTGGCCTGGGGTGTTGGATCCTTTGGACAACCAGATGTAAATTTCTATTTCAGGGTGAGAACACAGAAACAAGGGAGATGCTACACCGGTGCAGCTACCTCCTCATGGAAAATGGAGCGAATCAAAAGCTTCACCATCAGATTTTCCAGCTGGACAAGATAGAGGAGAATTCATGGACACCTCCTCCGGAGAATACGGTCCGCATCGATGTGGACGGATCGGTGACTCAACATCACCAAGCAGCGTGCGGGGGAGTTCTAAGAAATACTCAAGGAGAATGGTTGATGGGTTTCTATAAACCCCTTGGCCTTCTTTCTGTCATTGAAGCTGAAATTTATGCTATTATGATAGGGTTACAGACTGGCCTTCAGATGGGATTACAGAGAATCGTCATCTACTCCGACTCTCTTGATGCCGTCAATATACTTATGAGAGATTGCCCTACTGATCATCCTCTTAAATACATTATTGGGGAGACTAGAGACCTTCTGTTTCGTGACTGGGACGTGGAGCTTCATCATACTCCAAGAGAAAACATCTCGTGTGCCGATTACATGGCTAAGGAGGGCCATAATGTTGCCGTTGGTGTCGAGGTGGTTATGATTCCAACTATCCCTAGAGGTTGCCTGGACATGGTTTTGACGGATCAACGATCCTGTCACTCATAGTATCTTCTATTTGTTGTACTAGGGGCTAGAGTCTTATAATCTAGTTCCTATTCTTCACTTTCAAGCTTCGGCTTGCCTTTATTATTCAAAAAAAAAAGCTATTACCTTATTTGAAGATTTAAGTGAGAATCTTCTGTATCTCGCAAGTGGGTCGTATCGTAATCGACAACTATATATCAGTATAATAATAAATTATAAATTTAATATATCTTATTATGGGTGCTATATATTGGCCTGCCAACATGTCTAGCTACCTGTTCAGTGAATATCAATACTGTACATGCTTATATCAATATATCCGCTTGCTGCAACTTATTTAAAGTGTATTTGATGGCTGGTGACGATACCGAAGAGGATTTCACAGTCATTGTGTCATGTGACTCTAGTAAAATTACTGGGAAAAAAAAATATCATTAATATAGTATTTAGTATTATAGTTTGTCCTCATTTTAATTTTAATCTATTAATTTTTTTTTTGGTCTAAAATGGTAATCCCTGTAATTTGATTAATAAGGATCTAAATTATTTTATCAAAAGTTATAATTAGAAATTGTACGAATCAAAACTCAAATCATAATAAACTATAAAGATCCATTATCGAACCAATAAAAAAATAATAAAAGTAAATTAGCCAAATGTTGAAGTACTACCTCCGGTCCTAATTATAAGACCTAGTTAACTTTTTTGAAAGATATTAAGGAAGCTAGATAAGTTACTTAATCATTTTATATGTTGTGTATCATTAGATTATATATTAGTTTATTAATCAAACTAAATATCTTGAAGGAAAAAATAAAAGTAAAAATACTCTAAAAAAATTTAATTAGCTTCATTAATCTCTTCAAAAAATCAATTAGGTTTTATAATTAGGAAGTAGTATATAAAATTTTAGCCACCTTATCATTAATTACAACTCAACAACCAACAAGCTTTATTCTAAATACTACCCTTTCGATTCTATTTATAAGTGTATTCTGACTATAAATTTTGATCCTAATTATAAATACAGTTTCAGAGTAATAAATGCATTTATTATATTTTTACCCTATTAATTGTAATAAACAAAAATAATGTATTCATATTGACTTTTGAAATCAATTATAGATAAGGGCAAAATTAGAGATTTACCCCATAACCTAGTCAACTAACTCTTTTTGATATATACTCCCTCCGATCCTAATTATAAGACATATTTAACCGATTTTGGGGAGATTAAGGAAAGAAGTTAAATTAGTTAATTTTACTCATTTTCCTAAAATTTCCTTATATAAATTTAAAATGACTTAAAGTAAAAGTAAATCAATAGTTCCTATCATATGCCTCTCCAACCTAAATTTTTTTTTCCACATGCTATCTAATTGAAATAATTAGTCTAACTATATATACATATATATGTGTATACATATAGATACACACACACACACATATATATATACGTGTGGGTGTACATATAGACACATATAGGCACACACACCCCCACACACATATAAACACACACACACACACAAAAAGATATACATGTATATATGTGGGACAAGATATTCTGCCCATCACTCTCTACCCATCCCTCCCCATCTTGATCCTGGCCGTTAAAATCTTGATCCAAGGGCCCAAAATAATTTTTTAAAACCGCATGCGGTTTAAAAAAAATTATTCAGGGCCCTTGGATTCAGATTTTAACGGCCAGAATTTACTGATGATGAGGGATGGGTAGAGAACCGCTAATGAGAGGATCCGGACTCGTATATATGTGTGTGTGTTTATATTGGTACACACACACATATTGACAGACACACACAAATATACATATATGTACACACACCCACATATATATATGTGTGTGTGGGTGTGTGTCTATATATATTTGTGCGCACACACACACATATATATTTGTGTATAGACACACACACACAAAATATATGAGTGACATACACCTATATTCATACATACATATATGTAGATACACACATATATGTACAAAATATATATATATATATATGTGTGTGTGTGTGTGTGTGTGTGTGTGTGTAGACACACACATATATACATACATAGATACACACATATATATCTAAAAGTTTCGTTGACGGGAAGAGTATACACGTCCAGATACATATACTCACAAAAAATCAAACACACTTGAGAGAATAAAATAGAGGTGTTTTAGGAAAAAATTGACAATTATTAGAATGTTGTCCTATAATTAGGACCAAAACCAACTCTCAAATGTTGTCTTATAATTATGATCGGAAGGAGTAAGAATTAGTTAATTTAGACTTATAAAATAGATAAGATAATAAATACTACCGTACAATTTCACAGGCAAACATGTTTGGTTGGGTCCGCTCGTGATAATTGAGCATGGAATTGGGGAACTCAACATGATTTCTCTCTTTTTGTTTTTTTTTTTACCTTAACACGATTTCTCTTTTTGACTTGACATAAATTTTAACATTGGCCAATGGCCTCACCACGTGGCAAGCTAGCATGGGCGGATGCACACTAGAGAGAAGGGGGTAAGTGCCCACCCTTGAATTTTATTTTCCCATGATACGAAAATGTCTTATATTGAAAAAGATGTATTTGATAGCATTGATAATAAGACAATTATGATTGAATTTCAAAAAATAAGGTTTAAAAAGATGACATTATAATTATTTTTAATTGTAATATACTTTTGTTATAAAAATATATGTACTTAAACTTATTGAGTGCACACCCTTCATTAACTTCTTGGATCCACCACTGCAAGTTGGTAGTCTCCTGGTGCTTGTCCATGTTTTTTTTTGTCAAAAGATATATATATTAATACTGCAAACCGATACGATACATGAAAATAAATTGATATAATACAAACAAAGACAAATCAACTACAACAAAATAAGTCAAATACAAGAACAACCAATTACCACACATTAGAGAGTTAAGAGTAGAAGTAGAATCATGGACAAAACCGGCCTCCTCGATATTCAATGTTAGAAATAACATAAAAGAAAATGTTAGTTGTAAAATCTACCCTTAAGGGCACACTTTCTTATAAGGATTAGTTGCAATTAGAGCAGCTCCATAGATACCCTGTCTTGGGGTAAAGATGAAAGAAAACCCAACATCAGAAGAAAGAAAACCCATAATATCCTGAAGAACACTTCTGCTCCTCCATTCAAGCAAATATGGTGACCTCGACCACACACCGAACAACACCTCTTGAAATCTTCCCCTAAGAACGCAGATCCGAGCCACCAGATGATAATCGGATCTAATAACATTCAACCAACTATCCAACTAAGAGGATTTATACTCAGATCTCACAAGTCTGTTTATTACCTGAGAAAACAATAACACCACCACAAAATTCAACATCACAAAAATAGAAACAAAAGACAAATCACTCTCACCACCACATAATAGATCTAGAGAAGGAGAAGAAAAGACTCACCACAAAGACGAGAGAAGGCTACAACCGACAGAACTCATAGGGAGAAAGTCGTAGCTGAAAGATCTGGGCTCCAATCACCACTCTGACCCATTAGTGGCATGAAAATGATACTCGTCGGCGGCTTGTGATGGAGACACAAGCCGCTAGCAAGAGGGCGCTGAAGATGGGCGAAGAGAAGTGTCAACAGAGAAGAGAGAGGCGAGACCTACCTGTGTTGCTTGTCCATGTTCAAGGAACTTGGGACTATCTACCACCAAGTTGGCGCGATAACTAGAACAAATTTTAAAACATGTCATTTTAAAGTTTTAGTTTCATTCCAATATCACTTTAATTTTTTTTTTTTTACTTATTTTTGACCAAAAAATGGTTTTACATATTTTCTATATTATTTTACATTTCACTGATTAAAAAATATCAAGTGAAAGTGTCACGACTCACGATGTTGCAATACATGAATATTTTAGTCAGTCAAATTTTTATTATTATTTACAATTTACTGATTTAGGCCTTCTTTACACAATTAGGTTTGTTTGGGATCACGTTTTGGGACCCCCAAAATGCTTATTTACATGAATCGAGATAAAATTCCTTTTATATATATACTTACCTTTAAATTGTAAATCACGATTGAAAAATTGCTTTTGAATGCTCCAATCGCTATTTCAAACAAACACTCTACAAAGTGACACATGAAATGTAGTGTAAAAACATTTCCTTTTTCCCAAAAAAAATATATTCGTACCATTATCCTTATTATAAGTTCATTTTGACTAAAAGTTTTGGTTTTTATTGTAAGTTTAGATTTAAAGTAATAACTGCATTTTTAACAATTTTGTCCCTATTAATTGCAATAAATAAAAAGAACTTCTTGATGTTGGCTCTTGAAACCAATCATAAATAAAAGTAAAATTGAAAATTTAGCTCATAATTAATGAGTTAACTAACTCTCCGAATTAGTTAAATTGAACTTATAAATAGAATCTGTATATTTCAGATACCCTCTTCAATACCCTCTTCAACCAGTTCCAATATTGTAGCCCAACAAGTTGATCCAAGTTTTCGACAAACAGAGTCGAACCAAGCAGAAATTATCACACCTCAGGGTTATTAGGTTCAATACTTCATCAAGATAACAGCACCTCCCTAGGAACAACAATTGTATTAGCGATGCAAATAGCTTCAACCAAACCTTCGGTCGATCGACGATCACCATCATCAAATCCAGAAAAACAGAGTTCTTATGTTGATGTTATTGCAATATTTTTTTAGGGTTAAATATCATTTTTACCACGGAAGTTTTAGTTAGGGGACATCCAGCACCCGGAAAATTTTATTGGTATCATTTTTGCCCCGAAAGTTTACAAAAAAGGAGCAAATATGCTCTGAAAGTTTTTTTAGGAGTAAAGTTGCCCCGAATTTTTTTTTTAAGAGCAAATTTGCGGAAAATTCCGGGGTAAAAATGATACCACAAATGATATATCCAACGGTTAAGATCAACTGATGGGCAATATTGCTACATTTGTAAACTTTCGGGACAAAAATGATACCAAAAAAACTTCCGAGTGCTGGGTGCTCCAAAACCAAAACTTTCGTGGCAAAATTGATCTTTATCTCTCTTTTAAAGCTAATTATAGAGATCAAATCATCAAATATAACCGAGTAATAAGAAGAACCAGTAATTCTGAACAAAACGGAAGAGCGTAATGTAATGATAGGCGAGGTGAGGAAGATTATTCCAAAAATTTACTTATAAGTCTCAAATAAAAATAAATAAATACGGGGAACTATAAAAATTTCATATATATGTACGTACAGATCAAATTTAACAATTTATATTTCCAAGTCAAATTGTATATTATAAATTAAATTCTGTCACTTACAAGTTAAATTTGTAAAAACTGAATTCTCTTAAGCCTTTCCATGTTTAATCTTCTTAACCAGATACTCATGTATATAGTTTTTTCCCCACTATTTTTCCTCTGCATTCTACAGGTTGTGTCCTACTGTCCTTGTATATATCTCGTTTTTCTTAGACAAAAAGAAAAGAAAAGAATGAAACGTAGGCTCCGTTTGGATCAAAGAAAATGTAGGAATGGAAAGGAAAATAATAGAATGGAATGAAAAATATTTTGTCTCAATGCATTTGGTTCGCACTGAAAAAGAAAATAGGTTGATAGGAAAATTTTTGTTCAGTTGAAAGAAAATAATGTAGAAAAATGAGGCAAAATACCATTTTGCCCTAAAAATAATGTAGTATTTTAAACCACCTGGAATACGTACACAACACTACTGGATTGCACTAATAATACACTCCAGTGCACACTCACTTGACTCAAATGAGTGTTCACTTGAGTGCACTTTTAGTACACTTAAATGAACACTGGAGTGCACTCCTTCTCTTCTTCTCTCATCAGTTTGCCGCGTCGTTATGTAAATCACCTAAATCAAGGTCCAGTTAAAACACGTCTTCTTTTTCCATTCTCTCAACGCGATTAAAAAAATCTCATCCTCTCTCTCTAATCGGAAAAAATTATGGTAAGCATCTGTGTCTTCTCCTTCTTCGGCGACCTAAGAAAAAGATTAGAGTTGGAGTTGCAAGACGGGAGAGACCAGATTGAAAGGAAAGTGAAAACAAGAGCTGCACCATCGACCTCCTTCTTCTTCCTTCAACGAGTTTAAGAGTTGGAGATTAGCAAGATGTGTCGCGGATTGAAGACACACCAAAAGCTCGCAAGGGTAAGTTCGTCTTCTTTGATTTTCTGCTCTGTCAAAAAATGGTTCCCACCAATTTTGCGGGGAACCCATTTTTCCATGTACAAGGGAAAATCGCCCTGCCGCCGGAAAACATTTTATCGGGAAATTGCGAATTAAACAGCCGTGCACAATGAAAAATACTCATTTTCCTTATCCTTCCTGCAATTTTCCGTGATCCAAATGGGGCCCAAACAAAAATAGAAAACTCCACTTGTACGCGGTATATTCATATTTCTAACCTCCGGGCAACGAAAAGTCAAAAACAGACAATAAATCTGTTCATAATGAGTTGTAATAAATAATAAAAATGTGATTAATATCAGCATTAGTACTGTTCCCAGATCCTTAGGCGAAATATTATGACGGAAAAAAAATACACGAGGTTAAAATCGTGACGTACCTAACACGGGTAGGCCCCATGGTAAAAAATGGAGTGTTAAAATGCGAGTTGGCAACTGTAAAAAAGCAAAGCATACAAAGGGACAAATTGTACGCGCTTATTAATTAAACTCGCTATTTCAGTCGCCTCCAAATCCTTTCCTTATTCGGTTCTGCGGGGCAAGAGAGAAGGATAGAAAGAACTCTACCTACCGTGAGAATCGTCGGAAATGGCTGTGTCAAGCTGTGCTAGGGTTTTCTCGTCCTTTGAGTGTCGCTCAGATCCCGATTTCTCTGCTGCTCCGAGGTTCGAGAAGCTCGGACAGGGACGATTCACCGCCCGCCTCAACGCTGCCGCCACTGGACCGGCTGCGTTTCATGGGCTCTCTTCCTTGATCCTGAGGTTTCCTCCCAACTTCCAGCGCCAGCTCAGCACCAAGGCTCGTAGGAACTGCAGTAACATTGGAGTGGCGCAAATTGTCGCTGCTTCGTGGTCCGACAACTCTGCTGCTCATGGGGTTCCGGCATCATCGGCTGCTTCGTCAGCCGTCGATGCCGCCTCTGTCACATCTCCCCTGTTCGCAGCTCCGACGGAGCTTGCGGCTGATGAAGACGATGTCGTCTCGGGGGGATGTGACGGAAATGGAGCTGTACAGTTTCAGGATTCAGTTGATACTTCTTATTCTTCGTTTTTGAAATTCGATGGAAGCATGGCGATTCATAGCGGTAAGTATCGTTGGATCGATTAATATTCCGAGTCAAATTCGCTGGTATGAGCTTTTTGGCTTGGGGAATTTCTGTGTAGCGCAATGGATGTTTTTTTGACTGTATTCTACATGCTTTACTCTTCTCTTTTCAAATTTGGAAATCTGCAGCCATTTGATATAGATCTTACTCTGTCTATTTTCCTTTTGTATCCGCCTGCATCCTTTTGTGCTCGGGTTTCTTATGTCGAGCCTCAAGTTTTAGAAGTCACCTTGACCTCTTAATTGGAATACAATTTATTTTGACGTTAAATATCATGTATTTCTCTTCTGATCTGATTAATTTTACATGTGGCCTGTGCAGGTGAAAGGTTAGGTCGTGGTATTGTAACTGATGCGATTACCACTCCTGTGGTGAATACTACTGCCTACTTCTTCAAGAAAACCGCTGACCTCATTGATTTCAAGGTAAATTTGGTCATTAAATTTTCCTTTGAAGAAAGTAGTGAACTATGAGGTGCTCTAAAACATGCTAAAATGGTATTAGTTATTGAAGCACGTTGTGATGAATGAACTGTTTTCTTCATGTATCAGGAGAAACGTCAATTCAGTTTTGAGTATGGGCGCTATGGTAACCCAACGACAGTGGTTTTAGAGGAGAAGATAAGGTTCGCATTTGGTTGTATATTTGATCTTTAAAGTTTTCCATGTATTATAGAGCAGCACTAATGATTGTTTTAAACCAGTGCTCTGGAGGGGGCTGAATCAACTTTGGTTCTGGCATCTGGGATGTGTGCGAGCACCGTCCTTATGATGACACTGGTTCCAGCTGGCGGACATATTGTCACCACTACAGATTGCTATAGGAAGACCAGAATTTTCATTGAGAATTTTCTCCCAAAAATGGGCATCACGGTAATATGATGCTCCCTCTCATTCTTGGTCTTTCTTTCTTTCTTTCTTTTTCATTTTTATATTATTTTTTTCCTTGGTCTTGAGGGAGAAGAATACGCTTATTTTCTTCTAAACTCGTGTAGCCTTTATCGCTTCATCAGATTTTTTAACCAAAAGATTTTTAAGGATAGAAATTTTATAGGGAAAGGCTCCACTGTGGAAGTCTTTATGGTAGAAAGAGGGAACTAAAGATAATATTTCTACAGCAAGATGTGCTGAATGTATAACTTGGTTTTGAGGATAGGGTCTGGTAAAGGTAGATTGAAATATTCTCAACAGGCTGACAGTTGATACTACCTTTTTACATCTTTGCCACATCTTTAGTGGTTATAAAACTCAATTTTTTTTCCCCTTTACATTGCAGGCCTCTGTTATTGATCCAGCTGATGTGGGGGCTTTGGAAAGTGCACTGAATCAAAACAACGTGGGTAGTGATGAGATGAAGATGACTCTGTGTGTTTAATAATTCTAACATATGGTTCATAGTGCATTATTCTATATGCATGCAGGTTTCATTGTTCTTCACCGAGTCTCCCACCAATCCATTCCTCAGATGTGTTGATATTCAGCTGGTTTCAGAGCTTTGTCACAGAAAAGGGGCTTTGGTGTGCATTGATAGTACATTTGCCACAGCTGTAAACCAGAAATCCCTTGCCCTTGGGGCTGATCTTGTCGTACAGTCTGCTACAAAGTACCTTGGTGGTCATCATGATGTAAGTCAGCCTCACCTTTTCTGGGCATGGTGGCTGTTTTTTTTTTTTTAAAAAAAATTTAACATTTGGTATTCATAGTTCATAGCTTATTTATGAGTATTTTTTTCTTGTTACAGGTTATCGCTGGCTGTATTAGTGGTCCAGAGAAGTTGGTTACCCAAATTCGCAATTTACATCATGTTTTGGGTGGTACTCTCAACCCAGTAAGTCTTTTGTATTAACCATGCCCTTGAGTGGTTTATATTTTCCATGTGTCTGTGTTGGAACTTACTATAATTAATTGTTTCCGCACCACGCCTAATAGAATGCAAATGTGTTCACTTAACAGAATGCTGCGTACCTTATCATCAGAGGCATGAAAACTTTGCATCTTCGTGTACAGCAACAAAATTCAACAGCATTGAGGATGGCCAAAATTTTAGAGGCACATCCTAAGGTACAATGCATTTATATCTATAATGTCACTGTTATTGTTTCGGATTTTGGACAAAGACTTGTTCTTACGAGTTATAAAGGAGTATTTGTATAAGAAAGGATGGCCTTTTTTTTAATCAACATTACTGCTTTGTTGAATGCAGTGTTCTTTACCAAAGTATGTTGGTCAAACCAGTTTTCCCCATAGTTTTATGATGTTAAGTATATTAGTGGGTACTGCTTATTGGAGTAGGCAGTGATATTTTTTTTATTATGTTTTGTTGATTCATATTGATGTGAATGTCTTATTAATCCCTTGTAGGCTTGTATGTTTGACCTGGTCAACTATATGGTCATTAATCAAGCTTTTCTGGATGATTTTGTTGAAGCTAGCATATGTCTTACAGTGTTTCGTTTCTTATTTTAAAACTGTATTTATACTATTATATTCTTCTGTATAATGACTCTATTTATTGTGGGTATCAGTTTAGTATTTTAGGACTCAATATTAATGCTAACTAGAAATGTTTATCTTTCATTGCATGGGAAATATTCGAAGTTCTTGAAAGAATGTTGTATCCCCGGCTTTTAACAAATTATTGATGGCGCATATAAGCAATAGATGAATGCCAATAGACCATTCGAATTTTATACAGTATTGTTGTTTTCATAATGTCCTGAATTTGCTTCTGATATGACGTGAACTGGTTTAATGGTGTACAACTATTGGCAGGTGAAGCGTGTCTATTATCCAGGCTTGCCAAGTCATCCCGAACATGAGCTTGCCAAGAGGCAGATGACTGGTTTTGGAGGTGTTGTGAGTTTTGAGGTGCGGACCGCTTTGCCTTTCCATTGTGGGACAGCTGCTTGCTATCATTTTCTTTTGTAGCAACTTTTGCTTGATGCTATTTATGTGGTTAATATTGATATCTCTATTTCTTATCATACAGGTCGATGGAGACTTGAGAACCACCATTAAATTCGTTGATTCACTGAAGATTCCATACATTGCTCCATCCTTTGGTGGCTGCGAGAGCATTGTGGATCAGCCTGCCATCATGTCTTACTGGTACTCTATAAAAATTCGTTGTTCTATTCCTAACTGATCACTGCTCGTTACGTGCAAGGTCCTATTTCGTTGTTGTTTGCCAAAAGCGTCTTTATTGGTGTTTCATGATTTATGATGTCATATGCGTTTATCCTACAACAGGGACCTTCCCCAGTCAGAAAGAGCCGAGTATGGGATCCTCGACAACCTGATCCGTTTCAGCTTTGGGGTCGAAGACTTCGAGGATTTGAAGGCGGATATTCTTCAGGCACTTGAAGCCATATAGAGTGTGGTCACCGAGGCCATTTTGATTTTATTTGATTTGGTTCTTGATCCATTTTGTTATCGTTTCTGGTGAATCAATTTGAATTTGATCATCACGCCTTCTGTAGTTTTTAATAATTCTCGGTTTCATCTCGCCGCCTTATGTTCAAGGATTTTAATAATAATCTCTAGGTTTCAATTTCAATGTTTCTCTAGTTTTCCTGAAACTTCAATGTGATTGTTTGACCATCAATCATCTTTTTTTTTTTTTTTTTGAATAATACGGGCAAGTCGAGGCTTGATAAATAAGAAAGAGACTAGACTGTAGAAGTCTAGCCCTTACAACATAGAG
Source organism: Acacia pycnantha (assembly GCA_025563575.1). Classification (NCBI taxonomy): domain Eukaryota; kingdom Viridiplantae; phylum Streptophyta; class Magnoliopsida; order Fabales; family Fabaceae; genus Acacia; species Acacia pycnantha. The sequence continues at coordinate 11,463,902 of JAMWYP010000015.1, read as the reverse complement.
ATAGAGAGAAGCTAGCAACAAGACAATTGGTCTTTCAAGACCATATCAATACATTCTCTAGGGATAACAGGGACAAGAACCACACCGGCATCAAAAGTAGCACCATGACCTTCTTTGGCCATGAAGTCAGCACATAAAATGTTGTCTCGTGAGGTATGATGGAGTTCCACGCTCCAATCTTTGAACAATAGATCTCTAGTCTCCCCAATAATGTTTCTCAACGGGTGATCTATAGAGCAGTCTCTCATAAGGATATTAACAGCATCAAGGGAATCAGAGTAGACAACAATGTTCTGCAAGCCCATCTGATGTGCAATATGTAACCCAGTCATAATGGCATAAATTTCAGCTTCCAGGACTGATTGGAGGCCTAGGGATTTGTGGAAACCCATCAGCCACTCCCCTTGAGCATTTCGAATAACTCCTCCGCACGCCGCTTTGGTCTGGGGCCGCACTGACCCATCAACATCAATGCGAATCACGTTTGCAGGAGGCGGCGTCCAAGACTTTTCCTGAGGCTTGTCAAGTTGAAAAATTTGGTGAGCTAGAGTTTGATTAGTAGCACTTTCCATAAGGAGGTATTGACATCGGTGGAGCATCTCTCTGGTATCAGTGCTTTCTCCTTGGAAAAGGGATTTGCATCTTGAAGTCCATAGAATCCAGCAACCCAGACTAAAGACTCTTGGCCAAGAGAAATTCTGGAATCTACCTTTGCTCGGATTGTGGTTGATGTTCCAATTGAGCCAAACCTGCAAATTACCTGAGAAAAACTGAGGTACTGTCGTTAGTAAGACCCCTTTTGGCTCTGAGGGAATTAGTAACCAATCTCTCATGACCAACTTGCCACATGAAGAATTTGACTTTTTCCGGAAGTTTCCATTTCCACATCTAAGCCCAAAAGTTGTTGCTATTTTCTCCTCCTCTGTCACATAGGAATTGATAAGCAGATTTAACAGAGAAACAACCGTCTTTCGAGGCCCGCCAAGTAAAGCAGTCAGTGAAGGAATTGCTGGGAGGGCGCATTTTGATAATAGTATTTATAATATCAGGAGGCAGAACTCCTTGCCATCTAGAAGTGTCCCAATGCCCATGCATCAAAATATGATCTTTCACAGTCTCATTCTGATTCACTAATGTTGGATTTCGAACAAAGGCTATAATTGGCCTATCAATAGGCAGCCAGAGGTCAGACCAGAACTTAGTTCCCTCTCCATTATTAACCTTTTTCCCGACACCACTAAGGAATTTATCCCAAACTTCGGAAATCGCTCTCCATGCTGTGGAAGAGCTTCGCTTTCTGGATACCTTAGGTATAAGGAGGCTACCACAATTATATTTGGCCCATAGGCATTTAACCCAAAGAGCATCCTGGTTGGTTAGAAGGCTCCAGCAAAGTTTCATAATGAAGGCTTTATTCTGGCGCCGCAGATCCTTGAAACCAAGCCCCCCTTGTTTCTTTGCTTGGGTAATTTTGTCCCAAGCAATGAGATGCATTTTCCTTACGTCTTCCTCCTGAGACCAAAGGAACTTCCTGGAAACCTTTTCTAGCTCACTAAGAGTGCAAATTGGGAGAAGGGTCGATTGCATACAGTAGCTAGGCAGAGAAGAGAGGACAGATTTTATAAGGACCGAGCGTCCTGCGACAGTTAAAAATTTACTTTTCCACATGGATAACTTCTTTCTAGCACGTTGGATAATGGGGTGATAAGTGGCTTTGGTAACTTTCTTATGGATAATCGGCACCCCCAGATATTTTCCAAGGTCAGAAGTAACTCCAATCCCAAGGAGCTGGCTTAGGTCTAAAGCCCGTCTAAAATTAACATTTTTCGAGAAGAACATACGAGATTTGTCAAGATTGATTCTATGACCCGAAACCTCACAAAAACTTTGCATTACAGTACGGACTTCTACCATTTGGCTACAGGAAGCTTCAGTGAAAAGAATGAGATCATCAGCAAAAAATAGGTGGGATATGTGAGGGCCATCCCTTTTAAATTTAAACGGTTTCCAGCGCATTGCTTCACATTCAGATTTGATGAGGTGCCCCAAACGTTCCATGCAAAGAACAAAGATATAAGGACTTAGAGGATCCCCTTGACGCACACCTCTTGAGGGGGCAAAAGCCGAGCTTTCATCACCATTCCAGAGAATAGACATAGAAGTGGTAGAGATACATGCCATTATGAGCTCAATGAGATTACCATCAAGCTTTAAACAATTGAGAGTATTTCTGATAAAACCCCAGTCCAGTCTGTCAAAGGCTTTTTCCATATCAATTTTGATGGCCACAAAGCCCTTCTTCCTACCATTTGTTCTCATGGAGTGAACAATCTCCTGGGCAATTAGGATATTATCGCAACTGGATCTGTTTGCAATAAAACTACATTGCTCAGGGCCAATGAGATGAGCCATGACTTCCTTGAACCTATTAGCCAGAAGCTTAGTGATAATTTTGAAGCTCACATTACACAGAGAGATGGGTCTAAAGTCATTAAGCGTTGAAGGGTTATCAATCTTAGGGATAAGAACAACCTTAGACTGGTTGATAGCAGACATTTTTGAGGGGTTGCGGAAGCATTCTTCAATGAATTCACAAATTTTGTCGCCCACAACATTCCACTGAGTCTGAAAAAAGTGAGCCTGAAGACCATCAGGACCCGGGGCTTTAAAGGCACCCATAGCAAAAGTTGCATTTTTTATCTCAGTTTTATTGACTTTCCTTGAAAGGGCAATTAACTCATCAGTATCAAGAGAAGGAAAGTGAGAAATCCACCCCTCAGGGTTCAAAACATTAGCATCTTTAGTATAGAGTTTGTGGAAAAAGTCGTGAGCCATCCCTTTAGCCGTGTCATGATCTTCAACCCACTCACCCATATCATTCATAATGGCCCCAATCCGCTGCTTCTTTCTTTTAATTATGGTAGAGGCGTGGAAGAATCTTGTATTTCTGTCACCTCCCAGAAGCCATTTACTTCTGGATTTCTGAAACCAGGTAATTTCTTCTTGAGCAGCGACTCTATGGTACTCTTCCCATAATTTTTTCTCAAGCCGAAATAATCCAGTCTGAAGGTTCATCCTCCTACTTCTATCAATCCCCTCAAGGCGCCTTAACAACTCTTTTTTCTTTGCAGTAAAATTCCCCACCCGATTATCATTCCATTGCAAAGCTGACGTACGAAAATTTTGAAGGCCATCAATCCAATTCTTCCCTTGCCAAGCTTCCTTGGTGATATCCTTAAAATCATTTTCAAGCGTCCAAGCAATCTGGTACGAGAAGGTTTTCTGAAAGCTTTTCTGATGGGAAGAGGGTTTAGCATTCACAACCACAACCCTATGATCAGACTTAAATTTAAGCTCGTGCCGGACTGTGGAGGTAGGAAAACAATCAAGCCATTTTAAATTGCTAAAGACCCAGTCTAATCTTTCTTTCAACCCTTGTCTTTCCCAGGTGAATTTTTCTCCCTGGGCCTTACTCTCAAGAAGCCCGGTATCTTCAATACAGTCATTAAATTGTTGCATCGAAGCCCAAGAAGGATCAGCCCCGCCAAGCTTGTCCTCAGGAGACAAATAGGCATTGAAGTCACCCAAGACAAGCCAAGGAAGCGTTGAATGAGAAGCAATTAGACGAAGGGAATTCCAAAGCGAAACTCGGCCAATTGGATTGGTCTCCCCATAGACCACGGTCATAAGGCTCAAAACGTTACTTTGCTGGTTTTTAATTTGGCAAGAAGCTGATTAGACATGACTCTGGTTTCGAAAGATCCTATAAATTAAAAAAACTACATTGATATTTTAAAAAAACAATCCCTCACGATGTTCAAGTGTAGGACTCGTTTTTAAATCCCACACACCATGCATGGAAATATATGTTTGATTTTAACCAAAAATATATGGGAAAACACTCGTTAACTACCTTCTGAACTTCAAAAACTCTAAAATGTCATGTGAATGAAGAAAGGGTTGATGGGGGGAGGAGGTTTGGATTATGGTTTTCATTATTTGAAGAAAAAGACCAAATTGCCCCCACTCAATCCCCTAGTTGTCTTCTCTTACTTTCCTTTGGCCGACGGCGTACCAGATTATTGTCGTATCTGGTTATCTTCTAAAGAGAAAGAAAATGGAATCAGAGGCCGTCGGCGATGGGGGCAGAGAATTCACTGGTGGAGAGGGAGGGCAGAAGAGCAGTGGAAGGGAGTGATGGATGCGTTGAGGATAAATTCAGTGATGAGGCTTTCAGCGATCTCATTGAAGAAGGAGAGAGAAGGCCTTAAGAGAGAGAAAACGAAAGGGAAATGAGAGTAGGCAATTTGGTCTTTTGCCTCAAACACGGGAATCCCTGATTCCTACCTTCTCCGATATCTGTCTTTTACTTTTCATAAGACTTTTTTGAAATTCAATGAGGAGTTTTTGTAGGAATTTTCCCCAAAAATATTCATAACTAAAAGTCTAAAATACTCGGACTCGCCCTATGTCTCTCATCCATGGAAATACAGTAATCAAGTTAAATTTGGACCCAAGACTAGAACTGGACTCCCAAACTTTTGGACACTAGTGTAAACTCTAAAAGCTGAAGCGTAAAAATGCTCGCCCTATGACGTTCAATTATTAGCGGAGTCGACTGAATTTGTCATGGTATTCCAAAAAAAGGAAACCACTGAAGTAAACCCATACACATAACGAGAGTTTGCCATGGTGTGACTTGTGAATGACTAGTTTTTTTAGGCCAGTGGTGCGGTCAGGAATTTTAACAATAGGGAACAAAAATAAAAAATAATATATTATAAATAAAAATACTTAAAATACAATACAATACACTATTAATAGCTTAAATGAGATACTTTTTCAATATATATTTTTTTTTTGTCTCTGTGTGAGACTAAAAAAAACCAAGATAAATTAATGGGAGGTGATGAGCAGTGGCGGAATCATAAAATTTTTTTAGCTCGGGCCAAAAAATAAACATATTGAACTACTCCCTTTAGTTTTTATTATAAAGCACCAACTAACAAGTATATTTGGTCCTTTTTATTAGGCATTTGCTTGTTTCCAAATTGCATTAAATATTTTTTCCTATGTATACCCATAATTAAAAAGGTAGTGAGTGAAAGTATATATATATATATATATATATATATATATATATATATATATATATATATATATATATATATATATATTAATAAATTTTATAAGATCAGTCGGGGCCAGCTGGGGCCAAGGCCCCAACTGACCATCAAAAGGTTCCGCCATTGGTGATGAGACGTAACTTCAAGAAGCTTTCGCTATATGTAGCCTCTCGTGTCCTCATGAATTGTCCTTGCAACTAGTCCAAATGTCTCTCCTTATGGCTTTTTTTTTTAAAAAAAAAAATTAAGGGGGTTGAGGGCCACCTCTAACCCCCAAGTTTCGCCATTGTTTAGATCCAACACCTATTGATAACTTCTAGTTGTAAAGTCTTCAACAAGACGTGCGACCCGTGCGTTGCACGAATATGTTAATACTTTATAATTTTTTTAAAAATGAACAACATATCATAATAAGTAATATATTCACCATTTAATTAAACCAATCAAATGATACAAATGACAAACTTGTTGCATACAAAGAACAACTTCTAGGACTTTAATAAAAGGTTTTGGAAAACTTCTCTATAGACAACATTTGTTGTAGTAGAAGTGCACTTATTGAATTCATTCAATATAAGCATTTTCAAACCTTTGAAACTCTTTACCCTTAATAGTGCAACATATAGTTGGCCATGGGAAAAAACTGGGCTTGGTAGGTAAAGACCAACATTTGCCATTGATTGACCTTGGCTTTTGTTTATCGTCATTGCAAGTGAAATGGTTATGGGGAATTGTCTTCTTGTCATTGTGAATGACAGTTTAGCTTCAGATGGATTCATATCCATTCTATGTATCAGAATATCTTCACCAATGCTTGTTCCATTCAACGCCTTTGCCTTAATGACATTCTTCCCAAGTTGTTTAATTTGAAGTCTTGTACCATTGCACAATCCTGCTGCCTGATCAATATTTCTTAGTAACATAATTGGTACACCAACCATCAATACCAATTTATGATGAGGTATGCGAGCATTTAATTGCATTTAGATATTCTGTGTTATACAAATCATCAAGACTTTTGACCGTGCATTGCACATATGTTAAAACAATAAATAGGATCAAATGAAGAACAAATGCTACAATGTTATTATTTAATCATTCCATTACATCATAAACATAAACATGGTACATTTTATATAATCCTATGGTGATAAGGAAGACTATCTTCATGATATTAATGTAATAAAAGGTTTTGAAATACTTCTCTATAAACTACATTTATCATAGTACTATTACATTTATTAAACTCATCTAATATAAGTAATTTCAACCCACTAAGACTCTTAACCCTCAATAGTGCAACATATAGTTGCCCATGTGAAAAATCTAGGCTCGATAGGTAGAGACCCACATTGGATATTGATTGACCTTTGCCTCAATGACGTACATTCTTCACAAGTTATGTTATTTGTAGCCTTGTACCGTTAAACAACCCTTCTACCGGATCAATATTCCTTATTAACATAACCGGTACACCACCTTTTAATACCAATTTATGATAAGGTATCCCTAAGCATTTAATTGCATTTAGATATTATGTGTCATATAGATCCTCAAAACTTCCATTAGCATTATATGTACGACTTATAGAGTCAGAACTAAAGTACTTTACCATTTCACTTGTCAACAAATTAAAAAACAAATGTACTCATTCAAAATGTCAACATTTTTTGTTGTTAGGGTAAGAATGGACCTATTGTTGAGATAATCTTCATCCACTACAACTATTAAATTTGGGTAAGTAGATTCAACGATGCACCTAATTGGATTACAATCATCATGAAGCAACAATTCTGAGGGTATCGTTATGTCTACAATATCATTGTGTGGTAACCCAATGTCTCCATCTACTACATGTAGCAACCATTTTGAAAATGTTTTATTTTTCTCTTCTTCTTCAAAAAACCTTGATCGCTCGAAGACTTCAGCCTCATATTCTTGTTTAGTCAAAGTAATCTACATTCATTCCAAAGATGAGAAACGTTGATAGCTGCATTTACGATTTCTTTGTTGCAGTTTAACTCCTGCAGAATGAGCTGATTCGAAGTGTCAAATGAATAAGTGATTAAATTGTTGCAGACTAACATGTCCTCATTTCTCAAAAGTTATAACCACTCTTGCTTTTTCTGTTGATCATTAATACAACAATTTACATCCTAACATATTAGTCCTAACTTATCATAAGTCATAACCACCCTTGCTTATATAATCAATCATCAATGGTTACATATTAATAATAAATATAAATATAATTCTCTAAATCCCATAAGTAATAATACCAATATTGAATTCATGGACACCAGTGATCACTTCGTTTTGTTTTTTGGCCATAATTATTTCATAATTCCCCAAATTACCTAAGACTTAATGACACTGTAATTTTTAGAAAATCAATTATTGAGAGAGGGGAAAACAGTGACCAAGAAATTAGGTATACAATTGTGTATGCAAGTCAATTATTAGATCTTAAGTGAATTAGTTTGTAAGTAAATAAATGATGTATTTTTTTTTTTAAATTTTTCCTTTTTTTAATTACCTAATTAAATGATTTCTAATTTGGAAGTTATGATTATGAACTTTTGAGATTTTGCCCCATTAATCCAAGAATTATGACAAATGATTAGGAGATACAGATCTTATAAGTAGTGCTTTTTTTTTTTTTTGGAAAATAGTTGAAAATGTTTATCCCAAAAATTGAAGATGCAGAAGGATACTCCAATGGTATGAAAACACAAACAAAAATTTATTTTTAAAAAGAAAATATTAACGATAAATGATATAAGCTTTCAAAGGGATAAGCAAGCCCCAACTCTTTTTTTTAAGTGATTGAGCCCCATATATAGGTTCCACTGGACCTCAAGCAGAACTTTATTAGCGGCAAAGACGAGTCATTATCTCAATGTGATTTGGGCCTTAAGAAAGAAGAAGCTCAAATGTGGTGGTTGCTACGGGAGGGTAGAGAGAAGATAATGTCGGAGAGCTAGAGAGAATGGCAAATATAAGGAAGAAGGTGAGTGATGAATATCCATTCAGAATCTATATCTAAATTTGAATTTCTAATCTATAGAAAAATATAGAGTTTAAATTTAAAATTAGAAAAAATAGAGAATAGGCACAGGAATTTAGAATACATTGAAAAGAGAAGATGCATTAAGGTAGTCGTATGAAAAGGAGAAAAAAGAGTGGAGAAAAAGAAAAAATTGGTAGGCCTCGGGAAGTAAAAAATAAAAAAATAAAGAGGAAAATAGAATCAGACCAATCACTCATCCTAACAGAAGGAGAGGAAGGAATTTGAAATTTTCAAATTCAAATACTGACGAATCAAAGTGAGAATTGAAAGTATATTCTAAAATGATATTTACCAATTATCACTCATCCTCTCTCTCATTTTGAATATTGATTTCAAATTTTCAATTTTCAAATATTAATCAAATAAAAAATGTTACTGGAAGCAAATATATTGAAATAAGAGGTAATTTTAATTTTTACCGAAAAAAGGATTTATTAATTTATTAATTAATAATTACTTTATTTAATTTTTCAAATCACAACTTCCAATATATATCATAATGAGTCTTTTCTTCCCTAGAATCTTTTAATTCCCATGCCTTTCCTCTATCTATCCTTTGCGTTAACATTATGTAAATATTGATGGTGTATATTCGTTGTTATTATTTCATGGCGATGATGATTTGGAATAGCATATAAACAATGATTAAGACAGAAATTTAATTAGTGAATAAATTACTGTCATGAGTAACGAATCAAACGGAACTTGATTTGTAAACTTCAAGTTGTTAGGCGTTACTTCTTCCCAATATTCGTCGTCGTCCTGATGCTGATTGAAACTATATTTATTTATATATTATATACATAAAAAGATGTGAGTTGTAATAGAATATACGGATTATATAAGAATTGCAAGTTGGCTTTTAAGTTGGCAATAAGGGAGAGCATACCGTCCATACCTAGCATACAAGTTTTTTTAAAATTGTTTAATTTATTCTCTCTCAATCTCAATTTTTTTAATGAGGAATTATACAAGGTGCATGCACAAGTTTCAAACGAACTTGAACGTACATGGTTAATTATGAATACGTTTACGAACTTCACGGGTTAACAGTGATTATATCTAAGCATTGTATACGTTTACAGAAACACAAGCAACAATGCTATGCTGGAGCATTTAGTTAACCCATTCAACGCCTCATTAATTGATTTTTTCCTCTGGTACAAGCCAAACGCCCTCAAGCTTCTCTAAAAGCAGTATAAACGTACGGTATTACATAAAGTATATAGGAGGTGGATTTAAGGCGTGGCTTTCCACCAAACCAACCTGTTCATCAACTGGCAGAATTTTTCAATGTCATGAACTCATGGTTTTTCATCAAAACAATTTCCAAAAAACATTGGATGCACCACCTGCTAAAGCTTTAATAGCATTATGTGTGATGGCAATGAAGTAAACGATATGCTAGAAATAGCAGTATGTTTGGCCTACACTGTTTCCATCATGGAATCTTATTGATACACTCACGCATGCATGCAGCATTGTAAACTGCACTGTTTTCATCATACTATATTTGATATTGAACACACATACTATAAAAAAGAACAAAAAATAGAAAAATTTCATATAATAACGAAGCTGTCATGTGTGAAATTATTGCAGAACTGGAAAATATATGCTGTCACTTTTAGAATAGAACAGAATAAGAGAAAATTACAGAAAATGACTCCATCAGCTAAAACTTACAGAATAGGGCCCGAATTGAAATCAGCGTTTTTGCTGATTGAAGAATGACAAATTTTTTGGGATCTTCCTTCGGAATCGACTCGATTGTTTGGGTCTTTCTCTTCGTTGGCTTCGACGCTCTGTTTGGGATCCTCCATGAGGATGCAGATGGTGAAGGAGGGCAATCGAGGACTTCGACGGGTTGTGGCACGACTTCGCTCAGATGGTAAAAATTGATGGAAGCATAAATCATAGAAGAGAAGCTTTCAATAAATTAGATTCTTAAACCCTTGGAAAGGATCATCATAAAGTTCAAGTTCTTCACAGTCAGTCTGAATGTCAGTGGTCAGCGTCTTCCTCTTGGTGTTAGAGTCTAGTGGGGTTATGAGCTGTGATAAGGCGTTATCATCATCTTCAAGGGATCTACAACACACCATCATGAACAATATCAAACATTTATAGAGGTACAAAATGCAAAAAATAATTATCTCCAGTATAGATATTCTTGTGAACATATCACTAAATACATTAAATGAATAGCGATGAAGGAAAAATGGCATACATGTGTTCGCAGCATCAAGCTCCATAGTTGAAAAAGGGATTAAGAATCAAAACGTGCAATCGAGTTGCAAGAAGGAAATAACCTTCAATGACGACATTTGTAGGGTAAATACAATGTAGTACATAGTAGGTTTACGTTGCTATGCTTTGGAGTTTTTCAACTGGATCTCGAAAACTTGATAAATAGGGTATAAATAGTAACATCTTTGTTGCATTAATCGACGGGAAAGGCAAAAGTCCATGATGCTCCATTAATGACGGTTACCACAGAGTTCTTCCACAAAGTTAATACTGCATTGGGAATACGATCAACCTTGGAAATAGCTCAGTGTGGAAGGAGACATTATTACCCAATGACATTATTCCTTACGCTGACCTCTTTCCTCTGGTAATAAAAACAGGTTAATTCAAACAGGTTGTAAGTGTTGTCTTGAGAATATATACATGGTTCAATAGCTAATCGGTGACACCAATACTGCATAGAGAATTGAACAGTTTCATTGAAATTTATTCATTGGAAATACATGTTCATTTAATGCTAAGAGGATGGAGGTCCAATCCGAGAATACTGGCGATTGACAATGGTGTTCAACTGAGATATACGAACACGTGGATGCATAGGTGAACGTCCAACTAATGACCATTCAACAATAGAGAAAATGCCACGTAGATAGGACATGTGGACCAATGGCTTAATCGCTTAGACTTTTAGTGTGTTATATTGATGATGATGATGATGATATCATGTAGATTAGGCTCTTCTTGGATAACATGGAGAAGATTTTTTTTTTTTTCTCTTTTGAAAAATATTATCGTTGAATGAAATTCTGCGATCTCATATTCTAATTAAATAATTTCATAATAGCGACACAACAAATATTTATACAGGATTTTCTTAGTACATTTAAATATAAAGAAAGTGTTGATGCGATGTAGTTTGAGCAAGATATTGAATCTATGATGTTCAATTATTAGGTTGGTGTGCAGTGAATTTGGAAATTGTGCGGCTCATATCTATTTTATCAAGCTTATCCTTCCTTTTTTTTTTCCCCCTTTTTATGACAAGGTATCGTTAGCATAAAATCGTAGCTTGAATATATGTATATAAATATATACAATATTTAGATACCCAGTTACTAGTTGGGGATGTAGCTCAAATGGTAGAGCGCTCGCTTTGCATGCGAGAGGCACGGGGTTCGATCCCCCGCATCTCCACTTTCATATTTTGTCGTTTGTGAATAACCAGCTAGGCAGAATTCTTTGTGAATAAAGTTGACTGTGAAGCCTTTCTTGATCTCCTCCACGATTGTTCTGACGATCTGTTCATTAATAAACTGATTAAACCCTTAAGAATCACTTACTGATTATAATAACATCAACTTTATATAAGAGATGACAATGTTTGGCTAACCGATTGCACGATATCGTCCATGACATGATGAGCTAGGAACCCAGGAGAGAAGTGGGGAGAAAACAAGGGTAATACTGGCCTCTGATTGATTCTTAATAATGCAGCTACCATCAGTTCCATGTGTTACAGGGTACAAGGTTCCAGAATCTCCCAGGTTAAACAATGGTGGCGTGTAAGCTGAATGCAGACCTTGAAGCTCACACTTGGTCTGCAAAATAATTTATGCCGAGAGGAAGCAAGATCGAATGAATTTATAAAGTGTCGTGAAAAATTCTCGCTGCAGATTGTAATTAAGTTCTTACCAAGTGAGTCTCGCAGAGCTTGGGGATGTGAGAAGGAACATGAGGAGGGTAATCTTATCCATTTGATTTTGTTGTCACTCTTATTATGTCTGCCACTGGCTGTATCTTGAAGAACAAGGCTTCTATCACCGGCATTTTTATTCTCCACTCTTTCTGTTTAATTTCATCACATTTTTTAGGTACACCTCAAAATAAATTTTTTCCCATTTATTTTCATGTAAAGTAAAGAGAGGTTTCAGTTGGTGGCTTTGATATTTGCTCACAGACTTTAATTAATAAATTTAGAATTTCTTAGTTCATAAATAATGGGCTTTTATGCTTAATCAGACTTTAGACTTTTAATTAAATTTAATGCATTTTTATAATAAAATTTTAGATTTATAGTGCTTGAGTATTTTCATCATAACTTTTATTCTAGGTATCGAATTAGTCTCATTCTTATCTTATTTAATTTTTAAATAACTAAAAAAGTACACTTTACAAATATAAGGGACAAAATAGAACCTTATGTAAACTTTCTTGTTCTTCTCACTCTCCTCCACCGCTCCACAAGGAAGAAAAGCTGCTCTTTCTCTATTAGCCGTCATCGTCTTCACCACTGCCGCCGCCACTGCTCTTTCTATGAAGAATTTTTTTTAATAGAAAACCTTACGGCGACCCTTTTTTTTTTAGGGATGCTGTATCCTGACTTTACTATATCCCTGGTATAGGTGTTCCCTTATTTTTTTGATGTTAAAAGAATTGTTCGTAGTAGTGAAACCCCCGTCCTACCAAGAAAACCATTTAGTGTAGAGAAAGAAGTATGTAATGATTTGTCTTCAACTTCCCCTTTGCTTTTCTGTAACAAACATGAAGTGAGGATTTCAACTCAATAGTGTTTCCTGGTTAAGTGCAAAAGAAATATTTTCTTTTGTTTTTCAACTTTTGTAGATATATTGATAAACTAAGCTTAGAGTAAGGAAACTGTAAAACTTAAAATCCTTCCACAGGCATAGGAGTTTGAGAAAATGATGCGTATGATCTGTTTTACCCATCTTGTTCTGAATTAACTTCAACAAATAATGATCCTAATTGGATTTTCACAAGACTTGGGCGAAGGCCCAATAACTAGAAGCACCCTAAGCATGTTCATCCTGCTCTGAAATCTTGGGGAATGTGAAGAGCCAAAGTTCTGGGTTGAGCTTCTTAGAGGATGCAATGTGGCTCAACACGCCGGCTACATGAGTACAAATAGTCATGGATCTCGTTGAAGTCTCGGGGATATTGAACCTGCCAACGCCAAAAGTACTGCGTAGGACGATGACGGTGAGGGAGAGGTAGAGGAAACTAAGGTAACAATGCCAGGCTTATTTAGGTTCATATATAATCTTAAAAGCTCAATGACGTGTCACTTTGTGAATTTTTGGATGAATCGGACAACAAAAATGTTGAAATTCTAAAGGATGAGGAGAAACAAGCCGCTGAGAGAAACCGGACCCTAGATAAGGGGAGTATGATCCAGATTTCAGTATCCCTGATTGAGGCGTTGAGCAGTTGATTTTTCTGGAATGATAGCTTCCTACATTCTTCCCATGTGCTCCATATACTCTTCAAACCGAACCTGCCAAAATACCAATCATCATTAATATTTAACTATGATATATAATAATTATATAACTTAAAAATTAACATAACCCAAAAAAAGAGAGAGAGAGAGGAGGAGGAGGAGATACCAGAGGAGCACTGGGGAAGTTACGGAGGGGGACATTATCACTAGTACGGTACGTGAAGGTGGAAGCTTTGCGATTGTAGATCGATGATATCTTTTGACGACGTCGTCGTGGAGGCCACTCTTGGGCTCTGATCCGATGTGACCCGGCAATGGAGTAGTAGAGATGGGTTTGGCAGGGGAACAATACGGTGCTTGCGGCCATACCCTACATGCGAATTTTGATCATTTCACCTTCTTGTGATGATGATGCATGGTGCGTGTAATTCTTTTCCTATCTATATACATGCGTGGGTCTAGCCTTGCCAATGGGCAAAACGACTATGCACTTTTCCTTTCATACTGATTCATTCTGTATCCCTCATTCTATTCATGTTGTTGTGTCAGATGATGAAATCTGTTCAAGAGTGTTGATGACAGCAAAGACACATGGTCTGTTCATGCGAAGGTACTAAGAAAATGGGTGATCGATAGTGTAGAAATCAGAGAGAGAAAGATAGAGAAAATATACTCTCAAATGAATGTGTTTATTCATATGCTCAATGAGTATTTATACACAAGAGAGAAGACAAGAGAGTAATGACTCATTATCATGATTGATTCCCTAATCACTCATAATTCCTATAATCCCTGATTATATGCGATACTCATTAATTATGATATATTTGCACTGATATATTTCCTAACACTCCCCCTCAAGTTGGAGCATAGATGTTAATCATGCTCAATGTAACATCCCAATTTCAGAGCCAATTTTTTTTTTTTAAAACATCAGAGTAGAGCATCGGCGGAATAAAAACATTGAGTAACTGATTATAACAATAACAGTGGCGTATCTGCCTGTTCATAAAGATTAATACATTATCTGTTTAGATACTAGACGTCCTTGATCGAGTCTCCATGCGGTCTTCAACTTCATGTGTGATGTCCGCTCTGCACTTTAATTGTGTGCCACGATGTACTGTCGTGTCCGTAGCGCTAGAAAAACATGACGGTATTATACTTAATATAACCCGTAAAGCTGTAAGTGATTATCTAAGTGTAACATCCTTAGTCACTGTGCATGGCCCAGAACAGAGTTCCACCCATGGCTTATGAAACTATCCGTACCATATATAAGCAGACTATAAGCATCAGAGTTAGTATTACAGTACGCCGCGAACGTACCTTCGTTTGATGGTACTTCGGACGGAAATGGCACGTTTTACGGAAAACGGCGAAACGTCCAACAGTTCTCTCTCTACTTCCTCCTCTCTCTAATTTTCGGCCAAAGGGCAAGAAAATGGTGTGAAAATTTCTCAAGGGGAGCATGCCTATTTATAGACTTTTTGGAGGGACAAGGTTGGAATTATGCAAGTTGTTTGCACTATTCATGTCCAAGAATTGCACACAATTTTTGCCCTTGCCTTTTCCCCTCTTGGCCGACCTCCATGATGATGTGGCAGCCAAGGATTGGCTCCAAATGGTGACTAGGCTTGCTTTATGCTCTAGACTAACCGTTTTCCCGATCGGTACCCGATTTGCGTAATTTCGGAAAAATCTCAAAATTCCGGATTTACAACTTTGAAAACATGTTCTCACTTAGTAGAAATGTCCAAGTCAACCTTTATTTTGATTCCATATAGGCCTCCAACAGTCCAGTTGAAGTTTCCTCGAAAAACGTGTCCGATCACGTCCGGTTTCAAAACGCGTTTCTGAAAATACCAACTTCTTCAGAAAAATTCACTGATTCTAAATATGTCAAAATAAATTCAAACCCATTCCTAAATATTGAGTTAGAATTTATTTTCCTCTTTTCCAAAAATATGCTTATATGCATTTTTCCCTATTTTGTTTTATTAGGAAAATGCACAAACTACCTCTAATTAACTTAGGAAGAGGTCACTTAAAGGTAAAAACTCACCGATCAATATTTTACCTTGACCTTGGGATTCCTATTCCTAGATCTCTAGATAGGATCCGTTTCCTAATTTAAATATTACTATTCATACTTTTTACTTTAATTAAATTATATTATATTTTATTATGCAACTTGCAAGATATTAAAAATGTGATCTTATCTTCATTTGTTTGTCCATAATTTCGGCAGCCCCAAATTGTTTGGATTTGTAAATGTTTTCTATGTATTTATTTAATTACTTAATTAATTATTTAATTTACTTTTATTTAAAAATTCCACAAAATTCCCTAATTGGTCTATTATTGTATTTAGGCTTAAAAATACCTAAACTCAACTATTCTTCACAAAATCTTCAATTAATTAGTAAATATATTTTTACTAATTTTAAGCCAATTACCACTAATTTTTGAGTTTTACATAATTATTTCATAATTTCCTTTGTTCAGACTTAAGTAATTAGCTAGAAATTACTTAATCACTTTATTATCATTAATTGATAATTTTCTTAATTAGAATGTCCCATTTCCTCATAATTATAATACTGACATTTCTGTTTCCATGTGTTCTGCATTATTTTAGAATTTGTGAGGGCATTATAGTCATTACAATACTTTTGAATATCTTTATTCAATTTCTCTAAGTTTGTAATTTATTAAATTACCCTACTTAGAGATAACATACTCTCATTATTCAAATAATTATTTCACTGACTTTTAGGATTTTTCACAATTTTCCTAAATATTTATGTCCCTTAGGGGCATTTTGGTCATTTGGCACTTTGGCCCTTAATTTCTCTAATTTCCAAAAGATTTTTCCTTAGAAAATAAGATAATTATATCTTATTATTTGATATCCCATATTCACCTACTTTTTATAGGTATAATCTTACCAAATTATGATACGTATTTTTGGGGTATTACATTTCTTCCCCCCTTAAACAAAATTTCGTCCTCGAAATTTGTACTCTATCCTCTATACTCTGTACTATCTTAAACCTTGGACTGTTAACCTCGGATCTCTACTCTGTCTCAAATCCGACTGCAACTATTTTATCATATCGTATGGAAGTCTAAACAGGTTCGGGGATAAGGCTATTTAATAGCGACTTGTTTGTTGTCATGAATACTTGAATGATCTCCCGAAATGATCTCACGAAATGCGAACTATTCATTCGCCCTTGAGGTGCTTTATTGACACCGGCTTTGAAGAATATATGATCATCACAATCACCAAAAGATTCTTACAATCTCTTGTGACTTGTACCAACTATGTAGAAATGTGACCAATCATATCTGATCTAGAAGATTTCTGCTCAAGCAATTCCGTTGAGCAACTTAAGTGTGGAGCAGTACGTATAATCGGTGATCCTAAGCGATGTCTCTATCCGTTACGTATAATTGGTGACCCTAACAGAATCTCAATCCGCTTGCTAATTATTTTCTGCATCACTACTAGTTTTGGTTCACCACTGATGGTGACAAGATTTAGGTAATTCTGACAAGATTTAGATAATGGAGTGGATCGTCGATCCTGGAAAGTGAGTATTTGTTTTTGGATCTATACCCCTTTTAACTTATGGTAGTTGATACTAATGTCGAAAACTTGAGTCTTTCCTCCTGGTGATCGAAAATTCGTGTCAGCTTGATTATAAAGTTTTTATCCTGTTTTAAGTTGATATATAGTGTTTCCGTGGCGTCAATACACCGCGTACTTTATATATATTGCTTCCGTGGCGCCCATAACACCGCGTACTTTAGTGTTTTAGCGTTTCGTGGCGCCCATAACACCGCGTACATAAGTGTTTCCGTGGCACCCATAATACCGCGTACTACACATTCATCATATCGCACTTTGATATACAGTATCCCGTGGTTCCCATACACCGCAGCAATACCATATATCTCATACTCATGGATATCATGCCGTACTTCGATATATTATGTTCCCGGGGTTCCCATACACCGTGGCAACATAAGATACCTTATACTTAGTGATACAATCGTGATATGTTTTATAGTTACTTAAGAAATATGATAATACTTATCACTACGTTATGTGTGAATTGGTTTGACTTTAAGAGACTTGAGAGTGGTAAGTTATCACACTGTCATGCTGCAGCTAGACATATCCCAATTCGGTACCATTAAAAATATTTGGATTTGGGATAACCAATTTCTTGGTGCGGTAATCAACTTCTCACTCAATTTATGAAAACTTGTCTCACGTCTTTGTTCAACATAAATGATTTAATTTCTTACTCCCGAGCCTTGTTTATTGGCACGTTACACGAAATTTACTTGCATAAAGATTCGGTTTCGCATCAGTTCTATCTCGGCTTGTGAGAATCATATATTCTTTTGTCACCGTTCTTCATCACCGTTTGTTTAACGCTTGTTTAGAATGTCGTTGATGTTATGAAGTCGTAGGAGGATTTATATTATATCCGAAACTGGGTTCAAAATACGCTCTACAAGCTAAAAGCTCACACCCAATGGTGTAGCTACTATTACAGCGTAAGGAAATATACGTATGCATCCCAAAAGGATCCGTACAAGCATCAAAAGGAATTGATCGGTTTAGAACTTGGATCGATTCATAATATCTACTGAAATAGTTTTAACTAAACGATAGTATCCGGAACCATCTCTGAGGATTCTCCGACTTCAGCTCCGAGCAATGTTGTCTGGTCTATGTTCTGTGGTTCGTTCTCCATAGCTATCTGGGGACAGTCCTTGCCAATATGCCCTGGTTCTCGGCATTTAGAGCAAATTGGTCTCACATTACAGGCAACACCGGGATGGTAGTTCCCGCATTTCCAGCATGGATGGAGTTTCTGTTTCTGCTGTCCAGTCTGGACTGACTTCTGACTTAGGTTCTGTGACCTCTTCTTCGCAGCTCTCAGAGGACAATTCCTGCTGATGTGTCCAGGTGTTGACACTTGAAACATATCGCCTTCCTAACACGATCGGTAATTTGACAATGGTATTTCCTACATTTTGGGCATGGCCGGGTCCCGTCATTCCAGTGGTTGAACTGTTGCTTATTGCAACTAGTATCTTGGTGGTGGTTTCCGTGATCGGAACAGTTCGGATAATGTGCCCGATTCCAGACATTGGTAGCAAACTCGTTTCCCATACAGCTAATACCAGGATGGTACTTCCCGCAATTCGGACATAGTTGAAACCTTGGCATTTTCTTAGAGCTCTGATGCTCAATCTGAAATATGTTCTTGCCCTTTTCTTGATTGTTGTCCGCAGGACACTTTCTTTTCAACGAGGGGTTTCCCTGGCTAAGTCCGTCATGACTTACTTTGCTATTGTTGATTTCTCCTGCTCTACGCAGCTCTTCTAAGTTGTACTCCATCACTTGGCAGAATTCCAGTAGAGGCCAAGCAACGAATGAGCCACATAGGAACCACCAAACTGTCTCACCTGAGACAAACACCTCACTGGAGGCAAAGCAACGAACGGGCCACATAGGGACCACCAAACTGTCTCACCTGAGACAAACACGTCACCGGAGGCAAAGCAACGAACGGACCACATAGGGACCACCGAATTGTCTCATCTGAGACAAACACCTCACTGGAGGCAAAGCAACGAATAGGTCACACATGGACCCCAAACAACAAATAATTGCCAAACACTTCACCAGAGGCAAAGCAACAATCGGGTCTCAAAAGGACCACCAAACTCCTCACCAGAGGATGAAAACACTCCCCCTCAAGCTGTAAGTAGCTTGAATGCGAGTAGCCACTAATTAAAAGAAATGATTCAACACCTTCACCAAGAGCTCAACCAAACGGTCTCACAAGGGACCAGCAACACCCAAACATCTCACGAGAGATAAATACCAAACGATCTTACCGGAGATCAACACCTCACTGGAGGCAAAGCAACGAACGGGTCTCAGAAGGACCACCAAACTCCTCACCAGAGGACGCAAAGCATAGAAGATGCCAACGAAATTACCCAACCACAAGCATGGCATTCAAAACAAAAGAACACTTCACGAACGTGCTAGAAAACGAAACAAACGAAGAACCCAGCCACTAGAGACAAGTGAACGTGCACGAAACAAAATGCCGACTGTGCTAAAATACCCAGTTTCACAACACAACATTCGAAGCAAAGAACCGGCCTATACATACCGGGAATGAAGGCTCGACGTTGGAGAATGAAGCACGACCAGAAAAATGGTCACAACAACCAAACAAGGTATCAATAACCTCTTTAAATACAACAGAAACCTCTTTAGTCACCACGAACAATCTCACCCGAGATTACAACACCAAACTGAGGCTTCACGATTCGCAACAACAAATGCCACATTAGTGACCAAATAGAAGCAACAGTCACCCTAGTGACCAAATAACACTTCCACAACCTAAAAGCAAATAACCAGCGAACCAGAAGTAGATTTATGAAACGGAACTGGAACAAAGACAAACAAGCAGATGGATGAATAGTTTCGCAGACAGAACCTTTACTCTCAATCTCTCTCTCCACCTCCGTCCACCTCTAACCAGAAAATCGACGGAAACTGAAGAAGAGCACAACAACAAAACCTAATTGCCAAATGCAATTCTTTAAACACAAAACTAGAAAAGAAACAAAGATGACACTCGTACAGACACGCTAGCTGGCCACTGTTACTATTAATGCTACAGTAACAGTGGCCACCGGAAAACTCAAATTTGGCCAAGAACTAACCAAGCTCTGATACCATGTAGAAATCAGAGAGAGAAAGATAGAGAAAATATACTCTCAAATGAATGTGTTTATTCATATGCTCAATGGGTATTTATACACAAGAGAGAAGACAAGAGAGTAATGACTCATTATCATGATTGATTCCCTAATCACTCATAATTCCTTTAATCCCTGATTATATGCGATACTCATTAATTATGATATATTTGCACTGATATATTTCCTAACAGATAGGAAGGCGCCTGCATATCCCGTCTAGAAGATTGACATGATTTTGGTTGACGAAGAGGTTGTCCAAAAAAAATTCTCAACTTTATTGAGCTTTCTTTATCTTTTCATGTTCTTTTTAATTAATATATGTACGTATTGTATTCATAACACAAATTGTATTAGGTCCAATTATTGGGTAATGTAGTGGAGTTCAGATTCTATTAGTGCACAGGTAAAGCAAATGATAGCTTTGAAGATCTTTATGATACTGAATTTCTCAACACAATCGATCAGTTGCTTAAGGATGACTCACCATAAGCTGATTCTTAAAGTTGGTGTACCAATTATGTTGATAAGGAATATTGATCAAGCAACTGGTTGTACATAAGACTAGGTTGCAAATAACACATTCAGGCAAAAATTTCATCATGACGAAGGTGTTGAATGAAATAAGTTTTGGTGAAGATATATTGAGTTATCGCATGGACATGAATCTATCAATTGGAATTTAAATTACCTTTCAACATATATAATGAGGAGGCGATTCCCCAACATTATTTCCTTTGCAATGACCATCAACAAAAGTCAAGGCCTACCAAAGTCTAATGTCGGGCTTTACCTTCCAAGCCCCTTTTTTTTGCATGGGCTATTGTATGTCGCATTATCAAGATTAAAGAGCTTCAATGGGTTTAAATTATTAATATTGGATGAGCTGAAGAAATGTGAGAATCAAATGATCAATGTAGTCTAAAGGGAGGTTTTCCAAAATCTCAACATTGAATGAATGAATTGAAAATGGTGTTTGTCAATTTAAGTCTTTAAAAAAAAAAAAACAAAAGCCCATGCAACGCACAGGATATTTACTATCAGTGGTGCAACTTATCTTTAACTCTTTAACTATGTGTAACATATTTTCGTTATATATGTGCAAAATGGAAAGCATTTGGACATATATAATTAACCAAAAATATGTTTGTACAAAAACGTCAACCCTTAAAATATACAAACCTTCAGCCATTAATTCAGACCAGCAAATAAGTCATAAAGTCAAAAGAACTTGCGCTTGGGCAAAAGAATAAGAGGCTAGAATGATTAAAGGGAAATTTCATACAGGGGCCCAATTAAGGCCCAAAATTTCAAAAAATGCCCCAACAACTTTCACATACCAAAAAGGGCCTTAGGGCCTTTTCTGGTATAAACTTTAACAACTAAAACAGTCAGATTAACAACAAAATCAATACCTGTTAACAACTAAATCAGTCGCATTAACAACAATATTTTAACAACTAAATCAGTCACTTTAACAACAATATCAGCCCCTGTTAACAACTAAATCAGTCAGATTAACAACTAACGTTTTAATGAAAAATCCCAGAAAAGGCCCTAGGGCCCTTTTTGGTATGCGAAAGTTGTTGGGGCATTTTTTGAAATTTTGGACCTTAATTGGGCCCTGTATGAATTTTCCCATGATTAAATATATATATTGATCTCTTCCAGGTTTCGAGGTATGTAAGAATAACATGACTACATCTCCCATGCGATTCGTGAGCATAAAAAAGCTTATGAAAATTACTCGGTCTAATATAAGATATATTTAGAAAGTTGATTTTGATCCTAAATATAAGATAAAGTTTTCATATTTGTTAATGTTTTCCTAATTTGTTCCCATTGACGTTCCCTCAAAATAATTCAGAATGGGAGGGAATGAGAGAATTAAGGAATACGATTACGGTGTTTTAGAAAATGTATGTTATATTAACTAACTTAATCAATTTATTTAATCTAATCAAATTAGTTAAATATGTCTTATATTAAGAACATGAGAAAGTTAAATATGTCTTATATTAAGAACAGAAGGGAATACTAATTTAATTTACCCACTCTTCCTTCTTTCATCCATTGATTATTACATTAATAATTAATATTTAATGATATATATCACACCAAGAAGGACTTCCTGTTGAAAGAGCTTGATTTCCTTCGATCACGAGGTTACTTATACGTTTTGTTTGGTAATAGAGATAAATTAATGTAAGACTGATATTAACGGATCAATGAGAAATCGGAAAGCTAGACTGTACGTGATATATCACCCTCGTGACCTCGTCCCTGTTTGGACGAGACATATATTAGTAATAATTATATATGTGGTGTGTTTAAATAATAAAAATGAAGTTTGTCTATTCACTTTGAATAATAAGGACCAATTTTTCTTGGGAAGCATAGTAGTATTCCAAGATTGAAGGTGATATTATTTTCTGTGAAGAAACACATGACATGGATATAAAATCATATTCAGCACGGATATACTAAACCTGCTATGACTCACTTAGAGTAATATTCCATCCCCACAGTCAGTTATTACTATTAGTAGGCGTTAGGTTTTCTATTCGACTGGCACCAAAAAGATGTTAGCCGTATTCCCTTTTGCTACAGTTCGTCAGACGGTTCTGAAGAACTGACAGATGCCCGCACGCGTAGTTCATGAAAGAGATGAGAGTCATCTTCCATAGCTGTAACAAATAAAAGCAAATCGACCTGTTTCTTCCTATTACTGGTTCGAGTCAATGGTGGCCCAGTGTGTCTAAAATGAAGATTGGATTTAATTAATTCAAATCGTAAAATGGCCCAGTGGATGGTCTTCTTGACCTTTATAGTCTTTAACAAAGACATTAATGGCAAGCATATACTAGAGTGTTCGTCAGAACGTTCGGCTCAACCTCGACAAATCTGCCAAAGCTGAAATTGTACGTTCGCCCAGTACCAAGGCGTTGAAATAGCAGGAGATTTAATGCACATTACAATGTGTTACAGTGGAGCCATGTTCATTATCTTAACGTTATGCCGCCATACTAGGGAGTACTTCTATGGCGGCATATTTTGCCTCCAATTTCTAACTATTTAATATGGCTGAGTTGCACCAAAGACCCCCCCTACCATCAACGTTTTCCTCCAGCAAATCAAGAGGAACGATACAGTATGTTAGGGTCCAGTGTATTATTAGGTTGAAATAGCAATACAATAAATTTTCGTAAATAATATTATCATGATTGTTAAAATCTACGAATTGAAGTCGAACCAAAACGACTCTGCGCTTTTCTTTTCATACCGATTCATTATGTATCCCTCATTTTGTTCATGTTGTTGTGTCAGATGATGAAGAATGATTTGTTCAAGATTGTTTGATGATAGCAAAGACACATGGTCTGTTCATGCGAAGGTGCTAAGAAAATGGGTGATCCGTGGGAAGGTGCCTCCGTATCCTGTCTAGAAGATTGACATGATTTTGGTGGACGAAGAGGTTGTTCATAAAAATTTCTTAACTTTACTGAGCTTTCTTTATCCTTTCCTGTTCTTTTTTAATATATGTATTCATAAAACAAATTGTACTAGGTCCAAATGCTGGGTAAATAACAGAAACGTCATCATGAAATAACTAGCTAGGCTGAATTCTTTAACTTACTCCTCTGGAATGACCTGTAATCTGCTAACAATCTGACTGTGAAACCTTTCTTGATCTCCTCCACGATTGTTCTGATGATCTGTTCATTAATAAACTGATTAAACCCTTAAGAATCACTTACTGATTATAATAACATACATCAATTGTATATAGTGTAAGAGAAGACAATATTTGGCTAACCGATTGCATGATATCGTCCATGACATGCTGAGGAACCCAGGAGAGAAGTGGGGAGAAAACAATGGTAATATTGGCCTCTCATTGATTCTTAATAATGCAGCTACCATCAGTTCCATGTGTTACAGGGTACAAGGTTCCAGAAGCTTCCAGATTAAACAATTGTGGCGTGTAAGCTGAATGCAGACCTTGAAGCTCACATTTGGTCTGCAAAATAATTTATGGCGAGAGGAACCAAGATCGAATGAATTTATATATAGTGTCGTGAAAAATTCTGCAGAATGTAATTAAGTTCTTACAATGTGAGTCTCGCAGAGCTTGGGGATGTGAGAAGGAACATGAGGAGGGTAATCTTGTCCATTCGACTTTGTTGTCACTCTTATGTCTGCCACTGGCTGTGTCTTGAAGAACCAGGCTGCTTCTATCACCGGCATTTTTATTCTCCACTCGTCCTGTTTAATTTCATCACATTTTTTAGGCATCAAAATAATTTTTTCCCATTTATTTTCATGAAAAGTAAAGAGAGATTTCAGTCGGTGGCTTCGCACCAGCAAGATTTTAAGGTGGAAGTGAAAAGATTGAGCTTCTCCAAAATGATGGTTTTGGAGCCTAAAACCATGGGTTTTGAGAAAAAATGACTTCTAACATTTATTTCAATTTTGGCTAAATTATTTTAAAACCATGGTTTTGTCTTGAAAATCACTTTTTTTCCCCTTGTATCCAAAAAGTCATCAACGTAACGTAGAAGCGTCTTTGTGTTTTTGGGGGTGGGGTATCACTACTCTGGTCCTTGTTAATATAAGAGCTACAGCTTCCTCAATTCTTAAGAGTTAATTGGGTGATTAAATTTAATACCAAATACTTTATTAAGTTGACTGTTTTTGAAGAGATTAAGGAAGTTGCCACCCAAAAAATGGTAAGGGTGTTTAGAAGCTCTATTTTGAATGACCAAGGAAAAAGGAAATTGTGAGATAAAAATATGTAAAAAATAAATAAAAAAGTATTGTGAGATTCAATTTGTACCATGAAATATATAACATTGCATTAGATTATTATACTCTTATAATATATAAACTAAAATATATTTGTGCTCTTGTAAGTTTATATGAGGTTTCATTTTGTCACTTGTGTTTGTAAAGTGCACTTTTACTCCTTAAAACTTAATTTTATTATGGAAAATGCTGACTAAGCAAAATTGATGGATAATTGTGCCGATAAAGCAAACTTAAACCGAAGTGAAAACTTTTATATAATCTACCCAAAAAAAATGCACTGTGTCAAATAATTTAATCTAAAAATAATTTTCATTAATTTATTATTTTAAGAAATAAAAATGTCTAGGCTGTGGTAATTTCCTTTGCCACCTCTCTTCCCTCCCTCTCCATCCATCTTCCTCCCATTTCAATTTCTCTTACATCCTCTCTTCATCTCCCCTTGTTCTTGATTGTGTTCCTTTCGAAAATCAGAACCCACCTTTTTCAGTTTCATTGTTCTGTACAATTTAAGAATACTAATTGCTGGGAAAAAAAAAAGTAAGAGTACTAATTGTATGGTGATGTGTGTGAGTAGGCAAGAGCATATATATATGCGAAGGGCTTTAATGCGACGTTGTTCTTCTCAAGCGCTACGTACAACATAAACATGAATAAGATTTTCAAGTTCATTATAGCCAAACTGTTCGACCTGCCATGGAATGTGGAACGAAACTTGACTATTGGAGAGCCATTGATTTTTGAACATTTGAATAGTGAGGATGTTGGAGTAATGTTGTCACAACTCAACCGGGCCTCATTAAAATCAAAGTCTTAAAGGGGGCAATCGGGTTGTTAAATTAGGCTTGCGTGATGATCCACAGATCAGACAGGGAAGGTTCTTTTTCAGTTTCACTGCTCTGTGCCATTTAAAAGGTGGGTTCTGGTTTTCGAAAGGAACATAATCAAGAACACTGGGAGATGAAGGGAGGATGGAAGAGAAATTGAAACGGGAGGAAGATGGATTGAAAGGAAGGGAAGAGAGGTGTCATTTTTATTTTTTAAAATAATAAATTAATGAAAATTAGTTGTGGATTAAAATTATTTGACACAGTACATTTTTATTGGGTAGATTATATATAAGTTGACATTTCGGTTTAAGTTTGCTTTGTCAATATAGCACAATCATCCATTAATTTTGCTTAGTCAGCATTTTTCATCACTAACATTAACATTGTTAAATTTTAAGAACTAAAAATACATTTTATAAATATAAGGGACTAAAATGAAACATCATATAAACTTAAAAGACAAAAACTTTACTTTAGCGCATACATACATATATATGTGTGTGTGGAAACATGATAACATTGATGATGATAATAGTAATAGTGGTATAATGAATATAATATGAACATTATCTATGTAAAATATATTATTCTCTGATTTTACGAATTTATGAGAAGATAGATGCAATTAATTAGTGTTTGTGAAAGAGAGAGGACTTCATGATTAAAAAATGTAAAATATACGATTCTCTGGTTTTTATGAATTTACAAGGAGATGCATGTGCCCCATAATTAATAGTATAAAATTTAGTTTGAGGTATAAATCTTTAAAACCAGAGGTAATAAATGATTTTGATATATAGTACACTACTACAGTTTTTGACGTGAAACTAAACACATGCCAAGTCGGCAATAAAAGAGAAAACAGACAAAAAAGACGTATAAAGGTATAGTTGGAAGTTGCTTTTGCCTTTGTTCTTCACGAAAAGCACATGCGTAAACTCAACACAGAGATGAAGACTACGATCCAGAGATTTCGGTATTGCCGCGTTGAGCAGTTGATTTGTCTGGAATGATAGCTTCCACCACTCTTCCTAGCTATGTCCTCCATATACTCTTCAAACCGAACCTGCCAAAATACCAATCATCATAAATATTTAATTATGATATTAATATAATTAACATAACCCAAAAAACAAACGGAGAGCGAGGGAGAGAGGAGGAGGAGGAGATACCGGAGGAACGCCGGGGAAGTTAGGGAGAGGGACGTTATCGCTAGTACGGTACGTGAAGGTGGAAGCTTTGCGATTGTAGATCGATGATACAAATAATGTCTTTTGACGACGTCGTCGCGGAGGCCTCTCCTGGGCTCTGATCCGGTGTGACCCGGCGCTGGAGTAGCAGAGATGGGTATGACAGGGAAACAACACGGTGCTTGCTGCGGCCATACCCTGCGTGCGAATATCGATCACTTCACCTTCTTGGGATGATGATGGTGCGTGTAATTCGTTTTCCTATTTATACATGCGTGGGTTCCAGCCTTGCCCGTGGGCTGGCCACGTGTCGTTATATTCTTTTTCCTCTACAAAAAACACGTCATATCAAAAAAAAATATCTATACTTATTACAATCAAAATCAATCTTCACTGTTCTTTGCTAGTATCAAATTCTCAAGGCTTGTTGATAAGGGTCAGGTTTCTCTCATCATTCCTCGTATCATCTAAATCATGTCCGTTCAATTAATCTAAAATGTCATATCATTAAACTATATTTCTTAGATTTTTCTTTCCTCCTCTCAGTCAATGACCCAAATGGGCTTATAAGAAAAAGGATAATGAGAGGATCCCCTCCCATTAATAAGAATGATGTTGTTGTTTCACTAATATGGGTTAAATGTTTTTAATAGGTGTAAAAGGCGGGTGCAGATTGTCTCAGAAGATTTTCCCTCACAATCTCTTACAATCACACCAAGAAGGACTTCCTGATGAAAGAGCTTGAAGATTTCCTTCGATCACGCGGTTACTTATTCGTTTTGTTTGGTAACAGAGAGAAATTAATGTAAGACGACTGATATTAACGGATCAATGAGAAATCGGAAAGCTAGACTGTACGTGATATTATCACCCTACTCGTCCCTGTTTGGACGAGACATATATTAGTGATAATTATATATGTGGTGTGTTTAAATAATAAAAATGAAGTTTGTCTATTGTTCACTTTGAATAATAAGGACTAATTTTTCTTGGGAAGGATAGTAGCATTCCAAAATTATTGAAGGTGATATTATTTTCTGTGAAGAAACACATGACATGGATATAAAATCCCTGTCACGGAAAAATAACAGCTCGTTAGAGCAAAATATAGATATGAAGTCTAATAAGTAGTAGTTTAATTTTTATATATATATATATATATATATATATATATATATATATATATAGGAAAGGGGTTGGATATACTCACGATTCAAAGGCAGGGGGAAGTTTCCTTTCCTCTTAGATAATACCAATATTAGGTAATGCGAGCCGTTTATCACCCTCAGACGTTTACCTAGGCACCCAGGAACTAGAATGTCTCTCTAGCGCCTTGACCTACTCTAAGATCAAACCCCCTCCTTTTAGTGGGAGTGTCAAATCCCTTTAATTACTAGTTAAATTTAAAGACGAGGGGTGTATAAGTTGTAGTTGTGTGCATTACTTTCTATAATGTGCGAATTACTTTAGCATGGTGTGTTGGATTCTTTGGACATCCAGATGTAAATTTCTATTTTAGGGAGAAAGCACAGAAACCAGGGAGATGTTAAAGACCCAGAGAATGGAGAGATGGCACAGAATATGGCTTCTGTTGCTAAAGTCTAGGACTTCTGATATCGGAGTTTGAATGAAATACTCGCCTAGTATCTTAAGAGAAGTCATTATTGCTTAGGTTTTCTTATAGAGTGTAACCTACTGTTAGGTTTCGCTGTAGAAGCAGTGATCTATTGATTAAGTTCCATGTAGGAACATAAAGTTGTTAAGTTCCATGTAGTTATTACAACCGGACCGCGATCGTGTCATTGAGTATGAGGTATCTTATATTGCCATGGTGTATGCCATGGAAACATTTAAGGTATCTTGTGTTGTCATGGTTTATGGGCGCCATGGAGACATTTATGATATCTGGTGTTGATGCGGTGTATGGGCGCCACGGAAACACTATATATCAGAGTTCGCGTATAGTCCGAAGTCTAGATAATACGGAGTTTGGTTAATATAGAGCAAATTTCGAGGGCGAAATTTTATTTAACGGGGGGAGAAATGTAATACCCTAAAAATCCCACATATGATAAGTATCATAAATTAGTAAATAATACCTATTGGAAATAGGTGAATATGTGGTCTCAAATATTGTGTCACATTTACCTTATTTTCTAAGGTAAATTCTATTGAAATTAGAAGAAGTAAGGTGCCAAAGGGCCCAAAAATACATTATGAGACATAAAATACTCTGAGAAAATTATGATAAATCCTAAGAGACAATAAAATATTTATTAAAAATAGGAAAGTATGTTGTCTCTAATTTAGATAATTTTTGGGATTATTTTCCTTGGAAAATAATGAGGCAAAATTAAATATTATTTTGGGGACCATAAGTGACCCCATGATTTTTAAAATAATATATGGAGCATAAATTACAAATGTCAGTGCAATAGTTGTGAGGAAATGATTAATCCTAATTAAGAAAATTATCAACAATTAGTAAGTGATTAAATAAGTAATTAATTGCTAATTGTTTAGGCATGAACGAAGATGATATCCAAAGTTAATTGTATTAAAACCCTAATTGAATATCAATGGTTAATAAAGGGTCAAGATTGAATCTTCTAAAGCTAATCTAATGGTTCTAATTAATTGAGCCTTAATCCATGTTAATTATAAAGGACCAATGGGAGAATTTTGCTAATTATATAAGATAATTAGAATATAATATGAATTGATTAAAAAATAAAATAAATTAAAGGGGGAAGGGGACGAAATTTTGAAGAGAAAAGGGAAGAAGGATTAATGTGAAAAGGGTTGAGGATATTTGAAATAATATCATGATATTTTTGTCAAAAAGTTGAGATATTTGTGGAAAAAACAAATAGGATAAATGAGAACCGATAGAAAGTAAATCCTATCTTGAAATCCTTGAACTAAGTAGTAAACATCAGGACATATTATGAACAAGTGGAATTTTGTCCCGAAGTTGGTGTTACCCAATGTCATTTCCGTAACTGACGGGGTTTATCCTAAAATGGTTAACAGGCTAGGAAATATTGTAACACCCCAACTTTTCACAAGCAGTATAAATTTTTTTTTATCAAACATCATTTCAAAATGATCAGAGTAGTGCACCGGAGCGATTGAGTAACTGATATATATATTAAAATACCCATGGTAGCATGTCTTGCTGTTTAAACAAATGATACGTATGTTTCAAAAGTAATGACAGAAAGGAGTCTTCACTGGGACTCCTACGCGGCCGCTTGCCTCCATCCCTGGCCCTGGTCCTCTCGAGCCTCGACGCTATAGTTAAGGGCCGAGATCCGCACCGATCTCGTAACTGTTAACCTCATATTCATATATACAACATATGCATTACGTATAATCATACAAAGAAACAAGCATATCCCAACAAAGACATAATCCCTTTGGCAAATGCGTCACACCTAGCTATCGTATCACACTTAGCAGCCGTTTCACACCTAGCAATCGTGTCACACCTAGCATTTCACACCTAGCAATCGTATCCCAATACCCCGCAAGCATAACAACAAGATACGAAGATATCACAGAGCTAACAATTACCACAATAGGCATACGTTACACATAGTACATATACGCATACAATAAACATCGATTAGTGTTACAAGACGCGAACGTACCTTCGTTGATGATTACGGTATTTCTAGCACGTTTACTAAAATCGTACTTTTACTTAAAATCGTGAAATCTCCAACAATGCTCGTCTGGGCAACAGAACGGCAAAGAAATCAGATTTCGATATCCTATAAGGGTAATATCACTTTCATTAGTGATTTGACATTATAATCGGCATTTTAGGTAAAAATTACCATTTTGCCCTTCTACCCCTAATCCATGGAATTTCGCTAGACTTCGTTACTCTAGCAAATTTTCTTCCGAAATTTCGCTTAACTTCGACGCAATTATGATTTTCGAAAATAATGACTAAAATAGCCCTCCCATATGATATCCAATCATACTTGAAAAATTTAAAGGCTACTCTAGCATTACTACTCTAACTATGAAAGAACTACGAAAGCTTAAAGCTTGGTACCGAAGACTTACCCAGAGCTTCACGCGAATTTTCCCCGCAGCTCCTCTCTCTAAAACCTCTCTAGAACCGAAATCCTCTTCTTGAAATGGTGTGAGAATTGAAGAGAATTCAAGGCTATTTATAGAAGAATTTAGGGATATACAAGGCATTTTCCAAATTGTTCTAAACCATGGAAAATCAAATGCATAATGGTGTATAATTCTTGTCCATGGAGCTGCTGGTCGACATGCATGGGCTGAGGTGGCAGCCTCCAATTGCTCCAAAAATTGATGACTTAGGCTCACTCTATGCCCGGCTCAAGCCGTTTTCCCCAATCCCATTCGATTCGCGTGATTTCTGAGAAATCTCAAACTTCTGGATTTACAACTTTGAAGACCTTCTCTTCCTCATCAATAATATCTATTTAAACTTGAATTTTGACTTTAGACAGGGTTCCAACCGTCCTATCAAGTTTCGAAAACGTGTCCGAACGCGTCCGGTTTGAATGCATTTCGAAATCACCAACTTCTTCGAAAAATTCACCGATTCCAAATATGTTAAAATAAATTCAAACTCATGCCTAGATGTTGAGTTAGAATTTATTTTCCTTATATCCAAAAATATACCTATATGCATTTTTCCCTATTTTGTTTTATTAGGAAATGCACAAACGACTTTAATTTTCTCCTAAGAGTATAACGGAAGACAAAATTCCACTGATCATTATTTTTCCCTGACTTTGGAAATCTCATTCCTAGATCTCTAGATAGGATCCGTTCCCTAATTTTTAAATCACTATTCACATTTTTTTGCTTTAATTAATTATAATACTAAAATATTACAACTTGCACATTACATTGATTAAAATTCTTTTCTTCTTCCACTTGCAATTTCGGTCAAAATCTGATCCCCTTTTTATTTAATTTTCGTTTTTATTTAATTAATAATTAATTAATATTATATAAAATAATTATTTAATAATTATTTTTATATAATTTTTACAAAATTTTCCTATTGGTCCATACTTGATTTTAGGCTCAAAAATACCTAAACTCAACTATTTTTCTCCAAAATTTCCAATTAATTAGTAAACATGTTTTTACTAATTTTAAAACAAAAATCACTAATTTTTGAGCTTTACATAATTATCTCTCAATTTTCTTTGCTTATGCTTAAGTAATTAGCCCAATATTACTTAATTACTTTCTTATCAATAGTTGATAATTTTCTTAATTATCACACCTTATTACCTCATGACTTTTACACCGACACATTTGTTTCCATGTGTTCTCAGATTATCTTAGCATCTACGGGGTATTTCTGGCCATTTCCTTACTTTTTGAGTATTCTTCTACAATTTCTCCAAGTTTGTAATTTAATAAATTACCTAAATTAGGGACAATATCCTTCCCTATTTCAAGTAGATTTTTACTTGCTTCTTTTATAGCTTTCACAGGGTATTTATAACCCATAATGTGCTTAGGGACCTATTTGCAAATTCTCAAACTTCTAGGGACCTAATTGCAAATTTTCTAATTTCTAGGGAGATTACCCTAACAACATGGTAAACTCATTACAAGGTGTTTGAGACCTCATATTCACCTATTTTCAAGAGAAGTTACCCTAAGTCAGATTTGAGGGTATTACAAATATCCTTAATGGGATCATAAATTTTGTTAACCCATATATTTTTCAAGAGTAAGCAGAGACCTTCAAGACTACGTTAATGAATTTTTGAGATTGGTTCAGATTACGTGATTAGAACACCGAACATGGAACTTTATCGGTAGAAATCCATAAAGCAAGAGGATAACATCATGTTGGTGACATCATTTTTTTGGAAGGATGCCATAGGGGAGAGCATCCAAGGGTGGAGATTGAAGATGGGAAGAAAACCTAGATCTAATGGTGGAAAATGAAGTAGAAAAAGTTCAAGATAATTACCTAAGTGCCATAGCAAAATTCTATAAATAGGCCCTTCATCCATTTGAGTTTTTCACACCAAATTGCAAGAGCAATTTCGAATCTAGAGAGAGGTTAGAGAGAAGGAGGAGCTCTGGGGAAGGAGAGCAAGGTTCTGGGTAAGTTCTTCGGTCCCTAGTTCTTGAAGTTCTAGGTTAAGTTTATAGCTTATGTTGTTTTGATATTTAATCTTCCAATATATTATAGATATCATGTTTTATGATTAAATATGGTTTTTATTTTGAAAATATGATGGAGAAAGAGATATAGCAAAATTTTGGAAGATTAGAGTCAAAGTAGCGAAGCTCTGGTGAAATTTCGCTTGCTAGCGAAGTCGTGGGTAAAATAGTCATTTGTGACTAGGATATCTGTTAGGATATTGTTTATGAGTTAATGGATACGGTATTACCCTTTAGGATATCCGGGAAGTCCGGAGTCGGGTTCAGAAGGCCGGATGTTTGGTCATTTCATGGTGGAAGGTACATTCGCGTACTGTAACACTAACACTGATGTTTATTGTATGCGTATATGTGTTATGTGTATTGTATGCGTATAGATGGTATGTTTATTGTATGCATATGGGTGTTAGAAGATAACTGTATGCAAGCTGGGAGCGAAACATCTGTAATGCTGGGAGCGATACATCTGCATTGGTCGTGTGTGATAAGTCTGTTGTCTGTTTATATACTGTTAAGGTTGTGAGTATCTGTAATACATATGTGTGTATGTAAACATGAGGTTAACCGTTACCTGAGGTCTGGTGTATGGGCATTGGACCTCAGTCTTAAATGATAGTACGTAAGGACCAGAATGAGAAGGCACCGTAGACGGAGTCTTAAAAAGGAGCCAAGGGGCAAAGTCATAATAATGCACCGAGGGTCGAGACAAGAGCCAGAAGAAGTTATCAGAGCCTATTGTCAGGCATGGATCTAATAAAGTTATTTCGAATAGTTTGGTGTCAAGGCAAGGCTAGTCTACGTGGGTCGCCCAATCGCCGCCGTGAACTCCTGAGGCCCCCATGATAGACACTTACCCGACCATTCTGCTCGGTTAATCTGGAGTTAGGTTCATTTCCCAAGTCTAGTTAAGGCTTGGTCTAGGTTGTATAGTTACTTTTGAGAAATGTAATTGTACAAAGCTCGGATATTGTATCACATGAATATTCCTTCGAAATTTTTAATATACCAGCATACGCTCGACATCATCATATGTCGGGGTATTTTTATATCAGCTACTCATATATTCTCCAATTGTTAGTGCATTGCTCTCCGTTTCTGTAGTACTCTGATGTAGCACCTCAAATTCTGTTGAATTTTTCTAAAACCAAGTGTCATCTGACATGCAATATCTTTATTCGAAAATTAAATCTGATATGATATGCTTATATTTAATTTAAAATGAGATTCGATATCTCAGTTCAAATTAAATCTGATATACAATATCTTTATTCGAAAATTAAATCTGAGATACAGTATCTCAATTTATTATAGTTATTTAATTTATCAAATAAATTAAATACTATATATAATAATATTATTATCAATAAATAATATCATTATTATTTTCAAATTTAATAATACACACACACACATATCTTAGATTAAATAAGTATTCATTACATCTTAAACACATTTAAGATTCAATGAATCTGGACGTTCTTGCTCGTGTTGGACCATTCTTGTGTGCGACCCTGTAGGCCCACATGAGGTTGGCAGCGGGCCAATACTGTACCAGCCCACAAGTCGCAAGCGGCCTCTAGCAAGACATTGCGACTACCCTATTCATATAGGGATCGTTGATGCGATATAACCTATCGTACAACCATGTCACGTCCTTTTTGTCACGCGATAACTTGGTCAAGGATGAGGCATGGATGATGTCAACTTCCTGTTCTTGACCATTACTTTCTCGTTTCTTGAGTAGTCTAACAATTAAAATAGAAACTCCTTTCCATCTATCGTAGTATGGCCATACATTTCTCAGTTCGCTCCCGCGTAGATGACCGACCAGGGACATTTAGGATAATCTGTTAGATATATCCAGAGATACAATTATCAATGTAAACATGCAAACGAAATGATAACCAAAAGATAATACTTTAAATAACATAAATGTCTAAAGTACAATGACTTGCCCTTAGGGCATAATTTCCAACAATTGCGATTACCCAATTCATATGGGGATCGATGATACGATACAACCTATCGTACAACCATCTCATGTCCCTTTTGTCACGCGATAATTTGGTCAAGGGTGAGGCATGGATAATGTCAAATTCCTGTTCTTGACCATTACTTTCTCGATTCCTGAGTAGTCTAATTAAAATGGAAACTCCTTTCCATCGTAGTATGGCCATACATTTCTCAGACTCACTCATCGAGGGGCCCAATATTATCTCTCTACAAATGTGAGGGACAAATTCCATCTTGACCATTCACATTCCTCTGCATGAAAACTACTGATCCCGATCCAAGCCTTTATCATCACCCGGTCAAAGGTGACTTTTGACTAGGTCAAAGATCAGCGGCTCATCATGTAGGAATCCATGATGATCTCAGGTCAACGGGCGTTATAACGCGGTTATACATGAGAAAAGCTTATGACTTAATTCATGCAACTTTCTCATAGTGGGTCGGTCCAGCACTTTGTACTCTTACAAGTACCTATGACTTTGACTCGTATCTCCATACTCATCAAAGTCATACTGATCTTATTTCATCTTCGCTCCCACGTAGATGACCGACTAGGGACATTTAGGATAATCTATAAGATATATCCAAGGATACAGTTATCAAAATAAACATGCAAATGATTTGATAACTAAAGGAGAATACTTTAAATAACATAAATTGTCTAAAGTACAATGAGTTGCTCCTAGGGCATAATTTCCAACACTTACATCAGAAATGTAATTCGAAATTGCTTGGGAACATACATTGACTCATGGGGGAATGCAAATATGTCATCGAAAGTCATAGAGAATTAAATGGGATAAATACTCATTCAAAAAATTGGCCCACTATGAGATGTAACCATGGAGGAATGGAATATAACTCATCGGAACTCATAGTGAATTAAATGGGTTTAATGCTGATTTAAAAATTTGGCCCAATAGGATAACTATGACGTTTGATTTTTTCTTCACGTTATGTTCCACGTATTACTGATAATTAAAGAACATGGGTAAAGTGGTTAAGAGATTGAGTTGTCCAATACGTTTTTGAGATTATTCCAAGTGGGATGACACTGTGGACCAATCAGTTTTGAGACACAAGATTTAGTGATATATATTTGATTGATGATTGATTGATTGATAACTTATTTGAAAAGCTTACTAACGACTTTTCGGTTGAGGGAAGCCCCACATGGGGTGAGTGGGACCCACAAGGCATGTGTAATATAGTGCTTTCAATTATGTCATCCTGGGGATTCTTTTCTAATATAGTTTGTCTTAATTTCCTAACATGATATAATTAGAGATTAAATTATACGGAACTGTGATTTTACTTATGTAAAATTATTTGATTAAATATTATATTTTAGCATTGTTAAATTTTGTAAGCTAGCATTTTTTACTTTTTTAGAATTTTGATTTTAATTTTTCTCTTATAATTATTTCAAAAGTTACTTATGTTACCGTCATTGCAAATAAGTTTCAAATTTCGTAAAAATTACTTATACTATCATCAATCCAAACATAAATAATAGTAGTATTTAACAATTTGACTTTTATCCAACCTTATTATTTCATAAGTTAGATTGTAATTAAGTCATTTTTTCTATCATTATCCCAAACAAACATATTTAATCATAAGTAGTGAAGTTGTGGTTACCAAACAAAAAAGAGAGAGAAGGGAATTTGTACACGATAAGCATCTTTGCTTGTACTCTTTTTAGCCGCTTAATTAGGAAACTGGAGTTATTGCACTTGCGTCCTGAGCCGCTCAGTGGATGGACCCCCCCCCCCCAATCCCCAACCCAAAAAAAAAAAAAAAAGGAATAGTTCTTTTAATATGGTGTTTTTATTTATTCGAAAGGTTAAATTCTTAGGCAATGTTTGTTTGGTGTTGCCTCAAGGCATTGCATTTTCTCATTTTATTTATATAAAATACTTTTTCGCATATCATACATTAATTTCATCTTACTCAAAATGAACAAGTCCTTTTTGTTCAATGCAATAATCTTTAACAAAATAAGCATAATATATTTTTCTAATATGCATATTTCTTTTCATTAGTGACAATCATATTCGATATATTGATTAAAACTAAATGTGAGAAACTGGAGATATTTTTTTTAAAAGTACAATATCCTCTTATTGGAGGCAACTATTTAACACTAAATGTCGGCACCACAGATTCAAACCTTTATTTATCATATTATAAGAAACTAAGTCCTTTCACTTCACACCGGCGTTGGTAAAAATAAAGAAATTTTTTTATATGAAAAATAAAGATATATCTTTTTTTGATAATAAAAAATTTAGGTGAGGATAGACATTGATGCCCCACCAAGGTCAACGTCTTAGCCAATTATACCAATCCTCATTGGTAATATATATATATATATATTGGTAAAAGAAAAATAAAGATATTTTTTTTTGATAGAAAAAATAAAGATATTTTGATTGTTAGAGAATAAAAGTTTCAGGGTGGGCCACCCTCCTGTCTATTTGCAGCTTTCGGCCCACGGGACCATTTACACGACATGATGTTTTGTGTTTTTTTGGTCAATCAATGATATGGTTTGGAAGGCCGCACCATCCACATTTAACCTATCCAATCCGCAGAATTCTTCATACGAGCCATATGTAGAGCAGGGAAATCGGGCGAGTCTATCGGGCCGAGCCCATTTAGGTCCTGACCCGTCAAGGGCCGGGCTTCAAAAATAGACGAGATATTTGAAATTGGCCTGTAGGGCCAGCCCTGGAGGGCCTCGAGTTTAAACGGGCCGGCCCTGGAGGGCCTTGGGCCAGCCTTGCAGGCCCTTTTCACTGTAGTTTTTTTTTTCCCCTTTTTAATTTATTAATTTATATATATTTTATCTTTGTTATAGAGTTATTTATCAATTTAACTACAAATACATAATAACTATACTTTATTTTTATGATTTGGTTTATTATTTGTTGCAAATAAAATTACTCTTATGTTTAACAGATTAAATTATTTGTTACAATAATAGTCATCGTACTAACGTCGCTTAGTGGTATGTTTCTTATGTTTTACTCCCCCTGGTCCTTATTATAAGGCACCAACTAACTTTTCTCACAAACCAATAAAAGTAGTTAAAGTCAATAAAGTTGTCCTCGAATCTAAATAATTTCCAATATTACCCCTACTAATTGCACTAAACTCCAATATTATATTAATTATTACTCTCATCTATTACCTTTATTAATTAGGGGCAGACATGGAAAAAACTAATCAATGTTCATTGGGAACAAGCAAGTGCCTTATAAAAAGGACCAAATAAACTTGCTAGTTGGTGCCTTATAATAAAGACTAGAGGGAGTATATGAGTTATTTGTGAACATAGTTTGCTTTTGATTATGAATTAGTGACTGTGCTTATTTGTTGGATGATTTGTGATGTACTACCTCCGTCCCTAATTATAGGAGCAATTTAACCGATTTTGGGAGAATTAAGGAGAGGAGTTAAATTAGTTAATTTTACTCATTTTCCTAAAACGTCCTTATATAAATTTAAAATGACACAAGTTGTCCTAATTATAAGTGTTTCTAATTTGCATTACGTTAGATATCCATGACATATTAGTTTATATATGTATATTAGTTGCTTTTTATATAACCATATGTATACATATATGTGTATACATATGATCTATCCCCACACACACACACACAGAGATATATATATGTTTATATATGTGTGTGTGTGTTCACACATATATATCTACACATATATATATTGATACACATAAACACAAATATACATATATATGTAAACACACATATATATAATGCTCCTAATAATAAGTATAAATAGGGGTATTATAGGAAAAAATTGACAAAAGTTAAAACTTGCTCTTATAATTAGGACCAAAACCAACTCCAAAATTTGCTCCTATAATTAGGGACGGAGGGAGTAATTTACTAATTATATTTCTTTAAAAAAACATAGGAAAATTAATTAAAATTTGGAATAGTAATTTTTGGGCCCTGGTGCTCTTGGACCGGGCTTTGAAAAACAGATGTTTTTCTTACCTCGGGCCCTGGAGGGCCGGCCCTGTTAGGCCCTGGCCCTTCACGGGTCGGCCCTGATTCCCAGCTCTAGCCATATGTACAGAACAAAGACAATGAGAAGTGACACAGTTGGTTAAGACGTCGGCCAAGTTCGATATCCACTGGTCGATATGAGAGCTTTGTTAATGGACGATTTGTAAGTATCTTTGTAAGCGTTATTTGAGCCAGAAAACATGAGCTGACTTTGGTGGGGTACTGATGTCTACCCCATTTAAACTTTTATATATATATAAAAAATATATATCTATATATGTACGGACGAAATGTTTCCAAGTTTTAAGAATCATAGCCGTAGGGTTGACTGGTTTATGGTAATCTTCCTCAAACAGAAAATTCTTCCTCCATTTTCATAGGTACCATATAGACACCCCCATGACAAATTCCACATCAATGAGTCATCATCATTGCCTAATTAAAGTGAAACATAGAAAATTAAAATGCTTTTCATCAGCTGTTTTGAAAGATACCAAATCCAGGTGAAACACAGTCCAAATACAAGCGTTCTTCTCTAACATCACCAAAAAAGAGTCCTTCTCATATGAAACCAAGTCTCCATTTTTAAGTATGAATGGTTAATACTCCCTTAAATTACACTACAAACTATATCTTATATTTACGATCGAGGGTAGTACCAGATAAACATGTAAGCGAAATTTTGTCTGGTAAAGTACAAAATAATTTTGGGGCATTTCCAAACACCCTTAATTTCCTTTCGATCTTCAATTTGAAACAAGGATCTCAGTGCATGTTTTTTGTATTAAAAGGTACGTTTTCTTTTCATATAAAACGTAAAAAGATTTATAAAATAAGTTGTTGTTGCTACTCGTTAGTTAACGTTATTATTTAGACGTTTGTTCTTTTATTTAGCTTATAAACAAGGTATGTTTTCTTTGTCTGTATAAAAAGTAAAAAGATTTATACAAGTTGTTGTTGTTAGCTAACATTATTATTTAATTTTTTTTTGGTTTAGCTTATAAACATAACATTATTATTTTAATATTTTTAAAGTATGGGCTAATGAGTACGTAGTTAAATCATATTATAAATTAAAAGGATTAAAAGAATTCATTATGATGGAAACAATTATTTAATCTTCCAAGAATAGCATGGGGGGATATTTTTTTTTTCTAAACACATATAAATATTTCTCTCATGAGAATTTAAATCTTAATTCATTATGCACGAGAGAATAACCCATCTTATGTAAGTCAATCCTGTTGGTGAGCTTTAACTTTCAAATGCACCAGCGACAAACAGCTCACCAGGTCCAAGAACTCAATGTCAGGATCTTTTTTTTTCCTCTCGCTCCCAAAAATCAATAATATCTTTTTGAAAACTACTATAGAAAAATTGACATTTATACAAAATAATGACCAAAAGTCATATACAATAGCCACTCTTATTCTGATGGCCCCGACCCAATTCCTTCTCGCCTGATCTCCCATTAATGAATGTTGCTCCCCCGGTTTGCCAAACTCTTAGGCAACGTTATATTCAACGAAGTGACGTTCCTTTCAACATCTTCTAATTAATAATTAAATATATTAACTAACTTTAATTAATTTTTCTTACACACATGTGACGTTTGTATTTTATCACGTACTCCCTCGTATTATTAATATAAGTTGATAATTGATGTGGATTTTAGATATAAGGAATTTTTTAAGTAAATATGTATTATATTAATGACTTGAGGGAAGAGAGTATTAACAATAAAGAGAATAGATATGTAGTAGGTCCTAAATATAAGACATAATTTATATAACATTTGCTTGAAAAGTGAAAATCCATGTTCATTGAATACGATAGGCAACGCCACCAACTTACGAATTTATGAAACGCGTGACGATCTTTTCTCCTCCCTCTCTCTTCTCTGCACTTCTCCTCCCTCACCTTTTGCTCCCTCTCGTCGGCGGTTTGTACGCACAAGCCGCCGGCGTGTACCTTTTTTTGTGCCACAGATGAGTCAGAGAGGTATTTAGAGTCCAGATCTTGGATCTGTAGTTTTCTCTCTTTGAGTTTTGTCGGATGTGGCCTTCTCTCATCCTTGTGGCGAGTCCTCTCCTCTCCTTCTCCAGGTCTGATCTGTGGAGATGAGATTTCTCTGTTTTTTGTTGCTTTTTTTGTGGTACTGGGTTTTGTGGT
Source organism: Acacia pycnantha (assembly GCA_025563575.1). Lineage (NCBI taxonomy): Eukaryota > Viridiplantae > Streptophyta > Magnoliopsida > Fabales > Fabaceae > Acacia > Acacia pycnantha. The sequence goes on along the minus strand of JAMWYP010000015.1, from coordinate 11,422,171 downwards.
GGTGTTCTTGTCTCAGGAAATAAACAGATCTTTAAGATCTGCGTTCAAATCCTTTTGGCTGGATGACTGTTTGAACGTTATTAGATCCGATTATCACTTGATAGCTCGGATCTGCGTTCTTGGGGGAAGATCTAAAGAGGAGTTACTTGGTGTGTGGTCAAAGTCACCAGATCTAATTCAACAACGGAGCATAAGTGTTTTTCAGGACATCATGGGCCTTCTTCTGTCTCGGGTTGGGTTTTACGTGTTCTTTTCCTCAATATGGGGAACCTGTACAGCTGCTCTATTGCAGCTCATGCTTATAGCCCGTTTGGGTGGGTTTTACAACCAACACTTTCTTGCTTGTTACTTCTAACATTGGATATTGAGGAGGCTGCTTTCGTCCATAATTCTATTTCTACTCTTAAATATTTTATGAACGATGGTGATTTGGTTGTTTTGTTTTTATATTTGCTGTATTTTGTTGTTTTGGATTCGGCTTTAGTTGAATCCAGGTATTGTAATCTGTTTGTAGTTTAATATATATATCCTTTCCGATAAAAAAAGAATATGATAGGCAACTGATTTGTGGGTGCCATGGGTGCGTTTTAGGGGTTGGCATCTCTGCTGAATAGTGGCGACCCATGAATTTTAATTATGGGGACTAAAACAAAAAAATACTATATCATAAATAAAAGTACTTGAAATACAATACATACCTAATATACAAAAAGTTGAAAGAAATTTATTACAAAAATTAATATTATTTCACTTGACTCTTATTCTACGTGTTTTCATATGGTTAAACTTATCCATAATTGAATATGTACTAAATTATTTATATTACACTAAATTGTGCTAAATTTATTTATATAACATAAAAATTCGTTATATTACACCAGAAAAACTGTGGAATTGAATATCAAGGTAGATTAATTTGGCGAAAAACTGTGGAAAAACTTTGGTGATTAATGGCATCTGCTGCTCATCAGGAATCACAAAGTGTAGCTTATTAACAAAATGATATCAATGACACTTCAAAAGAGAACAAAAGGAGCAAAACTCTTGGCACTAAAGACTTATCCTTTAGGTCAGTCACTAAACGTAAAAGGAAACAAATATACAAGATATCAATTCCCTATTAGATTAATGAAATGCTTCAATTTCTATCATTTCACTCAGCTCAATCAATCGAACAAGTTTCTCAGCTCCATTTAAGTAAAACGAAAGGTCGGTTTCGGAGTTCAGCTCGAAAACCAAGGTCATGTAAACTAAAATTCAGATAATAAAGTGCTAATGTATCCAATGAAAATGAAGATAACAAAGTGAAATCTACAAGAGCTAACAAGAAAAAGCCAAACCCGGTTCACCTTACTTCAACTGAAAGATATGGTTCTGCAATCTTTGAAGATCATGAACCAAAGACTAATCACACATTCAACATATACATACTCAAAAACAAAGAAGCCCTTAGTTCGGTCAATACAGTACAGAAAAACCAAACCAACGAAATGCCAAATACAACACTTACAAGAACATTTCCTAATAGATTTTGATTCAAAAATCCCCAATCTACGACTATCTTTACTTAATCATTAATCCCTTCCTTAGCTTCAGTTTCAATCGGTCTCAATAATCCCCAAATTGCAACAATAAAAAAATCAGTGATGGGAAGGGAATGAAGAGGCTTACCTAAACCCAAATCCAAGCTTGCACATGGATTTCTTCAACTCCTCCTTCCTATTCTTCTTCTCCGTCTCACCTCTTGATCTCAGTTCTCTCGGACTCTCTCTCACTCTCACGCTCTATTTCTATTGAAGGCCGAAGGGAATGGATGAGAAATAGAGGAGCATGAGAGCTAGCCGAAAATGGTCTCTTCCTCCCTTCCTTCCGATTCCTCTCGATCTCTCCGTCTCAATCTCGCTCTTGGTTTCTCGTCTCTGCCTCTATCTCTCACGCTCTTTCTCTGTCCCTCTTTCTGTTTTTGGGTTCGGTTGGAAGAAATGAATAAAGGATTAATTGAATTTCAGACTTTAACTAAGGGCACCAATGTAATTTCGTTTTTTGACAAAATACCCATCAGGGCCCTAGGGCCATTTGTGGTAGCTGAAAGTGGTTGGGGCTCTTTTTGCAATTTTGGGCCTTAATTGGGCCTTAGTATGGATTCTCCCAATTTTGTTCTTATACATCTAAACCAAACCAATAATGTTTTAATATGTGTCACCTCAAGCAACACTCGTCATACAACGTACGGGGAGATATAACTTATTCTAATAACATTATGTTGTGTGAGAGATTTTGAATCTCCGCAAGCACGTATAACAATCAATCGCCAAGTGTGACAGTAAGTCATAACTGGCATATTGATTCAAACAAATGATTAAAACACTTTGCTAAATTATATTTTCTTCTTGTTTTGAAATCTAGAATAAAATTTTCGAGTAAAAAAAAAAAAAGAATAAAATAAATAAATTTTAAAATGCATTTCAAGTAATCAAAATTTAAATTTTAACATAGTATTTTTTTAATATATAAATTGATCAAATATATTACGAGAGAGCAAGGTCATAAAAATTAAATTGTTTGGTTTGACGGAGGGGAGGGGAAGGGGGGGATTTTAATGGAGGGGAGTGGACGGGAGAGGATGTGAGGAATTTTAATATTACCTCGTTTGGATTGATCAGAAGGAAGTGGAGGGGAGGGATTTTAATGTTACCTTGTTTGGTTTAGGAGGGGAGGGGAGGGGATTTTTTTTTTTTCACATTGACAACTTTACCCTTATATTATACTTCAACACAAATGAAGTTCTTATGAAACTATAAGGACTAAAACCAACAATTAGAAACTAAATCCAAAATTTAATCAAATCATTAGGACCAACAATGACATTAACCTAAAAAATTTATAAATAATCCTGTTGAGGCTTTGATGTTTTTCAACTCAATGATGACTTGTAAATTCGCATCTCCGTACACTGTGTATAGCCCACTGGCCCCAAAAAAGACCTTCATCATGTATGAGGGAACCAACACAATAAAGGTTTATATAAAAAAAAAAAACACACACACACACACACAATAAAGGTAAAATAAACGCACTTTATTCAAATAAATACCAAGAGCGTGGTCCAACCCCAAGTAAAGGGCGCAAACCCAGAATCTGAAACACGCTTGAAAGAAAAAAACAAACTGCAGCAATGAAGAAAAGCTAAAGCAACATACTTAAATATAGTATATGTTGCCCAGTTACTCAAACCATAACCCCGAACTTATTCAACATCAACCAAATATAAAACACACTCAAACATAATTATTAAAATCCACAAACTATATCTCGCCCCCTTCTTCCTTCTCATCCTCACTAGTCACTACTCCAGCAGCTTTTCAGAATGGATCTTGGAGATGCACAGCCATCAGCAAGAACAAAGTCATAGAACAAAACAACAACACCACCTGCTCCAAGAACCTCCTTATTCTTGTCTCCATAGTCGTATCCTTTAACAGCGAGGGGGAATTTTCTGATGAGCGCTTTGTCGTGCACGTCAGAGTGCAAGGTGAGAGAAAACTCGGCCGGCTTTGCAGAGAGTAGGGCAGATTTTTGTTGCTGTAAAAACACCCCCCGTAGGTATCTATCATTACCATTTCATTGTTGATGCCTTTTTCACTTATGCTCCAAAATTGCCTTGGGCTTGTGATGATTCTGAATATGCCTACAATATTTTGGATTTGCAGGTAAATTCCATAGTTCATGATGATTCTGGATATACCCACAATATATCAGAGTGATGAATAGGACGAACAAGAATGAATAGGGTTCCAGCTATATCAATTTAAAAAGGGGCATAAGGATATTTTAGGAATAATAGAAAAATTCTAAGGGTATTTTAGTCCACTGATACACTTATTCTAATAATCCCTCCAAATCCGTCCGATTTGGGGGGTGACATTTTTGAGGGGAGAGGGGGGAAAATTTTAAAAAATTTCCCCTCCCCTCCTAAAAAATATCATCAGCCAAACGAGGGGAGGGGGCTAAAATCCCTTCATCCTCCTCCCCTCCCCTCCGACCCCCTCAAACCAAACAAAGTAAATATTTATAAAAAATTATTTATATTACGTCAAATTATACGAAACTCTCATTAACTTTGTATAATGTATAAATAATTTTTTTAACCTTTAAAAATTAATAGTAACTCTTTTTAAGCTTTTATTGATAACCCCAACTATCAATTACTAAATTTTACTTTTGTCAGCATATTATTAGCCTTTATTGATATGTAAATAATGGTCTAAACTTTAAGTTATGTGTAGATAAGTGATATACAAAATTAAATATATGAAAGTTATCTACACAAACGTAAGTGTTTTAGGGGGTTGATTATAAAGTTTCGAATATTATAGAAGTAATATGTATATGGAAGTTTTTAAATTTCAATAAATTAGTTATTTAGTTTTTATATTGATGATTAAATGGTATACGTGTGTATTAAAGTAAAGCATGCATCTGATTGTGAAAGAACAAACACACAAAAGAAAGTTAAAGAACAAACAAACAAATGAAAGTTGGTGTGAAGCAAGTTAGTTTTTTTATTTAAAAAAAAAAAAAATTGGGGGGGGGGGGCGTGTCCGCCTATGCTGCTGACCTTCTTCTCCATTTTCCTTTGCGTTTTTTTTACTGTAGGATGGACTTTCATGGTTGAGATTTAGGGTTGGAATTTAACATTTAATAATAATAATATTATTATTATTAAATAAAAAAAATACATATAAATAAATTTACGCTATTGATATCATATTTAAATTATTTTTTTGTTATTTAAGATTATACTTCCTCGACCCCTATATATAAAGTCCTTTTTTTTAATGAACTTGTCCCTTTATATAAAATTCTTTTTGTGTTTGTCTCAATAAAAAAAAAGCACTTTTATTTATTTTGCCTTCAATTAATCTCATATTACACTAATTGCTCTCTCATATTTACATTCTCTTTCACCATTTTCTCATCATTGTTTTGTTTTTTGCTTACCAGCCATAAACTTACTCATCATCAAATTTTCTTACTCTCCTCTTGCTAATTTATTTATTTATTTATATGTTTTGCTTTCTTTTTTACACACCAAACTACTCAAGCAACAGTCTCCTCTGTGTTGTGCTTTTGAGAATGTTAAGATATAGATTAAGGTTAGATCCATATAATTAGATATTACAGTTAGATCCATATAATTAGGGATTACAGTTAGCTTTCCTCTTGTATATATATGTATACATTTATCATGAATAATAAGTAATTAAGATTATTCAATTACATGGTACCAGAGCCTGGTTGGTTCATTTAGAATTTTCCCCCCTCTGGTCTGCTGTTCCAGTCAGTAAAATCGAGAGTTACGGGTTCAATAGTTGTAGTAAAGAGACTTCATTTTTTGAGATTTTCCCACAGCGAGTGTGGCATGTCACCGCCCTTCTCAGGTCCCTCCTTTCCCTCCGATCAGTGCTTACCCTCCAGTCCGACGTTGTTCCAGCCACCACGTATGTCCCACGCGTCGTTCTACAGTCCGCCAGATCGAATATTCACGCGTCGACGTGTTCAACCAATATTTGACGATCTTTCTGTCGCGGTTTCCTCCTATGAGTTCGACTCAGTGTTTTCGGTCGTTCTGTGTGGTCATTGCATTTATTTGTGGATTTTGAATTTTGAGTCTTGTATTTCATGTATCTGGCAACGTTCTTTCATCTCTGTGTGTGCAGTCAGTATCTATCTATTGTCTTTGCACAGTGTTCTCTAGCAACTGGTAGTAGTTTTTGGATCATTTTTGTGAATCTTGGTAATTCTTGGCTAGAGTCGGGAAATCGGACCGAGCACGTCGGGCCAACTCGTTTAAGCCCTGGTCCTTCAAGGGTCGAGCTTGAAAATTAGAGGAGTTAAATGAAATTGGCCTTGTAGGGCTGGCCCGTTAAGCCCTGTTATTTTTTTTAAAAAAAAAAAATTAATAAGGAGTTGGAAGAGATGTCCCTACATTCAAATAGTCATTGGAAATGAAAGTCAGCTTACTCTTTATATTTCCAACCTTCTCATCACAAGTCATAGGGTCATTCTTGCCATAGAAATATTGTATAATAGTTTAAATTTAAAAACTAGGTATGCTTCTTATGTTTTATGTGAGTTATTTGTGGACAATAGTTTGCTTTTGATTACAAATTAGTGAATGTGTTTATTTGTTGGATGATTCGTGTTGTTTGGATATTAATGTTGACAACATTTATTTGATAAATTACAACTTCAATTGTTGTAATTTACTAATTATATTTCTTTTGGAAAAAAACTGAGGAAAAATAGTTAAAATTTGAAATAGTAACTTCTGGGCCCTGTAGGGCCGGCCCTGGCTTTGGTGCTCTCGAGCCGAGCTTTGAAAAATAAATGTTTTTCTTACCCCATGCCCTATTAGGCCCTGGCCCTTCAAGGGCCGGCCCTAATTCCCAGCTTTATTCTTGGCTGTTCTTATGACTATTTTGGTATTTCTTGTCCTTGGTAACCTTGATTTGGGATTATCTGTTTGCGCCATATTTGATCTTTTCCTCCTGTGAGGTGTCTAGTTGTTGTCTCCTCATTGGTTCAGCTGTCTAGTTGCTGTCTCCTTATTAGTTTAGCTTACTATCTTGTTTTCTTTAGTGTAACGTCTTCTATGGCTGAATGTAAGACTTCTGATATGCTTCCTATGTCTGCTAAGATTACTAATTCCAAATTGAACAGGACGAATTACAATGATTAGAGAAAAATTGTTAGAGTTTATCTCTTGGGTGTTGAAAAGGAAGGCCATTTAACTTAGGATCCTCCTACCGGTGATGATGAGACAAGTTTGGCTTGGTCTAGAGCATATACTCATCTTTTTTTCCAAATTTGGAACTCTATTGAACCACAGATTTTGTCTTTTGTTAGTCACTACAACACGGTGAAAGAATTTATGACTTATTTTGAATTTATGTTCTCTGGTAAAGGGAACTTTACTCGGATTCATCAAGTTTGTAAAGGGTTTTATCGCTCTTAGCAGCAGGGTCATTCCTTAAAGGATTTCTTTTTGGACTTTAAGCGGTTGTATGAAGAAATGAAAGTATTTATGTTTCCATAGGCAGATCTTCAGACCAGTATCAAGAACATGGAATTTCAAGCTATTATCAGTTTCCTTGAAGCTTTTGACCCGTCTTATGACACCATTCGTTCTCAGATTATGTTCAGTTAGGAGCTTCCATCTCTTGAAGATGTGTTCTCATGGGTTCTTCGTGCTGATAGTTTGGTTCATCCGTCTATTGACCCGAATGCAAGTGCTTTGGCTAGGCGTGGCCCCTTTGAACACTGAAATTATGGGTCCAACCAGGGCACCAGTGTTCCGCCCACGCCTTCTGGCAGTATTATATACAACTATTGTAAGGAACCTGGTCATATTAAGAAGAATTGTCGCAAACTGCAGGATAAATGTTAGCGTGATCAGCAGCATGGCCTTGCTCATATTGCCCAGACACCTGATTAATCTGATTCTGGTCCATCATTTGCAGGGGCCCTAGCTACAAGTACTTTGCCTTCTGGCCTTGCTACTATTTCTACAAAGTGAGGTCATTGATTCAGGTGCCACCGACCACATGACAGGTAACCATAATTTATTTTTATCGCATGACCCCTATGTTGACCCATCCTCCATATTTGTCGCCAACGGTTCCCCGGTTTGCATTCTTGGATCAGGAACTGTTATGCCCTCCACATCCATTTCACTCTCTTTAGTTCTTAATGTTCTCAATCTTACGTTTGATCTTTTGTCTCCAAGTAAACTGACTCATCATTTGATCTGTTTTTTCTCACTATACCCTGACCACTGTTTAATTCAGGATCTTAATGTTTTATCTCACCACATCCATTTCACTCTCTTTAGTTCTTAATGTTCTCGATCTTACATTTGATCTTTTGTCTCCAAGTAAACTGAGTCATCATTTGATCTGTTTTATCTCACTATACCCTGACCACTGTTTAATTCAGGATCTTACGACGAAGTAGATTATTAGTATAGGCTATGAATTTGGTGGACATTACATTCTTGATTATCAGGTGTCGCGTTCTGTTACTTATTCAAGTGGGTTGTCTCTCTTTGAAGTCCATTGTCGTCTAGGTCATGTGTCCCTTTCGTCCCTAAAGAGGTTGTATCCTCATTTTTCATCTGTGTCTTCTTTGGATTGTGAGCCGTGTCAGTTTTCCAAACACCATCGTGTTCATTTAGCACCTCGAGTCAATAAACAGGTTGTGTCCCCCTTTGAGTTAGTTCATTATGATGTTTAGGGTCCTTGTTCAGTTTTGTCTCAGACTAGTTATCGATATTTTGTCACTTTTGTTGATGACTTTTTTTGAACTACTTGGCTTTACTTAATGAAACAACGTTCTGAATTGTTTACTCATTTTCATCATTTCTATGCTGAAATTCAAATCTAGTTTAATACGCCTGTGAAAATCCTTCTAAGTGATAATGCGAAAGAATATTTTTCCACCCCATTCACCGATTATATGCATAGTCATGGCCTTTTTCACCAATCCTCCTATTTGATACACCTGCTCAAAATGGTGTTGCTGAAAGAACAAATCGCCATCTTTTATAAACTGCCCGTGCTCTCATATTTCACTCCTATGTCCTTAAATCTGTTTGGGTTGATACCGTGTCTACTGCTTATTTCCTCATCAATCGCATGCCTTCAGCTGTCCTTAGTGGTGACATTCCCTATTCCATTTTGTTTCCCACCATTAAATTGTTTCTTGTTGTTTCTAAAATTTTTGGTTATGTCTGCTTTGTTCGGGATGTCCATCCCATTGTGAGGAAACTGGATCCAAAGTCCTTGTGATGTGTCTTTCTTGCTTATTCTTGAGTTCATAAAGGTTATCGGTGTTACTCTCCTGATCTCTGTCGTTATCTTGTGTCCACAGATGTGACCTTTCATGAGTCTTCTCCTTTCTTCCCATCTTCGATATTATCCGAGTCTTCCTATGTCGTTTCTGAGTCTGATGATATCCTAGTTTATCGTGTACCTATCTCACCAATACAGGCTATAGTTCTGGAACTTGATATAGTAAATGATGTTGATGTTGCCAATGTTATGCCCTCGTCAGTACCTGCTTCGCCGTTAGATTCCGTTCCTGCCTCCTTAGTTCTCGATCGTACTTCCTTAGGTCTTACCATTATTGTTCCTGACTTAATTGTACCTAATTCTGCTATTGACCTATCTGATGATCTGCCTATTAGCCTCTGAAAAGGTACCCGTCCTCATCATCCTCCCTAGAGATATGCTGACTTGACCTATCCTATCTCATCTTTTGTATACTACCAGCTTTTGTGCCTTGTTTCCTCTTCCCTTGTGGCTACCCTTGAATCCATCTCTGCCCTTACTAGCCTTCACCAAGCCTTGACTCACCATGGTTGGCGTGCAGCGATGGAAGAAGAAATGATGGCCCTTGAAAAGGATGGTACTTAAACTCTTGTTGATCTCCCTTTTGGAAAGAAGGCCATTGGGTGTAAATGGGTATTTGTTGTTAAGACCAAGGCTGATGGTTCCTTGGAATGGTTGAAAGCTCGGCTTGTTGCAAAAGGGTATGCTCAAACTTATGGCATTGATTATTTTGAGACCTTCTCCCTATTGGCTAAGCTCATATCCGTTCGTCTTCTTGTTTCTCTGGCTGCCACCTATCATTGAGATTTGCATCAGTTGGATGTTAAGAATGCTTTTTTGTATGGTGACCTTCTTGAAGAGGTTTATATAGAGCAACCACCTAGGTTCGTTGCTTAGGGGGAGTCTAGGAAAGTGTGTTATCTCCGAAAATCGTTGTATGGTCTGAAGCAAAGTCCTCGTGCCTAGTTTGATCGGTTTTGTGGTGTGGTCAAAAAGTTTGGGTTAAGCCAAAGTAAGTGTGATCACTCTGTGTCTTACCAGCATTCCAATGCAGGCATGATCCTTCTAGTAGTGTATGTTGATGATATTGTGATTACTGGGAGTAACATCTCTGGAATCTCAGAACTTAAAATCTTCCTTAACTCCCACTTCCAGACAAAAGACTTAGGTCCATTGAAGTACTTTCTTGGCATTGAGGTATTGAGAAGCAAGAAACGAATCCTTTTAACTCAGGGGAAATATGTTCTCGATTTGTTAAAGGAAACTGGAAAACTTGGCACTGCATCGAGTAACATTCCCATAATTTCGAATCCATTCTTGGATCTTAATGATAGCATGTTTGCTGAACTTCTTGATGACTTGAAGAAGAAGATTGATCCAAACAAACTGAAGTCATTTGCACCTCCTGAGAGATATAGAAGACTCATTGGGAAATTGAACTATCTGACAGTGACTCGTCCTGATATAACCTTCTCGGTCAATGTACTTAGAGCATATCTTGCATTATTTGAAAGCTTCCCCAGGTCATGGCATTCTCTTTATAGATTATGGGCACACTAAAGTCAAGTGCTTCTATGATGCGGATCATGCAGGGTCTAAAGCCACAAGACGATCCACTATAGGTTATTGTGTGTTTGTTGGTGGAAACTTGATTAGGGATGGAAATAGGTTAGGCCAGGCCAGACTTTGGCTAAACAGGCCTGAGCCTGTATAATGGGGGTAGAAGGCCTGAGCCTGGGCCTAAGCCTGAATGCAGGCTTTTTTTTAGGCTTAGGCCCGAGCTTTCATAAGGCCTGGTCGAGCCTGAAGCCTTTTTAAAGGCCTACTTCCAATGTAGGCTTTTAAAAAGGCCTCATATTGTAGGCCTTGGAGGTCATAATTGTACACTTTGAGCATATCAAAACTATATAAATATAAGCTTTTAGTAGAATATAAGAATGAAAAATAATAAATATTATGTTATTTATATAATATAAATATAAATATATTTATTTAATATGTAAACAAGTCAGGCCTTAATAAAATAGGCCTGAACTATTTACATATTTAGGCCTTTAAATAGGTCTTGGCATAACCTTTTTAACAAATAGGTCATGCCTAACCAGGCCCTAAATAGGCTAGACTGGAGGCCGCCTGATAGGGGCCTGACCTATTTCCACCCCTAAACTTGATATCTTGGAGAAGTAAAAAAACTCATGAAGGAAATTGTGTGGGTATTTCAACTCATGAAGGAAATTGGCATCATCACAAATTACTTGCGAAATTATGGTGTGGCAATAAAGCAGCACTCCATATAGCATCGAACTCTATGTTCCATGAGTGTACGAAGCATATTGAAATCGATTGCCACTTTATTCGCGATAAGATAAAAGAGAATGTCGTATCTACAGGGCACGTGTCATCAAATGACTAGCTAGAAGATCTTTTAACAGAAGCCTTAAATGGCACACGGGTAGTTTGGCATGATCAATACATATGCTCCAACTTGAGGGGGAGTGTTAGGATATGGATTACGGTTAGATCCATATAATTAGGGATTACAGTTAGATTCATATAATTATGGATTATGGTTAGCTTTCCTCTTGTGTATATATCTATACATTTATCATGAATAACAAGTAATTAGGATTATTCAATTACAGAGAAAAACAGGTGGCAGAGATGTGTGGGTGTGAAATTGAAGATGCGGCAGTTACATCCGACCCCAGTCCAGGAATTAATTACTTGGTAATCGAAATTTACAACTATCAATCATTGACTGAAACGATTTGAACAGAGATGCAACACCTCTATTACCCTTTTAGCTTCTCAGGTATATATATTTCATCTTGCCACTGACACTGTGATTATTATTCCACCGCCAAAGTCATAAAAATCGTTTGTTATTTCCTTCAGAAATTCCCATAGTTGATGGAATTTGCATACCAGAAGAGGAAGAGAAGGCTTACGAGCTGAACCTCGTTTTGCTACTCTTGGTTAAGATTGATTTTTTTACGGTTTAATTTATGGTTGAGTTTGATAAATTCCAATGAGCTGGAGATGTTGTTGTTGTTGTTTATTGTTGATGATGAAGAAGCAAGAGGTCGAGGGGCAGAGGGAGACATTTTTTTTGGTGCTAGGTGTATTTTGGTACTCTCTTACAGTGTATTAGATGGCCATTACTTTATTTCAATGGTTCTGTCATTTTGGTCCTCTTTTTATAAGTTTATGGTTACTTTTACATAAAAAAAAATGTTGATATTGTTCGATGCGCTTTTTAAAAAAATTCATATGTATTTTTGCTACTTAGTCTAAAATGAAATAAAGGGAAGCAAAAACAAAACGGGTTCCACGTGAATTGAAGGTCTTCATACACACACACACACCCCGATATAAGGACTTGAAGAATGAAAAGGGAATATATATACATGCACACAAAGAAGACGGAAAGTCATGTGCGTGGGTTCTGGCAAAACATACATACATATACCACTCTGGTCCTATTTATAAGTCTAGTTTGACTAAAAAATTTGGTCCTATTTATAAGTCCATTTTGACCAAATAAATGAGATTGTGACAATTTTGCCAATATTAATGATGATGAGAGAGATTGTCTAGTTATGTTAGGAAGAGAAAAAGATGAGAGAGATTTGACAATAAATTTTAAAAGGTATCCATTCATAAATGAGGGTAAAGTTGGAAATTTGCTCTATAATAATTGAGATACCTAATTTTCATTGGTATATGAGATTTAGTCAAACTGGACTTATAAATAAGACCAGAGTGGTACACTAACATACACAAAGAGGAATGATCGAGAGATGGGTTTATATGAAAGAGGTAATAAATGTATATACCACACAAAACTAAAAGGGCTTTTTTAAAAAAAAAAGAAAAGAAATAAAGGGATTTTTTAGGGATGTGGAAATGTGGGCCATGAGGCCATGAAATTTATTGGCTTCCGTTCACTGCGCTTGCGGTCTACATCCCATCCAATGCCATTAAATAGTGCCGTTTTGGCGCAAATCCAAGACATCTGACCTTTTTTTTTCCTCCTTAATACATATTTTAGAGTACTGTAGGTATTAAAAAGATACTTCAAGATACTGAATGGTACTGAAAAAATACTTCATGCTCTTGAAAAATTATTTTAGCATGTTGAAAAAATATTCAGGTACGATTCGGTACCCTGAAATATTTTTTTAACATCCTAAAATAATTTTTCAAGATCATGAAGTGCTAGTTAGTATTTTTCAGTACCGGTCAGTATCCTGAAGTATCTTTTTAATACTTACAGTATCCTAAAATATATATTAAGAAAAAAAAAAAAGGATCAGGTGTCTTGGATTTCCGCCAAAACCGGACTGTTTAATGGCAGTGGATGGGAGTGGACCGCAAGCGCAATGAACCCAAGCCAATCCCATCAAAATTTACAATATATATGAAAACATATGGGGTGAAGCAATGCCTCTTATGCACGTGGCGGTGGAAACGTGATGAAGAAGAGTTGAAAAGATAAGACAAGACACACACGACACAACAAAATGGAGTAGTAATGAAATGAAAGGGAAAAATGAGAAATATGAAAATTCTGATAAAGTCATTGTGTAGTGAAAATAAATAACAAGAGGGGCGACCAGCCAGACAGAATTGGATTCGGAGAGGAGTCCTTGAGCCAAGAGTGGGGACGCGGCGCTGAAGTGTGATCAGTAAGGTGAGGAGGAGGGGTATTTTATAAGACACTACAAAAAACCTTCGGATTATCTACAAAATTATCGATGAATTTTTTTTTTTTTGGTAGTTAGTGATGGAATTTCGTTGGTAATTATTACCGATAGAAACTACCCACGGAATTCTGCAAGTAATGTCTTCTGCCATGATTTTTTCTATGATGGACGTTTTCCGTCGGAAAACCAATTACCGATAGAATTCCGTTCGAAATTTCCGTGGGTAATTGGATTTCCGATCGAAAACATCATTCACAGAAAAAAATTGTAGCCGAAGACATTATCAACTGAATTATCGAGAAAATTCTGTGGGTAATTTTAGTTACCGACGGAATTCCGTGGGTAATTTCCGTTAGTAATAATTACCCACAGAATTCTGTCGGTAATTACCTACAGAATTTTTTGAATTTTTTTCATCGGTAATTCCGTAGGTAATCTGAAGTTTTTTTTGGTAGTTAGAGTAGTTTTAGGGTTTGACCCTTTTATTAAAATAATAAATTTTTTAAGAAAATATAAATTAATAATAGCACTAATATTCAAATTAGAACCCCCAGTTTTTTTTTTTTACTTTAATTATTTCAATAGTAAGATATTTATGCATACACAAATATTTTTACTCACCTGTCCATATGTTTAAAATAATTATTTTAAGGAGGTATTCTATTTGTACATTTTTCTTTATATAAATTTTTAGAACTTGATATTTTTTTAAGTTATTTTTTTTTACTAAATAAAATCTAAAGTAGAACTAACTCTAAGTGCTAATAAAAATAAGGATGTGACACATGTAATCATAACTCTATATAATGAAAATACAACAATTCACATTATTTTAATTATAGTTAGTTGATAATTCATTACAATTAACATTTTCTTTTTAGAAAAGTAAACATCTTCATTAAAAAAAACAAAATGATTATCCAATATTTTTCTTAAAATGATATGAATGGTTATATTTTTATTAGATAAAATTTAATAACGCTGCAAATATTTCTAAACTTTTTTTTTTTATATGAAAATATTTCTAAACTAAGACTTGTCTATGTCTCTTTCGGAACCCATTTTGGTGCTTGTCCCAGGTACGGACAAGCTCTGGACCGTCCAGATCTGATCTGGACGGTCCAGATCTGATTTTTTTTACTTTTTTAGTTTTTATCTAAAATAATTTTAATGGGTAGAGAATTTAAAATAAAGATAATCTCTCAACTAACATTTTTTAAAAAAAATGATTTTTTCATGTAGAAAAAAAATAAAAACGGAAAATAATTAAAAAAATCTGGACCGTCCAGATCCCATCTGGACGGTCCAGATGGACCAGCTCTCCCTACCTGTCCAAAGGACAGGCAGGGAAACTAGTTCCGTCTCTTTCGTATTTTAAAAACCCATCCTTTTGTTTTTTGCTTACCAGCTGTAAACTTACAAAGTTGTTTTCGGCCCAGGCCCGGGGGGATTTTCTTACTCTCCTCTTGCTAATTTATTTATTTATATGTTTTTCATTCTTTTTTGGGTTAAGGTGTAGATTTGTCAACGAAGTATTATGATAGGAGCGTACGAAAAATGTATTGAGGGCACCAAAACTACCAATGAACAATTGAAAATGTGCAAAAATACCAATGAAAAATTAAAACTTCAGCAAATAGACAAAAATGGGGATTGTGCTACTTTTACCAGAAAGTTTCTTCATTGGTATTTTTGCACATTTTCAATTGTTCATTGGTATTTTTGGTACCCTCAATACATTTTTGTTCTAGATACCCTTAACGTAATACTTCATTGATCAATCTGCACCTTAACCCTTTTTTTTACACGCCAAACTACTCTTCACTTTAGTGAGAGAGAAAACATTAAACCATCTGTCATTGATAATCAATTTATTATTTATTTGCGATTCCATTCCATGCTAATTCTTTCCGCTTGTATTAATATTAGGGAGGATTATAGTAAATGACCAAATTCATAAATCGGTCATTCAAAAACGCCCTTTAATTTATCATTCACATAATATAAACTTATCACTCCAACTCCAACTACAAGTATTTGCCATTAACGTAATGCAAATTTACAACTAAAAAATATTTAATATTATTTACCACTCAAACAGCCCAAACTTGCATTGATAATTAAACATAAATCTTGCCTAAATATGGAACATCTAGCTAGGACGAGCTTCATTTTCCCTAATCATTATGGTGGGACTTAACTGTTGAGAATCTTTTGCAATAAAGTTATAAACGCATGAATACGTAGGAAAACCATATAGCTCAACTACCTAATTAAGTGTATAGGACCACTTGTTAACAAGTGCCAAGAACTGGGAAATGACCCTTTCGACTGTGTGGACAAAAGAGAGTGCACGTTGGCTCTTGCTCAAATTTGTCTACGCGTCACATTATGTTGTGGAATTCTCAAAATAGGCGAGTACTAGTCCTTCTATTTAATGCCATACACGCTCAAGAATAAAATCTCAGTGAGCGTCTAACTTAAAAACTAAGTGATACAGTAGGAAGATTTCATGGGGAGATCTTCAGAAGTGAGAACTGGAAGATGGTGCAAAGAAGAAGATGATCTTCTCAAGGCCTGTGTTCTAAACTATGGTGAAGGAAAATGGCATCTTGTTCCTGAAAGATCAGGTACGTACGTTATATGTGCATGTACATGTATAGTTATTTTACAAAACCAAAATTGGGAGAAATGTGACAAGTACTCCCAAAAAAAAAACTAATTATTATTTGTATTTTTTTGATTTTTGCATTATTTGTGGAGGCTTGAAAAGGTGCAGAAAAAGCTGTAGGCTGAGGTGGTTAAGCTATCTAAA
Source organism: Acacia pycnantha (assembly GCA_025563575.1). Classification (NCBI taxonomy): domain Eukaryota; kingdom Viridiplantae; phylum Streptophyta; class Magnoliopsida; order Fabales; family Fabaceae; genus Acacia; species Acacia pycnantha. Next base: position 11,405,759 of record JAMWYP010000015.1, on the reverse strand, counting down.
ACCAGAAATCAAGAGGGGAGGCTTCTCTGAGGATGAAATTGATATGATGATCAGGCTTCACAGGCTCTTGGGAAATAGGCACGTCATAGTCTATTTTTAGTGCATTTGATATTCTAAAACAATTTTTAGTAGCACTAAGTATTTTAGTGTAATTTTTTATGCATTTAACTTCCTAAAATATTTTTCCATAGTTAGCATCTACTACACCAAATTAATTTTTGATGTGATTTTGTATTTAAAGTATTTTTTTCCAGTAGCAATTAGCAATGGGTATCATATATAAACTTAGGATAATAAATTGTACTGAAAAAATACCTTATAGCTCTTATAGTGCTATGCATTAAAAATTACCTTAGAATGAATATTGAGTACTACTAAAAAATATTTTAAGATATTGGTACAAGAGAAATTAGTTAAAGATATTAATTGCCACTGAAAAAATATTTCGTTTCACAATGGATGCTACTTAACCCTAGTTAATACTTATTATACTATTACTCTTAGTTAGTAGTTTTAATTTGAATATAATTAATCAGATGGAGCTTTGAACGACTTTGTAGATGGTCACTGATAGCTAAAATGCTTCCTGGAAGAACAGCAAATGGTGTGAAGAACTACTGGAACACCCATATGCGTAAGAAGGGACAACGTGGTAAGGAGAGAGAGGTAGAAGAAAAGGCAGAGGATCAAACAACAGCCATTAGAAGCCATACAACAACAGTAATAAAACCTCGAGCTTTGAGGTTATCGAGAAGCTCGTGGTCTTGGTGTAGAAACAATAATAATGATGATGATGGAGTTGGTTGTGAAGTTAACGAAAACAAAAGTACACACAGTAGTGGCCCACATCATGATGAGGAGCCAAACCAGCAGGAGGTAGACGAGGAGTCGATGGAGTGGTGGAAATGCTTGCCTTTTGATGACAGTGACGATATGATTGACAAGGAAGGTAATCATGATCATCAACAAATTGGTTCATCAGTATCATCGTCATCTACGTCGTCCAAGGATCAACATGGCGCGTTTGACCAATTCTGGGATCAGCAACTTACGTGGATTGATGACTTTCCTCTGCACACCTCTCTCACGGATTTTCTCGCTTAATTATTTTGCACTTAAATTACTATTGTAGGATATATATATGTATGTATAAATTTGTATGCTCTCAAGAACACTTAAAAAGGGGCGGTATTTAACGCTCAACTCCCACCAAGGCAGGCTTTTGGATTGGGAAATAAAAGATGTACACATCCTTAATCCATAAGAACACAATCAATAATGAAATTATAAATTATATGCATACCTGATGTTATTACCCCATATAGTCTTTTTCGCTTGATACACTTAATTTAGTCCTAGCGATCGCAAGGTTTATATGAAAACCTAATGAAGCGAATAATTGCATATGTACTGGGTGGGAGTGAGGTCACCAAAGAATTTACAGATAAAGACATGACAAAAACAAAGGGCTTTTGCGAGCAATTCAGTAAAACCCCACCAATAATCACTACAAAAAAATATCGTATTACCCGCGGAAAAAATTCCGTGGGAAATTACCCACGTAATTCCGTGAGTAATGAAAATTACCTACGGAAAATTTTCATCCTAAAAAAAGTCGTGGCTTATTTTACGGAAATTTTACCACATCTTTTTGTGCAACGGAAATTTTCCGTGGGTAAAACGATGTTTTTTTGTAGTGAATACTAGATACTCCTTCTAATCCTAATTATACGACAACATTTAGGAGTTGATTTTGGTCCTAATTATAGGACAATATTCTAATTTTTGTTAATTTCTTTCTAAAATACCCCAATTGATATTTTTTCATTAATAATTACACAATAATAATTTAATAAGGCATCTATATATTCTATAAAGTAAGTAATACTTGCAAGTTATTAATATCGCATACACCTTAATTTTACTGTTTTTTTCAATAAAATAATTGAGCAATTTTTGTCATATTTTTTACATATCACCCGTAATACTTCATCCACACACTAATGAATTTAATAACACGCTTATATTCTATCAAGTGAGAAATTCAACTTTCTTTTTTTTACTCAAATTCTCTATTGAATGTTGAAGAGCTGTAAGGTTAATTTAATCGAGGCGGGCAATTAAAAAAACAATTTTAATAGTGATGGTTCTGAATTGATACATGAATTATAGAGTACGTCATAGGATGGTGATATATGAAATTATGAAGCTTAAGCCGAAACGTAAGTTGTTTATTTATAATATAAAGCACAGTTCAAATATAAATGAGGGATTATGTGAAATCAGTAAGGTAATTAAAGTGAAAAATTTACATAAGGGTATTTTAAAAAAGTGAGTAAAATTAACTAATTTAACTCCTATATTTAATCTCTTCAAAATCGGTTAAATATGTCCTATAATTAGGATCAGATGTAGTATTATATTATTACTGCCAAAGTTGAACTTTATATTCCAGGTGTGGTTACCAAGTTAAACCAACTGCCAATATATAGCACTTTGAGTTCATTTATATGGTTAATATTTCTCGGTCGAAACACCAATAAATTAAAATACAGTGGCAGTTTCTCTGCTAGGTAAACCGTGGAAGGGAAATTTACCGTTATGCTTAATGGAAGTTTTTGGAGTTGATTCATCACTTAACTCTACCCTACATACATACATATATTGATATATATAGGGCCCCCAAAATCTAAGGAATTTCCCTCCTAATTAAACAGACGCCTAAACATGTAATAATTTATATCTGCCCACCATGATATATGGGGCCGGGTATACCATCCCAAACGAAAATTCATACCGACACACACACAACCTAATGCATTTGAGGCTATTTTTTTAATTTGCCCCTTATTAAATAACTACTTATCAAAATGCCCCTGTCAGAAAACTATTTCCCAATTTGCCCCTGTCAGAAAACTATTTCTCAATCTGCCCCTGTTTAGTTGACTAAAACCATGGTTTAGTCGACTAAATCGCGGGCAAATTTTTTTTTTTGAAGACTCTCACGATTTAGTCGACTAAAAAACTCATTTAGTCGACTAAATCATTAAAAAAAAGTTAAAACTTCGGAAGGCCATAACTTCTAGCTCGGGAGTCCGAATCAAGTGATTCTTTTTTTGATTCCACATAACTTTTTGAAATCTATGCACTGACATAAAAATTAACTTCCAGATTTAATGAAGAGAAAGGAGGAAAAATAAGCGATTTTTTATTTTGCAGGAGATACTAACAATTAATTAAATATAATCAAGTGATTCTTTAATTTCATGCATTCAAAGAATTTCATGCTATGGTTTGACGAGAGACTGGCAAGAAGCTGAAAGCGATCAGATCTGACAATGGTGGTGAATATTGTGGTCCATTTGATGCTTATTGTCAAACGGCCGGGATCCGACTTGAAAAGACGCCCCCCAAAACTCCTCAACTAAATGGTTTGGCCGAGAGGATGAATAGAACTATTGAAGAAAAGGTCTGAAGCATGTTGTCCAATGCCGGATTGCCGAAATCATTTTGGGCGAGAAATTCTGAAGAAATCGGACAGGCGAAAAGCGACCTATGATCATCTAAAGGTGTTTGGATGTCGAGCTTTTGTGCACATTCCAAAAGATGAAAGAGCTAAGCTTGACACAAAGACGAAAGAATGCATTTATCTCGGATCGCGAGATGTGAGTTCGGGTTCTGACTTTGGGATCCAGTGAATAAGAAGATAGTGAGAAGCTGAGATGTGATCTTTCATTAGCTGGAGACCATTCATGACATCTCGAAGCCCAAAGTCCGGTTGTTGTCCGAGAGGAAGAACCCAACACTCCTGTCCGAACTGAAGCAGGGGGAGAGAATAATGACCAACAAGAGCCAACTGTAGAAGTTGATGCCGAGATCCGAGATGAGAATGCTGAATCGGATTCTCAACCTGAGGAACACACTAGAAAGTCAGCACGTGAGAAAAGACCTTCTACAAGGTATCCACCAGATGAGTACATTGTACTTGCAGAGGAAGGTGAACCTCAAAGTTATGATGAGGCTATAGCAAGCCCTGACAAAATTGAGTGGGAAAAGGCAATGCAGGATGAGATGTCGTCCTTGCATGAGAATCAACTTATGAGTTGACCGAGTTACCCCAAGGAAGAAGAGCTCTTAAAAACAAGTGGGTATACAAGATTAAAAATGAAGAAAATGGACAGAAGCCGAGACACAAGGCCGGGATTGTGGTAAAAGGCCGCAATCAAGAAAGGAGTTGATTTTGAAGAAATTTTCTCTCCTGTCAGTAAAGATGACTTCGATCCGAATCAGTGTTGGCTATGGCAGCATCAATGGATCTTGAAGTTGAACAAATGGATGTGAAGACGGCATTTCTTCATGGAGATTTGAAAGAAGAAATATATATGGAGCAACCAGAAGGGTTCCGAGTTCCAGGAAAAGAAAATCTGGTATGCCGGTTGAAGAAGAGTCTATATGGCTTGAAGCAAGCACCTCGGCAGTGGTACAAGAAATTTGAATCATTTATGACTGATCATAAATTTGAGAAGACAGATGCCGACCACTACGTATTTGTTAAGAGATGTGAAGCTGGAGATTTTCTAATCCTGATGCTATATGTCGATGATATGCTTATTGTAGGACAAGACAAGACAAAGATAATTGCTTTAAAGAAGGCTTTAAGCTCGTCCTTCACAATGAATGATCTTGGTCCTGCAAGACAGATCCTCGGAATCAGAATTATCCGAGATAGAAAAAGGAAGCTTCTGTGGCTAAGTCAAGAGAAGTATATTGAAAAAATCTTGAAGAGATTTAACATGGACAATGCCAATCCAGTAAGCACCCCCTTAGCCAGACATTTTAAGCTTAGCAAGGAGCAATGTCCAAGATCAAAGAAAGACAAAGTCGAAATGAGAAAAGTTCCATATCAGTCTGCTGTTGGAAGTCTGATGTATGCGATGGTCAGACAAGACCAGATCTAACACATGCAGTTGGGATGGTGAGCCGATATTTGTCCAATCCAGGTAAAGATCATTGGGAAGCTGTGAAGTGGATCTTCAAGTATCTCAGAGGGACAAAGAATTTATGTCTCCGATTTGGAGGAAGTAAAGCCGAGCTACTAGGCTTTACGGATGCTGATTTAGGGGGAGACGTTGACTCAAGAAAGTCAACATCCGGTTACTTGATGATTTTTGCAGGAGGTGCAGTCTCCTGGCAATCTAAGTTGCAGAAATGTGTGGCACTCTCGACAACTGAGGCTGAGTATATAGCTGCTACTGAAGCCTGTAAGGAAATCTTATGGATGAAGAATCTGCTATTGAAACTTGGTCATAAACAAGATCGTTACAGGCTGAGATGTGACAATCAAAGTGCTATTCATCTGGCAAAGAATTCAACTTATCACTCCCGCACTAAACATATTGACGTGAGGTATCACTGGATACGGGATGTGATAGAAAATGGAGAACTTGAACTCGTCAAAGTTCACACCGACTTGAATTGGTCCGATATGATGACTAAGTCGGTAACATCACAGAAATTTGAAGACTGCTGTAAAGGAGCCGGGATGAAGACACCAATGCATTGAAGTCGAAAGGGGGAGATTTGTTGGAAATTGTTCCTCCATAAATGCATTGTGGGGTTCCAAGTTTGACTATTTGACTTTATTGAAATTGAGAATGACTCTTCCTAATTTCTAGAAAGTGGGTTCAAGACTCGAGGTTGACTGTATTGAAATTGGGAATGACTCTTCCTAATTTCTAGATTGTGGGTTCGAAACTCGAGGATGACTTTATTGAACTTAGGAAATAGGAATGACTCTTCCTATTTTCTAGATTTGATTCCTTTATTGCTTCTCTTTATATATTGTGTGTGACTCTTGAAAAATAGAAAGATAGAGAGAGAGAGAAAGAAAGAGGAAAAAAGCCAGAGTGCAGAAGGAAAAAGAGAGTCTGAGAACTCTGAGAGTTTGAGTACCACCATTGTTGGTGAAGCTTGAGTTTTCTAGAGGAAGTCTAGAGATTGAATGATTGACTGATTGTACCCATTATTTTCATAGTGGAAGTTTGATACTGGACTAGTGTCCCGTGGGTTTTTTCTTCTTCACCTTGAGGAAGGTTTTCCCACGTTAATCAAATATGTCTGTGTCCTTCTTCTTCCCTACTCGATTTATATTTCCGCAACAGCTGGATAGAGTATTTTAGAAAATACTACGTTATATTAACTAATTTCCTTAATTTAATTAAATTAGATAAATATATCTTATATTAAAGATTGAAGGAGTAGTTTATTTTGAGTTATTTACGCTGGATGGGTTAAATATGTTAGAAGAGTAACTCCTAAAACACAAAAGTGATTTTCCCCTATATCGTTTCTTTTTCAATTTGAAACAAGGCTCTCATGCACGTTTTTGTATTAAAAGTTATGTTTTCTCAATTCCTATAATACAAGGCTACAAGCTGTTGTAATTCGTTAACAATATTTAATGGCATAAATTACGTCGATCCAGCTTCTCTCATTTTCTTTTCCGGAGCCATATCCATTATATTGAATACTACATGCAACTAATTTTGTGGTGCCATGTGTGCATGTATGATGAGAGGGGGACTACCTAGTACTAAGCTAGTCTTTGCAATCCAATGATATTAAAAATAGCATGAATTAAAGCTTTTTTAACAATCACTGTAAGGTCCAACAAAAAAAAAAAGGAAAATTTAATCACCCAAATTGAGAGACATGCAATAATAAGTTTTAGTAAAGAAAATATTGTAGCTTTTTACTGTCAACTTGTTATTGGCATTTTTGGATAGCAGTTAGACTTAATTAATACTTTCGTTGAGACCTTATAATAATTCTCCCAACTTTTTTTTAAAAAAAAATTCCGTCTCCTTCATTTTGTCTTTATTTTTAATCTAAATGATATTACAAGAAAATCATATATATAGTAAAATATCAAAGCATATAGAGAGAAATTAAAGCACGCACAAAAAGAAAATGATAAAAAAAAAAGGCTGCATAATTTTATTATGAATATTGGAGAGAGCGAGTGTTCTGTTTAATGATATCTATTGACTATTGGAGCACCGGTCAGATAGTCTGGTCTAATGGATATATTCTTAATGAAAAATAAAGGTTATGGGCATTCTTCCGTCTGTTACTAAAAATAAATTCGAACTATATATGAATCCAATTGAGAGAAGCACGACGGCATTTTAACAAGAAGAGTGAGTTGTCAGTTGTCACCACTTTAGTTTGTTTCAACGTACGTATGAACACGCAAAAAAACCATAGCCCAACTATAATTAATTAGTCGTGCGTATAGGACCACTTGTTAATTAATCAGTTTTTAGTGAAAATTGTTAGTTGATATCTTATAATAAAGATTAGAGGGAGTATATAATAAACAAAAATAGATAGCTCATTGTACTAGACCAAGCTAGGTACCATTTCACAACCAGAACCTGCAGCTATGTAGCTCGTTTCAGTATTATTGTGAGTAATAAATAAAAGGGTTAATACCATCGGTCCATCAAATTTACCCTAAATAAAAAGTTAGGAATGTGTGTGTGCATTACTCAAACTATAGCCATAGTTGAAATTAGTGTGTTGGCGCTTTAATTAAACGACTTTGTACGTAGATGGTCATTGATAGCTAATTAAAAGGCTTCCGGGAAGAACAGCAAATGGTGTGAAAAACTACTGGAACACCCATATGCGTGAGAAGGGACGACATGGTTCATCTCAGGAGAGACATCAGTTGGAAGAAACAACCATGAGAAGCCATACACCAACAGTAATAAAACCTCAAGTTTTGAGGTTATCAAGAAGCTCGTCGTCTTGGTGGAGAAATAATTAATAATAATCCAGCTGGTGGTGGTGGTGAGTGGTCCAGCTCATGAAGAGCGAAACCAGCTGCGGATAGATGAGGAGTCAATAATGGAGGAATGGTGTAAATGCTTGCTTTTTGATCAAAGTGACTATATTATTGAGATGGCTTCGTTATCATCACTGTCCACAGAGCAGCAATATGGCGCGTTTCATCAATTCTGGGATGAGCAGCTCTTTCCTCTACATGCCGGGTTCGCCGATTTTCTCACTTAATCCCAGTACTTACTGTTAATATCTGTAGTCCTTCATACTTTATTTCCTCTGATCTTAAATATAAGATATGGTTGACCTATTTTAAGAGATTAAGAAAGTTAAATAAGTTACTTAATGATATCAAATATTGTGTATTATTAGATTATATATCAGTTTATAAATTAAACAAATTACTTTAATTTGGAAAAAAAAATATAAATACTTCAACTTAATTTTATTTCCTTCTTAATTTAATCATCAACAAAAAAAAAAAGTCTACTAAGAAGAACTCTTCCCTATAAAGTCTAAAAACATGCAATATGGTACTTGCCATGCTTGGTGATTATTGTGAGGTTTATTTGAACAACATATAATGAAGGGTAAAGGTATAAAAATGCATATATGCTTTGTCCTCGGGAGTATCCAACACTAAGTACTTTTTTAAGTGTAAAAATACACATGTGCTTATAAATTAGGGACAAAAGTCACATATGTTAACAACGTTAGATAACTGCCATTAAATTAATACTGATGCCGTTAACGGTGATTGCCATTCTTACGCTCAACTATGGCACCGAGGAACTTGAGCAAATTCTTGGCCACGACTCATCCTTATCTCGTTCATCGTCTGCTTCTTCACATTCTTCATCCTCCTTATACCATCATAGGAAATGGAACTTGGGTTTTATATTAACCTGGATTGGTCTGCATCGGAGGATGATGATCATGTGGCTTTGAAGCTTCAATCTGCCTCTGGGGATGAAGACGATGAACAGTTGCCTCCACAATGAAGAGCCGCCCCTCCAAAGCGTCATTTCCAGAAAACACAGCCCTTGCTCCTTGCAAATATCCCGTCAAACCCAGTGTCTCTATTTCCCTTTTTCTTTTCTCTCCAGTCGTACCACTGCACCTTGTTTTTTTCTTTTTATTTTCTCTCTCACCCAGAAAATAACGATACTCATCACCATCTTCTCCTCTTGTATATGTATGCAAAGCTAGCCTTCAATCTCATGTCAAAGGCGTCACCCTCATCTTCTAATCTATTATCTGTGCTGGATCGGTTATCAGTTTCTTGCCTGTAAGTTTTTTTTTTTTTTTTTGCTTCATTTACTTTCATTCATTTTCCTTTTTTCCCCTGCTCATTGCTGTGGCTATATTGTTACTGGAAACATGCAATTTCTGGACTACCTTTCCGTTCAATAATCAATTCCCATAGCCTGCCATAGAAATTTATGTATCTAGATTCGCTTTGGTTTTTTTCCCTTCTTTCACTCGTTTATTTTCAGCTTAAGAGCTGGGATTTTGTGAGTTTGCTAAAATTGCAACTATATCTACTTCTAAAGCTTTCTGCTTTTGATTGCCAGGTTGAACTCTTGACAAGCCCCAGTGGCGATGAAAGTGTTGCCTTTTGATGAAGGAGTGAAACATAATATCTCTTGTTTAAGTTTAATGGTGGATATTTGAGAAGGAGACTTTTGTGCGAGTTGCATTATACCAGCATTCAGGTTATGCTTGAGGAAGTATTCTTGCTTAGCTTTTCTTCACGTATCTGATTTGAGGAATTTATAACGAATCTAACTGACTGAATCAATTTAAGCGAACTGGGATATGCTCTTCTTTCTTTCTGGATTAAAAATTCTGTTTTTCCAGAAATTGCATGTTTCCAGTAACCGATCCAACATAGATAATACGTCTTCCTTGTGATCTCTCCACGCTGTGATCATTTAATGATCAAAGTTTTACATTTAACCAAACTGTGACTTTTGAACCTATATATTATATAACTATATAGTCACTTTTGTATCTAAACAAAATATTTGGTGTTGGGCGCTTCTGAGGATAAAGTATATATGCATTTTTGCACCTTTACCCTATAATGAATCCAAATTGCATATCTACTAGGTTGGGGTGAGGTCAACAGAATTTACTATAAAAGCAGAACGAATAATAGAGACTAGGGTTTTTGAGGCAGTTTAGGAAAACCGAATATCCCGCCTACGTACCAATAGTAAATGTGGCACCCAAAGTTGAACTTCAGTTCACGTGTGGTTACCAAACCAACCAACCAACTACCAATAATATATAGTACTAGTGTATATATAGCACGTTTTTTTTTTTGTCGGAATATTATATAGCGCTTTAATTTGAGTCGTTGATTGGTTAATATTTCTGATCAAAAAACACCCCTAAATTAAAATATAGTGGCATAGTTTTTGGGGATTGGCTACCATCTTCTACTTTCTCTTCCCATCCTCTTCCCCTTCATTATTCATCTCGGCCTTCGGATTGAAATATGAACTATTCAGATTTAATATTTTATAAAAATGTTTATAGAATATCAAATTATTAAAAAATAATTTAAAAAATGTTAAATTTTAGTTATAATAATTTAAAATTGTAATAAAAATATTTAAAAAGAATATTTTTATTAAACATTAAGTATGAACCCCTCAAATTTCCTCATATTTCAATGTAAAGGCTGAGATGAGTAGTGGAGGGGAAGAGGATGGGAAAAGAACGGTAAAAGCAGAGGACAGTAGTCAATCCCTATTTTCTACTAGGTAGATGGAAGGAAAATTAACCGTTATGCTTAATGGTGGTTTTATTGAATTGATTCATCACTTAATTGCTACTCTTGGCTCCTGTTTGGGGCTCTGTTTATAGGATCCCAAAATTCAATAATTTCCCTCCTAATAAAATTAAGCTCATCAGGGCATGACCTTCAAGCTTTAAGAATGCTTATTGAGGAACTTACAAATCGCTCACCAACAAAGTTCTAGCATCGGCGGGAATTGAACTCATACCCTTATGGTTATAAATCAATCTCTTTACTAACTGGACCAATCTTTGTTGGTGATAGGGCCGGGTATTTAATTTATCCCAAAATAAAATTCATATACCTAATTTACATTTGAATGTGTATAATACAAATATTGAAAAACTACTCCAAAGTCTTTGGAATGACCTATAATCTGCTGCCAATCTGAGCGTGTATCCCTTCCTGATATCCTCCACGACCGTCCTCAGAACCTGTTCATTAATAAACTAATCTATCAAAACCTTATTAACCACATACGCATTGTATTAAGCAGAGGAAGCATTAATCATGCTAACCGAAAGCATGATGCTGTCCAGGACATGTTGAGGAACCCAAGAGAGGAGTTGAGGAAAAACAATGGTAACATCAGCGTTCAGCTGATTCTTAATAACGCAGCCACGAGTTCCACGTGTCTGAGGGTACAAGGTTCCAGAAGCTTCCAGGTTAAAGAAAGGCGGCATGTAATCCGAATGCAGACCTTGGAGCTTCCACTTGGTCTGCAAATTTATATGAACAAAGGACCCAATGAAAGCGACAATATATATAAATAAATAATGATTCAAGCATGCACGTAAAAGAGAGGGATGAATTAAGTGCTTACAGTGTGAAGCTGGTAGAGTTTGGGGGTGTGAGGAGGAACATGAGGAGGGTAATCTTGTCCATTTGATTTGGCCGTCACTCTTACGTCTATCACTGGCTGTACCTTTAGAAATAACGCTTCCATCTCTGCCATTTTTACTCGCCACTCCTCCTGATATTCATTATTTTGTTACAATATTATTCTTATACTATATACTTATATAGTTACATAATTAATCCTGATTATATTTTACTATTAGTTGCAGAATTTAGGCATACCTGCTGTTTAATTTGATCTTTTTCAATCAGAACCAGCAATATAATATAATATAAAACAAAGTAATTGAAATTTAGACATCACTGTATACGGGTTGAGTTGAGTTATACTCATCAAGGCAGATCATGAACAAGAGGGAAAAATATATTCACGAGTAGCAATTCGTCTTTATTATTAGTGTTTGGAATCAGGTTTGTGATTCCAAAAGTGGCATTTTCACCACACAAGAAATAGTTTTTGGCTTAAGGTAGTGTTTGGAATGAAGATGTGACAATTGAGCTTTTGAAAAAAAAAAGCTTTTTTGGGCATAAACCAAAATATCGTTTTTGTGCATGGGATGCCTTCACTTAGATGTACTAAATAATATTGTTCATAACAACAGTGTATATTAGCATTTACTCCGAGTCAACTTTATTGTATGTTATCAAATTATTCATTTTATACATTCATACAATTATTATCATAGTAAGTAACTGAGAATATGAAAAGATGCCGCTAAAAAAACTGGAGAGATTTGAAAATAGGTGATAGAAAACTAAATATATATAAAATGCTACAACTAATTGCCTATGAATAATATTACTCTAGTCACTGTCACCATGAATTGCATGTGATGCCTTTACTCAAATGTTTTGAACATTGTTCAAGGATATAGTTCATTTAACACAAGTTGTCATAGATCTTGAGTTAACATATGCTATATTTGTGTCTTGAGTTAACTTCATTCCAGCCTAGAGTAACATGCTCCACTCCAGAAAGTCCAGATCGTGAGAAATCCAGAGTAAAATGGAGGAGAGAAGGGATTCTAGTGAGGAAGCCATGACTACCGAGGGAGCTTGAGGGTGATGGGTTTCAAGAGAACGAAGTCAAGGTTGAGGGTGACAGAAGCTATGGATGATGGAGGGAGGAGGGTTATGATGATCGAGAGAGAAAGATGAGATCCCGATGTGATGAGAGAGCGAGAAAGATGAGACCTGAATACAATTTTTTAAAACTATCAAACTTGACCATATGGCATGGAGCCAGATAAATGCACACGGCTTGGCAAAGAAGCCGTTACTGTTGTTAGGAACAGTAACTTACTCATAGAAAAAGCAACCACAACTCACACAACTTATTTTGCTATTGCTCTTTAGTATATATTGATGATGATATATTGATATATTGAATTGATGATTCTCAATACCATCCATTTCTCTCTCTCCCTCTCTGATACTGAAATTCTCTCTTTTGAACCCAATCGCCTTCCCTCTTCAGTCAAAACCTTCGTCTTTTTGTCCCCATGCCCACACAAATACCGTCAAATATATATATATATATATATATATATTAATATTTCCATGATCTACTTCTTTCTTGATTTCACTCTTTCCTATACGCGCTATATATCTGAAGCTTCATTTTTTTTTTTAGGTCCTGATGTCCTCGTTTTCCTGCACGGCTTCCCGGAGATCTGGTACTCCTGGCGCCACCAGATGATCGCCCTTGCCGGTGCCGGCTTCAGAGCTATCGTCCCTATTATAGAGGCTACGGCCTTTCTGACCCACCGAGAAGCTTCAGTGAAGAAAAAGCACATGTGAGGAGCTTCTTCTCAGAAACTCCTTCTTGAGTTAGAGCTCATCTCGGGAAATACCTTCCGAAACGGCCTCAGAAACACTCCACTGAGCTTTTACCATCTAACTGGACTTTTTCCAGCTTTTCCTCCTCCCAAACAGGCTGAATTGCCTTTGCACGAAGCGCATGCGGCGAGAGCTGATACTAGACGGGTCACTCACAGGGATGCCTTGTTTTTTCTCTTTTTTTGTTGCCAACCAAACACAGCTATTCCAACAACAGCGCTCAACTGTTGTAGTGCGTTCATGGCGGAGTGATCCGTTGCTGTTCTGGGCAGTGGTTTGCAGGATTTACCAAGAGACTTGGCTGTTGTAGTGCGTTCATGGCGGAGGAATGGGCGGTTTTGGAAGGCTTGCGGTTTGCCTGGGATCTGGGGATCAGGAAAGTGATCTTGGAATCTGATGCGGTGGAGCTTGTGCAGATCATTCTGGATGATTTCTATTCGCAGGGAAGTCTGGTTTTGATGGAGATTAAGAATTTGTTAAGCCGTCAATGGCAAGTGGAGATTCTGGCAGTTCCTCGGGCCTTGAACACCATTGCGGATGCTTTGGCTAAGTTAGGGACTAGGGATTTCTCAATCTTGTTCTTAGAGAGCGTCCGTCTCAATTAAGATCTGTGTTAGATCGTGACTCGTAAGTGTATGAGATTAATTTCCCCTATAATGACTCTATAATGACTCTAGTGTTTATTCTGGGCGTTTAGGCCTCTCGAATTATCAAAACAAAAAAAAACAACAGCGCTCAACTCTGGATACCTAATTAGCATTAGCTGATACTTTTGAGGTTGGCTTGTTGGGCTGAAAGCCCAGAAAGAGTGCCCGTGTTTATGATGATTGGGCCTACAAATGAGAATGCCATTTGGATCAGGCCCTCTTCTACGCTTGGTTGGAGCTGTAAGCCAGATGTGATGTAGCAATATTTTGAGCAAATTATGCTTAAGGATCAAAATGATCATCCTTAGCAAAAAAAAAAAAAGATCATCAATTTTCTATCCATTGATATCTTAAATCCCTTCCTGCGGGAGAGGTCCTTTTCTGAAAATAAAATAAATATGTAATGACTAATAATCTACCTCGTTTAGTTATCATACGTACGAAATCTATCCTCTTATGAAATTCCCTGTCTTAATAATAATAATAATAATAAATTTGTGTGTGATTATTAAATTTCTTAAGCATCACTATTCAGTGTTGTAAATTATTTGTAGTCATGACACATTTTTTCCTTTTTCCATAAAAGACCTTGATCTTGCAGAATAATTTCAGAAATATAAGGTTCTTATATGTAAAAGAAACTTGTAGTAGAATTATTTTGGTGAGTAAACATGTTTCTCCTAATATGTTTTATCAAGTAGACTCTAGATTGTCACCTATTTCCAGAGGCTTCTAAATGAAAACCAGGGCTATGAAACTTGGTTCCACGACGACGGAATTCCATCCATCATTGCCTCTGGCTCTCATACTTATCCACATGTGTATGCGATCCTGTGTGTACGTACAAGACTGCAAGCCCCTGGAATTTTCTCATCCTGATGACAAAATTTAAAGATAAGCACATCGATTAAACATATTCTTCCAAACTCTAAATGTCTTTTTCTATAGGCTAAAGTATACGTTTGATCCTTTATGTTTGTTTCTGGTATCATTTTAGTCTCTTAAGTTTGTACACGTTTGGTCCCTGAAAGTTAACACCGTTAGTTTGACTTAACGGAAAATACTAACTCAACAATTTTTAGCGATGACTGTGCAATTAAATGCTGATCAAACATGCTTATATGTTAGTAATTTAATAAATTAATATTTTAAATCCTATTAATTAAAAAATATTTAATTTTCACGGACTATTATACGGTTTTTCACTGTTTGTAAAGATTAAATACTTTTTTTTGTCTGTGAAGATTAAATATTTTTCAACTAATTGGATTTAAAATATTAACATATAAGCATGTTTAGTCAGCATTTAATTGCACAGTCATCGCTAAAAATTGTTGAGTTAGTATTTTCTGTTAAGTTAAACTAACGGTGTTAACTTTTAGGGACCAAACGTGTACTTTACAAACTTAAGAGACTAAAATGATACCAGCAGAGGTAAACATAAAGGACCAAACGTATACTTTAGCCTTTTCTATATTACATCTCAAACTATGGAGGGAGTTATGAACATTCACACACTTCATATTTATAATAATCTCTTCTTTCATAATACTTACATGGTAGATATAAGAGATATTTGGCCCGAGATAGAAGAAATATATTAAAAAGGGTTTTATTTGTTTATATTTTATTATCGAGTAAAATTTGTGTGGAAAAATCGGGTCATCGAACAGACTGAGATGGACCATGGATGAGTTCTGGAGAAGTCTAGACTGTATCTTCAATGGCGTTCGATAAATAGCACCGAAGAGAATAGCCGCAGAACGCATCTTTCTAGCAAAGTCTGTTTCCGTCGTCTTCGTCGTCGCTGTTCATCAAGATGAAGAGGAAAGTTGATCCAGATTTCTCCATTTCTTCTTCTGCAACCAACATTCGTCGTCTGGTACTTTCTTATTCATTGTTCTTCTCACCTTTTCCCAAATTTGGAAGGCTTCTCCTCTCAATTTTCATTCCGACTTTGTATGGTTTTTCACAGGACGTCGAATTGCTGACGATTGAAGAATCCGAAGCTGCTCAGCAACCCTCGATTATTCTTTTTTTTTTTTTGATACAAAGAGAGGAGGGGGAACCCTCAACCAAAGCCACTGCTAATCACTACATTTTCCTTGTCCTTATCCAGGAAAAAAATCCAAGCCTCCAAATGAGGTGTGAAACTGATGAAGACTAGGCCAGGTATCAAACGCTTGCTTTGCAACATAGTCTGCTGCCATGTTAGCCTCTCGAGGAATCCAACGCACCAGCACCTCCCAATTCCTTCCTATCAAGCTCTATATCTCTTGGATTAATTCCACGTCCGGGTGACAACTCTGAATGGAACTATTGATCAGCGAAACTACCCCCTCGGCGTCAGATTCCAAACACACTCTGCATTCGCCAGAGTCCCAGCACATCTTAAGGCCAAAGAGAACAGCCCATAACTCAGCTAGAAGGCTATCTGCAGGTTCCTCGGCTCTGAACATGAAACCTTGCTTGAGTGAGCCGCTAACATCCCGAAGGACCCCCCACATGTTGCTACATGGTTGCGTGTGCAGGCCCCATCCACATTTAGCTTGACCCAACAAGGACTCGGTGGCTCCCATGATGCAACTCTTGATTGGACACGATGGCCAGTTATATTAACCCCCTGCAACAACACTTTCGCCTTCGACACAGTAGAGATAATGGAGTTAGCTCGAACAATAATAGAGTCATTATTAGTAGAGACATTATCAAAAATCCTGGCATTTCGCCGTTGCCAAATCAGCCAGCAACCCTCGATTATTCTGGAATCTCCTTCCCCTGCATTGGAGAACTAGGAGAGGGCTCTCGTGTTGTTCAAGCCCGTTAATCACTCTCCGATTTTCTCTCCTTCGTCTTTCTCTTTCACTGTCAATTCTGATTTATATAAGGTTAAAGTATACCTTCTCTCTCTGATATCATTTTAGTTCTTTAAATTTGTAAAGTGTACGTTTGGTCTCTTAATGTTAACACCGTTACTTTGACTTAACAGAAAATACTGACTCAACAATTTTAAACGATGACGTGTAATTAAATGCTAACTAAGCATACTTATATGTTAATATTTTAATAAATTAATATTTTAAATTCTATTAATTGAAAAATATTTAATCTTCACATATTGTTTTACGGTTTTTCAATAGTTTGTCAAGATTAAATATTTTTTTTGTCAAATAAGATTAATTATTTTTCAATTAATAGGATTTAAAATATTAATTTATTACAATACTAACATATAAACATGTTTAATTGGCTTTTAATTGCACAGTCATCATTTGAAATAGTTGAGTCAGTATTTTTAGTTAAGTCAGATTAACGGTGATGTTAACGTTAAGAGACCAAACGTGTACTTTACAAACTTAAGGAACTAAAATGATATTAGAGGCAAACATGAAGGACCAAACGTATATTTTAGCCTTTATATAATCACTCTAATTCTAGTATAGAATTAACTCTGAGTGAAATAGACCAATTTAGAAAATACTAAAGTTTCAATATAATATTTTGATAGTTAAAAAATACGTTTTGTTTCAACTTCAATGACTGCATTTCAATTTTAGAACAAAGAAGGATATGAGGTCATAGAGGTTCGATCTTCGACCTCAAGAATACTGGGCAAAGGCTAATGTAAAATTCAACGACTGTTATGTATATATAATAGTCGTCTATATGATATAACAGTCGTCTGTATGAGTCACTGTAAGAAAAATATTATATAAGGTGAGTGAGGCTCGAACCCTCTACGTCAAGAATATACTTGGCAAAGCTCATGCCTACTGTGACAAGACATGAAATTTTTCACAACTGTTTGTTAATAAACGGTCGTTTATACCAAAATAAAAATGTTTTCACCACTGAGTTAGGGTCTGTTTGGGATAGCGGCGGTAGAAGAGACTTTTTTTCTGATGGACTTTTTTTCTGATGAACTTTTTATGATGTGATTTGTGTTTGGGATAGCGGTGGCAAAAGTGACTTTTTTTTCTGATGAACTTTTTATGATGTGATTTGTGTTTGGGATAGCGGTGGCAGAAGTGGTTTTTTTTTAATGGGCACTTGTTTGGCATAGCTTTTGAAAAGATAGATGAGATGGAAAATGATTGAAAATGACATGAATTATATATATATAGATTGTATAAAATGCGATAATTTGGGATAAAAAATTAAAATTAAAAATAAATTTGCTAAATAAAGTAAAATTACCATTAAAAAAATTACAATACAATGAAATGCTTAAATAAACCTATCTCCTACAAGTTCATTTCTAATTTGATCACGAAGATGATTCATACTTGTTGAAGATAATAATGAGGATTCTTCATCAACTAGAACATCATTATCTTCATCACCCATATTTCATTCTTCAACTTGATCAAATTCCACATCATCTTGGGAATATCTACGAATAAAATTATGTATCGCCATTGTTGCACAAACTATGCGGACTTGTGTTCGATACTTATATGAGTGCATATTTTGCAAGATGTGAAACCTATTCTTCCAGACTCCAAACGTCCTTTCTATCGTGCACCTCAAACTTGAATGATAAAAATTGAAGTACTCATTGGGATTTCGAAATCCTGACTGTCGCCTAAATTCTAGAAGGTGATAACGCTCACGTTTATATGGACCAATATATCCAACTGGTGTTGGATAGCCAGCGTCGACCAAGTAATATTTCCCTGATAAACGTTGACATTTACTTGACATTGTGAAATAAAGACGGAAAGTAATGTAATTGAAGTGAGGATGTTAGAGATATAACTTCGGTGGATGGGGAAGTTCATAGTTGCGGTCTCGATCGCGATCCGGAAGACACGAGCATCATGTGCGTACCCTCCCATCCCGCCAACACAAAAGTAAAGCACATATCCCAATCACAAACGGCCATGATATTCTGTGTTGGATATCCCTTTCTTCCAATATATTTGTCTTACTTCGATTGGCTGACCACACACTTGATGTGAGTTCCATCAATTGCTCCTATGCAATCCTTGAAATATGGGTGATATGGTGCATCGTTAGCTATTTTTCTGTGACACTGATGAAACTCCGGATCGAGTGGTTTGATATTTTCTGTTGAAAGCCTGTAAGAAGCTTTTAGAACCTTGTGGAAAATCCTACTAACAGTTTCGCCTGAATGTTGAAATCGTTCCTGGATTATTCGATTTCCTTGTCCATGCCCAACTGTATATAAAAACATGGCAACCATTTCTTTAACGCCGGTGTTCCGAGTGTGTCGTAATCCATGTTGCCTCAATTTAGAACATAACAACATGAATACATGTTTTTCCACTCAAAAATTTTCCTTACATACTACATCATGGCCTTGCAAAACCTCTTGCACCCACATTGCCCCTGTTTGCTTACTAGTTCTACGTTGTTGTTTGCAAAAGAAGGCGCGATATCCGAGCCATCAAATTACCAATCTGTGCATACTTTGACATTTGTTCGTTTATAATAGCAAGTTGTAGGGACCTTCTTTCTTCATAAGACAATTCTAGTTCCTCCGAACTATCTGAAATATCCTCATCACTCGAACTTGCCATAGATATATAATGAAACCTGTGTGAAGGCCAAGACTTAACCGAATCAATACCAATGATATATGTTGCAAGATTTAACCGAATCAATACCAATAATAATTGTCATTAAATAATATATATTGATACATGTTATCAATAATAAGTGTCATTAAATAAAGATGCGTCATACAATATACAAAAAAACTAATGTAAAAGAACTCAGGAAATATTAGGATTTAGTGCTTCGGGCCAGCCTGCCAGTGTGGGCTATTGTAGGCATGCTCGCACAACCAATCCAACAAGGCACATTTATCTCCTTTTAGGCCTAACAACATGCTCTGAGGCATTCGATACATCATCACATTACAACATCGCCTTCGAAAATCACTGTCACTGACAATCTCCGGAATGGTAAGCAATTCAGCTACAATGTCACATGTTTGATCATCACGTTCAGATATCTTTTTGAGGACATTTGTGCTATCTTTAGATGCGTCAGCTATCACACTAACAACATCAACTAGTTTTTTTTGGTTCGTCTTTTTCTTTTTTGATCCATTTCCCCTCTCACCCCTCTTTCTCTTCCCAATGCTTGCTGAACCACTAGGTGCATAAGGTTGGGTGTTGGATGTCAAGTTCATGCCTTCTAAATCTGTTGGCACTTGCACACTACCTCCAGTATTAGTACCTTGAAGCCACTCCTCACTATCACTTGAGCTTTCTTGTAGGTCCATTTGCGGTCGATACACATCATATTCATCATCACCAAGTGACACCCGTTTACCAAGTGACATCCTTTTAGTTGACGATGGACATACATTATCCTCTCCCGATGCTAGAACATCCCTGAACATTACTTGCAATTCTCTAGCAAACTTCATACATTTATACCTATATTTTCGATACTCTTTATTCTCCTACATGAAAAAAATCAACCAAATCAAAGTTGTATCTAAAATAATGGTAATAATAATAACAATACATATTAAAAGCTTAAAAGTTTGGTACCTTTATTTTCCTCTCCCACCATTCATCTTCTGCAATAACCATATTCCTTGCATAGTCAATGGCTATACCGGCCTCCTTTAAAAATAACTTCTCCCAAGCTTTCCATTCTCTCCTCAAGCTATCTAACCTATTTTTTAGTTGTTTCTTGGTATATTCTAAACATGTTTTTTCTTTAAATCCGGTAATGATGTACTTCCACCCGTCCCTCGTAAATGATGAGCCAAGTCGTTCTTTTTTATATATTTTATCAATGCATAAGTCAATGAAAGTCTTAGTGGAACCTACATCCCATTCTGCTGCTACGGTGGTCATATTTCTATGTCACTAATGAGCAAGTTAACACAAACTATTGTCAATAGAAATCATTTCATTTACAAGCATTTGCAATAAACAGAGGGATCTAATTTGATGAACATTTCGTATACAAGAAAACAGAAGTTCATATATAAGTTCATGTAACATTTCGTAGATCCCAATTTGATTACTTTTAAGAAATTGAAGGAGTCATAACAAGAGCTATACAAGCAAATTAATTGGTCACCAGAGGCAAACAAAATGAAGAACAAACTTGAATTTGTCACCAGAGGCATAATTGTGAAATGGAGCAGGCTATGACTTCCTTCCCCATCCCAGGGGGTGTGTTAATATCATCTCTACAAGACAGTATGCTTTACTTGACAAGAAGGGAAAAAATTCATGGAGACAGAAAATCTTTGTCTGCTCGTAGTGGTCAAGAACCTTGTTCCATGTCTACTGATGAGTCAGATTCTATGATAGGAGAGGAAAATTTGTTGAAGAAGCAAAAAGTGAGAATATTGGATCCATGGTTGATGGAACAGATGAACTGGAATGCATGGTTGATGGAACAGATGCAGTAGATGGAAGTATATATGATAATTTTACATATCAGAGTGCATATAAAGTTAAAATAAAGGGAAGGCAAAGCAGTGATAAAAAGGAGAAGTTGATATCGGGGCCAGGCATAAAAGGTGCTTTAAACTCATGTCTTGTTGCTGGAAATAAATCTGCTCTTGAAGTAGTATGATTATGATTGTGCAATTGAAGTAAAGGAGTATGGATAGGACGAAACATCTTTTGGCGTAAAAATCAACTAACGGTGTTTTCGAGCGAAAAAAAAACTGACGGTGTTTAAAGTGGAAGAGGTGATTATGGCTTTAATTTCCTACCCTCTTTTGAAGAACAGCAAGCTTATACATAAACTGGTATGAAATCAATAATCCATAGAGATAGAGATAGAGAAAGAGGGACACCAGACTCACCTGTTCTTTTATTCGCAGTATTAAAATTGCAGTCGGACGTCCCCTTCGGTAGCAGACGGCTGACGGATGGTTTCAAACTCAGAAAGAGGAGGTAGCTGGATGTCGGCGAATTGAAGAGGGGAGGAGAGTAGCAAGCGAAAATTGAAAGGGGAGAGGAACGACTGGACCTTTAGGGAATTTGCACGATGCACGATGCGGAAAAAAAGAGAAGCTGTTGTGATGGGGTTAAAAGCACCTAAGGGCCAGCTTCAAAAAAAAAATGGAGCATTACATTTGAAGCCCATCAATAAATGAGCTATGCCAAACACCTCATTTTGGATTTTTATTCTCACTGGGCTGTAGATGGACTTATATTAGCTGTAGAAGCTTTCCCAAACACACCCTTAATAAAACCAGTTGTTGTAACTTTTTATTTTTTTCTTTGTAGTAACTTTACCTAGTTTGATAGCTCCTTATTATTAGCCTTTATTTTGATTTTCATCTCAACCAACAACTTATCACATGATCATATTCAATCATACAAAATAAAATTCTTAAGTTTGTATATCAACCAAGTTAGACTCAGTTTCATGAAATAAGATACTCCACCTTTATCACCTAAAACTGAGGTAGTCTAAAGCTATATATATATAGTATCTGAAATCTCAAAAGAACTAAATGCCTAAGGTTAATAAAATTAGCAGCCAATCCAAGGGTTGCAGAAATCTATTATAAGGATGGCTCGCGATACGAACCAAACTTCAGCACTACCCACATGTCGGGGTTAAAATTACAATCAACTTTCCCACCCAACACTCAATAATGATATAAGCTTTTTCAAGGAGAGGGCATCCAAACAAAAAATTTTGAAAAGAACAAAGGCATGACAAAAAAGATTCAATTAACATACTTATTGTGAAAGTAAGAATAAAAATGAATATGAATTGTATTGAATTGATGAATTGAAGTGTATGTACAAACTATTTATAGACACTCTGTACAAAATAAATATATAACTACTTCTAACTAAGTGTTGCTACATTTCCAAAATAGGTACAACCATTGTTATCAAACTCGCGAGTTGACTCTCTGAGTTTACTGTTTTTACATTTGTACCTTACTAAATCAAGTCGAGTCTCTAATAAACTCGTGTCAGCTGTAAATTCAGTTAAACTCATGAGTTTACACACTAAATTTACCGTTTTTACGTTTCTAACTTTCAAAATTGTGTTAATTTTTTCAATTTTGTCATTCTCAACAACTTTATATATGACTTTTATAGAAATTTCTTTATTAAATATAATAAATTGTGAATGTTGATATATTTAATTTCAATTATTTGGATTATTTAAATCAAATTGTTATCATTTTTTATATTTTAATTATTTAATTATACACTGTTAATACTTATTTTAAAAGTAAACTCTTACGAATTTATGATTCGAGTTCACGATACGAGTTTACGTCACTTCACGAGTTTGCTTAAACTCATGAGTTTGACAACCTTGGGTACAACAGCTAACTAAAACATACTAATTAATTTGAAACTAATTACTAACTAAAAGTAACAGAACGAGAACATCCTCTAATACCCCGATCAAGCTAGAGAATGTATATCAATCATTACTGGCTTGGAAAGGAGTGTACAAAATGGATTACGAGCAAGAGCTTTGGTAAAAATATCAGCCAATTGATCTTGAGACTTGATTGGAAGAAGATGAAGCAAATCAGTCTTGAGCTTCTCACGAACAATGTGATAATCAATATCAAGATGCTTAGTTATTTCATGAAATACAGGATTAGCAGCAATATGGCGAGCAGATTGCCCATCACAGTACAAAGAAGAGGTAGAAGTTAGTGGAAGACCAAAATCACGAAGCATAAATGATAACCATTGAAGTTCACAAGTGGTAGGGGCCAAAACACAATACTCGGCTTCAGAAGAAGTAGAGACAGTTTGTTGTTGTTTAGACTTGATCTAAGAAACCACAAAAACCAGTAATAGTCTTCTTGTGTCAATATCCCAACTCAATCAGAATCACTAAAAGCATTTTACTTTAGAGTAGAATCATTAGGGAAAAATAGACCACGACCAGGGGCAGCTTTAATGTATCGAAGCACATTATGAGCTACCCGTAAATGAACATCAGCAAGGCGTTGAATAAACTAATTCAATTGTTGAACAACAAAAGAGATGTCAGGCCTAATATTTACAAGATAAAGGAGACGGCCTACTAAAGTCCTATAACCAGAACTATCATCTAAAGTAGTACTAGAATCAAGAGAAAGCTTCAAATCTTTAGCCATAGGAGTAATAGCAGGTTTACGTACACTCAAGAAAGCCAAGATTAAACAAAGTATCCAAAGCAAATTTTCACTGACATAGAGAAATACCTTTAGAAATTCTAACAATCTCAAGACCAAGAAAGTATTTAGCATTACCCAAGTCTTTGATCTCAAAGCAAGAATCAAGAAAAACTTTCTGTCTATTTATTTCAGTCAAATCTGTACCAGAAATGATGATATCATCCACAAAAACCAACAAGGCAGTAAAGGCAAAATCAATATGCTTAATAAATAGTGAATGATCAGCACTGGAATGATGATAACCACAAGAAAGAAGGGCTTTAGAAAACTTGAAAAATCATTGTGTACTTGCTTACTTAAGGCCATAAAGAGAACGATGCAACTTACATACTTGAGTAGGAGAAGAAACAGATAAACTAGGAGGAGGAAGCATATAAACCTCTTTTGTTTCTTAGCAATGATAAGGGCCTCAAATGTTCATATGAACCAAGCCAAAGATTTTATTAGATTTTGTAATGCTTACATGAAAATGCAACTTTTGTTGCTTAGCACAGTGACACACATCACAACAAGAAAAAGAATGATTATCGGAAATATAAGGATGCTATTGATGAATTGAATACAATGCATAATTACTAAGATGTCCTAATTTTAAATGCCAAAGATCAAATGTAGGATTTGTGGCTAATTTGGTGGAGACATTACCAATGATATCACTACAAAAAAAACGACAATTAGTAGCGGTTAAAATGACCTATTTGTAACGGTTTTTGACGTGACAAACGACATTTGTAGCGGTTATAGGAACCGCGACAAAAACGCCTGTGGCAAGCCGATTTGTAACGGTTAAAAAAATCGATACTATATACACATAAACCGCTACTATATCATTGCGGTTATGATAAACCGCTACAAAATATTGAAAAAAAATGGCGCCCAAATTTTGTAACGGTTGTAAAACCGCTACAAATATTTAATCCGAATTTAAATTGAAATTTGTAGCGGTTTTACAACCGCTACAAAATATTGAAAAATTGAAAAAAAAATCGTAATTTGTGTCCATTGTTACAATATTATATTGAATATTTTTATTATTTAAGTGACAAATTAAATGATAATAGTTAATATTTAAAAACTGATTAACTTAAGTTAGATAAGTATAAATATTATGTAGGTATAATATTGAGAATATGTAGATAATAAGGATTTATTGTGTTGTCCACCTCGAGCAAAAAAATTATGTTGTGCATTAGATGATATTTGATTATATAAAGAAAGTTGATGATGATAGAAGGAATATTGAGGAAATATACTTAAAGTTCTGGATAAGGAAAAAAAAAATAGTATCAATATTATAAGAAGTAAAAAATAAAACATTGAAATCAAAGATTTTAGAAGGAGTGGGAAGAAATGAGAGAAAATGAGAGAGAAGTGAGTGGGAAGAAATGAATGAGTGTGTGAGATGAGGTGTGGTGGGGATATTTATAGGGATATACGTAACATTTGTAGCGGTTGATGTGACGGTTTCTGTAACGGTTTAATGTTTTGTAGCGGTTAAAAACCGCTACAA